>CM053594.1:143287181-143309316 GCA_028646575.1 Pseudocheirus occidentalis | reverse complement strand
TTTCCTCCACTTCTCTTATTTGTTTTTCAAAATCTTTTTTCAGTTGATCTATAGCTTCTAGGCATTCTTCAAGTGTCTTGGAAGCATTTGGTGTGGGAGTTCTGACTGTGTTGTCTTCCTCCCATTCCATGCTTTGATCCTTTTTGTCCACAAAAAAGGATTCTAGAGTTTTATTGCTGTTCTTATTTTGCTTCCCTTTCCTCATGTTGGCCAGTCATTTAATTGGTTATTGTTGTTATTTTTAGCTTTGTGGAACTCTGCTTCCAGGGGGGAAAGCTCTGTTCCAAATCGCTGGGGTTTTCCCAGTTGCCGGAGCTATTAGGGGGGTGTTGCAGCCCCCACCAGCTTTGGCTTGTTGAGGATGCACCCCCAGGACCACCACCCAAGACCACAATCCATATCCAGGCCACTCTACGCAAGAGCACTTAACCCTGATCAATCGACTCAGCCACCCTGCAGGGTCCGCAGGCCAGGGGCTCTGAAGCAGCCCAGTGGGGGCAGCCGCCAGTTACAGCAGTTCCTGCCCTTCCCCCACTGCTTCCTTGCCCTGGGGGCAGATTGGCTGAACTGCTTTTCCTCCCCCAAATTTAGCTTCAAAGTTCTACTTTCACTGACCATTTCTAATCCTGCCTTCCTAAATGTGAAGATTCACCCAGGTGCTGTAGATCTGCTCCCCGTGGTAGACTCACAAGGTGGCTCTGCTGGGCTCCTCCCAACTGCCCTGGTGCCTGGCTGTGGCTTTGGTTTCAGGCTGGCCTGGCCTCCACCACATCATTCTGACTCTTCAGGTATAATATATGGTATTCTTATCAGTGTGTCAATCTTGTGACCCAATTACTTGTTTCTTATTTTAATGTCATCTTTTCCTTTTTGAAATAATACTATGGTTCTGGCAAAATCATGGTTTGAGCACTAGAGTACAATTAAGGAGATGGAGTTTTGTATTCCTGGCTCTGCTGCTTACTCACCAATGAATCAAGATAGAGATGTATATTCAAATTAAAATGTCCTTCAACATATACTTGGCTGTCCAACCCATTTGATCTCAAGTCCTTGTGTCCTTTCTTGCTAACCCAGTTGCTTTTCTTGAAGTTGCAGCTTCCCTATTTATTGAACCTACTGTTACCAGTGGCCAAACTGTCATCCCTAATATCTCTTCCCTACCGGGACAGATGATCCTACAGTTTGAACTAAGAATAGGTTGGTAGAAGGAGTGGAGAGAGAGAACAATCAGTGTGGAAATGCCAGACAGTCTTATGGCTAAGTATGGATATTAGTGACACCTGTTAGCCCCTCACATCATGGTTCCATTTTCCCCTTCCTTTAATTGCCAAGCTTGTGGAAAGAGTAATCTATAATCACTACTGCTAGTTTCTCAACAGTTACTTGAATTACAACCTGCTACAACAACCAACATTCTACTAAAACTTCTTAAATGTCTACATTCTACTTTAAAACTTCTTAAAAGGCACCAATGACCTAGGCATAAAATCCAACGTCTTTTCCCTATCATCACACTCTTAGATCTCTGTAGTTTGGGACAAATATTGACCAACCCGTTATTTCTTGAAACTCTTTCTTCTATGACTTCTGTGGCATTATAATAACCTAATTCTCCTCCTATCTCTATGACTGTCTCTTCTCTGTTTTCTTCAATGGTTCTTTCTCTGCTTGCCCACATAAATATCAGTTAAACCTTTCCATACACTTTCTACATGAGCAATTTCATCAGCTTTCATAGTTTTAAAATCCTTTCTCTCTATCTGAATGATTTCTGGATCTATATGTAGAAACATAGCATCCTAGAGTTGAGAGAGAGCTTTTAGACCAGGCCTACACATCCTGTAGCCCACCAAAGGATTTCCTCTATACACAAAGGATGTTTTCTTCTCCTTTTTTTAATGGGCCATCCAAAATCCTTTGGCAAGATATGAGAGGCCCAAGGCCATAAGGGGCCTTGTAACAAAGTGGGCCACAGGTTGTGCAAACCTGTTTTAAACCATTTTATCCCTAAACCATGAATTCTTTCTAGAACGATGCCATTCAGCCTTCTCTTGCAAACTTCCAGTAATGAACTCACTACTTCCTGAGGTAATCCATTCTATTTTTGGACACATTCAATGGTTAGGAAATTCCTCATTATATATAATTTACATACATATATGTATATATGCTTATATACATTTGAATTATTATGCCAATTAAATTTCATTCATTTGTCCAAATTCTTCCCTCTAGGGCAAAGGAAAACAAATATATATTCTAAGTGACAGTAAATCAGATACTGGAAAATAGTCATCATTCCCACTGATGTCTTCTCTACTTCCTTCAACCAATATTGATATATTCCAATTCCTTTATCCTGGGTACTCTCCATGGGACATAGTCATCAATTCCATACTCCGTATGGATCTGACCAGGGCATACATAGCACAGAGAGGTCCACCTTTATTGTTCTAGACACTAAGCTTCTCTTAATGCAGACTATGACCTTTAACTTTTTTGGCTTCCATGACATTCTGTCAATTATATTGAACTCATAGTCCAACAGATCCTCCAGATTTTTTTTTGCATCAACTCCTATCAAACCAATTCCCTGTACTAGTTCAACTGATTTTTCTCAACCTAAGTGCAGGGTTTACATTTATTCCTATTATATTCCATTGTGATTGTTTCAACTAATTATCACAAACCTTTTAGATCCTAATTCTCTTTCCTAACAAATTAACTTCCCTACCTAGCTTTGTGTCATTTGTCAATTTAATATGTCTTCTTTGTCTTCATATAAGTAAGTGATAGAATGTTGAATAGGAAATGGTATAGTATTTGACAGAGCCATACAGCTTTCCATTAGAAACCTTCCTTCTGGTTTACAGCAAACCATTAACTCAGTTCTTTAAATAATGACTGCTTAATGAGTTCTGAATGTATTTAACTACTATCATCCATCCTACATTTCTCCATAACAGCATATGAAACTTTTTCAAATGTCTTCCTAAAATCCAGATAAAATACATCCAAAGCATTCCCCTAGTCCAGCAATCTAGTATAAGGCAGATAGGTGACAAAGTGGCCAGAATACTGGATGCTTACTACTTATGTGACCCTGTGAAAGTCACAACATCTCACCCTCAGTTTCATTATCTTTAAAACAGGCAGGATAATAATACCATCCACCTCACAGTGTTGTAAGGATCAAATGAGACAATTGATATGTGTGTACATAAAGCACTTCACAAACCCTTAAAGTACTATATAAATGTTTTCTATTAGAATCTCCATGCAAAAATGAAATAAAGCATTTTATCATGATTAGTAATCAGATAGTTGATATGAATTTGAAAATTGTTTTTACTGGCTTGCTCATTCATTCGTTCAACAAGCATTAATTATGTAAATGCCAGGCATTGTACAAGGCTCTGGGGATTAGAAAGGCAAAAATGAAATTCTTCTTCCTTGGAAATAGCTTATTTGGGGAAAAGAGCATGTACACAGACAAGGACACATTATAAATATTATGCATAGATATATGATAATTTCCAAGTATGTACAAAAATGTGTAAGTAAAAGTAATTTTCAAATTCATATCAGCTATCTGATTACTCATCATAAGATCACAGATTTCAAGTTGGAAGGGACCATGCAATCCATTCTAGAATTCTGACATATGTGTACATCAGACTCGTCAGGAACTTTTCTCATTCGCCATAATATTTCATATATTAATGGCTAAGCTCTATGCTCACCTCTGTGAGTGTGTTAGTGCTACAAGATGTAATTCATCCAAGTCAGGCAACTTGAATACTTTTAAAGCAACTCAAAGGATCATAGGATTTAGAACTAAAAGGAACTTAGAAATCATCTAATTCCTTCTGTTTTTTGCAAAAAATAAACTATTGAACCTTCTCTTGAAAAGCACAAGTATTCAAATACATCAACAGGAGCAAAATAAAAGAAATGATTAAAAAAAATACTCCCCCAAAGAGTCCTCCATTTTGCAGATGAGGAACCTGAGGCACATCAAGGTAAAATGACTATCTAAATCTCACGCGTATTTTCTTTTACTATTTCCTTGCCAATATTGAGCTTCACTAACCATGATCCATATTTTCCTATACTTTCCAGTTTAAAGACAAGTTTCCCAAAGCAGAAAACTGGAACAAAACAGAAGCTGAGTATTTGGATTTTTTCTCTTTGTCATTGGTTAACATTACCCATCTACAAAATTGGGTAGATCCCTTTCTTGTTCATCTTCTTGTTCTGAAGATAATCTACATATAAAATACATCCTCTTAAATTGATCTTACCACTCCCCCTTCCTCCCCTACTCCCATTGAGCTTATTCTAGACTTTAGCATCTCTGACATTATCAGGAATAGCCTGTGGCAAACTTCAATATTTGACTTGGTTACATGCCCCTTCCTCTCAACTTCTATGGAGTCATCAATTGTGAGATCTAGAAGGGGTATTAGAGACAATTTAGTCTATCCATCTCTCCCATTTTACAGATAAGGAAACTGAGGCCCAGAGAAATTGATTGACTTGTTTTAGGTAGTTATTGCACAAAGTTATTGGCAAAATTGGAATTCAAGTCTACAAACTCAATCTACTGTCTGTTGACATCATCTCGGCTATGCACTAATTTTCCTATTTCTCTAAATCAACATTCCTGGAGTCAAATGGAAATTTAATAGAGCTAAAAAATTTGGAACATCTGATTTACATAGCAGTAAAGCTGCTTATTCACACAATTTTCTCACCCCATACCACATAAGTGCTGATCAGACACGATTCTCAGTTCTGTCATCTCACAGATTATGCCAACATGAGAATGAGGTTGGGGAAATGAGAAAAGAGATCCAAAAATTTCATTCACATGTTGACAGTTCTCCAAAAGTCAAGTCCTATTCAAATATAAGCTCAATGATGGATTCACTGGACAGCTACCATAAACTTGCAGAGGTGTGTGCTGAATATCCTGCCACAGATTTACATACAGTGAGTTCCTCCACTCAAGCACAAAGCCATTGGTCCGTGACCCCATTGGTCCGTAGCTCAGCACATCCTTGGACTCATAAATGTGACCTAAGTGTTTGTAATACTTGTTTATTTGGGGTGGGGATTTTTTGATTTTTTTTTGGAGGGGGGAAGGCAGGGCAAATGGGGTTGCCCAAGGTCACGCAGCTAGTAAGTGTTAAGTGTCTGAGGCCCAATTTGAACTCAAGTGCTCCTGACTCCAGGGCCAGTGCTCTATTCACTGTGCCAAATAGCTGTCCCAATACTTGTAAATAATAATACAAATAACAATGAGATTGATTTAAAATTCTATCATCATCATTATTATTATTATTATTATCATTATTATTATTATTACCAAAACCTTAAAGAGGGTATAGATAAGAGCGAGGAATAGAGGAAATCATTTATTGAACTCATTTATTATTATCAATTGCAAGACTATTGGTTCCCTTTACTTAAGCTGGTTGTGCACTTACTCTACAAAAAGATTCTTATGTTGGCAACTGAAAAGGTCAGTGAGAAAAATCCAGAAAGGAGTAAAAGTTTAATCTGTTGTACCAAGACTGTATCTTATCAACATTCTACCAAATAGGAAGAGAAAAAATGGGCAGAATATTCATTTACCTTCACAACAGCCCTATGAGGTAGACAGAATATCTAATAATTCATTCCTCTATCAAACCCATTTTGTGAAAAGCAGTTATGTTCTGTCTACAAAATATAAAGTCTGAGGAAGAATAGAATTTAAATCAATCTCTTTTTTTAAAAAACAATTACAGAATGCAAGGTAAGGTTGAATAAATCCTGAGCACTAATGCATAATAGTCTAATATAGTACTATTTTCCAGACAGGAGGCCTAGCCAAGACCAATTAGTCGGTGTCAATATTTTCTAATTTGTTGATTAATATTGTGCAGAAATAGATATGTTTAGATTTCCACTGCTGTTCATTTAAAATGATTTGCTTTTGGTCCCTGGCTATAAAGATGACTGACTGGAAAAATATTTGTTATTCTGGAGTTTTCCATTTGTTACCTTGGATTGCCAGATGACAATAGGTCAACAGATTCTTTTGCTTTGTATATTAATTATGAATGAATGAAAAAGCATTCATTAAATGCTTTATTATATTCCAGGCACTGGGCTAGGCACTCAGGATACAAATACAAAATTGATCAGTGTCTGCCCTCAGAGAGCTTGTGTTCTAAATGGAAGAGACATGATATATTAGGGAATAATGGTCAGGGAAGAGAATATTGGACTGAATATTCACAAGAATTATGAGTGAAGTCATTAATTGTCACATACTTTCCAGAAGTAATAGTAGTATTTATTTGATTACTGGAGGTAGAAATCAGAGGGGAAGAAGGGCGAATGCATGTTTGTAGATTGACTAAATGTTAAAGGAGGCCTAGTGGTGAGAAACACCGTGAGAATTGCAGGATATAATGTGAAGCATGGTTTAAGGCTGGCTAGATACAACAGATCAGTGGAGTTTGAACTTGTTCACCGATCACAGCAGGTTAGCTCCAAGGAGGTAAGGTATGATCTCTAAAAGTCAGGTTTGAAAGGTATTGTTCCTGGTAAAGAGACATAGGCTGTGGTGGGGCAAAGGCAAGTCACTATATGGAATGTGAAGAGTGGTGTGGGCCTGGCTTCATCTATTATATTTATTGCCTATTTTGTACTCCAGCAAATTCCCCAGGTCATTCTCTTACTCCAAAATATAGGTATATACACTCATGTAAATGCATATGATTATACATGTAAACAAATGTATAAACATATATTCTATCCTTTGACAGTTCTGATCTTGAAGAATTTTTTCCCTTATATCAAGTCCAACTAACATACCTGCTGCTCATATATTTAATAGCTTCCCAGAAAACTCTAATCCATTATAAGGTGATCTCCTTTATGGGAAGCCTTAGCTAGTGCAACTCACCCTTTTAGAAGAGATTTTAGCTATGGTTTCTGATCTGGTATCAGTTTTGCCAACCAACTAGATTTGTTGACCACAAATCTGTCTCTTCCCCCTGCCGCCCAATACCAGTTCCAAGAAAAACACATTAAGGTGTTAGTGATTCAGTGTGTTTTCCTTCTCAGTTTTTTCATTAAAAACAAAAGACAACAGGGAAATAGCACTATGTAACTCAATCTCAGTTAACATTTAAGAACCATCTACTATGTACCAGAGTGTTTTGCGCTAGAGATACAAAGACAAAATGAAAAATAAATTCTTGCCCTCAAGAAACATATTCTATCAAGGGAAACATGTACACCTATTAGCAAATGCAAAATATGTAAAAGTAAATGTAAGGTAATTTTTGAGAGTAGCATTAGCAGCTAGGGCAGTGGTTCTCAACCCTCCTAATGCCACAGCCCTTTAATACAGTCCCTCATGTTGTGGTGACCCACAACCATAAAATTATTTTCATTGCTGCTTCATAACTGTAATTTTGCTACTGTTATGAATTGTAATGTAAATGTCTGATACGCAGGATATATTTTTGTTGTTACAAATTGAGCATAACCCACAGGTTGAGAACTGCTGAGCTAGAGAGATCAGGGAAAGCCTCAAATGACACGAGCTGAGCTTTGAAAGGAATTCTAGGAGTTAGAATGGAGAAGAGAAAACATTCCAAGGATCAGGTATAATTTGCAAAAAAGTAACAGATAATAGTAGATGGAATGGCATTTGTAAGAAATAACAAGGTCAGTCTTATGGAAACAGAGAGTATATGAAAGATTTATTGTTAGAGAGTCATTTCAATCATGTCTGACTCTTCGTGTTCCCATTTGGGGTTTTCTTGGCAGAGACACTGGAATGATTTGCCATTTCCTTTTCTAATTCATTTTACAGATGAGGAAACTGAAGCAAACAGTGTTAAGTGACTTACCAAGGGTCAATAAGTGTTTGAGCCTGGATTTTTAACTCAGGTCTTCCTGACTACAGGTTTAGTGGTCTATCCATTTTGCCACCTACCTGCCCTGTATATGAAAGAAGACAATATCTAGCTTGGATAGCTTGGAAAGGTATATTGGAACTAGTTTGTGAAGTTTTAAGTAGCGAGAATATTCCTTTTTATTCAGTCTTCAACTGGAGGTAATAAAGGCTCAATAGAACTTATATTGCAGGAGAATGACATGATCATACGTATGCTTTAGGAACATAATTTTGGCACTTGAATGAATGACAGATTAGGGAGGAGACTTAAGGCAGGGAGAGCAGTTAGGAAGGTACTTTGGTAGCAAAGACTAGAAGTGATAAGGGCCTTAACTAAAGTGAGTAAAAGCAGGCAGTCATGAGAAATATGGTGGAGGTAGAATCAACAAGACTGGAAAATAGACAGGATATTGTGGTTGGAGAATGAAAAGTTGAGTATGACTCTGAGGTTTGGAACCTGGGTAACAAGAAGGGTAGATGATGTTGCCATCTACAATAGCAAAGTTAAAAAAGGATATATTTGGACAGAGAGGGGTAGAGGGAAGGTAATTAATTGTGTTTGGGGTATACTGAGTTTCAGATGCCTATTGGGCACCCAGTTCAAAATTTCCAATAGCTAATAATAATAAAAGTTAGCATTTATATAGTATTCTGAGATTTGCAAAGTACTTTGCATTTTGTCCGTTGACCCTTACAAGAATTCTATAAGGTAGGGGCTATTATTACCCCCTTTTATTATCCCCTTTTTACACATGAAGAAACTGAGGCTAAAGCAGGATAAGAGATTTGCCCAGGATCACAGTAAGTTTGTAAGGTAGGTTTTGAACTCAGATCTTCTGACTTCTTTTTGTAGTAAGAGAACTTCCAACACCCTATTCCTTGTGCCACATAGGTGTCAATGGGCAATAGGGAGTTGGTGATACAGGACTGAAATTCAGGAAAGATTAGGGCTATATATAAAGATATGAAAGTCATCTACATGGAAATGGTCATTGAATCAACGGGAGCTGAGGAAGTCACCAAGATAGAAAATGTAGAGAAAAAAAGAAGAGAAGCCCCAGGACAGAGCCTTAGAAGTTACATTCACAGTTAGAGTGGAATACTGATCATGAGCCAGTAAAAGTAACTAAGAAGGAATAGTCAGACAAGTAGGAGAAAAATCGAGGGAAAACACAAATGAAAGAACTACTGTAGCCCCAATGCAATATTCACAGCACCCATGATAACTATAAATATACCTGCATGGTGTTCAATTGCAAAATATAACAGACTCTCCATATAGAAGACAGAAGCAAAATATTTATTCAAAAACCAAAACCAGTAAGCTGATTCCATCATAGTAGCAAAGAAGTTAATAAGCCATAACTGCAAAGTCACAACATCCTTTAGTCTTCCCACAAAGCAACACAAAACTAATATTTACTCACAAGTCTATCTGACTCCCTCAGAGGCATGCTCTCTTCCTAACCATGTAGTTGGCTCTGACTTCCAGCTTCCTGTGGGCTCTGCTCCCCACTTCAGCAAACTCCTCCCACCACAGGCTCCATGTGATTAGATTCAGCTTATCAGGGGGCAGGGTTTATTTTCAAAACAGGAAAGGTCTTCAAATTCTCTTAGGATTATTATTAGAGGCAGGAAAGAACTTCAAATTACCATTACCCTTACAACTACTGATAATGAAACTTCAGGTACTATATTGTCTGTATAAAAGAAATATTTTGAAGCAGGAGTCCATCAATGGGCATTTATTTATTAAGTGCTTATTATGTGCTAGGCACTGTGCTGAGCCCTTTGGATATAAATAAAGGAGACACACAATCCCAACTATCAAGTAGCTCCCATTCTAATGAAAGAGACAACATGAAAATAACTAGGCATATGCATGACTTACACAATAGAAATAGAAAGTAGTTTTAAAGGGTAAAGACTGCAGAGAAAACAGAGATTAGATAAGTCTTCCCGTGGAACATAGGATTTGAGTTGAATCCTGGAGGAAGCTAGGGAAGCTAGAGGTCAAGGGTGAAGAAGAAGAGTATTCCAAACATGGAAGAAAGCCAATGAAAATGCATAGCGTTGAGAGATGAAGGAAGAGTAAGGAGACCAGTGTAGCTGAATCATAGAGGGCATGAAGAGAAGTCATATGTAAGAAGACTAGAAAGGTAGAAAGGGGTCAGGTTTTAAAGAGCTTAAAATACCAAATAGAGTATTTTATATTTGATCCAGAGGTTATTAGTGAACCTAAAAGGAGGAGTTTATTGAGTAGAGATGCAACATGGTTAGACCTGAATTTTAGTATTATCACTACGGAAGCTAATAAGAGAATGGATAGGAATGTGGAGAGACCAAAAAAAAAACAAATATTACAGTAGTCGAGGTTTTGGTTTTACAAGCGTAGAAGAGACATATGAGAAATGAAGTTAAAATGATAAGATTTAACAATAGGTTGATTACATGTGGGGAAGAGTTTTCTCATCAAATCACTTCACTGTGAAGATCAGGAATTCAGCCTATATATTAATTAACTCATTTATTCAAGCAAACATATATTCAGTACAAACTATGTACTCAGTACTTTGATGGAAGCTGGGAGGAAGACAAAGCTGGATGAGGCAGTTCCTATCTTTAAATAGCTTAAAATCTAATTGTGAATACAAGATCTATAAAATAATTATAATTCAAAGTAGAGTGCCTAAGAAAGATGCAAACAGATTATGACTGGAGTTCAAGAGATGATAAAATTGTTTCTACCTTGTATGTTTAGGGAAGACCTAGGAGGTAGCCTTTATAAAAAAAATTTTTTTTTTTAAATTACCAAGCATTTTTTTCCTCTCTGTCCCACTACTCTCCCTATTGGGAAAAAGACAAGAAAAGGAAAAAACCCTTGGTCATTGCATTGATCAGAATTCTTAAGACTGAATATTGTTTGTCTAGTTACTAGACTCTAATAAATGTTGCTAATGTAAAATTGTTCTCCTGGTCATTTCATTCTGTATCACTTCATGCAAATATTCATTGGTTTCTCTGAAACTGTTCCTTTCATCATTTCTAATAATACAATAACATTCTGTTACATTCATATGCTATAATTTGTTTAATCATTCCTAATTGAAGGTTACTGCCTTTGTAAGTAAGTTCTCTTACTACAAAAAGAAATATATAGATCCATCTACTTGTGTGTGTGTGTGTGTGTGTGTGTGTGGTCTTTGTCTTTTGATTTAAGGAGGACTCCTTAAAGGAGGTTTGTATTTGAATGAACCTTAGAATATGCATATGATTTTGAAAGGTTTAGATATGGAGGAAGCATATTCCAGGAAGAAAAAAAAATATGTGAGTAGACAAGAAAGATAGGCTAATTAATTAGCCTTAATTATCTGGGTTTTTTTTACATTATATGAATTTGAGAAATTCTAACTCAACCCTTCTTTTTTTGTAGAACAACCTTAGAGTGTGATTATTTTGAGTTTCTTTTATTTCTGTCAGGTTTACTCTTCCCTGCTGTTTGCTCAGTAGGAGTGGGATATCTCCTTTTCATTCCTGTACTGATTTTAAATTACATATTCTTCTTGTCTGCCTAGATCCAATCTTCCAGTAACTACTGTTAAATTGCCTTTGTTAATTTTGTATTGTGATAAATAAAAAAATGTGGTAATATACCTTTAGGTTTGTCTTAATTTCTAATTCACTGTAGGGAGGCAAGTTTCAGGGTTACTATCTTCACACTCTTCCTACCCAACACAAGTTCAGAAGACACCATCAATGAGTACTTAGCAATGGTTCTCAATCTGTGGGTCGCAACCCCTTTGGGAGTCAAACGACCCTTTCATAGGAGTCACCTAAGACCATTGGAAAACATATTTCCTATGATCTTAGGAACTGAGACACCGCTCCCCTATCCACATGCAGGTCCACACACAAACAGATTCACCCATATACGAGTATTAAAGGGTTGCAGCATCAGGAAGGTTGAGAACCATTGGCTTAGGGCCTGAAGGAGGAAATCTGGCAACATTCCATACCAATATTCTACTTTACCCCCATAGAACTGGTCCTATTGTAAGCAAACTTCCACAATCCAATTCAATGCATTCCAATAAGTACATATTAAGTGCATACTATGATCAAGGAACGTGACTGGGTTCTAGGAATACAAAAACAAACAAAAAATAGTCCTTAAGAAGCTTACATTCCACTCTCTCAATTCCTGTAACTAAAATTTGGCTTTTTTGATGAAATCAATTCTTTTAATACTCTTTCTGGTGGGACTTACTGTTTATTCTCACAACCTCTAACTCAGGAACTGAAGAATGATTTACACATTCACTGTTTCCCATTACCAATTCCAGTCAATTGCTCCTTCCCATCACTCAATAAACTCCACACATTATCCATTTATACCACATATTTACATAAGTTATCCTCTCCCGACCTTCAGAACCTTTTCCAATCTTTCTTAACAACTACTTGGTTTGGTTTGGTTTTTCTCTTCATATTGTTATAGGATCATAAATTTAGATCTGGAAGAGATCTTAGAAATCCATTAATCCAATTCCTTTATTGTATAGAAGAGGAGACTAAGGTCCAGAGAGGTTAAGTAAATTGCCTAGAATCACAAAGGCAGCTAGTGACAAAGATGGGATTCAAATTCAGATTCTTTGGTTCTAAATCTAGTGCTCTTTCCACTGAACCACAGGAGCTGTGCCTCCGGTCATTATCCTTCAAATGACCACTGATGATTTTTTTTATTTTAATTTTTTTGCTTTTTGGAGGGGGGAAGGCAGGGCAGTTGGGGTTAAGTGACTTGCCCAAGGTCACACAGCTAGTAAGTGTTAAGTATCTGAGGCCAGATTTGAACTCAGGTCCTCCTGACTCCAGGGCTGGTGCTCTATTCACTGTGCCACCTAGCCACCCCCACTGATGATTTTTAATACCTTGACTCCCATACTTTAATTTCTTCAGCACCATTAACCTCTGTTCCTCCTCCACTTAGCCAATCACTTGTCTGATGATATGTTGGGCCTCACAATCATTTGAAAGTGCTTTACCTACAAGACTTTCAGCTCTAAAGTTCTTTGTATATCAGCTACTTCTTCACCTTCCACTTTTCTCACTTCCTCAGTCATAGGAAACTTGATCTTCACCTTTAGGTCCTTAACACTTCCCTTTTCCCTTTTATCCCTTTAGTCTTTTGACTTTGCCTTGATACCCAGCTTGAACCCCATGTTCAACTATTTCAGGAAAATTTCACTAGTACCCTAAAGTCTCTTACGCCTTTAATTTACCCTCACACCAATGTAGAAATGTACATTAGTATGCAAATTTACATTAAATTACATTAGTAATAATAGTAAATTACATAGTAATAATGTAAAATTACATTAGTATGTAAATACAATTTTAAAAACACAAAATAGAATTATGATGATGATAATATGCACTTGTGTGTCTGTCCTTTTGACCAGCAATGTCAAATTCAAATAGAAATGGGGCAATTAAACTGTACATAAAAATTCCTTAAGTCTCCATATTGACTTAGAAAACCACGTATTAATATTATTTAAATTTTATTTTATGTATTTAATTATATTTTATGTTTTAATTAAGTATATATTATAAATATATAATTGTAGTTTATATTTTAAGTAATTATATTTTAATTTGGTTCGGGTAGTACTCAGGAGTGTTGTGGGCCACAGTGGCCTATGGGATGCATATCTGATATCTCTGTCTTAGACCACAGTTTCCTCAAAATAGAGGATGAAGAGGAACTCTTAAGGAGTACATGGCATAACCTAAGGTGTATATGATCAATCAGCCATAGAGAGGAAAGTTGGATCACATCCAATCCACCCCACAGTAGTCAATGGTGAGATTTGTCTCCAACACAATCACAGCCAACCCTTCATCTTGTTATCACCTAACACATCTCCATTATGCCCCTTTCTACCTGTGTGTAAATTCTCTTCTCCTTTGGGATTGGCACCTTGGGGTAGTTAGATACATAATCCAAGCAGGACACATAACAGCATACTGCTGCCATTGTTACAATCCCCTTCTCTCAGTATACCTCCCCTGTCCCACCAAAACCACCTAGCAGTTGTAACAGGTACTGGTCAGAAGGCAGTGACTCAGTGCTCTGAGAGTGACTAGTGAATAAAACAGCTCCCCACCTTTTCATTTTGGGTGGGACAAATTGAGGTGTGGGGGATATGCGATCATGGGTGTGTTACAGTCTGTATAGATTGCATTATAATTGACCCTAACTCACCCCTCTTCTAAAATTCTCTGTTTCTTTCAAGGGCACTATCATCCTTCCAGTCACCATGATTAGAAACTTCTGTGTCATGCTTGACTCTTCACTTCCACCCTTCTCACATATTCAGTCAGTTGCCTAAGCCTGTTGTTTCTGTCTCCACAGCATTTCTTGAATCTATCCCCTTATCTCCCCATGGCCACTACGCCAGTTCAGACCCTCAACTGAACTCTTCCTGCACTACTGGAATGACCTCCTAATTGACCTCTGCTTTAAGTCTTCCTCACTCTAAGCTATCGTCTACAAACATTCCAAAGTGATTTTCCCCAAAAGTAGATCTGATCACATCATCTTCACACACAGAGAGACTCAATAAATTCTTGTACTTCCCTTTTGATTCTATGATCAAATATAAACTTCTCTGTTTGGCATTTAAAGCCCTTCACAACTTTGCCTTAATCCAGTTTTCCAGTCTTACTATTTATTACTCCCCTTTCTGCAGTCTACTGTTCAGCCAAACTGGCTTCTTGCTATCTCCCACACTCTGGCAAAAACACAGCTAAAACATCCAAACATGAATAGGAAATTAACGTATTATACTATCCATTAAGCAAAACCACATGAAGGAAGAGGAATTGATTTATATCTAAATCTTTCTGCTAAGTTGAAATCAGAGACAATCCACTTTGGTTTATTGCTTTTGAATGTTTGTGTTGGGCAAAAATCTACAATAGAGAGAAAGAAGATACTTGTCAAAATGTTACTGTGCCCACTGACAGGTTTCTGTATTGTACACCTTTCAATAAAAAAAACTAAAAAAGAAACTCAAATTAATGGAATAATTAATTACTATCAAAATTATTATTTACAGGTTTACCCAATGCTCTAGGACATGTATACAACCCTTTTTAAAAAGTAGCAATGAAACATGCCAGTAGTGGTAACACAGCCCTTGCTACTAAGCTGACCTGGTGAATTCCTTGAGTTCAGTAATTTGGAGCTAAAGTAGGGAGAAAAAGAGAGAAAGAAAGAAAAAGGAAGGAAGGAAGGAAGTTGATCATATGCTTTCACTAAAATATATAATAATATTTCTAGTCAAAGTAAAAGGATGGTCATTTGGCTATCTCTCATAAACCAAAGACCCTTCATGGAAACTTCTCAATGCTTATAAGTCCTTGGAAGAGTGATTGTCCTCCATAGGTGGCAATCAGTTCTGATTGGTTAATTATATATATATATATATATATATATATATATATATATATATAGAATAAGCTGAGCTTATTCTAATGAGGGACTAAGGAACTTGACTGATCACTCATTCTTAGACAGACTTATCTCTGCCCAGACTACCTCCTGTCTAGGGCAATGTAGACAAAAGAGGGAATCCACTCCCATTCAGACCTGTCTGACTAAAAATACAATGTGTTTGAATTCACCACTTCCCCTAGACTAGAATTTCTTTACCTTTTGATCAGAACTAAGTTTCTCTAGTTGGGTGCATCTTGCCCAATATTTCATCTAACTCCACCTTTCAACCGCTGGCTGGATAGCCTATGGGAACTGGTTTCTGAATGAGGAATTAGAAGGGAGAAAAACCTTAGTGCTAATTCAATAGTAGGTTATTAATATAATAGAGAAATAATAATTTCTCTCAGTAGTATAGGGATAATAGCCTGGGAAAGAACTGAGGAATTGAGGGGTTGGAGGTCATTATATGGACAAAGCAGAGTTTGGTTTTGGAAGACAGGAGAAGACGTTGAATACTGATAAATTGTGATCAGATAATTGAATGTCAGAATTGATGAATAGATAAGTGGTGTATTTGTGGATGATGGCAAGATCAAGGGTATGACCATCTTTGTATGAGGCTGAGGTGGGGTGGAGGAATAGGTTATAGTAAATGAGTAAAAGTTGAGGAACTGGGAGGTGAAGGTGCTTTACAAAAAGTCAATATGTAGGTTGAAGTTCACTGGTATGAGAGCAGGAGTTGGGGAGGAAAGAAAGATTGTAAACCTGGCATTGAATTTATTGAGGAAAGAGAGAAGCATTCTAGAGGTGAGTAAACAATAGTTACTGGAATGAGAGATGGATGTAGAATGAGTGAACTTCAAAGAAGAAAAGGTTACTGAGTGATGGTGGTAGGGAGATAACCTGGAAGTGACGGTGGGCAGCAAGTATTCCAACTCCTTCCCCCCACCCCCAAAAAACCCTAGTGAGATAGGGGAATGAATGACAATGCAGCTAGTGGTAAAATGGTAGTCAGGGAGGCTGTGTTATCAGAAGGGAGTCAGGTATCAGTGAACCAGAAGGGTTGGGAAATGAAAAGATGAAATATGAAAACAGATTTATTGCCTATGGAATAGACTTTGCAAAGAGCACAGTGAAAGGGATAACTAGCTTTGGGGTAGTACATTAGGGACAGGCTGGTTTGAGGGGAACAGGAATAAGAATTGGCCAGTGAAGGAATAGGGTTTGAATGATAACCTGCATACCTACAGTTTTCAAATCACTAGAATATGAAGGGTATGACCAGGTGAAAGTTTGTTAATCATTAAAGGAAATTTTAAAATAGATTTTCAATGTCCCTTGAATTTAGCTTCATGGTAGAGTCCTTTCAGAGTCACAGAAGTTGAAGAGAGAAAGTTTTAGTAACAGAAGCAATGGTGTTTTCTCCTTTGCCAAAGGCAGACCAGAATGGAAACTTGAAAGACTAGTATCTTGTTCCCTCATCTCAATAGTATAATATAAACTCTTTGAAGGAAGGAGATTTTTCATTTTGTTTTTGTATCCCCAATATCTGCCACTTACTGCTTAATAAGTTCTTGTCATTTGATTGCTCTTTCTCTTCGTTGACCTTTGGATCATCCATTATTTTGATATTCTAAACACTGTTTCATGATTCATAGCAATATAGCATCACTGGAAGAATAGTGATGGATTTCTATTTCTGGGAGCAACTTGGGATCGTTAATTAATACAACCACAGCACAACTTCCCACATCCAGCCTAGTATTTTTATCCTTCTAAATTTTTTGCCCAGTTCATTGTTCATTTGTACTGTCTGACCAAGATATATGAATCTCAAAAACTGATGCAATCAGAACACTATCTATAAACAGGAACAACTGAAGAATCTCATCATTTATAAGGCGCGCCTCTTCAATTTGGACTCCCTGTTAGATTTTATCCAGGATAATGATCAGGCCCTTTGGTGAGCATGTCAAGAATCAGGACATTAGAACCAGGAGAGAGTAATTAGGTTCACCATCATCAATGAAGAGAACAGTTTATTATAGATATACTGAGAAGGTCTGTTCCATTTTTCATCTATTTGTTGTACTTTTCCAATTGTATTTATAATGCTGTTAGGGTGATCTGCCTTAACTGGCCCGCATGCCAACAAATTCATCTTCCTACAAACTCAATTTCCCCTCTTTTCTTTCTCACTTTTATAAAGTGATAGTAAAAATAGTATTCCATCATCCTTTTCCAGGAAGTCTTACAAATAGGTTTCTATTACAATCCAATGATGCCCTGTACTGGCATTTCTCTCCCATAGGCAAGAAGACCAAGTTTTTGCTGACTGAGGTAGTTTCTAGGCTCTTTTCAATTTCCTAATTTTGGTGATCGCTTTTACATGAGTCAAGCTTCCAAAAGAACTAGTGATAGTCCTTGTTAACATATTTTCCTCTGTTGTTGTTTTTTTTTCCAATTTGTCAGCACCAGGTTGAGTTGGTCAAGCAAGAGCTATTGCAGTTCTATGATATGTTTTCTTGTTTCACTTCCCTCAACTTCAGTGGGTTTTGCTTTGGTTTTGGTTTTTAGGGTTTTTTTGTAAAAAGGGATAATAATAATAATAATACTTGTCATACTACATACATCATACCTACTGGGTAATGAAATAGAGAGATCATATGCACAAAGCACTTTATAACTGGAGCCTTAAATTGTTATTGTTTCTTCCATTTTTTCTTTCCCACTGATAGATGCCCCCATTCATCCCATCTGGGAAGATAAATGTCATAGAAGCACATAGACTCATGTTGATGGGAATCTTCCTGGAATTCATGGAGTTTCTGGAATTCATTCATGTATACTGACATAATTCTAGTTTCCTTTCATGGAGAAAAGGGGCAACAAATAACTTTCCAAGCAATACCTAATATATTCACATGGTTCTATTTCTCAATTTTCTGAAATTTATGGTTAACTTTTGGTCAAGAGTTTTGTAGATCAAAAAATGTTGGTATCAGACATGCTATCAGAGTAACATATTAAGTGTTACTATTCAAAACCCTTCATTGACTCTCTATTGTTAACTGAATAAAAATTCAAAGTTCTTATCCTGGCTTCTTAGGTTTCCCACAATCTGGCACAACCCAAAGGGTCTTATCTCTATGTGTCCAACACTCAAATCAAAGTAAACCTCAGAGAATCCCTAATTCATATCTAGCATTTTTTCACCTTTCTACATGTGCTCATGTCATTCCTTATGCCTACAATTCCTTCCCCTACACTGCCCCCCAAACCATCTATTCAATGAAATCTTACAAAACTTTCTACATCCAAACTTAAATACCACCTTTTCCATAAAATTTCCTCAGAATCCTGCAGTTGGAAATGACCTTTGCTTCCTTGGACCTTGCAAAACAATCTGTATCTCACTTGTATTCTTATGATAACTTATTCTGTATTTTTATTTATCATATAAAATAATAAGTTGATAGAATCTTACAATTGGAATTATTTTCAGATGTCATCTACTCATTCCTCTTTCAAATAATAATCTTCAGCTACTTAAGAAATATCTCATTCTTCCACTTTCATCTTTTGCCTCTAGTCTGAGCCAATCCGTCTTTGTATGACACAGTGTCAAGTCTCCCCACCCAACCCAACATCTGGGTTGGCCTTCTCTGGAAATGAGCAGACTTACCACTGCAGTTTCCAAAAGTGAAGACAGTACTCTTCCAAGTATAGAATGTCATGCTAGTCTCCCTCATCCTGGACACTATGTTTCTATGTGTTATCTTTTGAGGGTGCCATGTTTCACTGTTGTTTCATAATAAGCTTGCAGTTCACTTTTTCCACGTGAAATTGTTGCCTAATCCTATATTATTATGGTTGTAGGGCTTTATATTTATCTCTACAATTAAATTTGTCCTTCATTCTGACCCGCTGAAATATTTTTTTGAATCCCTATCCTGTCATCTGATTTGTTAATATTACCAACTTCTTGTAGCTATAAACAATAAGTATGCCACCTATGCCTTCATTCAAATCATTGATAAAACACATTAAAGACATAGATTTCTGTAGCATTTCATAGAGACTCCATTCATGGAGACCAGTCCATCAGTCAGTTCTGAAGCCACACCATTGTCTATCATACATCACACATCTTTCTATCTAGTCCAGTTAGTCACTGAACAAACTTACTTACACGGGATTACTATATTCTAAGCACTTTAGCAAGCGCCAGGGATACAAAGAAAGGCAAAAATAGTCCCTTCCTTCATGGAGCTTACATTATAACAAGAAAAATACCTTGCAAATAATTAGGCATTCAAGGTATATACAGAATAAATGACAGGTAATCCAAATGGGGAAAAGTATTAGTATCTGGGACGACTAGGAAAGGCCTTTTGCAGAAGCTGAGTCTTGAAGCAAATCTAGGAAACTGAAAGGCAGAGGTGAGGGTGCAAAGCACTCTGGATGTGGGGGGGGGGTGCAGCTAGTACATAGGTTGTACATGGGTTGTTATGGTCAAGAAACAGCAAATAGGCTAGCATAGTTAGACTGTGGAGGGTGTGAAAGAGAGTAAAATATAAAAAAGACAGGTAAGGTAGAAAGTGTATCCATGATATAAAAAGCTTTAAATAACAATCGACTTTATTTTGTATCCTAGATGCAATAGAGAGCCACTGGAACTCTGCAAATAAGAGAGTAAAAAGGTCAGATTTCTACTGTGTTGTGTGTGTGTGCATGTGTAGAATTTTTTTTTCAGCTAACACTTTTAAGAAATTAATCTATGCCTTCTACCCCTCCCCATTAAGCAAATTTTTGAAAGAAAAACCAAATCCATCAATATATAATTCCTACATGGCCCATGTCCAAAAAATGTATGTTATTCATTCTACATTTTAAGTTCATCATCTCTCTGTCAGGGAGTGAGGTGTTTTACCTTCGTTTCTCTTAGACTTGTGGTTTGTCATTGTATTGATCAGAGTTCTAAAGTCTTTCAAAGTCATTTTTCTCCATAATGATATTATCTTTATAGAAAATGTTCTCCTAGTTCTACTTCATTCTGCATCAGTTCATAAAGGTCTTCCTAATTTTTTCTGAAATTATCTGTTCCATCATTTGTTATGTCAAAATAACACTCCATTCTATTCACGTGCCATAATTTGTCTAGCCATTCCAAAATAGGAAGTTTCTACCTTAGTTCTCAGTATTTTGTTTTGATAAAAAAAGAGCTGCTGTAAATATTTCTGTACATATAGTTCCTTTTGCATTTGATTTGGAGGCAGGGGTATATGACTAGTAGTTTTATAGCTAGGAAGGGCATGCACAGTTTGGTAACTTTCTGGACATAATTCCAAATTTACCGCTAGACCAATTCACAGCTCTATGCACTAGTGTACCTTTTTCCCCAAAACCCCTCCAATATTCACTGTTTCCCTCTTGTCTTCTTTGCCTGTAAGAGAGATGTGAAGTAGAACCTCAAAGTAGTTTTAATTTGTATTTCTCTAATTAATAGTGATTTGGATCATTTTTTCCATAGGATTATTGATAACTTGGATTTCTTCCTTTGAAAACTGCCTATCACATACTTAGACCATTTATCTGTTGGGAAACGAATTTTACAGTACTATAATTAGAAAAATCATATATTAGTAGCTAACTAGAGGGTGAATTGGAATATGGAGAGACAGATGAGGAGACCAGTTAGAAGGCTATTGTAATGGTCCAGGAAAGAGGTAATTGGGACTGAACTAGGGTGATGATTGTGTGAACAGAGAGGAGGTGGTGTATAAAAGAGACTGTTTAGCTAGAATTGATGAGAATTAGCATTGAATTAGATTATGGGAAGTTAGAGATAGTGAGAAGTTACAGATTACACTAAGGTTGGAAACCTGGGTTACTGAGAGGATGATGGTGTCTTCATGGTAATGGGGCAGTTTAGAAGAGAAGATGATTTGGATGAAAAGATACACTTCCTTTTTTGGATATATTACATTTGAGTTGCTTAGGAATTATTCACTTTGAGATCTCCAAAAAGCTGTTTGTAATACGTGACTGAGGTTCAAAGGGAAACTAGGGGCTAGATACATAGATCTTGGGATAATGATGAAGCACATTTGGACCTGATGAGATAATCAAGTGATAAAGTATATAGTGAAAAAAGAAAAGGACCTGGCACAGAGACTTGGGAAACAACCACTGTAAGTGGGTGTGGCATGAATAGAGAACCAATAAAGGAAACTGAGAAGTTAAATGAAGAGGAGAGTCAGAAGAGAACAGAAAACTAGAATGGAGAAAGAATACAGGAGGAAAAGACGTCAAATACTGCTGAGGAGTCAAGGAAGATGAAGGCTGAGAAAAGACCTTTGGATTAAACAATTAAGTGAGAATGTTACTTTGGACAGTTTCAGTTGAATAATGAAGTCAGAGGCCAGATGACAGGATATTTAGAAGAAAAATGGAGGCACCAAATACAGATGACTTTTTCAAGGAGTGTTAGACCATAAAGAGGAGGAGAGATTTAGGTCAATAGCTATTTGGAAATGGTAGGACCAAGTTAGGGTTTACAATATCATGACAGACCTTATTAAACATCTTGTTAAAATCTGGGTATACTATGTCTATAGCATTTCTCTAATCTACTCATCTAGAAACCATGCTTTAAAAAAAGGGAG
>CM053594.1:143253387-143287081 GCA_028646575.1 Pseudocheirus occidentalis | reverse complement strand
GAAGAAGAAGAAGAAGGAGGAGGAGGAGGAGGAGGAGGAGGAGGAGGAGGAGGAGGAGAAGGAGAAGAAGAAAGAAGAAGAAGAAGGAGAAGAAGAAGGAGAAGAAGAAGAAGAAGGAGAAGAAGAAGAAGGAGAAGAAGAAGAAAGAAGAAGAAGAAGGAGGAGAAGAAGAAGAAGAAGAAAGTAAGGTTAGCCTGACAAGATTTGCCCATGCTGATTCAATGGTCATTTCTTTTTCTAGGTACTCACAAAATTTCTTCCTAATAACTGTTCTAGAATTTCACCAGGAATGATGCATCTTCCTGTTCTGGGAAAACCAGGGCCACATTTACCCATCTCCAATTCGTTGGCATATCTCCTATTTTACAATTTTTTTAAAATTATCAACTGAAACTCTGGATTTATTTCAGTACCCTGAGTTATTTCAGTTCCTACAGATCTGGCAACTTGAATTCATTAAGGACAGCTAAGACGTAGGCTTGCTCATCTTCACCTTATGTCTCATATATCTTGGCTTTCAATTCCTCATTAACACTTTTTTGTTCTCAGGCTGAATATCATTCTCCTTGATAGAGAAAATAGAAGCAACTTATGAGTTGAGTGATGTGCCTCTTCTTTATCATGCATTATTATCTTGTCAAATTAGATATTTGTAAAATGCTTAGCATAGTAACTTGCACCTAGTAGTGACCATAGTATGGTTATTCCCTTCCTTTCCCTTATCCAACTTTAGCAGTGGTTCTTTCCCTTTGAGTTATTCTCTTGGCCCCAACATAGCTTTTAAACTCCCCTTACTTTTCATTGTCTTTGTTATTCTTTGCAAGACTCAGTTCATTGAGAACTTTTATTCCTCCTTAGTTACCTGATCTTCTAACCATAAAATGCAACTCCAATGACTTACCATCCTTCAGAGGTGCCCCTGAATTCTGGAACTCTATACTAACAAATCTCAAACTTTGGCAAGTCCTTGTACGGGTTGGTGATTGACAGTGTTTATGGTCTTCAGATCAAGATAAAAAAGACTCAAGATACAAGAGGTCAAACTACCACTAGGTGATAAATATTTTTGACCATAATGACTCATGAATCTATCTACTAAGGCACAAATTGAATTGTAATGTACATTAGTGAAGGCAGTACCTACAGTGACTGCCCTCCCCTTATTTTATTTAAGCCATTTCAATCATGTCAAACTCTTCATGACCCTATTTGGGATTTTCTTGGCAAAAATGCTGGAGTGGTTTGACATTTTGTTTTCTGGCTCATTTTACAGATATGGAAACTGAGGCAAACAAAGTTAATTGATTCTCCAAGGGTCATATGCTTAGTAAGCATCTGAGGTCAGATTCAAATTGAGGAAAATGAGTCTTACTCACTCCAGGCCCTGCACTGTTTTCACTTCTTCACCTACCTGCCCCCCTACAATTATTCTAAGGTCCACCCAAATTAGAAGATTGTCTGTTGAGTGTCATGATCTCTCCCAACTGTGTACCTTTGCCCATGCCATCCTCCAAGAATAAAATGGACCCCCCCCACTCCATCTGTTTTTGTCATTGCTTTCCTCCTTCAAGGTCCAACTCAGATTCACCTCCCCCCATGACAAATTTCTTGTCCTGTCATAATAAAAGTGATTTGTCTCTCAGCAAATTTCTCAAGTACCTCTCCTTGGTACTAATCTTACTCTCCTTTGAATTAAAGTAATTTGTATAGGATATAAAGTCACTCTACCTCTCTGGTCTCAGTTTCCTCATCTGTTAAAAAGCAATAATAATAGTACCTATTTCATAGGATTGTTGTGAGAATGAAATGAGATAATATGTAAAACAGTATGCAAACCGTAAAGCGCTCTAAAATGCTAGCTACTATTTTAGGGTCAGAGATCCAGAACTGGAAAAGGCCTGAGAAGCCATTATTTTCTAAATTCATTGGTATCGGGATGTGTCCTTTCCATCTTTGTATTCCCAGTGCTTAGTACTGCACCTTGTTCATCATAAATATTTGTTGAATATTGAAGAATTATAGTTTTGTATTTATTACATAGTTACTGAATGTACACCTAATACTTTCCTTGGTAAACAGTAAGTTTCATGAAAGTATGGATGTTGCCTTGTCTTTCTACCTATTACAAATCCTTGCATAGTGTCTTGCTCAAATTAAGCATTAATAAACAGTTCTTCAATCAATAAGCATTTACTAAGGACATACTGAACACCGTGCTGTGCTAGGAGATAGACAAAAAGGAAAGTCCCTGGTCCTCAAGAGCCTACATTCTAACATACACAGTAGTGTATGTAAAAAAGTAAATGAAAGGCAACGGGGGAGAGAGCAGAGCATCTGGAGATAGATAAAGAAGCTAGGAATCCCTTATGGTGAAGATGCAGAGGCTATGAAGAGGGACATGGAAGATGAAGTGGCCTGAGTGACGATCAGTAAGCAGGCCTGAAATAATAAACCTAGAAAGTGTTCTCAAGAACATTCAGCCTTCCCTAAAATAGGGGGAAACACTGTTATTGTCCCTTGTCTCCAAAGCAAAGCCGAAGACAGACTCCTCCTCCCCACCCGTCTTTGGTGGCTCCGCCTCCTTTGCCTCTTAACCTTTAGCTGGGAGACTTTCGAATCTTTCCAAGGACATCTTTGCAACGTTGCCTATTCACAACTGAGGCAGTAAGTACAATTACTGTCCTTGCATAGACTAGACTGCTTGGTAGTGCAGGCTGATGAACTGGGTTTGAGTTATTTTTGTTTTGGGGGACCCCCTCTATCCTGTTCCAATCTCCCTCCCTCCTTTCCACCCACTCCACCCTCAACACCGCCCCCCTCCCATCCTCAGCTATGGCTCTTTTCTCTGTCCCTCTGTCCCTCCTTCTCCCTCCTCCCTCTTTCTCCCTCCTCCCTCCTCCTGCCTTTCTCCAACTTGTCTGTATTTGGAGCTCCCGGAAGCTGGCGGCGACTCTCCCCGAGAGCTGAGTGACTGACACCAATGCTTATGGGGGGAGGGAGGGAAAGGGCGGGGAAGAGGGAATAGGAGCAAGAGGAGGAGCGGCCAGAGGGAGGAGGGGAGGAGGGAGGAGGGAAAGAGGAGGAGGGGGGAATTGAGCATCCGATCGCGCATTTTCCTTGCAGAGGAAAAGACTCCAGGTCATCAAAACAGGTAATTTAAGTACCAGCCAGGCTTGGAAAAGGAGGGGGATGGGGAACGGAGAGAGGGAGGAAAGAGAGATAGGGGTAGGGGTAGCAGCGTGGGCGGTGGCCGGAATGCTCGCGAACCGCCCTCTTTGGAAGTTGAGTTGAAAGGGTGGGGTTGGGGAAGGGGCTTCGAGGGAGGGCTGTAAGGTGAATAAAGGGACCTCAGCCTGGACTGGAGCCTTGTGTATGCGCACGCGTGTGTGCACGTGTGTTTATGTGTGCGATTATATGTGTGCGCGTGGATGTGTGTGTGTGCTCGCGTGCAGAGGGGCCCTTCATAGTGAGGAGACATTTTAGGCTGAGAGGTGCAGAGAAGGTGAACAAATAGGGCAGGAGGGGGGGGAGGCGGGCCATGGGCGTGGGTTGTGTGGTCGGGTCAGCCCTGGGTCTGAGCGATGATGCGGACTGGGCAGACTGGGCAGAGATTTGCAGGCTGGGGGGCGGAGGGAGGGGGTGCTGTGGAGGATGTGAGCGCCCTGGGGTACATCCCAAAACGTCCGCTTTCTTTATCTGGGTCATCTCCTCTTGGCTTCCCCCATCTCTGTGCCCTTCCCGCCCACCCCTAACACACACGCACACGCACACGCACTCGCACTCGTACTGGGTGAGTTCTTGGAGGGCTGGGGGCGGAGAACACCTAGGACTGGGGTAAGAGATGTGTTGCGTTTCGGGGCCTACTGGCTTTCTTGGCTTATCTTTTAACTTTTAACTTTAAAGGGGTTCTCACATGCAATACTTGGAGCTTGATAAGGAATAACAAAAATCCCCGAAAAATCTTGAGGGCGAGAAGAGTAACACCACGCACCCTCAGAGAGAGGAGATAAGAACCCGGGGTTGGTTTATCATCCAAACAGGACTTGAGGAGATGACTCACTTTACAAAAATTGAAGACGGGAGAGCGTTTGTGGCACTGAAGGGAAGATAGGAAAGGACAGCACACCCCTGGATCTCTGGATGCTCTTGATCCAGGGATGCTGATGTTAATGGAGCAACCTTTTATATCATAGGCACTGCCTTATGTGGCCCTTTCTTCTTATTGGATGTCATAGTAACTGCATTCAGACACCAGTATTAACAGATAAATATCACCAATGAAGTATTTTAAAACATGAACTGTCATTAGAATCAAATCTCTAAGAAATGAGCCCTGTTACCGCCACAAAATGGAATGTATTTGGTAGTATAATTATAGGAATTGTGCATCAGTAGTTGAACAGAATTGTTTGCCACTTTACTATATGAATAAAATGATTTTCCTGGTCATTTGTGGTTATATTAAGGTCTTCAGACTGGGGGACAGAGGAGTAATTTAGGTTGGGGGTTTTTTAAGTCACATCTTGGTTAATGCTCAGAATCCACTAGGAAGGTTTATGTTCTTTTGGTTGT
The DNA here is from genome assembly GCA_028646575.1 of Pseudocheirus occidentalis. Taxonomy (NCBI): domain Eukaryota; kingdom Metazoa; phylum Chordata; class Mammalia; order Diprotodontia; family Pseudocheiridae; genus Pseudocheirus; species Pseudocheirus occidentalis. The sequence continues at coordinate 143,282,509 of CM053594.1, read as the reverse complement.
TAGATTCTAGTAGGGATGGGGATGCAGTTGATGTCCTGTAGATGCCTTGCATCCTTTTGAAGTAATATTAAAGGAGGATAATCCCCCACCCACTCTGAAGCCAAAACAACCCTCTTAAGTAGAAAGACTTCAGTGTTTCATGTTGATAGTTTTAAAGGAACTGAAAAAAAGTTAAATTTGCTGTGAGAAATCAGAGGAAAGAGATCTGGCTTTGATTGACTATATTTAGTTCACTGACCTTAGAATGAAATCATTAGTAATATATTTAGCATTATTGCTAAATATTACTGGACACCATCAGATTGGACCATCAAGTTTTAAAAGTAAGATTCTCCCAGTGCTTCAGTTGAGTATACCTGGGCCATTAAGTTAAATACATTAAAATGTTGTATTAACTGGTTTAAGGCCCTGTGCATTTTAATTAGAGTTTTAATGGCCAAAACCAGTGTCTTACTTCCCCGTTGACTTGAATATTTATGACATATTTCTCAGCTAATTCACCCCCATTCAAGCAAAAATAAAAGATATCAGACTCAAGACCTATGGTGGCCATTCCATTTGCATTCTAAAGTATTAATCAACAAGCATTTATTATATACTTGGCATTAGGGACATAGAGACAAACGTTAAACATTCCCTCACCTTGAAGAGTGTACAACTAGTCAGGAGAACAATCATAAACATGTATAGAATATATACATAATGTACTTATAGAATAAATAGCAAATAAATACAAATTAGAGAGGGAAGGCATTAGCATTTTGGGAAATCTGCAGTGGCTTGGTGGAGAAGGTAGTGCTTAAGCAGTCTCTTGAAGGAAATGAGGGAATTCTGTGAGGCAGAGGCAAGGTGGGATTGTGTTCCAGTTATATCAGGCATTGATTGTAAGGGCAAAGAGAAACGGCCAGTTTGGCTGGACCAGAAAGTACAAAAAAAGAAGAGGTAGATAATGAGATCTTTAAAAGGCAGAGGGATTTGTATTTATGATAAAGTTAATAGAGAGGCACTGGATTTGATTGAGTAGAGAAGGTTATATGTGTGTATATATACATATATATGTATGTATATATATATATATATATATATGAGAAAATAATTTTGGTACTTACGTGGGGAATAGTTGGAATAGGGAGAAACTTGGGGCAGGAGCACCAATTAAGAGACTATTATAAAATAATACAAGTGAGAAGTGTTGAGAGGTTGAGTGAAGGTGGTAACCATGGTGGTTAGTAATGAGAAAGGGTCAGATGCAGGAGATGTGGTCATCTTTATATTCATTTTTAACAATAATAGTAATAATAATAATGGCAGCTAACATTTATATAGCATTTATTATGTGCCAGGCACTGTGCTAAGCACTTTACAAAATCATTTGATCCTCACAACAATCCTGGGAGGTAGGTTCTGTTATTTTACAGATGAGGAAACTGAGACAAACAGAGGTTAAGTGACTGCCCAGGGTCACACAGCTCATAAGTGTCTGAGGCCAGATTTGACTAGGATTATTTAGCTTTTAGCATTATTTCATTGTAGCACAGACATTAATAGCTCCTTCTTCTTTATTCCCACTAGGGAATATATCTCATTTGCCCTTTATAACTGGGTTTAAAAACCACTTGAGCACAAATGTAACCATTAATGCCAAACATTTAAAAATATTTAATTAAGTGATGTTTGCAAGTGATTACATAGCTGCAATTAAAATGTTCCTAGCATTGTGTACCCAATCAGACGTTGTAGGTATTCTGACTGACTCTTTTGGGTGGAATATGGAGTTTGTATATCCAGGGTTTTCTCTGACAGAGATGATATAAACTTTCACAGCTTATTCAGTATATTTCAATATGTTCTTAAAGAGGTAGGAAAACTGTGGAGTCAGACAACTCCTAAGAAGGAGCTCTTTGGGGGATGACCTTCTGTGTCCACAGGACTTCCATCTTGGTGTCACTAATTTTCTTTAAAAGTAGGTCCACTAGGAAGTCATCCGTTTTTCTCACCAGTGGAAAGTGGTTAAGAAAAGCCTTGTGATCAATATTCATAACTAAAAGCATCAAGAAAGACTACAAAAACATGGAGAATGTTTTGCCTATAATAGGTTTTTTATCAGAGATCTTAATTCATTTGACAGCTACTGATACAGGTTTTTCATTGATTGCTTAGTCATTTCTGTAAAGTAGAGCAATACTTAGCAAGACGATGTACCTGGACTTGGATTCAGTGTCCTTTGATAGCCATATGACCCTGGACAAGTCTTTTAACTTCAGTTTCCTTATGTAAGACGAAAATAACATTTGATCAACCCTAATGGTTCTAAGGGTCTAATGAGATCTCACAGAACAATAAAATGTGCAAGTTGGAAGGGAGCTCAGGGGCTCTCTTGTTCCACCCATATCCAGATGACTCCCCCAGTCCCCAAAACATCCAGTAACCAGCCATCCAAATTTTGCATAAAACCTCTAGTGATGGGGTTCCACTGCCTCTCAAGGAAGCCCATTCTTCTACTCGTGAGGCCCTAACAGAAAGTTTTTCCTTTGCACTGCCTTAGTTCTGACCCCTAGGGTCAAGCAGAGTAAGTATATATAGTCTTTCTTTCTTTTCTTTTTTCTTTTTCTTTTCTTTTTTGCTTTTTGGAGGGAGGGAGAGCAGTGCTTGGGTTAAGTGACTTGCCCAAGGTCACACGACCAGTGTTAAGTGTCTGAGGTCATATTTGAACTCAGGTCCCCCTAACTCCAGGGCTAGTACTCTATTCACTGCACCACCCAGCCATGCCATATAGTCTTATGTCTAAGTGTTTTTTAAAGTATAAAGAGATATACAAATAATAATAATAGCTTACATTTATATGACACTTTAAGGTTAACAAAGCGCTTTATCTATGCATTATTGCCTCTAGTCGTCATAACAACTTTGTAGGAAGGTAGCACAAGTATTATTTTCAACAATGTAGAGATGAGGAAATAGAGGCTCAGAGATGTTGTGACTCGCCCAAAGTCATACAGGTTCCACAGAGTGAAAAAGTCAGGACTCAAATCTAGATCTTTTGACTCCAAGTTGTGTTTTTTCCTCTGTGCCATATATTTTGACTATGATTTGCCTTTACCTACTCATTAAATCTTCCTGAAAAATAATTTTAAGTTCCTGATAATAATAATAACTAGCATTTATATAGCATTCTAAAATTTGCAAAGCATTTTACAAATTTATCTCATTTTATCATCACAAAAATCTTGGGATGTAGAAACTACTTTAATTTAACAAATAAGGAAACTGAGGCAGATGGGTAATGTGATTTGCCCAGGATCACACAGCTACTAAGTGCCTGAGGCAGCATTCAAACTCAGGTCTCAAGGCAACAAATTTAGGGAATTTAAGTCAAGTCAACATGAATTATTAAGTGCTTATTCAGTACCAAGGACTATCATAAGCCAAGACAATTCCTTCCCTTAAATTCTAAAGGTGGCAGATAACACGGAAAAGGAAGCTGAAGGGGATGGGGAAAGAGAAACTGCTCAGTTGGTGGCATGGTAGAGGATGTCCTGGAGAGTCGGCAGTGGAACCCTGAACCTGGAATTAAAATCTGGGAGGAAATGACCAATCAGAGGATTGAGTGGGTTTTTTGTTTTTTGGTTTTTTGGTTTTGTTTTGTTTTGCTTAAAGTCCCAGGTTTATAGATGGAAGATCAAGGTGCTACTCACTTTTTTTTTGTCCTGGGCAAGACCTCCTTTGATATTTCTGGGGGTAGTTAAAGAGAAGGAAAGAAAAGAGAATGAACAAGAGAAGCATTAAAAAAAAAAGGCTGCCTGCAGTTAAGGTCTTTCTTGAGGCTTTTGAAGGTTTAGCTGTTACACTAGGAAATTAGAAAAAGAACCATCCCAATTTTAAAGCATCTCTTATTTCAGTTGATTTTTGCCCTCTTGCAATAAGGAAATGCAACAAGAAAAAGAAAAACTTACCAATTCAAATTTTCTTAGACTGCTCTTTAAAGGGATAAAGCTGTCTAAGTAATCCCCAAACACTCTTTCTAAATGTTTAGAATCCAAGTCAAATCATCACCAATTAGGTATTTAATGTTTATTATAACCAAGTCTTAGTTTTAATGAGGCCAAATGTCTGATGTCGTAGTTTTGTTGTTTTTTTTAATGTACTGCAAAGATACTTTATACTGAGTTCACTTGTATATCCAGATGAGGATTGTGTTCTTCAAGCTTCACCTAGCAAGACTACTCAGTAATGATGCTAATAGCTCAAAGCATTTTTCAAATCTCTCTTGACTGCCTTCAGAGATTTTTGAATATCTTAAGTAGTGAAAAATCTTTATCCTTTGAGAACTGATTTCTTTTTCCTAGGACTAGCAACTCACATTTTTATTGTGGTTTACAATTTACAAAGGATTTTCCTCACATTTGTACACCTGTCATTATCCCTATTTTATAGATTAAGAAACTGACCTCTAATGAGGTTAAGTAATCAGCCTGTGGTCATGCAGATAGTAAGGATGTTAGATGATATTTGAACCCAGTCCTGCTCACTCCCTCTAAACCATTAGTTTTCAAAATTGCCAAAAGTTATTTGGAAACAAGTCTCATGAATGAGGTTTATATTCCCTTTAATTTTTTAAAGTTGTGAATGGATAACCATGTTTCACTAATTAGAATAGACTGTGCTTGGCAAAAAGAAAGACAGGCTATAAATGCAACCAACTATTAAGATGAAGCTCAAGCTATGGAATAATAATTTTTAGAAAAATTGAAAGTGACGTCTAACTAATAAGTAATGAGGCTGGTTTTCTTGTGGGACTTGGAAACTGACTGTGAATGTGATACTTCAAGAATTTCAGAACCATTTTGAGCAATAATAACTTTGTTGTAATGTGCTTTCCCAAGTGCCTAGTTTCATTGACAGCACTCATTTGGATGTATAAATTCTGGTATGTTTGCTAAAACAATTTCATTTGTATTTAGATTTCTTAGTTGAGACTATCCTGGTTATTCTCTGAAGAGGGATGGATCCTGCAGCTCCTCTGTGTCTATTCAATTCTTTCTTTTAAGTTTTTAAAGTTGTGAATGGATAGCCATATCTATTACCCACCATAGCATACATACAACACATTCTTAATGCTGAGCATAAATGAATGAGAGTAGATGACATTCAGGAAATTATTTAGTGCTTTCATTGATCCCACTCTGCTCTCTGGAAGAGAAGCCTATTTCTTTAACATACATGTTCTCCCAGACATGCTGTGTGATTATAAAAATTAGGACACCACAGTCTCCAAAGAATCAAAATTCACCTGAGCTATACGTGAATAGAGGGGTATATGGTGGGCACAAGTATGTGTAACATATTTCCAAAGATAACTTATGAGAAAACTGGCATATAGATTATCACAAAAGAAATCTATGATCTGAAAAAAGGTGGGACCTAATCACGTAGGAGAGTGATGGATAACAAATGGACCACCTGCAAGATCCAATGATACCCATTAAATGTAAGAAGAAAACAGAGGAAAGCCTCTGGCATATTGGGAGAGCATGAGCTAGAATCATTCAAGATCAGTAAATGGGAATGTCCACATGAATTAAGTCATAGATACACTAAATTACACATAGACATGAATGATATAACCAAATCTTTAAGAAAGAGAGATAATATATTTAATATCTATTATTATTATTGCCCTGCATTATAATAATTAGATATATATAGTAATGAACTCATATATTACTTGTATAGAATTAAACCAATTTAAAATAATTTTTCTCTTCTCATTTTATTTGTGCTCTCATGTCAGCAATAGTTTTGACCATTTGAACTGATACAGCTTCATCTCATTACAGCACATTAAAAGACAAAAGTAGTTTCTAGGCTGGACTTCCCAGCAGTCCCATCCCTCCTGCCTTCCTCCTTCCCCCAGATAAAGGGAGTTCTGTGGACTGACTTGAAGTCCCCTTGGACAGGACTCCCAGCTGTTACCTATCTCATACGCTTTGTCCTCTTCCTCAGGAGTTTCAGAGCACTAAGGCTTTAAGGCCAGGAGCTCTGGGTTACAAAGGATGTCCAAAGGATGATAGAATGAGAACGAGATGGGGAGGAGGGGCAAGATTAGAAGCAATAAATAGCATAGAGATCGGAAGAGGAGATTGAAGTCGGGCTCTGGATCCCAAGAACCTAGGTGAGTTAAGACAGTGGGAGAGAGAAAGAGTTAAGGTTAAAGGAGGGGCAGAAAAAGCCATCCTGTGTTATGATAGGGGAGAAAAGAGAGAGTTAGACTGCAGTAGGATGCTTTAAGTTCCACAGAACGCCGATAAAAACAGGATACACCTTCCCCACTAAGTCCCAGGAATATTGTCTGGGAGCTTGTGGCCATGGGTAGGAGAGCAGGGACAGGAGCCTCTTTTGTTTGAAGGAAGGACCTTTTGTTACAGATGTAATTTACTGATCCCAGCTTTTTTCCTGTTTTCTTAGGGGTTAGGGTGACATAGTAAGTATTCCTCTTCATCCTTTGGCAAAGTTCCTTGTGAAGTTTAGTTTTCTAAAATCAGGTCCTGTTTCTCTGCAGCTGTGCTCAGAAAAATGGAAAGCTTCCCCAGATGTATTTTTTGACCTCTGTGGTTATACAGGTGTGCAGATTAACAAAAGCTTTGCCTCTTTTGGGTTTGATCATTCAAAAAGGAAATAAAAAAAGAAATCCCTCAAGGCCTGTGAGTATGAGAAACCTCAAAATATCAGCTCGGGTGGTTGGCTTGCTTTCCACTCCTTGCTTCATTTCTTCCTTCTTTATCAAGAAAAGAAGTTTTTGCATATTTTTAAGATTCAGTATATTCATACTGTCACATATGACATTGCCATAAGGTTTGGACATGCAGACATTCAATGCCTTGTTAATAGAACCCCATGAACATTTTGATATATTTTATGTCCCATGAATAGTGGTCATTTCTAATCCTGTGACCTGGAATAGAGGAAATTCCCCAAGCCTGTGTTGCCACACTGTTCAATGCTCTATGAAGCCTTAGGATCTTTCAGAGTTTCAGTGAGAGACCATCTCAGAAAATGCATATAGGGGGAGTGATATAGTATTACAATATGTTCTTAGAGGTATCACATTCTTCTATTGTATGAACGCCTCTACATCACACAGGGAGGCAAAATGACATATGGTGGTGCATCAGCAAGTCCTGCTAAACCAAAAGTGAGATTATAAGATAGGTGGCTGTCTAGTACCCTCCCACCTTAACTTTTTCAACCTCCTTCTCAGCTTAGTTGCACAGTAGATGGAGACCTGCTCCTGGATTATCAGGAAGACTTGAGTTCAAATCTGGTCTCAGATACTTCCTAGATATATGACCCTAGGCAAGTCACTTAACCTCTGTAAGCCTCAGCATCCTCATCCATAAAATGGAGCTAAAAAAGCCCCTAGAGTTGTTGTGAGGACCAAATGAGATATTTGTAAAGCATTTAGCACAATACCCGGAACATAGTAGGTACTTAATGAACACTATACTAATGCTACCTGCAGGAATAAAAAAATCAAGACAAAAACTTAATGGTCCTCTATGATTAACTTACATTACATCACAGGGTCTTGCATAAAGTAGGTTCTTAACAAATGCTTACTGAATTAATGTGCTGGGAAAGAGAATACAGTAATATATGATAAATAAGTACTTAACATTTGGAAAAGGCAGCAAGAATTCATGCCTGGAAATTCAAGAAAAACTTTGCATAGGAAATAGCACCTAAGCCAAGTCTTAAAGGAAGCAAAGGATTCTCCAAGATGTGAAGAGAAAGGATAATTCAAGCATTTGGGGTAGATTGGCCAAGAGTACAGAGATAGGTGGTTGAATGCTAAATTGGGGGAATAGCTATATGACCAGTTAGATTGCAGCTTTAAATGTTAGAAGGGTTTGTAATTTATTCTTGGGGAAATGGTGAGACAGTAAAGACTTTAAAACAGGGAAATTGTATGATCAGACCTGTGCTCAGCAAAGTTATTTTGGCAACTGTGGAAAATGGATTAAGAAGAGGAGAGGCTAGAAGTTGAAGACTATTACAACAGTGTGGACAAGAGGTGATGGGGGTCTGCACTGGAATACAGTCTTAGAGCTTATAGAAAAGGATGGATGCTGATATGTTATGAAAGATGGTAACACTTGAAAACTGATGGTTGAATTTGATGGAAAACTCAAAGATGTTGTAGTTGCAAACCAGAGTTTGGAGGAAGCCCTGTAGGGGTTTGGTTTGGGGGGGGGGGAGAGAAGTAATGAGTTACATTTTAGTTTCAGGTGCCCGACAGGAAGTTAGCAATGGAGAACTGGAGATAGGGAGATAGATTAGGGCTAGATGGAAATCATCTATATAGTGATGATACCTAAACCTAAAGCAGCAGATGAATTCACCCAAGAGAAAGAAAAGAGCCCAGGGCAGGAGACAGGTGATGATACATACTGAGAAAGCGCAAATAGACAAATAAAGGGACACTGACGAAAACTCTGTCACAGAAGCCAAGGAAGGGGTAGAGATAATAGAGGATAGGAGCTAGGTGATAGAGAAGGGGAAGGGTGACCAAAAGTGTCATTCTAAAGAATCAAGTAAGATGAGAAAGAACTAAGAAAAGGCTACTAGATTTACCAGTTAATAAACAGTTTGTTACCTTGGAGAGAACAATTTCACTTTAATGATAGAGCCTGAATCCAGATTACAAGGGATGTGTAGGAGATACGGAGATGGAGGTAATGAATGTAGATGAGTTTTTCTAGGAATTTGGCAGTGAACAGGATGATAGTTTAAAGGAAAGTCAGGATCAAGTGAGAGCTCCTTCTGGATGAGAAGCTCTGTGAGTGTTTGTAAACAACTAAGAAGTAACCAGATGATAAGGAGAGATGAAATATACAAGACAGAGAGGAGAATAATTTAAGAGAATATTGTATGTTTCAATCATTTCCAGTTCTTCATGAACCCATTTGGGGTTTTCCTGGCAAAGAAACCATTTCCTTTTCTAGCTCATTTTGCAGATGAGGAAAGTGAGGCAAACAGGATTAAATGACTTTCCCAGGGTCACACAGCTAGTGTCTGAGGCCAGATTTAAACGCAGGAAGATGAGACTTCTTGACTTGAGGCTGGGCACTCTATCCGCTGAGCCACCTAACTGCTCTTAAAAAGAATATAGCCCTGTCAAAAGTCACATTTCCACAATGAGGCTGTGTTAGCCAAGTATTAAACTGAGACATCTAAGTAAAGTGATAATATCTGACATTTTTATGTCACTTAGAATGCATTATTTCATTTATTATTCCTGCAACTACCCTTTGAAATTGGTAGGGTAACTATTTTTATCCCCATTTTACAGATTCAAAACTGAGGTGACTTTCCCAAGCTTTTTTAATACCTTATCACCATTTCTAATGGCTTATCTGGAAAGTAAAGGTCAGAAATTTGGCACCCTACTTCTGAAAGGGTTGCTGACCTGATAGGAACAAAGCAACCATTCATTTAAGAAACATTAAACACCCACTGAATGTGCCTAATATATTATGCTAGATGCAAAGAGAGACTTATGTTTAGATAGGAGATAGTCCCTGTTCTTATGGAGCTCTGAGTCTAGTTGGAAAATGAACTATAATAAAACAATATGAAACCAATACATACATTAGGATAGTGTAGAAAAAAGTGATCCCTCTTATAGGGCCTTAGTCATTAACTTGGCCATGGAAACTACATATTTCCTTTCTGACATGCTGTGTTTATCAGCCCTGGTCTTTTTATTTTAATTTAATTTTTAGTTTATGGAATAAAAATTATTTCATAACAGTATAGTTTTTAACAATATGGTTTCACATGAAAATATAAATATTATATATGACTTGCTATTTCTTTTAAAGAATTGCATTTATGAAAGTTTATATGCTTCCTTTTTTCAAATTTGATAAAGCAACATTAAAAATCTTTTGAAATGAGGCAAAAAGAGAGATTATGCTATGTTCACAAAACAGGTACTAGTTTTCTAGAATGAAAATAGAAATGATTAATATTTCTATCTAAATGAATTTTGCCTCAATAGTTCAGATTTGCCAGGAAAGAACAATCTCAAATCTGGGGGACAGGGGGGAATGACCTAAAAAAAAGAAAAGATACATATTACATTCAAATGCATTTTTCAACAGAAATTAATGGCCAAAAATGTGTTGACAAGCAGTCTCACTGCTTTAATTAATATACAAAGATCAGTTGTAGTTAGTACATTGTGGCTTGAAAGGAATCAGCAGATAATACTGACTCACATTTCTATAGGACCTCAATACAGCAAAGCCCTTTCCCCATGTTGCAATGATGGTGCACTATGGTGAGCAATTTGTCAACCAGTCTTATTCACCTCTACTCTGTTACTGATTCATTGTTTAGATAGATTTCTTGGTGCAAACATTCTCATTCAGCTCTGGGAAATGGTAACAAAAGAACCTATAATTCTCTACTTTTTTTATTTCTAAGCACCCAACCAGAGACATTGCTGTGGCAAAGCACCTTAATTTTACATTTCTCTCTCCTATGCTGGGATGGTCCCTCTCAATCAACTTCTCTTAACTATATTACTAATAAGTATGCACAGTCTAGAAAGTACTTGTGCTTATAACTGGTGATAAAGACAAAGTAAGCATATAGAACAATAAAAGGCAAGCAAACTTTTAAGGAACAAACAGACTTGCCCATGTCCAAAGAAAAAGTCTTCAGGTTCCCTTGAAGGAATCCAAGAGCCGGGGAGGAGGGTGATTAATGCAGTTATCCTCCCCATTTTACAGATGAGGACATTGAGGTTCAGCTCATTTAAGTGACCTGTCCAAGGTCACATAATTATTAAATATGAGGATACAAACCCAGGTCTTTCTTCACCCTTACGTTGTGTCTACTTGCTATACTACATTACCTTTATACACCATGACATTTATATACCATGTTTCTGCCGTAACGGATGTTTGTTCTCTTGTATTTAGGTAGAGATGTAAAAACTGACAGTCTTGTTAGTCACCTCTCCAAAAAAAATGGGATTGATACCCTTGTCTAACTGTTCAGTTTTCCTTTTAGATATTACTCTTGACTGACACACTTTTTCTTAGATTTTCTCTTTTTGAAGACTTAATAAAAGTTAGCCCTTTTTATCTGAACACCCAGTCACATAAAAACCAATATTCATGCCCTTTAGATTTTAAAAAGTGATGTTATATGCATTAGCTCATTTGATCTTCAATAGCCCATGAAGCAAGTAATGTAAGAATTCTATCCCCATTTTATAAACTGAGGCTCAGATAATGATCATATGGCTAACAAGTGGCAAAATCAAATCTATTTATGCCAGCCCCAGTTCACTGATTCAGTCAGATCCCTTTGATATTGAAGAAAACTCAGTAGAAAGGGTTGAGGTGTTTTTTTTCCTTCAATGACTATAAATATTCTATCAATTTTCAGCTTCCTTTTGCTTGTATACATTCATCCTAACATCCTAATATACATTCACCCATGCCATCTAATTTATCTTCTGTTCTGCTGTCCTGAAGCCATCTAATTATCATTTGAATGTTTCCACCTTGAAAGGCACAATCCATCATCAATCAGCCTGACTCTTGTATTTCAAGTTTAATTCCAGTAGTAATATGTTATGCTCCAGAGGACATTCAAGAATTGTTCATTCGCTTTTGAAGAGCAGAACAAGTTGACGTTTTCTCTAAGGGAGTCTTAGGCCACAGAAATCGCATTGATACATTAAAGTAACAAGAACCATAAAGATTTTGCCAATCAATGAATCTCAGATTAATGCTGTAAATATTACTTAAAAATGCTTTTCTGCTAGGCATCTTGTCTGGCCAATAACAGAAACTATTATTGTGGAGCAGCTTTTGGACAGTAGAAAGAATGGAAAGGCTCATTTGTACTTACTTCTTAGCTCTTCTGTATTAGTTTCATTAATGATTGCCTTACAGATTTGGCTAAAATGGACCTTCCTAACCAAGAGCTATGAGAGCAGTGTATTCACCAGGATGGTTCTCTTTATGCACACATGTGTGCTTGGAATGTGAACAAAGGCTTTTTTTAAACTTCAGACTATTTGATTATATGAACTCATAAATGACATCCTTATTATACTTATTAATTCATTTATGATGACATTGCTTTATTATATCCAGTGCACTGCAACACTAATAGTTCTCATATTTATAGCACTAGGGCTCACAAAATAGTTTACATATAGTAACTTTTTGTGGCAGGTAGTACAGGTATTATTGTTTTTGTTTGTTTTTTGGGTAAGGCAATTAGGGTTAAGTGACTTGTCCAGGGTCACACAGCTAGTAAAGGTCAAGTGTTTGGTCAAAGGTTGGATTTGAACTCAGGTCCCCCTGACTTCAGGGCTGGTACTCTATCCACTGTGTTACCTAGTTGCCTCAGTACAGGTATTATTAAATAAAATTATAGGCTTCTAGCTGAGGCTCACATTCAGATCTCCTGACTTCAGGTTCTTTTTTTAATCTACCATATCACCAATTTACATGTAATAACAGTGACTGATATACATAAAGTGCTTTGTAAGACAGCTTATAAATATGAAGCCATAACATATGAGCCTCATTTTAAAGCTGAGGAAATTGAAGCAAAATTCAGCAAACTGTATTAAATACCTATTATGTGCAAGAGACCATGGGATATAAAGACAAAGTTAAAAACTTTCTTTGTCCTCAATATAAGCTTTTGTTTTATAATCACACAACTAGTAAATAGCATTTTGGGACTAAATCAAGTGCCCTTTTCACTACAGCACAACTATTTGAGCCTTATAATACTCAGTGAGGTAGGCAGGAGTGAAAACAAAAAAAATCAAACAAATCATTTAGCATTTATTAAATGCTTACTAGGAGTCAATCACTCTGTGAAGGTAGGAGAGTTCAATATCCAGTGGTAGATTTGGAGCTGAATCTGTCTGACTCCTCTGGACTTGTGGTTTCATTGATCTAGGGAAATCTCAGGTGCAGATTGGCATCTTTGCTACTTACCTTAAAAATGCTTCTTTGCTACTCGATCTGGAGAGCTGCCTAGAGAAGGCAGCTGAGAAATTAAGTGACTTGCCCAGAGTCGCACAGCCAAAATGGGCCAGAGAATAGATTTATTCTTTTTTTCACTTTTATTTTTAATTTATGGAATAAAGCAAGCATTTCTGTAATATAGTATGATTTTTTAAAAAGATGATTGTACATTAAACTGCAAATCTATTATGTACAACTTACTATTCCTTTCAAGTATATAATAGATTATATACTATAATAAATCATGTAAATTTCCTTTTTTCTTTCCTCCCCAACCCTAGAAATATCTACCATTAGACATAAATAGGTATATGTGTATGTGAATATGTGTAAATTGTTATATTTAATATATGTATCCCCAGTTACTCCTAGCTTCAAGGCTGGCCTTCCACCCCAAATTACATTGCCTGTCTTTTTCTTGTATAGATACATCCTAAATAATTCAGAGATTTTTTTTCTTCCTTATGCCATTCTGCTCCCATTCTGCTCATCTTTACTGTCTCCTCTTCATCCCTTAGAAAAACGTGAACACAACATATAGGAATGCTATATATTTCTCCTTTAGAGATAGAGGGGACATAAAATCTTTCAGTTTGTTGTTTTTAAAAAAAAGGAGTTAATGAAACAGAACAATCACAAAGGTGGAATTGGGAGTCTAGAGACATAAAAGGAAACATAACGGAACTATAAAGGGGAGGACATATGACCTGTCTTCACCTGAGCTATTTTTAGTCAAGTGACCATGTTTGCACTTGTTTAAAATCTCCAGAAGCAGAACTTGCAATGCAATTAAGAATTGAACCTTGAGGAGGGGAAGGTATATTTGCTGAATCAGTTATTACTTTTTTATTTAATTGGTATGATGGGTTTAAGATGATGTTTTGTCATTAAATCTAGAGATTGGAAGAAAGTTCAGCATACTTTATTTCCCCAAAGACAAGATATATGGCATACTTAACGTTGAAATGATAAGTTTTAATAAAATAAATTATTTCCAATAGGACTGAGAGTAATACTGAGATTAATAACTTGCTCTTTGTGGAATGATAAATCTTTATGCATTGCAACCAAGGAGGCTTTAGACTTGGGAATTGGGGAGCAGAGGGTCACACAACTGAGTTGGCATTTGAACTCTGATTTGAAGTCTGAGTTCAAATTTGAACTCTGATCCTCTGGACTCCAGCAGCATTACTCTATCCACTGTTCCACCTAGCACTTAATAGAATTGCTTTATTTCCTTATCTTCTACCACAGATACTGGAAAATAAGTTTCCATTATCTTCTTGGTGATCTTTTTGCTTATATTCATCGCAAGTACCTAGAAGATGAGATAACTAAATGTCCCATTAAATATTATTTCCTATTCCTTTGGACTCACTGACAGTTTCTTTATTCTGCTCAACTAGTAGAACCTAGGAACTTCATTTTCTACTCTGTTTTTACTTATAGTGAAAATGTCGATATATAATGAGAACACTATATTTGTGTTTCAGTAGTGAAACTACTGGTTTCTCCAATAGTATATCAGCTCATTATAACACATTAAGAGTACCCAAACATTTAAATTAGTTTACATATGTCTAATATATAATATTGAACTTTAAAAATTGAGTTTTAAACTGCCTTATTTGACTGATATGGGTCCAAATTAATGGAAAGGCCTTTTTACCTCTTCTATTCAATTGCTTGACATTAATATTCTTATATTAATAGTTTCGGAGTTTGAGTATTTAACCTTAGTCCCCAGAGAAGTCAGAGAGCCAAGAGCGCCCCCACAGATGGTACTCAGTGGGCAAGTTGTAGAGTCCTTTGAACTAAACTTTAGATGGAGCACCTGTCTGTTACACTATGGCTAGAGACTACAGAGATTAAAAAACAACAACAACACATAGTCTACACATATCCTTTGAATCTTTGTTGTGCAGATTTGTGTAGGAATTTCATAATTAGTTCATTATTTTATCAAAGGAATCAGATGTTTTAACTTCCTTGCTGAGTCTAGGATATCTTCCATTTTTCTTCTCTCACTCTTGCTTCATCTGTTTGGTTTCCCTTGAATCTATGGTCGTTGTTACTGACCCTCAGGGACTAAACCTCACCCTAGTTTTGTTGATGCACCCCTGGTAAAAGAGAATTTGAAATGTGGACTAAGGAATTCAACCCAGTCAAATTCAATTCAGCATATATTTATTAAGCACCTAGTACATGCAAATCACTGCACTAAAAGTGTTGGGGAAAGGAGTGTAAATGAAACAGTTCCTGCCCTCTAAGAGTTTACATTCTATTTAGGGCATGTACACAAGTAAATAAATACAAAGTGATTTATAGAGGGAGAGGGCGGCAAATGAAGTATGAAAAGGAAAGCTGGGAAGTCTACCAAGTTGAGGAAAAAAAGGGAGTACATTCCATATATGGAGAACCACTTGTAAAAATGCCGGAAAGCAAGAGATGGTGATTTTAAGTACACATTTTGTAACTAATTATCTCTTTACCAAAGTAACTTAATCTCTCTGTTTATGAGTCTTCTAACTTCCTAAGATACATTGTTGTATTGTAATAGTTGGCCTCCCTCCCCAGAATTTTTTTTATGACTTTGTGGAATGATTAGAAATTGTTTCCAAGGTACTTGGGTGACTTGCAAATGTGATGTACTACAAAAAAATTTTTTGAACTCATACAGGGAAAGGAACTATAGAAGATCCAAGCCCAAGTTCACATGATTGTTTGAAGAAGAGGAAAAGAAGGCCTTAGGGGTTTTAGGAAAGGGAAAATTGGCAACTCTGAGAAAGAATGCTGTCTTGTCATTATGCAAATTAAAGCACTTCGTACATGTCAACCACTATTATTATAGTCATACTGGAGAAATAAATGCTCACACAAAAAATTGCAGAATCCTAAGCAGTATACCGTTAAGTATAAAATCAAATGAACACTACATGGGATATACAGGCAGAAGTTGTACATTTTGAGAGGAAGTTCTGGATTTTGTCTCTTTGCTCTCTGTTGTCAGTTTCCTAAGAGTTAAAAAAAAAAGCCACATGAGAAGCTGTGTTAGCTAAAGGCCACAGGGGCCCCTGGCTCCAAATGAACAGTTCTCCTTCGGGCATAAATCTGACTGAGAAAAGGGAATTTTCTCCCCTGCATGATTCCACAAGGATTATGTTGTTGCCCTTTTCAGAGTGGGAAGGGAAGAATTAAAGGAACTGTTTGTAAGACATTGAGAAAACAGGAGGACACTTAGAGTTGAAGTGATTTTTTTAAATCCATTATTTGAAATTAGAATAGAGTTTATTGACTAAAAAAAATTGACTATTTGTATTTATATTATTGACTAATTTAAACTAAATTAATAAATATTTCATTTATTGACTAAAGGATAGAGTATATTGACTAATGCTCCAAATATTTCATTATCCAGATATTCAGTTGTGTTTCTTTCACATATTGACCTACAGAAAAAGTTTAGAAACTCAGAAATTCATAATGTATATATAGTATTATATGATATAAACATATTTTATCTTTTACTCCCATAATTCAGACTTCTTCTCTGGCAGAAAGGGAAGGCTAAAAAATGTTATGCAGATTTTCCAAATTATAGGGTGCCATACCCCTAACCCTCACAGTGTGGAAGGGGTAACTAACTGTATTGGGGTTTGACACCACTGGCCTGGATGACTGGGTGGATGATGAAGTTCAGAAAGAATTAGGGCCTGTAGAAAAGATAATGAGTTCTGACTTGCACTTACTGAAATGTCTCTGGCACATCCAGTTTGAGATGTCTAAGAGGCAGTTAGAGAAGTGTGACTAAAGTTCAGGAGAGAGATTAGGACTAGATATATAAATCTGAGAATCATCTGCATAGAAATAATCATTGAATTCACGGGAGCTGATGAGATCACAAGGTCAGACACTACCAAAGAGAAAGATAAAGGGACCCAGATGCTATGGGGACATTATCCACTGGTAATGCATACAGTATGGTTGAGTAGCCAGCAAATGAGGCTGAGAAGTAGCAGTCAGACAGATAGATGGGAGGAGAACCAGGAGAGAGCAGAGTCACAACCACCTAGAGAGGAGAAAGTATCCAGGAAGAGAGGATGATCAGCAGTGTTAGATGCTGCAGAAATGGGGCAACTAGGTAGTGCAGTAGATAGTACACCAGCCCTGGAGTCAGGAGGTCCTGAGTTCAAATGTGGCCTCAGACATTTGCCACTTACCAGCTGTGTGATCCTGGGCAAGTCACTTAAACCTGATTGCCTTGCCTCAAAAAAAAAAATGCTGCAGAGAAAGAAGATCAAAATTGGAAAAGGCCATTTGATTTGGCAACTAAGAGATCATTCTAAACTTCAGAGAGAGTAGTTTCAATTTGATAATGAGGTTTTTTAAAGTTTAGAAGACACTAAGTTTGAAAGAGAATAAGAGGAGAGGAAATGTAAGTACCATGTGTAGATTGTGTCAATAAAAGCATGTAATTGATGAGAGACAAATTGGAGTTATCTTTTTCTTTTCCACATTTATAGGACTAGAGAAAAGATCTGAAACTCCCACATTGTAGGGAAATGTAGGTGTAAAACTCCCACTATGGATGCAGGTAAAAATGTTGTAATAAGTAAGAACTAAGGAGTTATCTAAGTCTCACAGAGAGGTAGGCCTATTTAACACAGTTAACATTCTGTTGTTCACTACAGTATGCTATTGATCCATGTCTGACCTACCTTAAATATCTCTGATCCACAGATATGATTTGGTGGATTCAGAAGGAATACCACTTATCCAGTACATTCAAGAGGGAAGATAGCCTTTAGCTTACACTTGCCAACTTAGCTTCTTCAGTGATTACATAAAATACTATCAGAAATAATGAATTGAATAAGAATGCATCTAATGGTGGCCATCTCTGGGGTGGAAGGAAGGGAAAAAAGAGAAAAAATAAATTTACACAATAATTTTGTTGTATATTTAAAAGGAATAGCAAGTTATACAGAGAAAATTAGCAGTTTCATGTGCAATCAACTTTTCTGTTATACTGTGTTAGAGAAATGCTTGTTTTATTCCATAAATTAAAGATGAATAAAAAGTTAGCTCCTTGAGGGCAGGGATACTTGCTTGCCCTGTCTTCACTTCTTGAGTCCATAGCACAATGTGGGCATATAGTAAATGCTTAATAAATGTATGTTGACTGATTACCAAAAAAAGGAAAGAAATTATGAATTGTGAGTAAACCCATTTATCTAAGCAAACAGAAATTAGAGAAGGTATAGAGATTAGAATAAACCGGAATGAAACAAAACACATATATAGAAGAGTGAATGAATTCTTTAGCTGAAAGTGAGATGAGACTTTAGCTCAAACCAAGAGAGAAAGCACGATCTTGTCTAAGAGGAGGATCTTCCCACAAAGGTTTTAGGAAGGCAAGCTGAAAATAAGGAGCATATTGAACAGCTTGCTTCTCTTGTGTGTCTGCAGCTTTCAAAGTCTTTTTCCCTTTACCATCTCTCCTGAAAAAGCTCTGGAATCTCCCAAGAAGCTGTGATACCAGTTCTACTCCTTTATGTGAGTGCTAGGTGTCACCTCAGCATTCTTTCCAACAATTAGGAGTCACTTCTGCAAATAGAGCAGCATACAGAATATCTGAAACTCTGTTGGAAGCCAGGTTACATATACAGGTGTTGAGAACTGCCTGGCACCCCTCTTTCAGTTCTCACTCATACTAAGTTTTTCTACTCCTGTCCTTCTACAGGAGGCCTTGCTCTGAGATTGGGTTTTTTTTGCTTGAACAAATCTAATCAAACTTGCCAAACTAAAGGAGAAGGCTACTTCAAGCCCTTGTTTCTGGTACTGGTTTCTCTTCTCTTTTTATATCAACTGGGTTTTCAACCACCTGTTTGGATGCCACTACCTTAATCTATTTTCACTTGTTGCTCAGCTGTCCTTCAGGCTATGAACTCTCTCTCTCTCTCTCTCTCTCTCTCTCTCTCTCTCTCTCTCTCTCTCTCTCTCTCTCTCTCTCTCTCTCTCTCTCTCTCTCTCTCTCTCTCTCTCTCTCTCCCCTCTCTCTGTCTCTCTGTCCCTGTCTGTCCATCTCTCTGTCTCTCTGTCTGTCTCTCTCCCTCTCTCTGTCTCTCTGTCTCTCTCTGTCTCTCTCCCTCTCTGTCCCTGTCTGTCTGTCTGTCTCTGTCTCCTTTCCTCCCCAGCCCTTTAACCCACAACTTCCTGTGGCTCCAGCTGACAGAGGGTCTGGAAGACATATGTTTAATAATGGTCATTAGCAGTAAAATATTATATTTAAAGCTAAATGATTATCATGAGTAATTATATGTTTGTCTTTAGATAATGAGGATAGAGTGGAATCAAGCATGCAATTTCAAGCTAAATATTTTTTATCTCATTCCATGTATCTTGAGGGAATTTAGGATATAAAAGATTATATTTATGTCCCAGATGGAGGTAGAAGAGAGATATAATAAGAGGACTTTGCTGCAGAAGCAAGAAATTTCACTTATGCATAGAGGAGGGATATATATGGTCAGAAACCAAGATAGAGCAGAGGTTCCATAGAATTAGTTATCCAAGGCTTGTATAATATTAGGGAAGTATTAGATCTCAGAAAAAAAATTGGTCTGGGACAGAGAAAAAGAAAAATGCAACCTTAGTCAAGAAAACAAAACAAATGATTTTTCTTAAATGTGTTTCAAAAACTATTCTCAAATAGAGACAAAAAGGCATTCTACCAAAGTCCTTTCATGAGCCTAATACGCTCCTGATACTCCAACCAGGGAGAGATCAGATAGTAAAGGAGAACCACAGACCCATTTCACTGATGAATATTTAAACAAAAATTGTAAATAAATCCTTGCAAGGAGATTAAAGTGGGATTTCATTTCATGACTTGCAAATTGGCAAAGATGAATTGAAACAGGGAAGAATCAGCTAGTGGGACTGTGCACAAGAATATACTGTTTAGTAGAATTATGAATCAGTTTCACCATTCTGGATACTAATTTGGAACTTAGTAAGAAAAACGACAAGTGCTCATACTCATTGCTTCCCCCTCTCTATCCCCCCTCCCAGTTGCATTAGTGTGTATATAGTGTGCATGGAAATTCAAGATTAGGGGAGTGGGGAGGGAGTCTACTATATACCAAAATATTCAGAAAAGCAACACTCTGTAGTAGCAAAGAACTGAAAACAAGATGAGTGACCATCAGTTGGGGCATGGATTTAGAGGCTATATAATATGAATGTAATGAAATAGCATTGTATAGTAAGAAATAGCAAATATTACCAATTCAGAGAAATGTAGGAAGATTTCTATGAACTGATACTACACTTGATGCTGTTTTCCTCTCATTGTGGCAGTGAAAGGACTTGGCATGAATATACAGGGGGAAAGAATTAGGGAGTGAGAGACAGCAAGGTATCTTGGTTCTTGTCCCAGCTCTGCTACTTATTACCTGTTTGATTTGGAAAGGCCACTTGACCTTTGGAGGCATCATTTCCTCTGATATAAAATGAGAGAGGATGGGTTAAATGACTTTCCAACTTTAGATAGCCACTGAAAGAAAGCAGATGTTGAATCCAGTCATGATCACACTGAGCATACAGATATACGCCTTTCTGTAGGATTAGTATATCCTTCCATCTGTATGAATGTTTCTCTGTGGAATGTATTTTTGGCTTCCTATGGGTACAGCTGCTCTGCACTATTCTAAATCTAAACTGAAGTGCTTCTCGAACCCTGCTGTAGAATAGACTGTTCATGTTTTACCTCATAGAAAGCTGTAACCAACTGCAGTTGGCATTCCTCATTCTAAATTATAGAAACATCTGAGTTTCTAGAGGCCCCAAATTTCACAGGATTATAGTCCTCACTTGGATAATTTGTCTGTTCCCCCAACCTACTGTTGTATATAAACCCTGTCGTGTTTTTTACACAGAGAGTTCCTATTAAAGATAGTGTGGCTGACTGTCTAGGGTTCCAACATACCAAGCAAGTCCTGAGCATGAGATGAAACAAGTGTTCCCCAAACAGCTGGCAGTCTGAGCTTCTGTGGGTGGTTGACATTTTGTGGTTGTTGGCTGGGGGGTGGGGCAGGAGGGTAGGGGGATGTATTCTTCCTATAAAAATTAAAGGTTGTATTTTTTTCCTCTGTCACGGGCTAGTTTTTTACAGCATTTGGCAGGTTAAGCAGTGGAGTTCAAGCAACTGCAAACAGATGGGCAACTATTAAAAGATTAGACAAGCTTTCATCATTTTTCCAATGGTCTTCACCTGCCCACAGATACCCATTTCTCTTTCATAAAGTTTACGTAAAGGACTCAATTATCTTCCTTTTAAAAAAATATTTTTTTTCCGAATGAGACTGAAGCAAAAGCTCTGACGTGTAAAGGGAAAGAATAGAAGAAGGAACTTTCTAATTCTGAATACTCTTGGGATGAGATTCTAATTTCAGCAATGCAATCTGCACTGGCCCATATTTTGAAAGCCTCACTACCACATTTGCAGAGTAGAGGATTTTTCAAAATAGATAGTGATATCCACCATTCATATCTGATTACCATCTGGCTCTTGGTCAAGAAGGAACAATGTCATATGTGTTTTTCATAAGTATAACCTTGCTTTTAAAAGTGAAGTTATAAATTGTGGCCATAGTAGTTGAACGAAATGGAAATGTAAGACCAGTGGAATAAAAAAATAGAAGTGCATCTGTGACTTAGTACCTGGAAGAAATTTTTTTTAAAATAATTTGCATCCTATTGCATAGGACTCCTGAATTTTGACTCCATGGGACAGACTATCTTTCAGAATAGCACCACATTGCCTCATTTTCTTCAGAATAAGACTTTACAGCCATGGTGTCAAACTCAAATAGAAACAGGGGCCACTAAACCATACATAAGGATCCATGAAGGCCACGTTTTGACTAAGAAAATCACATTAATATTTTCCATGTTTTATTATATTTTTATTTATATTGTCAAAATTTTCTCAGTTGCTTTTTGATCTGGTTCTGTTGCAACACTCAATAATATTGTGTGTAGCATGTGGCCTGTGGATAATATGTTTGATACCTTTGCATTGCACCATTTGTGAAAGGAAGTTTCTATGTTCTTGAAAATTAGAAGTGCTCTCACTCCAGGCTTTGGTTGATATAGGGCTGTTTTTTAATGTCTTCTGGGTGGTGACCTAATTCTACTGGCCTGTTTGATTCCCCAAGGTTTCCTTATTGAAATAATTGTTGGGACCAGCATTTGAAGTTCCCGACCTTGTCCACTATTTAAATTTGGGGAGTTTAAGATGTTTTTAGATGGGTATTTAATGTCTTTTTTTCCTTAAAATTATTAATCAGTTACATGCCTACTTTGTCTTTATAAGGATATTGGGCACTCTCAAATTCTTCTGTCCCATCCTGATTAAAAACCAACAGCATTGTAAAAAGTAAGAAGAAAAGAAAAAGGAAGAATGAAACTACACTTGTGGGTATAAAACCAAAGAACTCATTTTTACCAGTTACTTTAAAATAATCAAGCTGGAGGAAGAATGTATACAATCTAATAATACATTTAAAAAAAGATCAGTCCCTGGAGACATTTGCTTCTATTTACATTCTAAATGTTCCACAACTAATGGGTCCTGTAAGTATAATTATTATATTAGCTCCAGTTGCTATTGGCTGCTTGGTTTAATGTAGTTTATTAAACTTGAGGGTTACCAGCTGGTTTGGTGTCTCTTGAGGACTTACACTTAACAGAATGATTTATTGGAAGCAGCATGAATGCACTCCTTATCAATTAGCAAGACAAAATATTTGTGACACTGCTTCTGAGCTAGATGTCTGACTGGTTTGAAATAAGAGGTGAACACAGGTTTTGTTTATGTGACAGTGACCAAATTGGATGTAACTTTGACTGGTCTGCTTTGCCACAGTCTGATGAAGAAAAATGTTTTCTATTACATGTAGGACTATGATTATTAGCTGTACTAAAAATAATCTTTTGATCTTGTCCAGTTTGGAAGCAGTGATTTAGACAAGATCATTGTGCTTTTTTTCATAAATTGCTTAAGTACCTTGAACGTGGTCATATCTTTCCTGTGTAATGAGAAGCTATACTTGAAAGAAATGGAAATAATTCCTATCTTATTGAATTGAACATTTTCAGGGATAGGAGATAAGAATAGGGACTAAACCTGTGATTCATTGGTATAGAAAAATTCCAGATGAGAGAACTGCCCACTAATAGGGGTTAGCCCCTTCTCCACTACAACCTACAGTCTTAAAGCTGCCTAGGAAGAGGTCTCAAATTAGCAGCCATCCTGGAAAACTCCTGAGTGCTACCAAAACCAGATTAAAATGTAATTTGGAAATGTTTAGCAAAATAAGACATAATGTTAGTTTGTGGTTTTCTAAGTCACATGTGGCCAGAAAGGATTCATTTCTATGTGAATTTGACACTACTGTCCTAGAACAATTTAATGTACTTGCCAAGAGGTGGGACTAAACATGTTCAGATGGAAAGAAACTAAGGCAGGTGATTTTTTTAGTAGAAAAGATCCTGAGGCTAGATGATTTTTTTAAAAATTCCTTTTCTGACCTTCCTGGAGAAGGAAATATATGATGACATTACTAGATTAGTTAGTAAAAATTAAGAGAGAAAACTTTAAGCCATTTTCTGCTTAACAGTCACAAAAAAGTATCAGTATACATGATGTAGTCATGTTAGTAGATGAAGAAACAAAAACCTGGGACCTAGTACCAGCTCTCACACTCTCTCTCTCACTACCTGTGTGATAGTGACTAGTCTCTTACCTTCTCTAGGCATGGGGTTTTTTATCTATAAAATGAAGGGACTGGACCAGATGAATTCCCATTTCCCTCCCAACTTTGAATTTCTATTCTTTTGACATCAATGTAGGAAATAATAACAACAACACAAGTAGTAGTAGCAATAATGACCATTTATATAATGCTTGAAGGTTTGCAGAATGCTTCCAAAACCTTGTGTTTTATCCTCATGATGGCTGTGGAAGGCAGATGTTATTATTACCCCAATTTTACAGATGAGAAAACTAAGTCTAAGAAAGGTTCAATGTCCTTCCCAGAGTCATATATTTAGTAAAATTTTGAGGGAGGATTTGAACTCTGGTCTCCCTGAAACAAATCTTATATGGCCACAATTGAGACTTAGTGATCGACTGTAGATAAGTTGTTAATAATCTTTTTTTTTGTAGAGATGTATTTTTTTTAACTATAGAGGTCTTTAATTTCAAAACACTTTTTATATCTCTTACCATAGACCTCTCAGACACCAACATCAATTCTTTGTTCAGCAATCAACCTGATGCCTGTTAGTTCTATAAATAATACCAAGAAATGCTGTAGGTGTTGGCTGCCACATGGTCAGTAAATAGAAATTAGTCTATAACGGAAACAGGTATTTGGTAAAATGGTGAAGTAATATGACTCACTTGGGCTAGGTGAATAACAAATGGACTAGTTTTGCCACATTCCTCCCTCCCCCTCCCCATTCAGACTTTTGTGCTCTAAACTGCACATTTTCTAAGTTCTGGTTGTTTTTCTCACCATTTAAATCCTAAAACTAAGTTCCTATTCCTCATTAAGATTAATATTGTATCCATTTTTGTTCATTTTATTTTCAGAATGGCAGAAACACAGGGATTGCTGGAAAGGCTGGAAAAAGCTGTAGTCCGCCTAGAATCATTGTTTTCAGGGTCAACTACACCTCATGGAGAATGTGGAACAGTGAATGGAGTCAATGGAGGTAGGACCAGGGGGTATCATTGAACTCATATCCTATAATATAAACAGATCTCTCTGCTATCTTATTTGAGAACTGAGCAATCAACCTTACCCTTACAATTTATTCCTCCTCTTTTATCATAAAACAATTGAACAAAAAGCCTGAAAGTAATTTCTACAGGAAAGAAAACAAAAAGATTTGTGAACCACTGAAGGAAGTGTCAATAATAGAGACTGTTAAGAGCATGGTCAATTTTCTAGATTTTTTTTTCTGTTTTAGTGTGTGTTTTATATGTATATATACATACATACATACAAATATGTACATATTCTGTATGGCACTAAATATGACTTCTGAGCAATTTCTTAAAAAGAAAGAAAAGCTGTCAGAGTCAGAACATAAAGAAATAGTTTTCTGCATCTGAAATTTAAATAAAACAAATCATTAAGCTTAGGGGCTACAAGCCTCAGGGAGTTTAAAAAGCAACTACCTCATACAGGCTTCAAAATAAGTACAGACTTCATCCCACTTTTCCCTTTTTTCACAAACCTTTCAAGTGAGGGTAGATGAAGAGAAGATAAATTCCTCATTCTTTCTGCATAACCTAGACTAGACTCCTTATAAAGCATTTCAACATTACTTTTAGTTGACGCTGTGAAGTTATTTCACTCTATGAGCAAATACGCTATCAAGATTTCAGGGCTTTAGGCCTTTTTTAAAAGATGAGAGAAGAGGGGTGGCTAGGTGGCACAGTGAGTAGAGCACTGGCCCCAGAGTCAGGAGGCCTAGAGTTCGGATCTGACCTCAGACACTTAACACTAGCCATGTGACCTTGGGTAAGTCACTTAACCCCAATTGCCCTGCCTTTCCCCCTCCAAAAAGCAAAAAAGAAAGAGAGAGAAAAAGAAGGACCCATATGTAAAGAAATATATTTGTCAGCTCCTTTTGTGGTTGCAAAGAATTGGAAATAAGGGGGTGCCCATCACCTGAGGAATGGCTGAAAAAATTATGCTTTATGAATGTAGTGAAATATTTGTTTGGTTCACAAGAAATAATGATGAAAAGGATGGTTTCAGAGAAACATGGGGAAGACTTGTATGAACTGATGCAGAGTTAAATGAGCAGAACCAGCAGAATAAATTATACAAAAACAATCATGTTAAAAGGAATAGTTTCAAAAGTCTTAAAAAGTCTGATCAGTACAATGGTTCCAAAGGACCACTAATGAACCCTGCTACATGGTTTCCTGAGACAGAGGTGATTGACTTAGGTTATAGAGTGAGACCGATGGTTTTTTAGTCATGACTAAAATTTATTTTCCTTGACCATACGTATCTGTTTACAAGAGTTTATTGCTTTTAATGGGAGAAGAAAAAGAGATAAAATAGAATTTTGTTCATTATAAACATTAGCATTTTTAGAGATATATAGCTTTTTTTTAAATTGTATTATGTCTAATGATATGGGAAAGTATTTTTCAGATTCTTTAAGTCATTACCAATTTTTTTTTGCAATCATTCCTTGTCACATTTTAAATTTCTTCCATGTCATACGCACTTGGAAATATTTCAAGCTACTTTGGACTGAGAAAAGCTTTGGGGGTCAAAAAAAAAGCTTTCACAGGACAAGATTTATGTTAGTGCTTCTACAATTTCAGACTTACTTAGCCTTGTGCCTTGTATTACATGCCCAGAGACAAAAATTACTGTGTGAGCGCAAATGTGCAGGCTCATTTTTTTTTCTTTATTCTGAACAGAATGAAAATAGAAATGGCTTTGAGAGAATTGAAAGGGAACTTTGTTTAAGGGAAATCTGCCAGGATCCCATAAGCTTACTCTGCATCAACTGAGACATATCTATCATTTCATTTTAAGTGTTGTTTTGTTAGCTACACAGTTGGTACATGAGATTCATTAATCTGCACTTGTAAGAAAATATTTTCATGTTGTCTCATACTCAGCATGTTTTGTTATCCTGCTATAGACTTCAGGTGATCACAAGACATTTCTCTAAAGATCACTGACTACAAATCACCAAGAATACCAAAAAGGAGAAAAACCTAGAGTTCAAATACAAGATGATTCTGAAAGGCCATTGAATAAGATAAAAATTCATTAATTTGGATCACACTTAGTCAGACAGGGACTGAGCTGAACTGAATTTTTTCACTCTCCATAAAAAGAGGATTTACTAAGGAAAATAATAGATTAAACAAAATATTAGGGTAGATGTTTAGACTCTGATTGCCCAAGAGAACAAACTGTTGCAATCACATTATGTATAATTGGTAGACTAAATCATTCTCATCTATTCATCAAAGCAGGTTTCTTAAGGACAACTAGGCAACAGTTTGTAAACATATTTACTTTATGTCTTTAGTATCTGGCACTCCATCTCCCCAACATCTTTCTCAGAGACTTCAGTATTTTAATTACTCTGATGTCCTGACAAGAGAGTTCCTTAACCTTCTTAACCCCAACAACCTCCTCTACTACAACCTCCTGTACTCCATTTGAGTCCACCCCAGCATGGTCATACCTTAGATCTCAGCATGTCAGAATCGTACCACTTCCAACATATAGAAATTTTAAAGTCTACTATTTTCTAGCCATAACCTGCTATCTTTCTACTTCTCCCACTTTCTCAGTCACAATGTCTTTGTCCCTGTTAAGACCTTCAGTATTTTCCCTCATCCTTCTCTCCATCTCCATCTCTCTAACTTTCAGTCTTTCTGTTTTTAGCTTTTTCTGTCTCTGTATCTCTGTCTGTATGTCTGTTTGTCTCTGTCTACATCTATCTCTATCTCTCTGTCTCTGTGTATCTCTCTATATCTGGGGGAAGGGGAGGGACAGACAAGAGAGACGCAGTTATTTTGGCTTCGTTTGACTCCATATGCAGTCTTAAACCTGTGGTTTGATGCTTTAATGTTAATGCTCTTGAAACCCTTGCTGCATTTGGAATTATGCAAATAAAGTGATTAAAGTATCCATACCTTTTGACCCAAAGATTCCACTGCTAGTCATATGCATATACTAGGGGGCAGTTAGGTGGCACAGTAGATAGATTGCTGAGTTTGGAGTCAGGAAGAGGTCTGTTTCCCTTAGTTTCTTCATCTGTAAAATGGGGATAGCTCCCTAGGCTGTTTTGAGGACCAAATGAGATAATAATTGTAAAATGAGAATGTTTTACCAGGTCCAGCACCATAGAAATGTTAACTATTATACTCCAAGGAGATCATTGATAAGAAGAATGCTCCATATTTACCAGAATATTTATAGCAGGACCTTGTGAAGTAGCAAAGAATTGGGGAATGGTTAAACAAATCGTGGGACATGAATATAATGGAATATTATACTGCTCAATATTAAGATGAATGTGATGAATACAGAGAAACATGGAAAGATTTATATGAACTAAGGTAGAATAAAGTTAGCATAGCCAGGAATACAACCTACAAAATAATTAATACAGTGTAAATGAAGAACAATCACAGAGCAATCAAAAGCAAATGCTAACAAAATTTCAAAGCACAAACATGGACAAACATGGAACAAGCAAAGAACAAACAAAAAAGAGCTAGAAGAAGATGCCTCCCCATCAACTCCTTTGCAGAAGTATCACTTACAAGCCATGTGACCTTGGGCAAGTTACTTAGCCCCAATTGCCCTGCCTTCCCTCCCTCCAAAAAAGAAAAAAAAAGAAGTGAGAATTCCCTAGCTCTAGAACTTTGCATGTATTTTTAAATACTGTTCTGATGTATTGATCAATCTTACCACCTTTTTTCTTGTTTCTCTTTTTCTTTTAAAAAAACATTTTGTTACCTAGGATGGCCATCTAGGAGTAGGGAGAAATTTTGGTGGAAATTTGGGGGATAACAAAAGATACCAATGAAAATTAATTTTTTTAAAAATCCCTTGGTACTATGATCATTCAAAATTCCCAACCCAAAAATCTTCATCCTTTGGAAACCTTTCCTATTTATTTTTTGCTTCTTCAAAACTTCTTATAGTCATTAAAAAGGTCATAAGAGGGAGCCAAGATGGCGGCGTAGAAGCAGCAAAGCACCGCAGCTCCCACACAAACATGCTAAAAAACTCAGAAAATGGGACGCTAAACAGATTTTCAAGCTCCAAAACTCTCCACAAGACAGAAAGCACTACGGGCAGCGCAGCAGGCGGGGCTCTTCGCAGCAGTCCGGGAGCCTTGGCTGAAACCACAGCTGGCTCAGGCCCTGGGGCATCGGGCGGGGAACCGCGGCTGCAGGAGAGCAGATCTGCTGCACTGGAGGCAGA
>CM053594.1:143109933-143252887 GCA_028646575.1 Pseudocheirus occidentalis | reverse complement strand
AAAAAGGGGAGAAAATTTGTAACTCAAAACCTTGTGGAAATGAATGATGTAACCAAGAAAATAAATTAAAATTTAAATTTAAAAAAAAAAATAAAAAAAAAAAAGGTCATAAGATCAAGCTGACTTCACCTAGTAGAGAACTGTGCAACATTGCCTCATCTGAGCTCTTGATGCTCCTCAGTAATTACAGAAACACATGTTTTTATAATTGTTAAATACTTCAGCACCCAACTAGTCCCCAGAAAGAACACCAATGCAACAAGTTATCATCCAGCTTTTACTTGAAGTTTTCCATTGAGGGAGAAGATTTTCCTTAAATCTAGCCTAAATTTGCCTTTTTGCAATTTCTATCTGTTAATCTTAGTCATACTAAGAATGTGGCAAAAATTAAAAAGCCTGATAACTCTTTCATATGACAGCCCTTTGTGTATTTACTTGATAACAGCTATCATGTGCCCCCACCCATAGTCAGAGTATTATCTCCTCCAGGTTATACTTATATGAGTCTTCATATGGCATAGACTCAGGAGACCCTTCATCCTGATTGCCTTCCTCTGGTTGCTTTCCAGCTCATCAGTGCCCTTTCCTACACCAGTGCACCCAGAACTGAGTACAATACATCAGATATAGTCTAACTATGACAGACTACAGTAGAACTATGACCGCCCTATTCCTGGAAGTGATATCTCTGTTAATGCAGCCCAAGATCTCATTATTTTTTTAACTGCTACATCACATTTGGTCGCCTAAAACCCCTAGATCTTTTTCAAAATGCTACCTAACCATGCCTCCTCCTTCTTGTTCTTATGAAGTCACTTCTTTAAAACCAGGTGTAAACTTTATATTTATCCCCATTAAATTTTACCTCAATAGATTTAGCCCAGTGTTCTAGCCTGTAGAGACTTTTTGAATCCTGACTCCGCCATCTTGGGTTTAAATCATAGTTATGCCACTTTCTCCTTGTGTTACCTTGGACAAGTCACCCTCTCTGGGCCTCAGTTGACTGTAAAATGAAAGAGCTGGACTCTAAGGTACATTTCAACCCTAAATTTATGATCCTGTTATGATCCTTTGTGTTAGGTATCTCTCCAAGTTTTGTGTTTTCAGAAAATTTATGAGGATTTTATCCATGTCTTAACCTAAGTCATTGAGAGATATGTTAACCAATACATACACAGAACCCTGGGGCACTCCCCAAGAGACCTCTTTCCAAGTTGACATGAAACTATGAATGACACCTCTTTGATCCAGCTATCCACCCAGTTCTGAATACAGTTCTTCTAGTTTACTCTTAATAATTCTTTATCTTGTTCCCCACAGCAACTATTATATACCTCTTCTCTCAGCAGCCATTCATAATCCATTGCCAACACATATTGAAAGACTTTCCTACCAGTCTTTTACCCATTAGCAGAGCTGCTAAGAATCTAGAGCCACCTCTGAACCACAGAGATTCTTCAGAGTAGGATTTTAGTGGAGAAATTATATACCTAGTACAATTTAGAATATCTCCTTTACTTTCAAAATTCCCCTAATTAACTTTTAGTTTATACATGTAATTTAGTTATACTGTTTTATGGCTAAAACAGTTTTTAAAATGATTATAGTAACAATTATTTAGAAAACAGGTTCTCATTGTACCTTTCTTTATGTAGGAAACTCAACAAACTTAATGCAACTCACCCTCCTCCATGCCAACCCTAATGAATATGTTATGTTGTAGCCCCACCATGTAGCCTTCTCACAAAAGCATTGTAGATTTATTTAATGGTTGCTAAAGATTTGGTAAGGAATTTGGGGGCTGGTACTAATAGGACTATTACATAATCATGGATTTTTAGGATTGTAAAGAACCATAGAGATCATCTCATCAAGAGATTCTTGACCTTGTTTATATAATAGACCCCCGTGGCAGTCTGGTGAAACCTATGGACCTATTCTCAAAATAATTTTTTTAATAATTAGAAATATAATTTTCCCCATACAAATTTATTGTCCCCGGGGCGGCTAGGTGACGCAGTGAGTAGAGCACTGGCCCTGGAGTCAGGAGTACCTGAGTTCAAATCCGGCCTCAGACACTTAAGACACACACAAAAAAGCTAGCCGTGTGACCTTGGGCAAGTCACTTAACCCCAACTGCCCTCCAAAAAAAAAAAAGCAAAAAAAAATTCATTGTCCCCCTGGAACCTATCTGTGAATCCCTTGGGGCAGAAGGCAGTGGGCTCCAAGTTAGGAAATCCTAATCTAATCTATTCCTGAACCTGGAGAGGCTATGGACTGTACTTAGGAAGTCACTATTAGATAGCAGAAAGAAGCTTGATTTTAGAGTCAGAAAATTGGAGCTCAAATCTCAGTTTCTTGGCTCATTAGCTACATGAACATGAACAAGATGCTGAACCACCTAGAACAAGAGTTTTTAGGCTTTGTACAGGAGAGCATGGCTCTATTTGAGGTTTCTAAATAAAAAACCACACAAGAAGAACCCTAGAAACAAGTATTGTTACGCTCAGGAGCAACTAATCTGGTATTAAAGAAATGTATTTTTAATGGAATAGCAATTTTTTATGAGGTGGTTGTCAAGCTGAGTTTTTAAGTGTTATGAACAGAAATCTCTGTTTCAAAAGGGACTTACACAGAAACATCCCAGATGAAAAAGCCCAGAAATCTTTTGTAATTAATGGCTGAAAAAAAAAGTCAACCCTTTATGTCATTCAAATTCACAGTTATCCTCACCTGAGGATTAGGATCATTGCCAGTTGAGCCATTATGGCATTATATATGATCTATTTGGTAGCACCTAAGCATTTTTTGTAAGTATATACGTACACATACTCACCCACCCACCCATGGTACACAAAATTAGCAAGACAATAAACTGATTGTTACTTCTTAAAATCTAATGATTCTATAATTCTCTAGTCCTCGCTTTCCCTAAGTGAGTGACCTAGCAGTGAGTATTTGCAAGGCTTTATTATGGCAACTAGGTTACAATTGTCACTGAGGAAAATGAAAAGTAGAAAAACAAATAATTGTATTGTGGATCACCTAAGCTGTACTGCTTGATATAGTCATGTACCTTGTGTGTGCTGAATAAATACTGAGGGAGTAAATGAATGATTACATGAACAAGATGAGTTAAGCCCTGTTATCTAAGGAAGGGTAGGAACAGCTGTTTCTCTGAGCTAACCAGGGAGTAATAAAGTGTCCTTCTTTCAAAGGTGTTGCACCCTCGGTGGAAGCTTTTGATAAGTTGATGAATGGCATGGTTGCTGAGTTTCTAAGGAACAGTAAGATCCTGGCTGGGGATGTGGAGGCTCATGTGAGTATTCTCTGCTTTTTTTACATAACACTAAGGGAATGATTTGGGTAAACAAGTGAACTCCTTTTGGGATGCTGGCCTTGATGCTAGGATGCAGCAAGTGGATAGCGCTCTGGACTTAGAATGAAGAAGACCTGGGTTTGAATCCTCCCTCTGTCACTTTCTAGTTTATGACCTTGGAGCCTCAGTTTCCTAATCTGAAAAACAGGGCAGATAAATAGTACCTACCCTCAGGGTTGTCGTGAGGATAAAATAAGAAAATGTATATTAAAAGTTCTATGAATGAGCTAGTAATGGTGGTGATAGTGGTGGTGATAGTCATGACACTTGTGGTAGGAGGAGGAAGAAGAGGAGAATAGCAATGTGTGGTATTGGAATGTGCTTTAGACTTGGAATCAGAAGATCCAGAGTCACATTCTGGCTCTGGCAATTACTAATTTGATGACAATTTCACCTTTTTTTGTGTCTATTTCCTTTATCTATAAAATGGAAATAATTTTACTGATCTTCTTACCTTATCTGGCTTCTAAACCTGAAAGGACTATATGTTGTTGTACGTGCTGTTCCAGCTAAGAGACAGCTAAATGAGCTATTCTGTCCTTTCCCCATCGCCCTACTACTCTTCTGTCCCCCAGGGACTATAGCAGTAAGCCAATGCTGACTCAGATTGGGCTAACTTGTAGCTTCTAGACCAGAAGTTCTCAACCTGTGGGTCGCACCCCCTTTGGGGTCGAATGACCTTTCACAGGGGTCACAGGGGTCGCCTAAGGCCATCAAAAAACACATATTTCTGATGGTCTTAGAAACCTCTTTTATCCGTCTCCAGGTGGGTCTAACCACATGCAGACACACCCACATACGACTATTAAAGGGTCACCGCATTAGGAAGGTTGAGAACCATTGTTCTAGACCATCTCATAATATGATCTTAAAGCAAGGCTTCTTAACCTTGTCATTGTCATGGACCCGTTTGACAGTCTGGTGATGCCTCTGGACTTCTCAGAATCCTGTTTTTAAATGCATAAAATAAATCACATAGAGTTACAAACTTCAAGGATCTCCAAGCTTAGAACTCCTAGCTTTGAGACTGTTTAAGTACTTTTGATTCAGATGACAGACTTTCAGTAACTTCAGTATTTATCTTGCCCTGTCCAAAGGGGTCACTGTGTTATTGTCCTTTGTTGCATGTTTCCAGCTTTTACAGATTTTTTAATAGTCTACTAGCTGGTTGGCATGTGACTGCAGTTGCTACAAATCTGATCCAAGAAGCAAATGAATAAAAAAAATATATGCTCACCAGAGCCTTCATTTTTCTTCTGCCTTTGTTTTCTCTGCTTATGGTGCTCAGAAGGATTGTAGCTCAGACATCTGTCTGCTTATAGATTTTCCAGCAACCAGTCAGGCCTGGCACTAACAGTAGTATTAAATACAATTAGAAACCTGATTCTCAAGTAAAACTTTGACTTGGAGAGAGTAAGTTAAACACACACACACACACACACGCACACACATGCACACACGCACATGCACATGCACACACACACACACACACACACACACACACACACACACCCCTCAGCTATCTTGTATCTTTGGCATTATTTTTCTGACTCTCCTTCATTTGTGAATCTAAAAAAGAATAAATGCATGTAGCTTTGCCTAAGCGTGCCATAGCAGCTAAAAGAGTAATGGATGGGAGGGAGAAAGGCAGAGAAGAAAGCAAAAGTGTTTTTAATAATCATTGCTTTTTCTCTTCTACTTTGGGGTAGAGAGGTTAAGTGAAGAGGACTTTGGACCTAGTCAGGAAATCGGGATTCTAGTCCTAATTATGCTTCTGTGAGTTGTGTGACCTTTCTGGTTTTCTTTTTCCACATCTGTAATTGAAAAAAAAAAAAGTGTGTGGGGATGGAGGGAATAAGGTGCTGTCTTAAGTCCTTTCTGGCTCTCATTATTCAAGCTTCAAGTTAACAGTTCTAGCGAATTGTGCATAAATTTACTGGCTGGAGTTGCTTTGAGCTAAAGAATTTGAAGTGAACCCAGCAAGTCGATATGCAAGTATGAGATCAGCACATGTATTGAGAAGAATCTTCTCCTGGTTTTAAAAACCAGGTTTTAAAAAACCAGGAAAGAACTCTCTCTGGTTGTACATCCTTCCCTAATCGTAACTTCTTTAATTGTACGTCCTTGATCTGGAGTCACAGGAGCTGAGTTTGAATGATGGCCATCCTGCTTACTACCACTGTGAACTTTGGATAAACTACATCACTTCTCTGGGCCTCGGTTTCCCCTTTTGTAAAATACAGGAGTTAGACTAGGTGTTTGACCTCCAATGTTCTGTCTCTAACTCCAAGTTCCTCAGTGATTTCTGACTTCCAATATATCCCTTTTCAAGGGATCTCAGTTTACCTCTGCGATTATAGTCTTTTCAATAAATATTTTTATAACCCTTCACACACATTTAAAGATGGTGCATTTGTTCCTGAGAAAGACTAAAATTGTTATCTCTGTCCTCATTTTATTAATTAAAATGTTCTAGCTGGGGAAGCAATTGGAATAGAAGGAAGGATCAGTATCAGATCCATGCTCCCCATGAAACTCCAATAATGGTGTAATACAAGGTAAGCATTACATTTGGTCCATGGTTTTGTGATTATTAGGAATATTGAGAGGTTAAAAAATCATCATGCTGTTCACTTGCTGTGACATGGTTGTATCTGCTAGATTAACACAAAAAGATGGGATGTAGGCATTCAGTAAATATTTATTAAATCAAATTGATCTTCACCCCTGCCAAATAAGAGATTCTAAGCTGAACTCTACTCTTAGAACTGAGTTTCTAAACTTAGAACTCACCTAACCCTCATTAGTTTTTTGTTTTTATTGTTTGTAGCCATTTCAAGTAATTCTTGTATCATTATTTTAATATTAAAATACACATTGTGCTCCAAAGTTACCCAGTATCGGGGCAGTTAGATGGTGCAGTGTGAAAAGAGCACCAGCCCTGGAGTAAGGAGGACCTGAGTTCAAATAGGGCCTCAGACACTTGACACACTAGCTGTGTGACCTTGGGCAAGTCACTTAACCCCAACTGCCTTGCCTTTCCCCCTCAAAAAAAATATACAGTACTCTATAGTACCTTAATATCAGCAGTTTTTCATCAATGCCAAAAGAAGTGGATTCTTTCCATGAAAAGGTTTGGATAAAAATTCTTACTGGAGAATGTTGAGGACCTTTATTGTATCTTAAGTGTAAAGTATATGTAAGATATTTGTAGTGAGTTCACTCACTCTCTGGATGACCTTGATGATCAATACTTTCTTCCCTCCAAACATCAGTTAGAATTTTGTAATCATCTTTGTATATGATGTTTCAAATGAGGCAATATTTAAAAATATTATCATTTTTCTATGAAATAGATTTGAAAATAAATTTACATTTCTCACTGTTAACTCTGAAAAAAAAATACAAAACGTTTCTCCTAAAGGTTTAAGCTGTGGGTCCACAGCAGAAAATCCAGGCTGCCATAGCCCATCTGTGTATTACTAACACTCTGAACAAGCAGTTTATTTTTTTGTGTCTTATAGGCCATGTGTCATGAGCATTAAGCTTGCAGCTGCTGCCTTTCCCATAAGCCAAGAATGGGGGTTGAACTTTGTTTCAAGAACACACCTGTTGCCTAGAAAGCGCTGACATACCTGATTGAGTTGGCTGGTAATATGAGAGGCCAGCAGGTTTTTATATTATTAAATAAGTGACACAAATGTGCATCGTGTTGAATCCTGTCCCTAACTCTTAAAAGCTGCTTCACATGTACTACAAAAAAAAGGCCAGGGGGTGGGGGGAAAGGAAGTCTATGATTTAACGTCTGCCACAATATGTTTGGCCCCTGGTTTGGGGTATTCTCAATAGTCTATCGACAGAGAAGACCACATAAAAGGGAGAACTAATAACTACAATTAGAAGGCTCTAGTAAACTGAAGAAAATAGCAGGTTTAGAAAAGATTAGATCTTGTAAGTTGTACTTGGATGGAATATGAACCAAATGGTGTATTTAAATTACTCTTTAACCTGGGAGAAACTCCTCACTATTCAGTCCAAGAAGGGCATTAACACAGCTTGTCCTTCACTTAAGGGAGAAAAAAGAAAGATAAATGTTAAATTTAATCATTATTCTTTTAGATTAACAACAATCCGTGGTATCAAAATGAGGAGGCATTTAAGCTGTGTGTATGAGGCCAAAAAAGTGAAAACTCAGTCATTTGATTGTGTTTTATATACAGGACACCAACCCATTGGCCTGACATATGTTTTTCCCTGATGTGACTTTTTATTTTTTATCACATTTTTTATCACATTTATCACATTTATCACATAAAAAACACTGACCAGTTTTTGAGTCATATGAAAATAGCTGAATGACCATGCTATTACAAAACCAACTGGGAGTAAGATGGCCCTTCCCAATTCAGTTGTTAATCACTTTTGGAAACTTGGTAGGATTCACAGTGTAAGTCATTTTAAAATGATTTTCAATATTCATTTCCCTTTCTCACTTAGAAAGGAGAAGAATATTTGTTACCTTTATTTTATTTTCATTGCCAGCCACAAAAACCTTAATGATAATATATTGACATTGGTTCTGAAGGTATTATTTCTAGATATTGGTCATATGATCAAATGACTTCCATCCTCCCTCAAAGTTCCTATAATTTATTTCTTAATAATAATTATTCCTGTGTGTGAACAATCATAAAAATATTTTTGAAATCATGAAAATCTAAATTTTATTTAGTTTTCATTTTCTTGACTGAGGCTAGAGAAGTGATAGAACATATTCAATTTTTTTATCAATACGTTATGTAAAATATAACTAATGTAGTCATAAGAAATTTGACAGATTTAGTGAACAAGTGACTGATTGTCTCCCAAAGTAATTCACATATCTCTGGTACAATGGAAAGAGCAGTGAATCGAGGGAAATGAGGAAAACTAGGAACCCGTCTTATTGCTGCTATTAATTGGTGATGTGACTTTGGACAAGCCACTTAACATCACTAGACCTTTACTACTATATGAGCAATTAAATTGCTAAAGCCCCCTTTAACTCTGCAATTCCACAACTAGTTAATAATTGATAGTACTTATACAGTGCTTGCTATGTGCCAGGAACTGTGCTAAGTGATTTACTGTTTATTATTTTTCAGTTGTTTCAGTCATGTCCAAGCCTTCATGACTCTATATGGGATTTTCTTGGCAAAGAGTGGTTTGCCATTTAATTCTCCAGCTCATTTTACAGATGAGGAAATTGAGGCAACTCATCTTTTTTTATCATCATCTCATTTTACCTTCACAATAGTCCTGGGAAGTAAGTGCTTTTATTATCCCCAAATTACAGCGGAGGAAACTGAGACAAACTAAGGTTAAGTGACTCACCCAGATCACACAACTAGCAAATGTGTGAGGCTCTATTTGAACTCAGGTCTTCCTGACTCCAAGCCTGGTATTCTACTCACTGCATAACCTAACTGCTTCATTCATTGCAGAAATGAGTATAATGTATTGAGGGGCATGGGGGCGGAGAATCACAAGACCTGGTCTGTCATATTTTGATGTATTGCCAAAAGAAGATCTGCATTATATGGAAATAAGATGTTGTGAGATCTTAGATTTGAAACTAAAATGTACTTTAAAAAACATCTTTTATCACCTCCTAATTTTACATATAAGGAACCTGAACCCCATAGAGATTAAACAGACTTTAGGAAGTAAACAACAGGTGTAAAATTTGAACTGAAATCCTGTAACTCCAAATCAGATGCTTTTCCCTCTGTATAGTCTCTTAGTGACATTAGACTGAAATTCAGTTTAGCCAATCTTATTAAACACCTGGGAAGCTAGGTAGCACAGTGGATAGAGTGCCGAGCCTAGAGTCAGGAAGACTGATGTTCTGAGTTCTAATATGGCCTCAAGACACACATGAATTGTATGACCCTGGGCAAGTCACTTAACCCTATTTGTCTCAGTTTCCTTATCTGTAAAAGGAGGTAGAGAAGGAAATGACAAACCACTCTAGTATCTTTGTCAAGAAAACCCCAAGGGGTGGCTAGGTGGCACAGTGAATAGAGCACCGGCCCTGGAGTCAGGAGGACCTGAGTTCAAATCCGGCCTTAGACACTTAACACAAAAACTAGCCTGCGACCTTGGGCAAGTCACTTAACCCCCAACTGCCCTCCAAAAAGCAAAAACAAAAAACAAAAAAAAACCCCAAATGGAGTTACAGAGAGTCAGATATAAATGTGAAACAAGTGAAAAACAACTGAACAGCATTAAACACCTACTTTATTCAGAGCACTAGGCAAGAGCAATAGTTTAGAAAAGACATGGCCTATACCTTCAAGGAGTTTATGCTTCATAGGGGGATATGACGTGTAAATATCTCTAATGCATAAATAATACAGTAAGTATAGAAAAAAGAACAAAGTGTTCTAATGAGGTCTGGGGGAAGGGGACAGGAGAAAAGTTTTCAATAATATATTTTTTGGTCAAGACCTGTAATATCAACCACAAAAGAAACTCTCCAGCAATTCAAATCAGCAGCTTGTCTGTGATTTACTTTTGTATAATGTTATTGAATTTCTTTATGGTTGGAGTATCCGGGGAAGGCTTCATAGAGGAAGTGGCATTTGACCTAGGACTTGTGAGATGAAATGTATTTTGATGGTGGGAGGGCATTCTGTATAGAAAGAATGATATTTGCTAATACCCAAAGGGGAGAAGGCATACGCTGTACAGGGAAGCAACTATTAAACCAGTTTGGCTAAATAATAAAGTTCCTATAGAGAAATAACAGGTGATGAGACTGGAAAGGTAGTTTGAGATTTCATTGTAGAGGGGCCTTGAATGTCAGGTTAAGTAGTTTGGACTGTATTCAGCAGGTGGAAGGGAATCTTTGCAGACTTTTGAGAAGATGAATGACATGATTTAAATAGTGTTTTGAGACAATCATGTGATCACAAAAGATAAAACGAATAATTTTGACTATATGAAATGTAAAAGTTTTTGCACAGCAAAATTAATACAATTAGAATAAGAAGAGTGGCAGTGGATAGATAGACCTGGGCCAGGAGTCAGGAAGACCTGGGTTCAAATCAAATACTTACTAGCTGCATGACCTTGGGCAAGTCATTTTACCTCTGTTTGATTTAATCCATTGGAGAAGGAAATGGGAAACTAGTATCTTTTCCAAAAAACCTTATGGACAGCAATATGGTCCACGAGGTCATGAAGATTCAGACACAACTGAACAACAAAGGCTAAAGAGAGAGGAAGTTGATTGGGGAAAAACTGTTGTACCAAATGTCTCTG
Organism: Pseudocheirus occidentalis; assembly: GCA_028646575.1. Lineage (NCBI taxonomy): Eukaryota > Metazoa > Chordata > Mammalia > Diprotodontia > Pseudocheiridae > Pseudocheirus > Pseudocheirus occidentalis. Next base: position 143,242,203 of record CM053594.1, on the reverse strand, counting down.
ATAAGGGTATGATAACCAAGTCACAATAATGCATAAGACTAAAAGCCATACCACAATAAAGAAGTGGTCAAAGGATATGAACAAACAGTTCTTTAAAAAATAATTGCAAGTTATTAACAACTATATGAAAGATTTCTCTGCTCACAATGAGATAAATACAAATCACAGCAACTCTGAGGTTTCACTTTACATCCTACAAGTTGGTAAAAGATGAAAAAATAACAATATTAGAGGGGTTATGGAAAGACAGGTACCACTGATGCACTCTTGATGAAATTGTGAATTGGTCCAGCTATTCTGGAAAGCAATTCAGAATGATGCTATGAAAGTGAGTTAAAATGTCTAGGTGTCAAAGTCAGAGTCAGTAAAACTCCCAAGTGGGCTGAACCAAATTAAAATGCAATTGAAAAACTTTTAGCAAAATAAATAAAAACACAATGTACATAATGATTATTTGAGGTTTTCTGTGTCAGAATGTGACAGCAGGTATCCATTTCTATTTCTTAACAAAGATCCCATTTTTAAGCATGTGCTCCATTTAATTCAATTACAAAAAGAAAGTTTCTATACACAAAAAAATCTACAGTAGCACTTTAAAAAAAACTAGGAACAAAATAGATGATCATTGATTGGAGAATGGCTGAACAAATTGGGGCACATGAATATAATGAAACATTACTGTGCTTTACAAAACAGTGAACTCAGAGAAGCATGGGAAGACTTGCATGATCTGATGCAAAAAGGTACTGAAACTCTAGGATGCAGCTGCAGTGCTTGTAAGCAACCTCTACCTCGTAGCTGTAGCCATAGCCACAGATTTAGCTTTTTCTCATCCCTCTTCCCCCCTCCCAACTGCTGATGCCTTCCTTCTCAAATTACATTGTATTGAATTATGTTTATATTTATTAAACACAGTATGTTTGTATTTATAAACAATATTGATGTTATATTTGTTTCATATGTACTTGTTGCCCCCTTCATTAGACTATAAACTCACTGAAAGTAGAGATCATTTCATTCTTCATTCTTCTATTTCTAAAACCTAACACAGTGTCTGGCAAATAGCACTTGCTTAATACTCCTTGTTGATTGACTAGAAACAAAGAGAACCTCACATTTATACAGAGCACTTTCTTTCCATTATCTTATTTGATCCTTATACCAGCCTCATGAGACAGTTTGATCATATTATTTTCCTAATTTATAGATGATGAAATCAAGGCATTGAAAGTCAAGGCACTGAGGGTCAGAGTCACACGCAATCAGCAGTGAGAAGAACAAGGTTCTCTGGCTCTAAATCCAGGGATCATTTTACCTCATGCTGTATGACTCAGCACATGGAAAAACCCTGTGCTGGTGACTGACTTTATAGATTTGCCAGGGAGTTACAACAGAATGATCTCTTTTCATAGGTAACACTAATCATAATAATAGCAATAAAAAATCCACATTTATACAGTGCTTTATAGTTGTTCATATAATTTTCTCACATCAATAGGCAGTGGATGTGGCACTGTGAATAAAGTGCTGGACCTGGAAACAGGAAAAGCTGAGTTCAAATCCAACCTCAGACACTTACTAGCTGGCCAAGTCACTTAACCTGTATTTGCCTCCGTTTCCTCAACTGTAAAATGGAGATAATAATAACACTTAGCTCCCAGAGTTGTTGGGAAAGTCAAATGAGATAATAATTACAAAGCATTTTGTACAGTGCCTAGCACATTGTTAGCACTATATAAAAGTGATAGCTAAATTCTAGGTAGCTATTCAATATATTGTTCCCATTTTGTAAAAAGGAAATAAAAACTCAGTATTGAAGTGACTTGGCTTGATCAAAGGAGTCTGTGTGGGACACATCACCCACCCCCAAGAAAATGTGATCCATGGTATCTAGTAGTTGGTTCAGTTCTACTGTTATTTTGTAATTGTATCTTTTTCTCTGGTTCAATGTATAGACAATGGATCAGGGGAGAAGTACTTCATTTTCCTCATCCCTGAAAGAATGAAGATCTCTGGTGAGGTTTCACTGGTCTGTATGAGTGACAGAAATGAGTTAGGAATCCCAGCTTGTTGGGAACAGTGACTGCTGATGAAATATAGGTCCAGACTACTATGAAGAAGGTCAAGTTTCAGAGTTGGTTCTGAGGTCCATATGTCCCTAATAGCTAATGAGAGTCATCAGAGAAAGAAAGATACAGTAACTTTAATGTGGTGTCCCTTACGAGTACAATCCAGTTGTGTTTTTTCCATGAGGTAATTTCAGTGTGATATTTAATCACAAAAGTATTTCAATACCAGTTTCCCTAGGGAAGGAAACCTACAAATGTAAAACTTCCTTCATCATAAATGCAGTCTCATCTATAAAACTTGATCTGGCAATGTGCATGGTCTTCTACTGAGGAAGGGACTCTTTTTGAAGCTGGATAATATGAGATATAAAAGTTGTAAAAAGGAGCTTTAACAATTTAGCAATTAGGTAGTTCATTTGAATAATAGAGATGGGTAACCAGATTGTTGAAACTGCCAAATTGGTTGACCTAAAGTATCTGGTTGGATTGACTACACTGCTGAAAAGAATTGTAAAATTAACAAAATATTGCACTAACTATAGAATTATGGATAAGAAAGTTTTTTTTTTAATTTAAGCTGATTTTTGTTGTTTTTATGTCACCTGCATTTCCCAATATAATACTTCTCACTTCCCCTTTGGAGAGCCACACTTTATGATAATTTTTTTTAAATATTCATAAAGCCTAGCCAACATTAGGCCATGACCTCCTTGAGGACAGGAAGTATGGATTTGTAACGTTTTTTGTTTTCATATTTGTTTTCCCTGGACTTAGCACAGATAGATGTTTATTGACTATGACCTGAGGGCCAAAATCTGGCTGGCCACCTGCTTTTGTGTGCCAGAGTTCAGGATGTCCAACCCCCTCATTTTGTAGATGAGGAAACCAAGTCCCAGAGAAATAAAGTGGTTCCTCCCATTGTCACACAAGTAGAAAACCAGAGCTGGTCATCTGACTCAAGAACCGCAGAGATTTGTAATGGCCAAGTGAAAGGAGGTCTGAGAGAAGTGTGTTAATTAGTAGGCTTCCCCCAAATCATATTGGGGTATCTTTAGTCTCTGAAACCTAATAAAAAATTGTTCTTTTTTTCCCCCCTAACATGGTACCAGTGGGCAGGCCCAAACTCTCTAAGGAAGAGATGCTTATCAAATATTCCCCCAAAAGTTTCATTTCCCTTTAAGGTCACCAAGTTGTAGAAAGAACTCCCTGTTGAACCTCCTTTAGTCTCCCCTCCTCATTAGCCATCTCATATGCCCTTTGACATACTGGTTCATTTCCCCAGCACTGGATAGCTCTCTAGGAATCTAAGAAGACTCCAACAGCTGAATTTTTCTTAATTGCCTTCAGCAGTGCCTTACTCTTACGAGTTTCAATGACATGAAGGTTCCCAAAATGCCACTAGTTATGTAGATATTGGTAAAACCTGAAGGTCTTCCCCTCTGTCTGATTTTTTTTTTTATTCAACAGGCCATCCCTTGGCTTACTTCTTAAACAGCCCTAATCATTGAATGAACATTGCCTCAGTCAAAGTGAGAACATAGAAAGATCTTAGCTTAAAAAGACTGAGATCTCCCTCTGCATTGTGGGCTATCTAGAATTGTCCTGATCACTGGACCCTGATGGTTCCGGAGGAGGAGAAAGTGAGACTGGTGACTTTGCACAGCCCTCCCTCAAAATTTATTTGTGACTGATGACATCATCTTCCCAACATGGTCCTGTTCAAGAACAAAGGACAGACCACAAGTTCTAGTCATGTGAATCTTATTCCAGACCAGACCTAGATGGCCTTCGGCATTTCAGTTTTCATCATTTTATTATTATTATTTTCTTTTTTTGAAAGGAGTTGAGGTAAAGTGACTTGCCCAGGGTCACACTCCTACTAAGTATCTGAGGCCAAATTTGAACTCAAGTCCTCCTGACTCCAGGGTCATTGCTGTATCCACTTTACCACCTGGCTGCCCCTTATTATTGTTCTTTTCATTTAATATTGTTATAGTCAGTTTTTATGTTGTTTTTCTGGTTATTCTTAACTCATTTTTATCAGTTTATATAAGGCTTTTAGTGCTTCTCTGTATTTATCATAATCATCTTTTCTTAGAATATAGTATTATTTCATTATGTTCTTGTACCACAATTTATTTAGCTATTCCCCAATCAATAGGCACCTAATTTGTTCCCAGTTCTTTATTACCACAGGAAGTGCTACTATAAATATTTTAATGTGTATAGGTATGGGTATGTATTTTGAAATAAATTTTAATTAGCTTTAGATTACATGCCTTGTTAAATCTCATGCCTGTCCACTAAATCTGCACCAATTCAGGCTATAGAAAGAGTCACATGATGAGAAAATTATTCAGGCTATTGAGAGAATAACATAATGGGCAAATTATTTTACTTTTTAGTAAAAGGGAAAGCATTCCCATTTGGGATGGAACAATAATGAATTGGTCTAAGAAGTGTTGTTCATTAGAGAAAAGTCTGGCTAAGAGCTCTTCTTATTTAGACAGACTGGCTGTATAGAGTGCATCTTTCTCTCTAACATGCTTACTTGACAGAGGACAGGCAATGAGCAGCAAGTAATCCCGATTCTTCCATCTACAAGATGTACAACCTTTGGCTTTAGTTTTCTCATAAGCATAATGAGAGGGGTAGAATGAATGGTCTCTGTCATTCTAGGACTCGCTGGTTCAGGGATTCTTAATCAATCTCTTGTGTCATGACCCCTTTGACAGGCTGATAAAGCCTCTTCTCAGAATGTTTTTAAATGTATAAATTAAAATACATGAAATTCAAAGGAAATCAATTAAATTGAAATCCCTTTATCAAAGGGTTTTTTTTTAATTTCTTGGACTCCAGGTTAAGAACTCCTACTAATTAAATCAGTACTAAAGGATAAGTGTATAGTGTCAGTTGAAAGACATAGAGCTTTCATCACAGAGTTGTCACCATTGTCGAAAGCATTCTCAGCTTGATGGACTAAGTAGCAAAGAATTTCTTTTTTGAGATCAGTTGAAGAATACTGAAAAGCAACATTTTTCAGATTTTTCCATAATTTAAGGCAAAGGAAAGCCATTTCTGTTACTACCAAATTACACTTTTCAGGCATTCCTTTACCCAGAATGAATGAAAAAAAAATGTTGGGTTTGTTTATTTTGCTATCAGCTAGGACAAGATTATTTTCTAAATAATCTTGTACTTACAGGTAAAGTGCCTGTACCAGGAAAATAACACTGAACCTTTTAGTTCTAAGCTCTCTATAATATGGGTCTACACTGTGTCTGCAAACAAATGGGAAACACAGGTTTAAGTTTGGAGTACATCATCAGCTATGTTGTCCCTCAAAGGACTAGTTGTTATTCCCCTACGTGATCTGCAATTCACTTAAATTTTTACTTTGGCTTCACTTTTGGTTTGCAATAATTTTATTGGAATATTTAATTCAATTCAACAAAAATATATTAAGTATGAACACAGCTTACAAGACATTGCTCATACCTAAATTAATTTACCTATTTAGTGGCACACCAAATACCAAAAAATTATTTTATAGAGTTAGAAAAAATAGTAACAAAATTCATCTGGTCCAGAATATCAGAGGAATTAATGAAAAGAAATGCTAGGGAAGGTGGCCTAGCCATACCAGATATTATACTGTATTGTAAAGCAGCAGTCATCAAAGTTACTTGGTACTGGCTGAGAAATAGAGTAGTGCATCAGTGGAATAAATTGGGTATACAAAACAGAGTAGTCAATGACTATAATAATCTGCTGTTTGATAAAAACAAAGACCCCAGCGAACTATTTGACAAAAACTGCTGGGAAAACTGGAAAATAGTATGGTAGAAACTAGACATAGACCATCTTGTTACACTATATACCAAAATAAAATCTAAATGGGTGCACAGTCTAGATATAAAGGCTGATATTGTGAGCACTCTTGGAGAGCAAGGAATAGTTTACCTGTCAGATTTATGGAGAAGGGAGGAATTTATGACCAAACAAGAGATAGAGAGCATTACAAAATACAAAATGAATAATTTTGTTTATATTAAATTGAAAAGGTTTTGTACAAACAAAGCCAATGTAACCAAGGATGGGAGGGAAGCAGAATACTGGGAAAGAATTTTCACAAGCAGTGTCTCTGATAAAGGCCTCCTTTCTAAAATATACAGAGAACTGAGTCAAATATATAAGAATACAAGTCCTTCCCCAGTTGATGAATGGTCAAAGGGTATGAAGAGGCAGCTTTCAGAGGAAGAAATTAAAGAAATCTATAAGCATATGAAAAAATGCTCTAAATCATTATTGATTAGAGAAATGCAAATCAGAATAACTCTGTGGTACCATATCTCACTTGTCAGATTGGCTAACATGACAAAACAGAAAAATGACAAATGCAGAAGATATGGGAAAATTGGAACACTAATGCATTATTGGTGGAGTTGTGAACTGATCCAACCATTCTGGAGAGCAATCTGGAACTATGCCCAAAGGGCTATAAAAAATATGCATGCCCATTGATCCAGCAATACCACTTTTAGGTCTGTATCCTAAAGAGATCATAAAAGTGGGAAAAGGACTCATATGTACAAAAATATTTATAGCAGCTCTTTTGTGGTGGTCAAGAATTAGAAATAAAGGGGATGCCCATCAACTGGGGAATGGCTAAACAAGTTGTGGTATATGAATGTAATGGAATACTATTGGGCTGTAAGAAATGAGGAGCAGGCAGACTTCATAATAATCTAGAGAGACTCATATAAGCTGATGCTGAGTGAGGGTAGCAGAACCAAGGGAACAGCGTACACAATTACAGACACATAGTATCTGTGATGACTGACTTTGATAGACTGGCCTCCTCTCAGCAATGCAAGGTTAGAAGACAGCTCCAAATGACTCATGATGGAAAGGGCTGTTCACATCCAGAGAAAGAATTACAGAGTCTGAATGCAGATTGAAGTAAACTACTTGCTATCTCTCTGTTTTGTTTTGTTTTGTTTCTTCTTTCTCTTTCATTCCATTGGTTTTAATCCTTCATTACAGCTTGATTAATGTTTAATGTGAAGGTATTTATAGAACCTATATCAGATTGCATTCCTCCATGGGGGGAGTGAGGAGCTCTGGAGAGGAAGGGGAGGAAATTGTGGAACTCAAAAGCTTGTGAAACTGAGTGTTGTAAACTAACAGTAAGTAAGTAATTTTTTTTAAATCAACATTGCTCAGGGCTCTGAGGATTCAAATATAGGTATCTCACAGTCCTTACTCTCAAGAAGTTTACATGGGGAAAAAACACATCCTCTGAAATACAAAGGGGATTGACAATTGAGTAGATAAAATTCTGCGATAAATGTGAGAGAGACCACTTGTAGCTGGAGGTAGAGAAAAGGTGTCAAAGAGAAGGTATCTGAATTGTACCTGAAGGGAAGACCTTTCTCAGGTAAATATTAGGAGGGGAAAAGATGGAATAGTCCATTCTGGGCATGACTGATGGAATGAAGAAAGGCACAGGTGTGTAGGACTGAACAAGATGGGAATAGGCACAGAGAGTAGCCTAGGTTATTTGGAATGTGGATTACATGAAGGAGAGTATTGCTGAATGGGGCTGGAAAGGTAGATTAAAGGAAATGGCAAACCACTCCAGTATCTTTACCAAGAAAACCCGAAAATGGGGTCATAAAGAGATGCACATGAATGAGAAGACTGAACAATAAGATCATCTGATGTTTAGCAGTACTTCTCTCCTAACCCCACTTTTGAAATGAGAAATCCAAGGTTAGTGAAGTGATTGCCCAAAATTATATCGTAATTTGGCAAGGAATTTTAGAGAGTTTTCCAAAAGACTTTGTACATTTTTTTTTATTTTAGAAACATAAGTTATAGACATTATGGAACAATCTTTAAGTGTCTTTTAAATACATGTACTAAAACATTGGACAGCTACGTTACACAGTTATGTACAAAGTATTTTTATTTTCTCTCTTGTTATTAATGAAAAATAGTTACTGCAGATGAGGCGTCTAGATGACACATAGAAGGTAGCCTGCTTACCTTAGAGTCAAGTGCTTCCTCAGATACTTCCTAGCCATGTTTTTCTGCGCAGATCATTTAACCTCTTTCTGCCTTCATTTCCTCACAGGCTTGTGATGGTCAAACAAGATCATATGTGAAGCACCTTGCAAAGCTTAGAGTGTTATATAAATATTGGCTATTGTTATCATTATAATTGATAATAATAATAAATTGGGTCTTAAAACAGTTGAAGGCCCTATCAGTTACGTTTAGTCATTTCAGTCTTCATGACCCCATTTGGGGTTTTCTACACAAAGATACTGGAGTGGTTCACCATTTCCTTCTCCAGCCAATCTTACAGATGAGGAAACCGAGGCAGTTACATGACTTGTCCAGGGTCACACAGCTAGTAAGTGTCTGAGGCCAGATTTGAACTCTAGAAGGTGTCTTCCTAACTACAAGCCCAGCACTCTAGTGCTACCTAGTGGCCCCATCACTTATAGAAAAAGTCATTTTGCCTTGAAATGTCATGTCATGCAGATTGCTTCTATTATATTTCCTATAACCCTTGTTATTAAAGTTAAAACATTTTAAAGCTGCGTGGTGTCTTTCTGAACACCCCAAGCTTTCTTTCCCTTCCTTGCGTAATTCATTTTTGCCATTATGGGCCAGATTAAGCAGGATAGGAAATAGCCTTCCAATAAATTTGGCCTCTGCTGCTCTGCAGTCACTAGCTGGCTCTTTAAGGGAAATTGAATTCTCTGGTCGAGTAATTCAAACACAAGGCAATTCTCAGAATTGCTGAATCTCTTAGGGACTCTATCAGTGGTTCTCAAGCTTCCTGATGCTGCTATCCTTTAATACAGTTCCATAAAATTATTTTTGTTGCTACTTCATAACCGTAATTTTGCTACTGTTATAAATCTATCTGATATTCAAGATGTATTTTTGTTGTTACAAATTGAACATAACCCACAGGTTGAGAACCGCTGGTTTAGTTGGTATTTGTAATTAAGTAGCAGAGTATCTTGAACTCAGGAGGCTCAGGCTATGTGGCTGTGAAACTGAGTGAGTCCCTTAAGCTCTCTGTGACTTTATTTCCCTTTGTTCTGTCAGGCCACAAAGAGAGATCATTAAGTAACAGAATTTAGGGCTAGAAGGGACCTTAAAGATCTTCTGTGTCAGCCTACTTATTTTATAGATTGTGAAACTGAGGTACAGAGAGTTTAAGTGACTTTCCCATAGTCACACAGCTAGTGTTCAGCAGCAGGATTCCAACCCAGAACTTTTGGCTACAAGTCTGGTATTCTGTAACATCACGCCTTGTCACATACTTGTCAAATATCAAGACTTTTTTGGCTTTCTTTTTGCATGAAGATTGTTGTAAACTTGATTAAAAGGCAAAAGTCCAGCGCCCTTCTCAGGATCTCCTCTGATTTTGAAGTAAAAAAGCTGAGATTTAAAAGTGACCCTCTGGGGTGGCTAAATGGCGCAGTGAATAGACCACTGGCCCTTGAGTCAGGAGGACCTGAGTTCAAATCCAGCTGCAGACACTTAACACGTCACTAACCATGTGACCTTGGGTAAGTCACTTAACCCTAATTGCCCGGTGTTCCCCCTCCAAAAAGCAAAAAAATTAAATATAAAATAAAAGTGACCCTCTCAGGACAAACGGAATAATTCAGTTCTGTGAGACTCATGATATTGCTGTTTATAGAAATACATCATATCTATGCCCATTTAGGGATAAGCAGCACAAATATTATGGTTATCACCTAGTCAGAGTTTAAATATACTGCGTGGCACCACTTCTTCTCCTCTTTCTCCTTCTTCTTTTTCTTCCTCTTCTACTTGTCCTCCTTCCTCTTCATATAACAGTGCCAATAACTGATGCATTCATTTTAATATCCAGATTCAAAGATAACCCAATTAATTGGCTGACAAATACTCTTCTGAGTCTGTGCATTCAAGCCCCCTCCAAAGAAAATGGCTGCTTTACGTTTTTGTTTCATTTTAGATAGGTTGGCTTTTCTCAGTTCCCTTGCTAATCCTAACCTACACCATTCAGTGCCAAGTACATTTAATATTAAGAGGAATCAAACACAGACATCTGAAAGGACCAAGACAATGAATAATCAGTCAGTAAGCATTGATTGACCACCTGCCACGTACCAGGCATGGTACTAGGTATTGGGCATAAAAAACAAAAGTGAAACAGTCTCTGTCCTCAAGAATCTTGCATTTTAATAGAGGAAACAATATACACATATGTTGGTGTGTGTATATGTGTGTACATATATGTGTGTATATATTCATATATGCATATGGATATGTGTGTACATCCACATTAGTCATCTCCTTCCTATCTTCAAATGGGGTATCAGGCTGAAATTATAACTCTGTGTCCTTCAAGTATTGATAGTCTAGAGGACAAATGTGACTCAGAAGGAGCTGTTTGCTTAGTCATTTTTAAACTTTTTCAGTAGTTTATTTTTTATTTCTTGAGCCATCACTATTTTAAATTAATCTGTCCCTCCCATTCTTTGTTGAGCAAATGTTTTAAAACCTCAGAAAATAAATCTCTCAATACATAGCTGCATAGTCCAGCATAACAAACTCCTACATTAGCCATGTCCAAAAATACATATCTTTTCTGCATTTTGAGTCCATCACTTCTTTGTCAGGAAGTAAATAGAATGCTTCATATTCATGGTTTGGGGCTTGTGATTTATCATTGCATTATTCAGTGTCTAGGGTTTCAAAGTTGTTGGGTTTGTTTTCTATTAGCATTGTAAAAATTATTCTTCTTGATCCACTCACTTTGGTCTTCATCAGTTCATAAAGGTCCTCTCAGTTTCCTTCAAAACTGTCCATTTCACCATTCCTTATGGCACAATAATATTTCATTATATTCATATTGTTTATCCAGTCCACAATAGGAGGCCACCACATTAGTGTCCCATCAGCCACCTTGAAAAAAAGTTGCTATAGGTATTTTTGTATAGATAGATCCCTTTCCTCTTTCTTTAATTTCTTTGGGATGCTGACCTAGAAGTGATATAGCTGGGTCAAAAGGTATGTATGACTTGGTAACTTTCTGAGGTTCAATTCAAATTCATTTCCAAAATAGACAGGACAACTCATGGCTTCACTGCCAGTTCACTGGTGTGTGCCTCTTTTACCACAGTCCCCATGGTCACTTTTAATGAAGGGAGTAACTGTTAGCTTACAGTCACTAGCTTAGCTCTTTCCCACCAAATGCTAGGTACACAAAAGACCATAACAGATAACAAAAATGAGTTAACCTGTTTATTTAAACAAACAGCCTACTGAAATCAAAGAAGTTATACAGACTAGAATATGCCAAAGAATAGACAAGAATTAATGAGCTCTTTAGCTAGGAGTAAGATGAAATTTCAGCTCAAATGAAGAAAAAGGGCCTTAGCCACTTACAGAGGTCCATTCTAATGGTCTAGAGATGCGAGCTTCTCCTTGTGGAAGAATGAGCTTACCTCCCTCAGCGTCTGCTAATTCTGTCTTCATCTGTATATCTCCTGAAAGTCTCTGTAACAACATGTTTCTCTCCAGAGATGTTCTAGGACCACCACAGTGTATTCTTTCACAGGCAGATCCCCAGTGTGTATTCACCATTCTTTTAAACAGTTAGGAATTGAATCTTCCTCTGTATCCACAGCAATGTACAAAATGCCCTATGCTTGGTTAGGAGCTCAGGTTACATACAAAACTCAAAAGCAAATACAAGTTAAACTTGGAGGCATTAGCAGCTATAATGAGCAAGGGAAATTTCATATAGACAGTGTCATGAGTTAGGTCTTGAAGGAATCCAGGAATTCAAAGGAGAAGAAGAGGGAGCATTCCAGGCCTTAAAGACAGTCAATGCAAAGGCATGGGGAAAAAGAATTGAAGTAACTATGTCTCCAGGCCGTGTATGTTTTCCAGGAAGTGAATGTAGATTTAAAATGCAATTTAAACATCATATTCAGATAGGCATTCTCACCTACATTCCATATTATTGGATATGTAGTATATTTTTCCTTATACTTGTCCACTTTGGGGGAGGGGTGAGGTTGTTTGGGGGGTTTTTTGCTTTGTTTTTGTTTTGTTTTGCTATAGCCCTGAAAACTATAAAGAAAAATGTGTTTGATGATGAAATTTTAACATTTATTTAGATGTTATAACCATTTGGGTAATGTATAGCATGTGTTTGTAAGTCAAATATATTTTCCTTTTATGATATAGTTAAAAAAAAAAGAAAGAAACCTGAGAAAGGAGGTAGATTTTTGAATATTTTGCATATGAGTCATTTATGAGTCAAGTATAGTTTCACGTTAAATCTTTTTGCCTTCAACAGATAAAAAGCATTTTAGAAAAAACATGATACTGAAAATCAAGATGATGCTTTATGTAGCAAAATGTTTCTCAACCACTGATTAGGGGATGGGAAGAGGTGGCAGGCAGAAGACAGAGACATAGCAGGGAAGGAAGACAGGTCTTGGGAGAGAACCTTGGGGGTAGCAGCCAGCTCTGGATTATGGAACAGGAACAGTGTTTCTGTGTGAGGGAGGGAGGGTTATGGCACAGGACGGCATGCTGAAGAATAGCTATGGAGAGGAAGCACACTCCTTGGATTACATTGACTCCATGGGTCACCCACCCTAATTATGGTTTTGGAATGATCAGCCAATTCCCTCCCTGAAGGAAATGGGAAGAAATGGAAGCAGAAGCTAAGGTTGAAAATTTAAGTTTAACTAGAAGGAGGAAAACTTTATTCTCTGAAACAAGAAAGAAAGAATGTGTGGAATGGAAAAAATTTTTAGTTTAGGCACTTCCAAACCAAAGGTGAGGTAGACAGTATGGTATGATACAGATGTGTCAGACTTGATTCCTGAAAAACTTCTGAGCCGGACCTGAACCAGATTCAAATGTAATTGGGAAATGTTTAACAAAGTAAATTAAAATGCAATATAATAGAGATAATATTAAGATGAGTTTGTCTAAGTCAATATTTGGCCCACGAAGATTTGTTTCTATTTGACACTTTGGGGGAAGCTTTGAAGTATGACAGGCAATTTGAAAGAGATTAATTTATATGACCTGCAATTTCTAATTCTAAAATGAGAAAAGTCATTTGCTGAGGTGACAAGGGCAAGGTTCTACAATAGCAGGGCATGTTAAAAAACCAATGGTAACAAGTATAGGTGACTGCTCCAAACAGGTCATCTGTACTCAAGACCATGGATGAAGAAGGGTGAGGAATTAACAAGTTTATTTAAGGAAAAGACCAAGAGACAAAGGAACCACTAGTGTGTATGAAACTGACTTCATTCCTTAGTGGCAATGTAAAGAATGAAATAATAGAAAGAGAAGTCATAGAAAAGCATGTCTAATATAGTAAATTATCATCTTCATAGTGGTTCATCTTCATACACTCCCACATCCCAAGTACTTTTCCTTCTACATCTTCACTTTGGTGTATCTGGATTGCCATAGTCTACATATTTCTTAGGCTTTGTCATATCTGTTTATGACCTTAGCAGTAAGAAGAGCAAGGATTTAAACAGGTAAACACCTAGAGGGAATTGACTCATGATAAAATGGATGCTTATACACAGAGATAATTGGTTTTTGCCTGATACTTCCTGGCCATTTTTGTTAACCTAAGGGTTTTGTGCCCATTTGAAAGGTTATAATCTCTGACATAGAGGTAGGATTAGTGTATCAAGTAGGTTAGAAACAATTTTCAATAGCCATTATCAGTGTGAAACAGGAAATGAACTAATGATCAGTCTAGCAGTTGTAAGGTTAGATGGCGTGAATTTTTTAGTGGACTCAATCAATGTGGTCTTGTAATATTTTTCCAGCAATTCTCAGCAGCCAGAGAAGTAGAGGGGAACAAAGTGAACAGTAGAAGTGGCCTGGATTTAGAGATTACAAGTTAAGGATGGGCAGAAAGTTAAAAGCATAAATGTTTCTAGAGCAGCAGTGTGTATTGAAACAGGATATATGAGTCTAGTGGCATAGTGCTATAATAAATGATAACTTTGAAAAATTCAGAGAAATATGGAAAGCTGTTTATCAATTGATGCAGAAGAAAGCAAGTAATACCAGAAAAGAAGTGCTAAAGAGGGAAGTTAGGAAGAGGCAAAAAAAACCTAAAGATAATAATAAAGATAAGATAGATTCTATATGATTGGGAGAGGTAGAGAGATAAGATGCTATGGTCAAAGAAGTAGATTTCAAAGCAGAAAATTTCAAAGATGGAACAACTCAATTATGATAAAATTTAAAGGCTATACAAAGTGTTGTGGAGGTAAATATCACGGGACTTGAGGAAGGTGAGAAACTGCAATTTTCTAGACTAGTAATAAGCATGAAATGATTTCATTTCCAAATATATCTTTCCTTTTCCTTGCTACAGAGATATCACTCTTAAGCATGATTGGAGTAAATGGCTAGCTTACAGATATAACAAAAAATAGCATTACTTGTGGGAACTGGAAGAGAGGGGAAGAAAGATTGGAAATGGCCTTACCTTTGATCCATATATCCTATTATTCATCTTAAACTATAAGGAAGTGAAAGACTCCCTTGACTTCCTTGTGTTTTAAAATACTATATAGGAACTCTGGCAAAATTGGGAGTTCTTAAACCACAAGGAAATAAAAGACAGAAACAAAGGCAGAATATGAACCAAAATATTTATTGACCTTTTTTATTTATTAAATAAAACAAGTATTTCCATAACATAGTAGAATAACTTAAAAATCATTGTACATGAAACCGCAAATTTATTTTGTATAATTAGCTATTCCTTTTAAATATATAATACACTTATCAGACAAATTTCTTTTTTCTCTTTTTCTTCCCCCCACCCTAGAGATGGCTACCATTACACACACACACACACACACACACACACACACACACAGAGTCATTCTATACATACTTCTGTTTATCAGTTCTTTGGATGCAGATAGTCTGATCTTCTGACATATAGATAATAGTAGCTCACATTTCTATAGTACCTTGAACTTTGCACCATAAGAAATTATGAAAGGAACAATTTCAGAGAAATCTGGAAAGATTATTATGAACTGATGCAAAGTGAAATGAACAGAACCAGCATATACAATAGCAACGACAGGGTGAAGAAAACAAATTTGCACTTAATATTTTTTCCAAATACACATATAGTTTTCAACATTCACTTTTATAAGATTTTGAGTTCCCAATTTTTTTATCCCTCTCTCTCCTCCCCCCTTCACAAGACAACAAGCAATCTGATATAGGCTACATGTGTGCAATCATATTAGATGTATTTCCACATTAATCATATTGTGAAAGGAGAATCAGAACAAAAAGGGAAAACCATAAGAAAGAAAAAAAAAAGAAAATGGTATGTGTTTCGATTTGCACTCAGACTCCATAGTTCTTTCTCTGAATATGGATGGCATTTTATATCATGAGTCTTTTGGAATTGTCTTAGATCCTTTTATTTCTGAGAAGGTCTAAGTCTATCAAAGTCAGTCATCATACAATGTGGCTGTTACTGTGTACAATGCTCTCCTGCTTGTGCTGACTTCACTCAGCATCAGTTCATGTAAGTCTAAGAAAAACAAATTTGAAAGACTTCAGAGCTTTTGTTCCTTAAATGACTAACTATAGTTGTAAAGCAGAAGTAGCATACCAGTGCAGCTATTCCAATTAAAATGAAATTGGGAAATATTTAACAATAATTTTAAGAATACAATAGAATGTAATGTTAAACTATAAACATCCTTACCCTTTTCCTTAGATACAACCAAAAGCTGTCATGGGCCTGTATGTGGTTTTCTAACTCAGCATGCAGCCTGCAGAGATCCTTATGTATGGTTTAGTTGTTCTTCTTTCTATTTCAGTTGACACCTATGAGTATTGGAGTTGGAGCTTGCTACCCACCTCAGAAGGAAAGGTGATGGGTTCAAGACATAGAATGAGACATGTACTTTCAGAGATGGCCAGTGTTGGAATTTGTTTTGTTTGGCTATGTATATTTCTAACTAAGGTTTTGTTTTTCTTTTTTCTTTTTTTTTCTTTTTGCTTTGGTGTGGGGTAGAGATAAATGGGAAGGATGGGGCGGCTAGGTGGCGCAGTCAATAGAGCACCAGCCTTGGAGTCAGAAGGACCCGAGTTCAAATCCAGCTTCAGATACTCTACCCAAAAACTAGCCGTGTGACCTTGGGCAACTCACTTAACCCCAGTTGCCCTCCAAAAAAAAATAAAAAAGAGATAAATGGGAAAGAGAGGGTTTGGGGATATGATTTCTGGCTTCTCCAAAACAATAAGAAGGGACTTGGAGTCTAGCAGATATGGGTTCAGATCCTGTCTCTGATACTAGTAAGCTACGTAGGTAACTAGGGCAAGCTAATCTCTCTAAGTCTCAGTTACTTTAGTTGTAAAATAAAGCCTGCAACACATAGCATGGTTTCTAGTATATAGTAGGTGCTTAATAAATGCTTATTAAATGACTGATAGTACCTATTTCATAGGTTTGTTGTAAGGTTCAAATGAAAATATATAGGGTTGTCCTTAAAATCTTTACACCCTGTATGTAAAGCTCTTTGCAAGCTTTAAATTACTATATAAGCATCTAATAATATCAGTAATAATAACAAGAAACCCAGGACCTCTGACTACAAATCCAGTATGCCTTTCTGCCTGGTACACAAGACAGTCAAGGGATAAAAATACTTGTAAAACATGACCCCCAACTTAAGAATCTTACAATCTAATTGAGATACAAATATTACAATTTAAATAACTTTTCAAGATAACAGTTTGATATTTCAAAGGTCAATAAATATATTGAAAGGCTCAAAGAATTGAATTTCATTTCTTTTTGCATTACTAACTTTAGTGGCCTGGGACAAGTCACTTAGTGGAAATAACTCTTGCCAGAAAGTGAGTACAGTGCATTAAGTCCCTCGAGGTTTAAATAAATTCAAAGTTATATTGTTGGGGAGAGGAAGAAGAGATGAGACTATAACAAATTCTTTACTTACAGAATTTTGAAATTAAATTATAGTGCTAAGTTTTATTCAGCAGTTCAGTACTTGTACTAATATTAGTATAGGTCAGAAAATGGAGTGAGGAGGGAGAGTAGTGGAGGGAAATGTTTTAACCAGAGACCTGACAGGAAAGTAGCATTCCTAGATTCATTCCTTTCTTAGACTTATTTTTTTGGACAATAATGTCCTTTTTAAATTCCTCAAATCCTTTGCATGTTAAATAAACAAATGTATACATTATTAATTAAAAATCTTTTTCAATAAAGTCATTCCTTCAGGCTTTGCAAGAGTCTGTACATTTGTGTCCTAATTAAACTGGTTTTTGTCCAGTATTAGCACTTAGCTAGTTCTTGTTCAGTTTACTAGCTTTTCTGTGGCGATAGCTAATGTCACAAGTATTCTTTTCTACCTCGTATTACAGAGTTTTAGTATTTTAGCTATAAATTGATAATAAAAAAAACAGCTTTGCTGGCCTAGCCTGGCAACTTAATTAAATGCAAGCAATTATGAGAAATGGATTTGATATTTGCTTTGGAGACTTGTAGTGAATAGGTTCTTAATGTTAATTTAATAAACCCCCTTTACTGCCTTGATCCCCCAAGAGATAGTATTTAAAGGCAAAAATGAAGATAGCAACCCATCTAAGAAATGATTGTGCTTTCTAATGCCCCCTTTCTAATTCCTTACCCTGCCGAGAACAAAAGTTGAAATTGTGTTCCCTAGGAGGTCACAGAAGGTAAACAGAGCTCTTCATGATATACACTTATGCTTTTTTTTGGTCCTTTTCCCTACCTGCTTAAACACCATTTAAAATATCAGGAAGAAGTTAAGTAACAAAGATGGTTAACTCTTATTTATCCACAGTAAGATTATTGGCAATACTATTTGCTTGTACAACGTTTCTTTCAAGCTTTTATTTACATTGTCATCTGTTCTTGTTAACATAAACTATATGTTTATTTACTATAACCTAGGAAGGGTAGTAAATATAAGATATGACCTATAGAGCTCAATATTTATTATATGTGTGTAAAGTACTTTGCAAAAGAAGAGAAACTATGGAGGAAGAAGGAGCGGTTAAGTGTCAGAAGGAAGAACTGAGAAAAGGTCACTGGTTAGCAGCATGGTTAGAGATGGCAGCAGGAAGGTCTGTGGCACAGAGTGTGTTTAGCGACAGAGTGTGAAACCATTTGGTTGGATGATCATATTTTATGAGATAAGACTGTAATGGTATAGTAGCACTGGGCAGAGTAAAAAGGAAAACTTCATTAAAAAGTCTGGATTGCTCAAAAGTGGTCTGGGCAGTGTCTAGAGGTAATAGACTGCTTCTCACTGGAGCCTTGATGACCACTTCTCAGGTGTTACGTAAGAGGAGGGGATTCTTACTCAGGGATGGGTAATGGATCAATGTCAAACTCAAATAGAAATAGGAGCCACTAAGCCAAAAAATAAAGATCTCTACAGACCAGGTATTAAATTAGAAAAGCACGTATTAACATTATCAGTATTCTGTTGTAGTTTTTAAATTTTTGTTAAATATTTCCCAATACAGTTTAATTGGTAGGCTTATATTAGACACCTCTACTCTACAATCCTGACTAGTGATTTAATTGTTTTAAATTCCTTCAAATTCATTTTTCTTTATACTATTGTTATTGTATATATTGTTTTCCTGGTTCTACTCACTTTACTTTTTATCAGTCAATACAATTCTTCCCAGGTTTCTCTGAAATTGTTATCATTTCTTATGGTACAAACCTCAAAGCATGATATATCTCGGTTGTGTGATTCTATGGTACTTCGCTTTGGTCTGATAGATAATACTTGGTATTCCCTGCATCAGAAGAGTCACAAAACAAGAATAACATAGGATGGGAAAGTCGCACAGCTAAACACCCTTTTACAAGTCCAGTTGTCACAGTCAATAAATTAGTCATCAAGCATTTATTAAGCACCTGTTGTGTACCAGGCACTGTGCTAAGTCCTGGGGATACAGATACAACAACCCCTGCCCTCAGGGAGTTTATATTTTATCAGTGAAAACTACAGAGTTGCATATAAGTAAATACAGAATAGATAAGTAGTAAGTATCAAGTAATTGGTAGTTGCACTGGAAGCTAGGAGGGAGTCAAAAAAGGGCTCATGGAGGAGGTAACAACTGAAGTGGGATTTGAAAGGAACTGTGGATTCTAAGAGGCAGAGGTGAAGAGGAAGCGTGTGGCAATTGGTGGGTGGGTAAGGGTGGGAGCTGGTACAAAGGCATGGAGGGAGGAGGTGGAATGTTGTATACAGAGAACAACGAGTATCCATCTACCTTTGTTATTTCGTTTCAATTGTTGTTAATTCTCAGAATATTAGGTCCAGAAACATAAAAGGTAAAAAGAATAATGCACCCCAAAGCCAAATATTTTTGCCCTAGTGATATTTGGCTCTTCCCTGAATGAGACACTCCATCTTCCAGGTCCAGGCATTTTCTCTGGCTGTTTTCTCTCCCTCCTCAGCTCTACCCATGGACTCCCCTGGAATCCTTTAAGTACTAACTTTTACCGAATCCTTAATCCCATCTTTTACTGAAAGCTTTCCCCATTTTGTATTAATTCTAGTGCCTTCCCTCTCTTAATTATTTCCTATTCATGCTGTACACAGCTTGCTTTGTGTGTGTGTATGTATGTATACATACACACATATATTTTGCATGCTGTCTTCCCCATTCAACTATAAACTGTTTTGTATCCCCAGCACTTAGAACAGTGGTTGCACATAGTAGGTACTTAATAAATGTTTATTTATCTATTGATTTGTGATAATTTGTGGATTATCTACATCAGAGGTGTCAAAAATGAGGCCAACTCTGCATTACTTAGAACCAGATTAAAATGTAATTGGGAAATATTTAATAAAATAGCAAAAAATAAAATAAGACATATAAAATGTTAATATATAGTTTTTAAGTCCACATACAACTTGCAGGGATTCTTATATATGGTTTAGTGGCCCTGTTTCTACTTGAGTTTGCTATGTGATCTACTGATCGACACCATTCTCCCATCCCCTCCATTGGCACAGATGTTAAGTAAATATCTTGCAGTTGGGAATACATATGAGGTAGAATTTGAAATGAATTTGTGTATCAAAAACTAGGCAAGTACTATAGTTGATGTCCTTTGTTCTCAAAGAGGACCAAAAGGACATCACTATGTTGGAGTCAAGGTACTAGAAAAGCAGCAAGACACCAAGGAAAAGGGACTGTTGAAACTGAGACATTCTTTGTCTTAGAAAGAATCTTCTGTGTGTGCTACTGGGGTCCCAACTGACCAGAGGGTGTGGGGACCACATGGAGCAGGTGAGCCATGCTCTGACCTGGCATATATCATCAAATGTGAAGATAAGGGAGAATTCTAGTAGCTATTTAGATACCAACAGCCATGGAGGGCTCCAGATGGGAGGTTTCTCTCTTTTCTTGGGGGAAGGGAAAGGATCTAGCTAATGAATTTAAGTGGTTGGAGGTGAGGGGGAGGTGACTGAAATCAAGGCAAAATAAGAATGTTTTTCTATCACTAGGCATGGCTGGAATAGAAAATTTTGTTATAAGACTCTGGAAATGCTTCTTTTACTTCTGTTAGAAAAGCAAAGAAATGATAATACAATTGCATTCCATCATTCATTTTCCCTTTTCTCACAGAAGGCATTTCATTTTTAAAAGATTGATATATTTTGTTCCCTCTTTGGGTTTAGGAATTGCTTTTCTTTTTAATTGTGGGGTTTTTTCCCTCAAGCTCAGAAAAAATACATTTGGGGCATCTACAAGTATTGAAACAACAAACAGCCCGTTGAAATGCATGTTTTATATTGTTAGTACTGGGCATCAGATGTCATCATGTGATCTGGCAGTTGCCTAGACAACAATTCTAATAATAATGGATGGCCCTCATGTATTATCAGTGCCTTGGGGGGGGAAAAAGATTAGTTCTTTGTAGGTTAGCATCCACATTCCCAATACACCTTCTCTTTCTTCGTTTGCCAGTCTGCAGAACTGCTTTACCCTGTTAAATAAACACACCTCTCTCCTCTGCCAAGGCAGACAACATTATTTTTAAAACTACAGGAAACTGTGTAAGGGCACAAGAGGTTCTAGTTTAGAACAAATTACCTAATAAAAATTATTGCCCTTTTGATACATCCTTCAGCGCTTAAGGCAGAACCTGAAATTAGCCCTCTTGTACAATATGGTTGGTATTCAAGCAGACTGGCGTTTAAAATTAACAGCGTTTATATGGTTTGATGAAGTTTTGCCAGCAGATTTTTTTTTAAATAACCAGCGTGTGGGACATTATTGCTTCCTTCCCGTAGTCAGACTCTAAATTTAGGTTCAATTTTATTAGGAGTATACTCAGTACATCAGAAATTCAACTGTCCCTGGGAGTTGCAAGCTTTGTGAAAACTCTCCTGTCACACACTGAGAGAGAACATGTTAGGTCATGGTGAGGGAGGATGACAGAGTTCCAAGGAATCCCCTTTTGAAGTGCACAGATAAAACCTGCTTATTCAGGAAGAATCAGAATTGGCTTCTCTATCTCTGTTTTCTCTTTATCAAAAAGTGCAAGAAATCTTTATTTTCCCTACATAGACTGATGAGCTTAACAGTCCATCATTAGTGCTTTGTTCATAATGAGCTGACCTACAGAATTAGCACTTTATTACATACCGTGTTATTTTTAAATTGTCCTCACAGCTCAATTTTCACTGATTCTTCCATGGGTATGTATTTTGTTTTCTTGTAAACTCACATAGGTGCCTTATAAGCTAGCTACTCAAATACTTTTTGATTGATGGATAAATGAAAGAGGAAATGTATTAATTATTGAGGTATTTTCAAAAGGTTCAGTAAGTTGTCAGAAGAAGAGCTTTCTTTTTCTCTGTGTAGAACATGGGACCCAAACTGATTTGTCTCCTGAGGCCATGTCTAGTAGCCCAATACCGTGGGCAAGTCATATTCACTCTTTGAGCCTCAGTTACTTATCTTTAAAATGGGTTTAATAATGCCATTGGCACTACCCAACTCACATAGTTGCTGCAAGTACTTTGTAAGCTTCAACTTATATTAAAAAAATGAGCAAGACTATTTCAACTAGTTTACCTCCTAAATCAGTCTGTCCAGGCTAGTGCTAGATAATTTTTATGCAGTGTATATTTTGATGAAAACACCCAATCATGGGTATAAGCATCACAGAATTATAGAATCTCAGAGCAGGAGGACCCTCAGAGACCATATAGTCCAGTTATTATTATTTAGTAAAGTAGTCATCCAGCCTTTGTTTGACGGTTTCCAAGAAGGAGAGACTCCCTACCACTTGAAGAATGTCAAGTCACTTTTGGACAACTTCAGTTGTTAGGAATTTCCTTCCATCAGGCCTAAATGTGCCTCTCTAAAACTTCCTCCTGTTGTTCCTAATTCTGTCCTCTGGGGCGAAATATAACAAGTTCCGTTCTCTTTACTATTACAGTCCTTGAGATACTTGAAGACAGCCATCATTGACCGTCCATCTAACCAGGTCTTCTCTTCTCCAAGTTAAATATCTCCAGTTCCTTTATTTCATCCTCATATTATATAATTTCTAGTTCCTTCATCATCTTGAATGCTCTCCTCTAGCTACTCTAGCTTATTAATATCCTTCCTAAAATGTGGCGCCCAAATGTGAGTTCATCACTTCAGATATGGTTGGACCCAGCCAGGGTTTAGCAGTATTCATAGTCCAGGACACCATGCCCCTCAAGGTCATATTAGCTTTTTTGGTTTCCATATGACACTGTTGACTCATAATGAGCATTCACCCCATTAAAATCCCCTTATCTTTTCCAGATACTGATGTCTAGCCATTCTCCCATGCCTGGGAAAGTGATTTTTCTTAACCCAAATGTAAGACTTTACATTTACCCATATAAAGTTTCATCATATTAGATATTGTTAGAATCCTAAATCTTTCATCTGGTGTGTTCACTCTTCTTCCCAGTGTCATGGCATCTATAAATTGTAGAAGTATACCTTCTCTGTCTTTATCCAAATTATTGATAAAATCATTAAAGGACCCAGGCCTAAGTACATATCCCAATGGGATGTTAATCAGAAATGGAGAGAAGCATCGTCTGTGAAAATTATAGGGAACGAAAACTGCTTCTTTTTTCACTGACTCAAAGACTGGCCGCCTTTGGCATTGGACCTGTGCATCTTTCCATATAGTTGCATACAGCATTTAAGTACCTACTTTGTTCAAAGACACCAAGCTAGACACCTGAAAACCACTATAAGATATGAGACTTCACAAAATTTCCAGTTGTGTCTTTGGCACCCTCAAATTTTTTCAGCTTATTTTTCTGCTCAGACTCAACCTCTCAGCTGTCAATTAATTCCTGTGCCATTCCTCTCTCCCAGTCTGTAAACTAGTAAAGGGCTAACATGTCATTCAATCAGAGGTTTTGAAAACCAAAAATATTTATAGACCTAAAGAATCATTTCCTAATGTTTTTGTTTTATGCCTTGTGGTAGACCTGTAAGAGAGGTGTATGGAGGCAGCTTTTCTGATTTCCCCAGATCACAACACATAAATAGTCTTCCAAAGCTGGGAAACTTATCCAAATGTTAAGTGGAAGATTAATACAAAGTAGATGCTTAATAAATGCTTGGTTGATTCTCTTATACTGTTGTTGGAATGGTTCTCTATAGAATAGTTGGTGTCACATTCAAATAGAAAGTAAGGAGGCACCAATCCATGCATAACGATTACTGTGGGCCATACGTTGGCTTACTTTTAAAATGTCATTTTATCTATACATTATTGTATTTTGGCTTATTTTGTTAAACATTTCCCAAGTACATTTTAATCATGTTTGGGTGCACTCAGGAGTGGGCTGGGTTGTTTGATATCTCTGCTCTAGAACTCTTATCTACCCAGAGGCTTTTGCTATGAAAAGAGCTCCAGAAGCATTAGATATTTAGGGTTTTCATTTCATACTTCAAAGTCTTATCTCAGGTCTTTTTTTAAAACTGGTATCCCACGGGAATCTCAAACTCAGAACATGCAAATCAGAACTCATTATCTTTTTGCTAAACCCCACCCCTCTTCCAAATTTCTCTGTTACCCTCTAGGGCACCAGTATCCTTCCTGTCATTCAAGTCTACAGCCTTGGTGTCATCTTTCTCATTCACACCATATATTTAATCACTTCCCATGTCTTGTTTCCGCCTTCACAGCATCTCCCATCTATGTCTCCTCTCCACTCACAGCCACCAGCCTTGTACAGACTGTCATCTCTAATCTAGATTATTGCAATAACTTGTTAATCTTTCTCCCTGCCTGGAGTTTCTTCCTATTCCAATCCATCCTCCACACAGCCAAAGTGATTTTCCTAAAGAATAGATTTGACAATGCCCTGCTCACTCCCTACACACACACACACACACACACACACACACACACACACACACACACACACACACACACGTTGTCTTGATGACCAAGCTTAGCAAGTATCAAGCCCCCTCAATTATTTTTATTTATTTAAAAACTTGGATGTTTGGCATTCCCTTTCAAAATGTTTTAAACCAGCTGAGAGTACCAAATTCACCCTCCCTCATTATCAGACTCAGCAGGTTCCCTGAAATTGCCTGTAAATAGAATGTTACCTGATTAGGTGACTCAGTGGGCTCTGAAGAGATTGGCTACAGATGAAGTAATCAATGAAAAGAAAAAAGGATAAAGTTTCCATTAGAGTCTTCCAGGATATTGAATAGAAGTCATTTGAAATATGACGTAGGAACCCCTGTTGAAAATTTCTTGACTTAAGAACAATTTGTTTGACTGTGGTCTCTACTGTGCCAATCAGGCCCAGAATTCCAGGATTCTAGTGGGAGAATCATGCAAAGGAAACCTCAGACAGGCTGTTTTGTCATAGACAAAGTGAAAGTTTTTATCATCATTAGCTATATAATTAGTCCCCTCAACATCCTCACCTCCCCCACAAAAAAGTTTTGCAATTAGGGAAAAAAGCAGGGTAACTAGGTGGCACAGTGAATAGAGCACTGGCCCTGGAGTCAGGAGGAACTGAGTTCAAATCTGGCTTCAGACACTTAACACTTACTAGCCATGTGACCTTGGGAAAGTCACTTTGCCTTGCCCTCCAAAAAGCAAAAAAAAAATTAAAAGCAATCTAAAGAGGAGCAAGCATATAAAGTTGTCCCTCTACATTGATGCAAATCACCAGATAATTGCTTAACTCTCAATTGATTAAACTTTGTTGTTAGAGAAAAGGAGGGTCCAGAAAGTGATCACAAAATGTTAAGTGAATGTCAAGGAATTTTCCTACAACCCAGCAAGAAGATAAGAATAGGTATTTAATCAATTTTCAAACTAGGTCCTTTCAAGGACCTAAAACTTCACATAACAGGGAGGTAAAGAAAGGACACTTAAATTTGAGTCTGGATTCTGACTTGACCTCTCTGAATCTTACTTTCCTCATATTTAAAATACCTACTTCATCAGGGTTATTATGATATAACTAGATTGTAAACCTTAAAGCATAAATGAACACGACTCGTACATAAATCATTGGACAAGTACAAAAGATTGTTAATGCCATTTCTGACCTAATATTCTAACTACACAAATTAAAAGATCCCAAGTTATTATTCCCAGAGTAACTGTGTTTCAATCCTTCATGCAGTGCCTTTTGGGTAACTTGATCATTGCTAAAAAGCACTTTAGATTTCAGAGTTTAGGTTTCCTTGGAGTTTTTCCATCCATTTATGTGAGGCACACACACACACACACATACACACACACATACACACACTTCAATTTCTGTGGTCAGGAGGGTGCAGAAAGTAATCATAAAATATTAAGTAAATATTAAGGAATTTTCTCACAGTCCTACAACAGGATGTGACTAGATCTTTCATCAGTTTGAAAGTATTATAGGTCCTTGGCCATTGGATAAAGGCAGCTAACACCATACAGGAAACATCTTGTGATTAGCTAAGAGAATCACTCATCCCCTTTGGACATAATGTTGTGCATATATATGAACATAATGGGGGGGTGGTGGTGAGAAAGTCCTTTCCCCACATTGAATGAGGGGCAGAAGCCATTTAGCAGTTGAGGAGTTGAGGTATTTTCTGAAGATAAAATCCCTTCACCTGTACTAGATAGCAATAAGGTAAGGAGGGGACTTTCTTTTCTCTCCCCCAAATTAGCTATATCAGATTTACTAAATGGGTAGGAGACAGTTCAACTAGTTGGACACAGATATGTACACCCAGGACACATGGGGATGCAAAAATGCAAGAAATTAGAGACAAGAAGGAAGAGAAAGACTCATGAAGCTCTCCTTCACTAAAAAGTCGATTAAGTCTTCTGACTGTTAATGGGAGACAGACTAATAGGAACTTACAAGCTATAATAGTAGCAGTACCATTAGTGATAGTTTTAGAAGTGTGATACCACACTTATATATAACACATCACATATCCTGAGGATAGTAACCACTCCTATAAACCAAATCCATGTATGTGAATTCAGATTCAGAGAGGATCATGGGAGGAGAGGAGGGGGGGACACAACACTTACAAACTACTTAGTATATTTCTCTACCAGAAAGCGATATTATTGAGTTAAATCCTTTGAGATGAGATTGGTTTAGGAAAATAAGCTCCTCCTTCAGAAACAGTGGAAAAGTAAACCAGAACTCAACAATTTAACAATGTGGTTTGGGGTTGACTTTGAGCTATATATTCATGAGATCCAATAAACCCCCAAACAAGTGAACAGTGTAGACACTACACTGCCCCATATTATTTTACATTTATAGCTCCTTAAGGTTTGCCAAGCACTTTAATACGTTAAATCTTTGAGTGTCTCAACAAGCCTATGAGGCATGCAGAATGAGACTCATATTTTGACCCCAGCCAGGATTAGAATTTGTTTGGTTCTACTCGGTGTGTTTGTTATTATTAGGTCTGTCCAACGGTGGTTTGGGATGTCCTGGAAACTAGAGGGTTCTCTCTTACTGGAGACCTTTAGGTGAAAGGTTGATGACCCCTGGGGGGGAGGGCCTTATACAAGGAAACTCTTAGTCAGCTGTGGATTGGTTAGTCAGAGTGGCTTCTAAGGTTCCTTTCTTCTCTGACTCTGTGATCTAACCTGTCACCCTTCTTTTTCTTCTCCAGGCAGAGATGGTGCACAGTGCCTTCCAAGCACAAAGAGCTTTCCTCTTGTTAGCATCTCAGTACCAACAGCCTCAAGAGGTAAGATCCTTTGAATGTCTGTGACACTGTGGTCTGCACTATATGTCTCCTACAACAGTCATGCATATTGGAAAACAGTAATAGAAAATCAACCAAGCCGTTGTCTCTGAAATACATCTCACAGATCAAGCCTTGGACCATGTCTATACATTGCTATTCATCCTTATTGAAGCACAGTAAGCTAATCAATTACCCATTGATAATCAATGAGCTAATCAATTTACCCATCTTCACAATCTAAACACAAGTTGTGTTAACTTTTGTGTCCATGATTGTCAAAAACAAAATGGGGTATGCACACAATTACATTCGTATTTTAGTAAACACAGCAAACTTAAGGGATAATATGGTATGATAGGAGAAGGAGTGACATTTATGATGAAGTAATTGCATTTTACTACATTATTTTTTTTGATGTTTTAGATCCCTTGTGAGGTGACAATAATAGGTAACATTTATGTAGCACCTCCTGCTATGTGCCAGGCACTGTGTTAGCACCTTAAAATTATGATCTCATCCTCACAACAACCCAGGAGGTAGGTCCTATTATTATCCCCATTTTATAGCTTAATAAACTAAGGCAAACAGAGGTTGTAGACTTGTCCTGAGTCATATGGATAGTAAGTATGTGAGGCCATATATGAACTCAGGTCTTTCTGATATACCTAACTGCCCCAAGGTTATAGAACCATAGCATCCTGGAAGCATCCTTAGAAACAATCTAGACCAGCCTCTTCATTTTATGGGTAAGGAAACTGAAGTCCAGAGAGGTTAAGTGAATAGCCTAAGGTCACACAGGCGGCAAGTGATGTAGGCAGTTCTTGTCTCCTGGTCTTTCTGACTCTGAGCCCAGCACTTTTGTTAATCTATCACAGTGCCTTCCATCATAGGAACTGTAAAGCAGGTCTAGATCTGGTGTTCCTATTAGCTGTATGGCCTTGGCTAAACACATCAATTCCCTGGGCCTCAGTTTCTTCAACCGTAAAATAAAAATAAAATAAATAAAATCCATTAAAAATGTTTTGTTTTTTAGAAATTGTTTTCCATGCGCTATCTCATTGCAGTCTCTCAACAGCCCTATGCTATAAGTAGAACAATTGTCCCCATATTGTATCCAAGGAAACCAAAGCTTAGAGAGAAAGAACAACTTCTCCAAGGGTCACAGAGGTAGTGCCATTGATGGTTGGATTAGTCAGACTCAGAGATGCCTTAAAAATCTTTGGTTATATCATTGTAACACCTAGGTTTGAGTCCTTCTTCTGCTATTTATCTGTTCTGTGACTTTGCTTGTTGCAGGATCTAGCTATGTCTTTGTACTAGGTCAATAAAAAAGGTCATTTGCAGAGTTGGGCTTTTCGGGGCTTTTTTGCTTCTTTCCCCTTTTTTGGAGGACAGACTAGAGATTAAAAGAGCTAAGAAAAGACTTGGGCAATGGGGGCAGACAAGGACAAAGTCTCTTCATGTACACAGCATCCCATAGGAGCTTAGGGCAGAGACCAGGAGGAGGAATTCTTAGGCAATGCCAGTCACTTGAGGAGAGGGAATTGCATGCATAATACTCCCCCCCAAGTCTCCCACACACACATACACACATGAAGCAAGAGGCGTAATAAGGAACTAAAACCAAGACATAAGGGAGTAAAAAACCTGGACTTTGCTCTCTTACTACCATGAATTGTTCAGATAATTCAGGTCAGAGAAGGGGGCTCCCTTTCCAGCAGTCCCAAGTTTGTTTTCTTTCCAGCAGTCCAAGCCCAAGTGGAGTGGTGCCATAAGGCTAGTAGTTTATATGCCTGCCTAGGGGAAAAGTGAAATTTGCAAGAATGTTGGAATCCACCTATTCATGAGCCCTAAGTTTGTTTCTTTTCTGAGGAAGATCCAGTCACAGGGTAGGGCATCTAGAAAGCTGTGTATGTAAAATTCGTATGGCAATATCAGAAAATAGAACTTCACTTGAGATTTATGGAATTCTCAGCTTTCAAAGCATGAATCACACAGCGCTAGTAAAGGAAAGAGCAAGCTGACCTACCTCACACACATGCCCTGAGTAGGTGAAATTACTGACATGTTCTTAATCTGTGGAACAGAGTGTGACTATTCAGTGGCCATTTTACTACTTCCAAGCTCCAACGTATGGCCCTTGATGGAAGGGAACTTCCTTTTTAAGCAATCGGCAAAATCATGACAAATCAGCCTATGCTCCTACCAGCGAAGGTCTTTTTTGTTGTTGTTATTCCTGGTATCCTTATTATGCTTTGTGTGTTCCCTATTGCAGAATGAAAACTTATTGCACCTCCCACAGAGGCAATATATGACTTTCTCTCCTAAGTTTTCCTTGTCCTTGAGATCTTTGAGTTATTTTTTCTGAATGGTATCATTTATCATGAACTTGTGTTTCTCCTTAATGACAAGCTTTTTGTAAACTAGGAACTTTACCATGGTTCTCAACCAAAGCAGAGGCCTTAGCTATCCAGAAATTCTCTGTGTTACCTTCCTTGGTTTTCTCAGATCTCTTAAGGAAAGTATATGAGAAAGATCTTTTTCCCATTTGTCCCTCAAAGATGAGTGTCAAAGAGGTGAATATATGTAAGTTCTTCCCCCATCTGCATCCAGAGAATGCATCTGGTCCTTTGCAAAAGAGATAATCAAAGCTATTGGAACATGAGGCTGTCTAGTGTGTTGGAGGCATTGGAGTACATTGGAAAGAGCCCTGACTCAGAATCATATAACCTGAGGTCAAATCTTGGCTCTGTCATTAACCCGCTTTGTGACCTTAGGCAGGTCATTTACTCTTTTAAGGCCTCATTTTGCTCACTTGTGAAATGAAGGGCTTATACTATACTGTCTCTAAGATCCATTTTAGCTCCAGATCTATGATTTCATGTGTTTTGGGGTTTTTTTAATTTTTTTTTTGGAGGGGCAAAGACAGGGCAATTGGAGTTAAGTGATTTGTCCAAGGTCACATGACTAGTAAGTGGTAAGTGTCTGAGGCCAGATTTGAACTCAGGTCCTCCTGACTCCAGGGCCAGTGCTCTACTCACTGCACCACCTAGCTGTCCTTTCATGTGACATTTTAATACTTTATATTTAAGCCTCCTTCTGCCCTTTCTTTGAGTGAAGTAAAAATACAGTCTTAATAGCTCAGGAGAAAAAAGAGATACATGGTTACCTCCACACACACCCCTCACCCTCACACACAAATATTCCCTTTTCAATTCACAATATCGAATAGAGGGAGAGTGGGAACCCCTCTGAATGATCTAGTGCATGTACATTTATGTCAACATGCCACAAAATGAGTTATAGCAAGAGATGTGTAAGTTTGACTGGACAGAGTTGTTTGGATCACAACAAATGCAGCTCTCGGTTCTCCCTACTTCATTCCTTCACTCAATCATGGAGGAATGGGGAAGTGTAGAAGAGGAAGGGACTGGATTTGGTCAAAGGGCACCCACCATGTTCCTCTCCCAGTATCAAGGACATAGGCTGCCTAGTTTTCTTTATAGAATCCAGAACAATATTCTCTAAGCATGAATCACTGGCAGGTGGAAGATATGGCACTGATCCTGCAAAAGGATTTAACATCAAATAAAACTTAGCAGCTTCCCCCAGTATGTCATAAAATCAAAGATTCCAATAATTACAGCCCTCTGTCATCATTTAAAATCAGTAGTTATCTTATATTTTACAAAATTGGAATAATCAGTGTTTATGTTGATTTCCAAGGGATACCACTATATACATATATTATATAAAAATTCTGCTGCATCATAAATATAATCCATTTAGAATCAGTACCATGCCTTAATGCATATTAGACATCTAATTGCCATTTGCTTTGTTTGACTTCTTTGAATTAAAAAAAAAGAATGGGAAAGGGTATTGTAGAGGTGGCATAGACTGCAAAAGTCCTCTATTTCAACCTGTACCTGAATCCTTTATGCCCCCACAACAACATCCCTGATAAACAGACATCCAGCCTGTGACTAAAGACTTCCAGTTGTAAAGAATAGGCCACTCTCAGAGGCAGACCATTCCACTGCTACTACACCTGTTGAGGCAAATTCTGCCCAGTTTTGACTCATGGTGCCTTCCTTGTTTGCCCATGCAGAACAAATAAATCCCTTTTCCACAACCTTACAAATGCTTGAAGATAGCTTTTATGTTCCCCAGAAGTCTGTCTTTTCTTCAAGCTAAGTATCCACATCCAGTCATTTTTCAATCATATCTGACTCTGTGACCCCATTTGGGGTTTTCTTGGCAAAGATACTGAAGTGGTTTGCCATTTCTTTCTCTAGCTCATTTTACAGATGAGGAAACTGAAGCAAATAGGGTTAAGTGAATTGCCTAGGGTCACGCAGCTAGTAAGTGTATGAAACTGGACTTGAACTGAGGTCCTTCTGATTCCAGGGCCCAGACTGAATTCACTGTGCCACCTACATGCCTTTATATATTCATAGTTCCTTTAACTTCAGGTATTTGTGGAACTAAGGCAGTTCAGATTTGTTTTACTTGACCCCAGTCAGAGTGTAGGAGCATTGAGAAATTTGTAAAGAAACAGGTTTCAGTGAAATATAAGGACCAATTTACTAATAATTAAATCTGTCTGAAACTGGAATGGGCTGCCTCAGGGAGCAGTAAGTTCCCCATTTTCAGAAGTGTTTAAGTGGTGGCTGGTCACTGAGATTGGCACCTGAATAGCACTCCTGAACCCAAAGAGATAAAATAGTCTTTATATTTACTTGTTTATTTATTTTTGAAGACTTTCTGTCTCATCCGGGCTAACAGTACAGGATCTGCTTATAGGCTTGATCAGCACAGGAGCTTTGACCTGCTCCATTTCTGATGAGCAGGTTCACTCCCTCCCCTTAGGCAGCCTAGCAGCCCCCTCCTTACTGTGTTAATGTTCAACATGTAAGTGACTTAGCCTGCTGCAACTCAGGCTCCAAAGTGCAAGAGCTCTTTCAGCCAGCCTCAGCTTCAGTCTTCTTGATACCTGAGAGTGTAGCAGTACCCCACCACTCTCATTTATTCTTTTTTTTAATCTCCCTGAAAAGAATTTCAGCACACTCTCCAAACTTAAATTCCCGATCAGTTAATCAACAAACATTTGCTGAGCACCTACTCTGTCTGTCAGTATCATATTGCTTCATATCCCTATATCCTGGGTGTGCTGAAAAAGTGTTTAATAGCCAGTTCTTTTGGGGAGCAGGGAGGGTGGGGACGTACAGCAATCACACTTTTAAGTTAAATCTAATTAACATTTCTTCCTTCCCTTTCTTAAATGTAGCCAATCAACAAAACAATAAATTGAACTCTGGTTGATATAAATCAGCATTTGCTAATTTCTGAGGTGTAAATGATAACATTGAAAATTCAACAATTGATTCCCAAAAGCAGGTTCTCTCTGGCCCCAGCACACCCCTGGACTTGGGCCATTCATCCCAGGTTGCAGCAAACGAGAGAGAGGGGGTAATATTACATAAGACCAAAAAGTAGATTGGAGCCAAGTTGTGGAGAATCTTAAATTCCAGACTGAGTTGTTCATATATTATCATATAGGCAGTAGGGAGTCAATAGTGTTTTGTTTTGTTTTGTTGTTAACAAGGTCAGGCTTATACCTTAGGAGTACTATTTTGGTAGCCCTATGGATGATGAATTGGGGTGAGAGAGAGGAATCTGGAAACAGTGAGACCTGTTAGAATGAAATATAAATATCCCAGCTCTTGCTAGAGAAGACTGGAGTCAGACTATGGTATATAGTATTCCTAGGATTGGCTTGACCTTCTTATTGTTCATCTACAGTGTTTGAGACCAAAGAGCAACCTCTCAAATTGTCCAAGGTAGGCAGTGGGCAACCTTTGGAGATTTTTGAACAGAAGACTTGACCTGTGCATTAGGAAAATTTTGCCAAAGGGATTGGAGAGGGCAGATGGGAAGGAGGGAGGAAGCAGGAGATGATAATGGTCTGATTTTTCACATCTCTGAGATGAAAACGTTGCCTCCAGCGGCACAGAACCTCTGGAATATTGGTCTGGGGCAGTGCCCAAGGAAGACTATCACCCTCCTGAATTACCAGTGGGCTTGTTTCCTCCTGGGAGGTCTCCCTCTCAAGGCTTCACAAGAACTAACTCCTGTTAACTTGCAGGAACATATGGGCAGCCTGAGACAGGTGGTGTGACTGCAGCTGCTGGGCTGTAACAGCAGCAAACATTCTCTTCCCCATCCTTTTCTATAGTTTCACCAGCATTTCTTATTCCAGTTGAATTAGAAAGGCTGCATCTAGTGCAAACACTTAATACTACTGTGCTTATATGCACGTGCACTTGCATTTTGAAAAAATTAAACCAATATTTTTCAAACCACTAAAAATAATTTGAGGTAAATAGAATGACTTGGGTTTTATTTTTGGTTCTTTTTTTTTAAGAGCTTTGACATGCCTCTTCCAGGGTAGGAAGCTGCTGATTGTACTCATCTGAATAGAGATGAAGGGAAGCTTCCCCATGATCACCTTCTTTGCTACTTCCTCTGGCCTGCACCTGCCATCTTGTGCTTGCTCAAAGCAGGACCACCAAGCAGATTGTTTGTTTTTCATCATTTAGCACAGTGGTCCATGCATAGTAAACACACAGTAAATGTGTGTGATTGATTAATGTGTGAAACAGCCTGGGGTAGGAAAGGGCTGGCCTCTGAGTCAGCTTGTCTAAGGTTCAAGTACCCCTTGCCCAACATCTATGGCTGTGTGACCCTGGTTAAGTCACTTACTCCTCAGTGTCCCCAGACAACTCTCTGAGCCTATAAATTGCAACAAAGCTGACAGTCTATATGGATAGAGAGAATACTTTGAGGAAAGCTTCTTAGACCAGCGAAACCACAAGTCCAGTCCAAAAAAAATTATCAATAACAGTATTGCCTCCTTGTTCCCTCCACTTATTTTTTGTAGCTTAGTGAGACAGTTCCCATAAACTAAATGAATCATTCTTGGAGCAATAATGTACAAATAGTCTATTTATGAGTATTAATAGATCAGGATTGCTAGTGGGTCCATGAGTATGCAGTCTGTGGTGTCTAACAAATCTTGTCAGCTTTGGGGTTTATTCAGAGGAAGACAAAGCCGTGGCAATTTGTGGAAACCCAAAGTTTAAGTAAGTAAGTTTCCTACTAGTGTTTGATGATACTTCCCATGGAGGTTGGGGGAAGTCATTCAATAGAATGTGTAAGGGTTTTAGCATTAGATGATAAATGGAGAGTGGAGTAGACAGACCTAAGGAGAACCTAGTCCTAAAGTCAGAGAGCATAGATTTAGAGCTATGAGAGATCTTTGAGTTCATCTACTCTAGAGGTTCTCAAATTTTTTTTTGTTTTCAGAAGCCCTTGATGCTCTTAAAAATATCAAAGACCCCAAAGAATTTATGTTTATGTGAATTATATCTATTGATATTTACCATATTGGAAATTAAAACATTTTAGTATCATTATGAAAATAGTTTTGACCTTTC
Organism: Pseudocheirus occidentalis; assembly: GCA_028646575.1. Lineage (NCBI taxonomy): Eukaryota > Metazoa > Chordata > Mammalia > Diprotodontia > Pseudocheiridae > Pseudocheirus > Pseudocheirus occidentalis. The sequence goes on along the minus strand of CM053594.1, from coordinate 143,207,258 downwards.
AGACTCCCTGAAAGAGTTACCAGCCATGTGACCTTGGGCAAGTCACTTAACCCCAATTGCCATCCTTCCCCCCTCCAAAAAAAGCAAAAAAAAAGTCTGAGGGACACCCAGGAGACTCTATGCCATACTTTGAGAATCATTGGTCTAATCCAACCCTCTCAGTTTTTGCAAATGAAAAAACTTAGACCCAGAAAGTGGAACTCACTTGCATAATATAAAGCAGAGCTTTAGATTTTAGATTTAGATGCATAATATAAAGCAGAGCTTAGATTTGAACCTAACCCCCCTAATTCCCTGTCCAGCATGCTTTTTCCTATCTCCCAATCTCTCCTATGACTATTGAGAGCACCCCCAATCCCTCAGATGCCCAAGCTACTTCAGTGTCATCTTCACTTCCTCACTCACAGTCACTCCACATATGGAAATTGTGGTTAAGTATTGTCTTTTAACAATATTGTTTCAGCTTTCACCACATTTCTCTTATATATCCCACTCTTTTCACTAGAAAGCCATCACCCTGGTAAAGCCCTTATCACCTTGTGGCTGAACTATTACAACAACCCTTCTGTTGCTCTTCCTTCCTCACCCCACATCTCTCCTCTCTCCAAGGTGATTTTCCTAAGTCACAGGTCTGACTATTTAACTCCTCTTCTCACACTCAGTAAATTCTTATGGATACCTGTTACCTCTAGGATTAAATATTATGTCCTGTTTTGTTTGTTTGTTTGTTTTTGTTTAAAACTCTGCACAGTCTGGCCTCTTCCTACCTTTCCTGTCTTGTTAACATTTTCTTCCCCTCCACACACTCAGCTCTCTAACTATATTAGCATATTTTCTATTCTTCATTTATGTCATTCTATCTCCTGACTCCATGCTTTTTGCATTGGCTGTCCCTTACACCTGGCAAGCCCTCCCTCTTCACTTCCCATTCAGAGCTTCCTTGTTTTCCTTCAAGACTAACTTCAGATAACTTCCTTCTATAGGAAGCCTTTCCTGGGTTTTCTCTACCTCCCCCCCAAGCTGTGTCTCCTGTCCAAGATCATCTTCCATCTATACCGCATCTTATATATGCAAAGTTATTTCCATGTTGTCTCCCCATTAAAATGTGGGTTGTTGAGGATCCATGTTTTTGCACTCTTTTTTTTGTATCTCCAGTACTTAGTAATGTGCTTCATCCAACAAGCAAAATAAATACTTGTTGATTGACTGGCACACTTTTGCTTAAGAACTCTTCTAATAAGAATATCTGACATTTACATAGTGCCAGGCACTGTCCTAAGCACTTTACAAATATAATCTCATCTGATCCTCTCAACAGCCCTAAGAGGTAAGTGCTATTATAATCATCCCCATTTTACAAATGAGCAAACTGAGGCAAACAGAGGGTAAGTGACTTGCCCAGGGTCACATGGCTAGTGTCTGAGGTTATATTTTAACTCAAATATCCCTGAATCCAAGCCCAGCACTCTATCCACTAGGCTACTTAGCTGCTGCTTCTTTTGCCTGAAACTGGATTCACTTCTTCCCAGACCTATAAGCTCAGTGAACCTGGCCTGTACTTTAATACCAAGCTGAGTGCAGAACCACTTTGGAATTCTTAAAAGATGTGATCAAGGTAGCAGATAATGTAAATACAGAAAATTAGTGGCAGAAATGAAGATGCTCATGATGCCTGACTCGGTGACTGTCCCTTGCTACCCTAGAACACCTCCCATCTCACAATCTTAGTTAATGGGCTTAGAGCAAGCTTCACCTAATTCCTGCCCAGAAAGTGGATCAGATAATGTAAGTTTCTGTCCTTTATTAAAAAATTCTTAACAACATGTATCTCTGGTCATTGACCAGACATACAATGGAGGTGGATCTAGAAATCATAAAAAGAGAGTCAGACTTATGAGCAAAACTAAATTCTAAAGTGTTTCTTCAGCCATTTCTGAGAAAACTACCAAAGAATTTCAGGTTCACGGTTTCTTTGAAGATATTAAAAGGCTTAGGATTTGGGGGGCAGATATCAGGGGGTAGAGAAGGTACACAGTCCTTAAATTGATGGTAATTAGACAGTAAGTGAACTGGGTCCTTAAAATAAAGTTACATGTCTGCTCAAAAATCCTATTCTAAAATTTCTTTTAGCATTATGGGTAAAAAAGCTGAACCAGACTGAGGAGAGGGCAAAAAAGTTATTTTATTGAAAAAGTACTCTATTAATGTCATAAACATGGTAAAGAGGTTTTTGTGGGTAGTTTTAAAATATAGTTTCTAGGAAAGGCCTTTTTTTGGTTTTTAAAAGGAGATGCATGTAGCTGTAGAAGCAACTAAAAGTCAGCTATTTCATCTTTTACCAAAAAAAATTGAATTAAATTTTACTTTTCAATGAAGAATATCTGTTTCTCAGTGTTTGCCTTCCAGAATCATTTGCTCTTTTGTTTACTATTCTCTTACAAATTACTTAACTCTAGTCTTCTCATCTCTAATAGGTAATAATTTGATACTGTTGTAGAAATTACTTTGCAGATCAATTATTAGTAGCATTTGATTGTAAATGCTCAAATAATAGCACCACAGAATGTTAGCACTTGAAGGGAAATCATCAATTATCTATTAGTTTAAAACAGTCTCATTTTATAGATGAGCTGACTGAGACCTGTGTAGATAAAATAGTAGTAGCAGAATATATCTATGTGTGTGTACACATACACACACATTTATACATGCAGGTACAGATATATATCTAATAATATATAGAGTACACAGGCTAAAAGGGATCTGAATGCTTAATGATAAATACACAGAATTGAATTTTCTTATTTGGTTTTCTGAGTAACATTTCTCATTGGAGATGAGGATGTTAGATATGAGATGGGGAAATACCCTTCATTTTCATATTATCCTGTCCATGTAAAGAAAATAAGTATTAGTATTTGCATGTGTCCTGAGTAACCTGTGGGAAGATTGTTCTCTGAACTACATGTAAATGCTGGCAAATGTTGATCCTAGCTCTCAAGGGTGTAGAAAGGGGAAGTGGCCATCCCTGTGATGTCACTGTCATCTGCTTGTATTTCTAGACCAAAGCTACCAATTCAAGGTTGAATCCCAACAGGAAAGCCAATTATTAGTTTATCAAAATGCAGAGAGGAGAAAAAAAGAGCCAATGGAGTTGACAGCCTATCTATGAATGTGAGAGAAAGGGGAGCTATTCTGTCATTCATCTGTCTAGACTTTGCTTCCATAAAGGGAAATTGTGAATGAGCTTGTGAGTTGTGATTGGAGTGTGGTGGCTTTGCAGACATTCAGAGACAGCAGGGTGGAAGCAAAGAGGATTTTTTAAGTTCCTGTCATGTTGGGATATCACTCATGGTGGCCTTCTGGGGGGAAAAAACAGGATAAAGCACATTAGCTCATCCCTCTTTATGCAAGACATGAATTGGGTTATGAATGATTGCTAAGAGGAAGTGTGGTGGTTATTTAATAGAATATAAAGGACTTTGGGGGTTAACCCAGGGACAAAAGGTTAATAAAGGATATCATTTCTTGTCTTCTGCATTGTTTCATACTAAATATTTTTGTCAGGGTTCCAGAGTACCTTGATAACACACACTGTGCCAAAGGACAGAAGTGCATTTTGAGCTAAGGACTTTTCCTTTCTCCATTTGGTCAGATGTCGGGGTTATTTTGTGTGGGGCTTAATTTTTTTTAATTATCCACTATTTATCATTTGCTACAGTGAACCTAAATACTTGGTTGTGAATTGCAATAAATTTGATATAAGGAACTAGAAGATTTGGAAATTTTTATTTTATGACATGAACAAAAATTTGTAGATGGCAAAGTTTAGTAAAAAGTTTAAGTCAATAAGCCATTAACCAATTGCCCTTTAGAAGTCAAACATGTTTTGGCCTTGGTGGGATTCTGATGTGCTACTTGTTGACAGTTTGGGGCCAATTTCAGTTTGGAGGTTGTTTGCAGAAGATCAGCTTTGTGATCTGTACAAGCTATATAAGCGAAAATAGCAGGAGCAGCCAAGGTAATTCCAGCTGGCATCTCAGTCCTGCATCAGCTGTAATAAATTACTTAGCCGAGCCCATGGTCTGTTACTTTTTATGGTCATGTTCTATATTTGTGTGGGCAGGGGAAGGATCACATGGCAAAACGATCATTTGATATTAGTGTTTATGTGTAGCAACCCGAGGCTGCTAGATACAGTCTTGCCTGTGCATGCAGAACCCTAAAACTTAAGTCCTTTCTGAAAGAAGGAAACACTTTCTAAATGCTCAGCTTCATCTGCATCAAATGTAAAATGATCTAGAATAAATTGTGTATCATTATCTGTGGGGGAGGGCAAGCTCTGTCCTATTCTCTGGCTAATTCAAATACCTTGCACTTTCTAGGTATTTGAAAATACTGTATTTTGAGAATAATGAATCCTGAAGGAAGGGTCAAAGGCTTGACTTCATGTATTTTCTAGATTCTCCCTCTCCCCCAGCTTGAATCTGAAAGAATCAGATTTGGTGGCAAATCAATTTGAAAGAACTATTTGGTTTTTTTTAAGATTTTCTTGAATTTTAAGTTTTTCTTGAATTTTCTTGAATTTTTCTTCCTCATCTCATGTTGTTAATGCTTGATGATATAGTATCAAATACACAGAGAATGGTAATTGTTTCTTTTCCTTTGCATAAACTGAAAGGGCAGGCTGCTATATCCATGGGCATTCAAAAATCTAGAAAGAAGCAAGGAACTTAAAAACATTTATTTAGCACTTTGTTGTTGTTGTTGAATCATTTCAGTCATATTCAACTCTTTTGACTGCATTTGGGGTTTTCTTGGTATAGATACTGGAGTGGTTTGCTCTTTCCTTCTCCAACTCATTTTACAGATGAGGAAACTGAGGCAAACAGGGTTAAGTGACTTGCTCAGGGTCACACAGCTAGTAAATGGCTAAGGCTGGTTTTGGACTCAGGAAGATGAGCCTTCCAGACTCCAGGCCCAGCACTCATTTCAGTACATCTTTCTATGTGCCTTTACTTTGTGCCAAGTACTGTGCTGAGCACTGGGGACACAAATACAAAAGCAAAGATCACCCCTGACTCCCAGGGAGCTTACCTTCAAATGAGAGAAACAACACGCAAATTCGAGTGGTGCCAGTGAAGGGTACTTTGGTACCAAAGTCACTGGGGGGGTAAGTGGGTCAACTGGAGAGTAAGTAGATCAGTAGACCCCTTCTAGGAACGTGGTAGAGTTGGTTTGATCATGGTTCCAACCCTGGAAAGAGAGGAGCTGCTGATGAGGCGCGGAAATAGACAGTGACTTAAAAGGGAAGTTTACCTTTATGCAGCCCTTTGTTAAATCTGTTCACCTGACATGACCTAGCCCTGTTTAGTCTCTGCTTCCACTCAGTTGATTTTCTGTTTTAGGTCTCTTCTTAGAAACTGCTCTGGGAAGAAAGAGCCTGAAAATATTTGTCCTCATTCCTTCTGATTTATGATAGAGGCTAGTCCTTGCATAAACCCTACTTAATGCCTTTGATCACTGGGGAGGCTTTACCAGACTAACCAGAGTTGCCAGTGACCTTTTACCTTTCCTCAAAGCTCTCAGCATTTTAATGCAGTTAGTTCTGCACCCCACACACACGTACCCCCTGCCCAACTTCCCTTTATGATTCTGTGAGTCTGCTCAGTGACCTGAAAGGCAACATCATGCCTGGATCTAAATGTGACTTCCAGTGATTATCAGAGGTGGTCAAATTACTTAACCTTGCTAAAACTCAGTTTCCTCACCTCTAAAATGGTCATAATAATAGTTCAGGTGCCTAACTCACAGTGATTATGAGGCTCAAATGAGGTGCACACATATAAAACATACCTATAAAATGTTGCAGTTATTATCAGCTGTGTCACATAAGACGCATACGTATGAAGTGTACTTATAAAATGTTGCTCTTATTATCAGATTAGATACAGGGTAGCAAATTAAGAGTTTGCTATTTCCAGGTAAAAGACTGCTGAGGGCCTGAAGTAGGGTGGTTTGATGTCAGAAACATTATTAACTTTGATTTGGTCACACAATAAGTTCGTAGAGAGCCGAGTATAATATAATCAATATTGAGGAGAACTAGGTGGTGAAGTAGAGCGCTGAGCCTGGTGTCAGGAAGACCTGAGTTCAAATAGGTCTTCAGATACCAGATGTGTAACCCTGGGCAAGTCACTTAACCCTGTTTGCCTCAGTTTACTAATCTGTAAAATGAACTGGAGAAGGAAACGGCAAACCACTCTAGTGTCTTTGCCAAGAAAACCCCATATGAGGTCACAAAAAGTCAGACATGATTAATACAGCTGAACGACAATAACAATCAGTAGTGTTTATAATGCACCTGGAGTTAGTCCTATGAATTTGGAATAGGAATAGCAATTTGATGAAATGTTACGAAGGCCCTTCAGCTGAATAATACTATCTTTCGTGCCCTTCAAAATGCCCCTGTTGAAGGTATTGTAGATGACTGCAACTTCAAATGTGAGAAAGTAGTGATGAGAGATTATCACAACCAGATTTTGGTGACAGATGTAGCTTGAGTGCTCAATGATAATAAAATAGAAGTTCTGGAGGAAACGTGCTGATTAAATCCACATGGACTGTGGTTATCCAGCTGGCCTGGTATTCAAATGCACTTAAGAAAATGTTCCAATTAAATGTATTTTTCTCTGCACAGATTCTACATATGATTTTTTTAAAAAAGACTTGAGTATCAAATCAGGATAAGTAATATGCTTTCAGTGCCCAGCAATAGTCTATTGAAGGTGGTGATTGTGAAATTACAATCACAGAAATTAGAGGACAGAAAGATTTCGCTATTTTGGTTCTAAATGTTGTTTTTCTTTACAATATTAGCCAACACAACACTGTCCGGTCAAATTTTAATGCCTTAACCAATGGAAATCTTATCATTTTCTTGGCTTACATCCCAAATTAAATGTGCACGGATAGCCCTTGTGAATTATCATAAAGTAGATCATATATTCCCATAGGAAAAGTGCTATAAGTGGAGGTTGGACTCCTGACAAAGGAATTGGTGTCAGATAAATTATGGATATGCTAACAGTACGCTATAAAAAGATTTGATGACTATAACCCTCTGCGATCATTGAATACTGTAAGATGAAACCCTCCATAGCCTAAAATTAGGTATAAATATATTGTACATATTATGCCCAATGCCTTGTGCTGTGGTATACACATAGCATGTTTTAAAAATTAAACTCATGTATATGGTTTATCTGTCCTCTAAAACTAACATACTATCTATAATAAACATTTAATTAATAATAGTTTTACATGGCTTCTTAGAATATAGAAAGCCTTTTCTGGTATGATTGTAGTGGCCTGTACCTCTTATCTAAGCTATTTAGAGAAATGAACTGATGCCTTCTTTTTCTGAAAAGTTCCTCTGTTACAGGCAGAGACACCAAAATTATTGCATTTGCACTCAAGAATTGGGGTTGTTGTTTTGGAAATCTTGAGTGTCTCAGTATTTGAAGGCCTCACTAAAGATGTAGAGTTTAAAGAGCAGGAGTATCTTTTGAATCTTTGTTTTCTTCATCTTCTTTTCTCTGCTTTTTCATCCCTTTCCTTACCCTCACCCACCCCCAAATAACCCCAGGGTAAAACCTGACTGGGGAGAGGAAGGGGAGGGAAACTTAAAGGGGTCTGTGATAAGAGCTATTGATACTGTTATACTGTGCTGCTGCTGCTGCTGCTGCTGCTGCTGCTGCTGCTGCTGCTGCTGGTTGTCCTTCATTCTCAAAGACATCCATGACATCAGGGACCTGATGCCATGACCTGAAAGTGAATTAGATTTGAGGGAGGGAGGGTTGTGCAAAGTCACCAGCCTCATTTTCACCTCTGGAACCATCTGGGTCCAGTGGCCAGAGATAGATGAGGACAACTGGAAATGGCCCAGGATGCAGTGGGGGACCTTGACCTTTTCAAGCTAAGGTCTTTAACAGGTCTCAGATTGATATTGTCTAGATCATGGGGGGAGGGGAGAGGCATACTTATTGAATGTGACCTTCAAGACATTTTTACACCATTTGGCTGAAGCCACCTCTTATACTAGTGATTAAACTGGTAAAGGATAGAAGTGAAATATAGGTCACAGTGTTGAATAAGTAAAGGAGGAAATAGTTCTATATTAACATAGTATCATACCACTTTAATTTCTTTTGACTCATTTTCTTACTATTAGTGGCAACTAGGTAGCACAGTGGATAAAGCCCTGGGTCTGTGATCAAGAAGACCTGAGTTTAAATGTGGCTTCAGACACTTAATAACTGTGTGACCCTGAGCAAGTCACTTAACCTCTTTTAGTTTCCACAACTATAAAATGAGGGTTATAATAGTATTTATCTCCTAAGGTTGTTGTGAAGTCCAAATTAGAATATATTTATAAAAAGTGCTTTGCACATTGCCTAGCACATAGTGGTGGTAGAGTTTATTTAGTCATTTCTGACTTTTTGAGACCCCATTTGGAGTTTTCTTGGAAAAGATACTGGAAGGATTTGCCATTTCCTTCTCCAGTTCATTTTACAGATGAGGGAAATGAGGCAAACAGAGTTAAGTGACTTTCCCAGGGTCACACAGCTAGTAAGTGGCACATAGTAGAGTGTATGTAAATGCATGTCCCCTTCTCTTCCTTCCCCTACTCCAGCTGTTCTCAAGCTTTTTGATGTCAAGATCTTTACACAGTCTTATAAATCAGTCCTCCAAAGAGCTTTTGTTTAAGTCAGTTTATCTATCGATATTCACCATATTAGAAAATAAAATGTAATTTTAAAAATATTTATTAATTCATTTAAAATTAATCGCAAATCATGTTAATATAAATAACATACTTTCGTTAAAAATAACTATTTTACAAAGCAAAAAATGTGAGAAAAGTGGTGTTTTTTACGTATTTTTGCAAATTTCTTTAATGTCTAGCTTAATAGAAAAGAATTGTATTCTCATCTGCTTCTGCAATTCAGTCTGTTGTGATACATTGTTTTGGTTTAAGTATATGAAGAAAATTTGACCTCATAGAGATGTGTATTGGGAAAAGAGAGGGTTATTGAGCAAAGACCATCTTCATATTACTATAAAAAATTCTTTTGACCTTGCCAGCTCTGTGAAAAGGGCTTGGGGCTTCCTGGAGGGCCACATACCATACATTAAGAATCACTATACTAGGTGTCCCAGTGAGCACCACCCCTGCTTCCATACTGGAAGTGTAAATAAACACCTTCCTTTGCACACTGAAAAAAAAAAAAAAAGAATCACCATACTACTCCATACCTTTGTATCTCCCCTAATATGGTAGTTGTAGGTGGGTTGAGATAGTGAATAAGCATTCAATTTAAAGGTTCCCAACCTTTTCAAGTAGAGGAAGTGAAAGAGAGAGGGGGAACATTTATTAAGCACTTACCATGTGCCCAATATTGTGCTAAGAGCTGAGGACAGTCCCTACCCTCAAGAAGCCTACAGTCTGAGGGAAGACAACATGTAAAGAGGACCGGGGATGGGGGAAGCAATGTTGGAGGGGCAAGGCTGCTGGTAAGGAACTGAAGAGCATGGGAGTGAGTGAAGCCAGGGTGAAGTGAGCATGGCTATACCCCTTCTGAAGTATATATATTGTCTTGATATTTTGTGGGATGATTTTCATTTAAGTGGAAATAGTTGCAAAGTAAGTATAATTAATTTATTGTAGTTCAACATTTGTTTGTTTGTTTGGGGAGGCAATGAGAGTTAAGTGACTTGCCCAGGAACATACAGTTAGTGTTTGAGGTCAGATTTGAGCTCAGGTCCTCCTGACTCCAGGACAAGTGTTCTATCAACTGCACCACCTAGCTGCTCCTGGTTCCATGTTGAGGAGGAGGAGGAGGAGATTGCAAGTATATGATAATAGAAGATTAGGTGGTATAATGAAGGGAAGGAAGTCAGGAAAACCTGAGTTCGAGTCACTTAACCTCTGTTTGCCTCCATTTCTTTATCTGTAAAATGGGGATAACAGCATCTAGCTCCTAGAGTTGTACAGATAAAATTAGATAACATATGCAAAGTGTTTGCAAACCTTAACATACTCTGTTACTAATTTCAGGAACACTTCCAAAAGCATTTGTATTTTATTCATCAAAGGAGCATTTACATGAATTTGAAAAAATTGTTCCTCATAATAGGTCATTATTCAACCCCTAGATGTCTTAGCTTACTTATTATGCTGCCTCACTGTATATTTGAGTTAGATCAACATCCAGATGATAATACACCTCACCCCTTGCAGTAACTCTGTGGCTTGTTGGTTGAGAACCACTGATCTCAGTGTCTGGGAGAGATGAAGATGAGAACATATTCACAGCTCATCAGGTCATGACTTTTAGTACCACTAAGACCCTTTCCCTAATTCCATGGGGATCACTGCTTTTTTGTGTCTTTCACCTGAAAAAAAATAGCAGATGGTCAGAGATTTAGAGTTGGAAGGGACCTGAGAAGTCATCCAATTCAAATAACACCTTCATTTTCTAAATGAAGAAATTGAGACAAAGTTTAAGAGCAGTTAAATAATTTGCCCAAGCCGGGCCTGCGGGCTCCCCGTGCTCCCGGCCTGAGCCAGAGCCCCGCGGGGGGAGGGGGCGCCGCCACCCACTCAGCGAGGGGGCCTGGCCGCCCAACCCTGAACGGAGGGCTTCCTCCCGGGCCGCAGCGCCCCAGCTGGAGAGGGGCGTCCTGGAGGTCCTCCCGGCAATAAGGGGAAGGGGGTAGGGACCCAGGGGAGGAGAGAAGGAGAAGGGAGGGGGGAGGGGGAGGTACCCCTGGGAGGACCCCTCCGACAATATCTCGGCAAGAGCTTTCATCCATCCCGCACCTCACCCCCAGTCACAACAGTACTGCCTGCCGTTGGCCGTACACAAAAGGGTTTAAAAAACAACCAGTTCCTCCTCTCAGGGAGCTTGCATTCTAAAGAGGGCAGACTGCATTATGGACCAATAGTCAATACGGAGGACTACTAGCTGACGACTTCTTTAATCTCCTTTAAAAAAGACCCCAAAAACCCACTGCCCTTGCTCAGTGAAAAGATTCTAGGATTTTCTTGGTCCAGCTGGCCTCACCTTTGCCCCTTGGAAGCTGGTTTACAGCACCCCAGAGACTTAAGGATGAGATGCTGTGGAGTGTGACAGAATTCATCCTGGTACCATCTTGGAAACAATCCATTTTGTCTTTTCAGCAAGGTAAAGACTGTGTAGATCCTGGAGAGCTAGTTCTGGCAGTTTGTTCATCAAGCTCATCTCACCAGCACATCCCTGGAAATTATACTGCCAGGAGATGTAGTAGTGTCCCTGAACTCCTGGGGGATAACCTCCTCTTGCCATGCAACCTGGAAGATTTCAGTCAGCTTTTGTATAAGCAATGGGCTCCCTGCCTTATAAATCTCAGCTGGAATAGGATCAGCTCCAGATGAGAGAACAAGTCCAGAAAAGTCACATTGCTGCTAGTCATTGGCAGATACCAGATCTCAGGTCTCCTGACTTCTTGACTATCTCTGTCTACTGTACCACAGTACACATTACCTCTCCATCCCCAGAAAATTCCAGATTACTTACTAGTAAATTGACTTCTCTGAAGATGTAATTGTCTCTCAGATGAAGAATTCTGAGTTACCAACAACCATAAATATGCTCTAAATTACTAATAAAAAAGAAATACAAATTAAAACAATTCTGAGATTCCATCTTACACCCAATCAAATGGGGGAAAATGACAAAAAAGTAAAGTGGCAACCATTGAAGGATCTGTAGGAAAACAGGCATAGTGATACAACGTTGTTAGAACTGTAAACTGGTCTGGCCAGTCTGGGAAACAATTTGGAGCAATGTCCAATGCCCTTTAATTGTGCATACACTTTGACCCAATGATACTATCCGTATAAACTAATACAGAATAAAGGGAGCATGAATAACAACATTAAAAAGAAAAACGATAACCTGACCACACAACATGGAAAGATTTAAGAACTGATCAATATGATGACCAACTAGGATTCCAGTGAGAAAAACACACTACCTATCTCCAAACGGAGATGATGGACTCAAAAGTGCAGAGTGAGGAACTTTGTACACAATTATAGACACATCCTATCTGTGATGACTAACTTTGATTGACTGGGCTCCTCTCAGCAATGCAAGGTTATAAGACAACTCCAAAAGACTCATGTTGGAAAGAGATGTCCACATCCAGAGAAAGACCTAAATGCAGATTGAAGCAAACTACTTGATCTCTCTCTTTTGTGTTTTGTTTCATTCCTTCTTTCTCATTCGCTCCATTGGTTATAATTCTTCTTTACGATTTGACTAACGTTTAATGTGAAGGTATTTGTAGAACTATATCAGATTGCATGCCGCCATGGAGGGGAAAAAAAGAGGAGAAAATTTGGAACTCAAGGGATTGTGGAACTGAATGTTGTAAACTAGAAGTAAATAAATAAATTTAAAACAAAAACAAAACAAAAAATAATAATAATTCGTACAAGATGATGCAGGTAGTAAGTACCAGAGCTAAGACTTGACCTCAGGTTCTATGATTCCAAACACTACATTTTTTTTGCCCTAAAGCACATCTCCCTGGGTCTTTATTGAAAATATTAGAGAGGACTTGAAGGTGCTTCTTTATGTAACCCGTGGCCAAGTACCACAAGTTCTCAGGTTAAGTAGTCCAGGTTCAGTCTCTGGGGCAGAAACTCCCTCTCTATCCCCTCCCAAATATATTTCTTTGGTTTATTTTCCCCCTTCCCCCCCCCCCGCCCCAGCCCCAGCATCATTCAGATAGAGAAACCAAATAACAGCAGTATGAAGTTACCTGGCTACTGTTACAGAGTAAATGATGGGAAGTGGCAGGACCCATATGCTGGTGATGAGCCCTCTCTGCCTCTCTGTGATTTAGTTTGTTCTTTCTAACATGTATTAATTGAAATACTTCCATCCTTTCATTTTATTTCCCTCCTATAATACTGTCTCATTTCTTGGTCAATGGCTCACCAGACCTCCCAAGTGTACATCACTACAAATTTAAATAACAGGCTGTTTATTGTTCTATAATACCCTATGTCTTCTTTTTAATGGGTGGAATATTTGCTTAGTTATTTTAAACTGCATGAAGTTAGATTTATTAAAGAGTTAGGGTAATTATTTGCCTCTTTTTATAGAGTAATATTTTCTGAGATTTTCTTAGGCCTCTGTGACCTGCCCAATTCTCTTTATTGTCAGAAAGACCTGTTGCTGTTCTGCTGATGCCAGTAATTTTTAAAATTCTAAGCTATATATCACCCAAATCCTTTCTGTTGGCCAGTTTTCTGCCCAACTATTTCCATTCTAATTTTTTAGATTTTATGGACTTCAGTGGTCATAGGCAATGCGAGAGACAAGGAGAGAATGAGTCAGAAAGGGATGGAGAGAGACTGAGAGACAGAAAAAGAGAAAGGATTCTTGCTGTGTGACCCCAGGCATGTCATTTAACCTCTAAGAGGTCTAGACAACTCTCTGAGACCGTGGATACTCCATTTCAGCCTGTTTACTCTTCCCTTTCTTATCCTGGATCACACTTAAAAGGGCATATGAGTATGTTAGAGATTGATTATGCCCTCAGTGCAGTCTCTGAAGCCAAGATGCAACAAAGAATGGCTCAATTCTCTGCTACATGTGCTAATTTTGACCTAACAATTAACACCAAGAAAACACAAATTCTTCAACAGCCAGAACCACACCATCCATGCATGGAACTATCGTTTACAGCAACTGAAGAAATATTAGATGCTGTGGATGAGTTCTCTTACCTTGGCAGTATGCTTTCCAGGGCTATCCACATAGATGATGAGGTTAATGCACACATGTCAGAGCTAGCTCAGTGTTTGAGAGGCTCCCAAAGGAAGTGTGGAAGAGAGAAAGTATTGGACTGACTACCCAACTGAAGGTCTACAGAACCATTGTGCTGACCTTGTTGCTGTATACTTGTGAAACCTGGACAGTCTACCAGTGCCACACCAGAATACAGAATCATTTCCATTTGAAATGTCTTAGGGAGATTCTGAAGATCACCTGGCAGGAGAAGGTAGCCCAGACATTGAGGTCCTTCCTCAGGCTAAACTGCCAAGGATTCAAACTCTCCTGCAGAGAATGTGACTTTGATGGGCTGGTCTAAAACACTATTTTATGGAGAATTCACACATAGAGGTCAGAAGTGATGCAAGAATATTCTCAGGGTCTCTCTAAAGAACTTTGGAATCTATTACATGGCATGGGAGACACTGACAAAGGACTCCCAAAGGTGGCGTGCTTGACCTTAGCTTAAGAACTATCACACACACACACACACACACACACACACACACACACACACACAGTCATTTCAATTGACATTATTCTCAGATAACTTTCCTAAGTCATTAAATCTGGCAAAATAAAATGTTTGGTCTATATTTTGAAACTGCATCAAATCCACAGATATCTAGTGATCGCTTTTGATGGGGGGTAAAGACTAGATATGTGATTTTATTTGCACAAGGAACTCTGGGGAAAGAAGCATACTCTGACTAGCAATGCAGATGAACATCTGCTCTGTAAATCATAGTCTTAGAGCATTCCCTGGAACACTGAGAGGTGAATTACCTAGAACACTGAGAGGTGAAGCCATTTGCCCAGGGTCACCCCACACGTGTCAAAGATGTGTCTTGAACTAAGGCCCTCCTGCCTTGGAGGCCTGCTCCCTATTCATTATAACCACATTGCTCCAAGTCCTCTACTAGGTACTCTGAGGGAGAAAAAGTATAAAGAGTCATGTTGGTCCTCCAAGAGTTAATCATCTGAGTAAGAAAATGAGATAATATCCATAGAATCTTTTAGAATTGAAAGGAACTTTTAAAACATGGGACCCCTTCCCCATTTTACAGATAAGGAAACTGAAGGCCAGCAAGTAGGTCAAGCTCACAGAACTATTAGCAAAAGAGCTACTGGGATTGGAGTTGGGTGCCCCTTCCTGAAATGAAAATAACCACAACAGGGCAATAGTGTCAGAAATGGCACAAATGACTAATTCTCAAATGAGTGTCCCTGACAAGTGCGTCTGTAAAGCCTGAGAAGGCTGGATATCTTCATAAGCAGCCCTCGTAGCATCCTGGTTGCTATGACCTTCAGATATCAGAAGAAAGCTATTTCCCTGCCTCAGTAGGGACTTAAAGCTGGGGCAGGTTGACAGATTCTCATAAAGAAACAACTTGAGACCTTCGGTTTTTCCCTCTTTATGTGGTAGCTGTTGCATACATCCCCTCCAGGCTGAACCTGGTCGTGAACAAGCTTCTATTTATATTCATGTTTTGGTTGAACCTGCTACCTGGCTTATATGACCCCAAGAGAGCCTTTTTGTCAAATGTGTACTATGCATCTGGTGGCATTACTGGGGTAATATGAGACAGCACACAATTTTAATTTCAACCCCCAAATGCATCTGTTAGCCTGAATTTAGCCAACATAGTAGAGATGACATTGCTGTACCTGACATTATTAGCTTCTTAGCTTTTCATCTTTCTTAATTTGTTTCCCTAGTGTTTTATAAGTTGAAATCTCAAATAAGTTGCATAAAGAACTGAATCTGTGTGTGTGTGTGTGTGAGTGTGAGTGAAAGCAAGATAAGTTCGATTGGGAGGCACCATGTATATACAACCTAAATCAAACACAATAAACTTCTATATAGCTTCCAAGGGAATAAATGCTTCTATAGATGACATTTAGTTTGTCAAACACTATGGAATAATTGTGTCAAGTAAGGAAATCCTATAATGAAAATGGTTTAGAAAAGGATATCTAGCAGCTGCCTATGGAAAGCTCAACTTCTTGATTTTTTAATTACCAAGGAAAAAGTGAATCATGTGTATAAAGAATCCAGGAACCCAAACAATGACTCTTGTTCTGTCCTGAGGGTGCTTTTTGCCAAAGGATGGTTTTCTCAGTTTTATCTTTGAGAATCATTCTGCGTTGCTCTTATATGAAGACTATTTTAATGACGTTCAAATCTAAGAGAACAAAATGTTCTCTTGGAGCATTCTTGTACCCCACTAATAGTAAGCATCTTAGAATAAAATTTACAGTACATGGTAGTATTTTTGGTTTGCAGTGGTAGGGCAGCAAGGAGGGCAGATGAGGAGAGAATTTGAGTTAGTTAAATAGAAGAGTAAACAAGATTCCTTTCATAAAGGTGAATTTTGCTAGCTGCAATAATGGACCTTTTCAATCAAGGATCTTAAAATGCTTTTAACACCTGTTAATTAATGCCCATATCACTGTAGGGTTGGGAGGGAGTAATGTTATACTACATTTTTACAAACGGAGAGACTGAAACCCACAGATGTTCAGTTACAATATTTGCCAAGTTCTCAGAGTGGTCAGCTGGATTTCATCCATTTTTGTTTAATACAGTCAGGGCTTAAGTATTTCAGGACCATTGCCACTGAGCCATTGATAGTAGGGGCCATAAATCTATGGTGCCTGGGCCAAAAGTGGGATTTGAGAGGATTTTAAATGGCAAAGCTAGGAAGAAAAGGTTTTAAGTAGGAAATTTTTGGATTTGGTACCCTCCCCACTTCCTTATCAGTTCCCCTTTCCTTCCTCCTGGAGTCCCTATTTCCCCTGTGTGTACCCACCCTTTAGCCTCCCCAGACACCTAACCTGGGTTCTTTTCTGGCTATTACTGACAATCAATCCCTATTTAACTGATAGTAAAGAAGAAAACTGATCTCTGATTATGGCAGGATTCCTCCCAAGGGCATTTCCTTCTAAGAAGGAAATTTTTTTAAAGCTAACCACATCAATGTAATAAAAGATAAGTGACACACACTATTCCCACACCTCTTCCCTATTCCCAAATTTCATCATTTTTTCTTCACCACAACTCAAGTTAAATGGAACATCATCCAGAGGTATCCCCTAGCACTGCCTGACATCTAACTCAGCCAGACTCAATTAATCTATCAAACATTTATTAAGCACCTGCTATATGTTGGGCACTACGCTGTATACTGGAGACAAAAACAAGCATGAAACACTCTCTGCCTTCAAAGATCTTACATTATATAAAGGGAGACTAGATAGGTAGATAGATAGATAGATGTATAGGTAGCTATATAGAGCACTAGATAGAACTATAGACAGACAGACAGATAAATAGATAGATAGATAGATAGATAGATAGATAGATAGATAGATAGATAGATAGATAGATAGATAGATAGATAGAAAGGATACAGATGTTTATGTGTATACATATATAATCCTAACTGAAATTGCCTCTCTCATAGTTTTTGAATACTGTGACTATCTTAGAGAATAGAATCTTGAAGGGAGATAACTATCACCTGGAGAGAGTTAATGGTTATGGTTTAGAGAGACTGTGAGGTTCAGAGATAAAAGACAGAGAGAATTTCTTTTCATGAGAGTCTGAGTTACTTGTCATCTCTCAGAGGCTGAAAAGACACTTTGAGGGAAATGGGCTTAATTAAAGTCAGACTTTGGATGTAGATTTAGAAAGTATGTTTGCAAAGGGCACTACTGAAGATCCTTTTGATGGAGTCCTCAAAATGACCTTCTGACCTTTCTGGGATGCTACTAGGGTGTGAATAGGAAAACCCAAATCCTCTGCACTCTTTAAAGCTCCCAAGTACCTCTTTTGGCCAATATTAGGGAGGAGAGAGAAGGAGATTGAAGCCAAGGGGCTATCCTGCCCCAACTGATTTCTTATCAAGGGCTTGGCTGCTACCACCTCTCTGATCAGTGGTTCTCAACCTTCCTAATGCCTGCAATCCTTTAATACTCGTATGTGGGTATATTCGTATGTGGGTATATCCGCATGTGGGCAGACCCTCCTGGAAACAGAGGAGCAGTGTCTTGGTTCCTAAGCCCATCGGAAATATGTTTTCCGATGGTCTTAGGCAACCTGTGACCCCTGTGAAAGGGTCATTCAACCCCCCCAAAAAGGTCATGACCCACAGGTTGACAACCGCTGCACTAGATGTTCAAATCCCTGGGTTCTGAAACTGGCTTGCTATTTTATGGAAGACCTACAGAGAGTGACCAAGTTTCCCAGTCAATTGGAATACAGTTCCTATTTAACATCACTCTAGTTCATCCAACAACTTTCAAGGATATCTAAATTGATCAAGAAATTTTTCTTCCATACTAAAGTCTGTGATTGATTGATTGATTCAATTGAGAGGTGTTCTCACCAGGCAATGTATAGGAGTATAGCATCTTGTCACTTACTTTAAATGGAGATGTTATATTTCATTGACTCAATCAAACCCAGCTTACACATGAAAATTAGATCTTTTCTCCAAGGTCTCTCTGTGGATAACTGCTTGGTTCACAGCTTTTATCTCTTTGCAGCCTCCTCTAATGAAACCTCTAGACTACCTTTTGGTTATTCAAAGTTCTCTGTGGGGTTATTTTATTATTTACAGAACTGTACCTAATTTACAGAGTTGTTGTAAGGATCACATAAGATAATATTTGTAAAGCACTTACCACAGTGGCTCACACATCATAGGTATTTAATGCTTCTTTCCTTCCCTTTCCTCCTTAGGAGCTTATTTGCAGATCTACCCAATGATTAGACAGCTCCTTCAGGCAAGATATTTCAGCCTTACCTAACCCCATTCTTTTTGCTTTTTCAACCTCTATAGACTATGGTTGGACTAAATCCTAAATTTCCAGGGGCTGGCTATTTTAACAAAATCCCACTGTAATATCATGAAAATCCACTGTAATGTCTCTTGGGAAATCTCATTGATAATATTGTTCCTATAATTGCTCCCTTTACATTGCTCACTGTAAGAACTGAATATACAGGAACAAATTGCCTAGTATTTGTCTCAAGGGTATGTACTCACAACGGTCACCTGTTCCTAATCCCAGGCAAACCTGGATTCCAAGAACATTCCTAGGAATGTATTCCCTCAGGATCCTATTCTCAATTTTCTTACTAACTGGATTCCATAACTAATTATAGACGTCACTTTTTATCCAACTCAACAGTTCTGTATTTTCAGCAATTATACCTCTGTTCTTCACATTCCAACTTAAATGCTACTTTTGCCATGGAAACGTCTCTGCTCATTTCAGCTGATATGAATCTTTACCCTCTCAGACGTTCCATAGCAAAGAGGTACAAAGGGTACTTCTCATGTATTTATCAAGTGAAATTTTGTATTCTAATTATTTGCGTATGTGTCATATCACCATATCTTAGCAACAAAGAGTCACAAGGGATGGATGGATGGATGGATGGATGGATGGATGGATGGATGAATGGATGGATGGACATGTGCATATTGAAGAGACATCTATATTGATAACATCAGAAATCCATTTAAGTATTTGAGTCACATCCCCAACTGAAACTGAAGTTTCCATAATAGCAAGACTATGGCATGTTTTGTTTTCTCGTTTTCTCCTCCTCTTCTCTCCTCCCAAAAGTCTTAGGACAGTACTCTGCACACTGAAGTTTAATAAATGTTTGTTGGATTAAGTTGAATTAAGTAGCTTGAAGTAACATATTGCCTTAGAGTTTCCAACTGGTAGTCACTCAAGATTGCTCAAGGCAGTTGTTCAAGACCCATAGGAATTCCTGTGTATTTATTCAACTGGAGCTTTTTTAGCAATTGGAGAAAAGAAAGGTGATGTTTCTTTTTGAGTTTGATCTTTCCTTTGGAAGAGTTTCATTTCATGTTTTGTAGTTTTATTATGAGATATAAGTGGATTTGATGTCAGAGTTTCATTTTGTGTTTCAGAATTTTATTTCATGTTATACGTATTACAAGATGTAAATAGATGTAATTAAGATATCAGGAATTTACTGTAGAATCAGCACCTTGCAAAGCCTGTAGTTTTTCCCTTTGTATAAATGTACAATTAATTAAGGTTTCTGGTTATGGGACCAGTGAAAGAGAAGTGGGGCAGAAATGGGCACTGCATGTTATTTAGGGATCACTCCATATGAAAGCAATTCTAGGGGTGGAAGTAAGAAAAATCTGGAGGTAAGAGAATGTACCCAGGATGGGGAGATGAAGTTGGCGAGACAGCAGTGGTCAAGCTGGTACTTGATTTTGCAGCTGGTAGACTTTGTTCTCTAATGCTAATCAGCAGCATGCAAAATATTCTGTGTCAGGAGGCAAGGCCAGGAGTGTCTGGAGTTGCCTATGACTAGCTGCATTCTGGGTAGACATTTGGAAGCAATGACATAAATAGAAGGTCATGCTTTACATCTTCTTCTTTGCTCCTTCTACTTCCTGTTTTTTCCTTATTAATGTTCCATGTTCTGTAATGATTAACTACTGGTTTTGACAGATTGAGAAGGATCAAATAGAATTTCTCGCAGCCAAATATCCTTTTTCTTAAGTTTTTGCATTTAATGAATTTAATTGTCAGCCTCTGACAACTGGGAAAAGAAAGAAGGCAGGATGCAGAACTAGGACAAGTTGACTGGAAATTCTGGATAGATATGGAGCAGAAAGTCAAAGAGAGGTAAAAAGGAGAAAGTTCTACCGACAGGTTTGGGGTTTTCCCCCTCACCGGAAAAAGAGAAATAAAAATAACATACAACCGTCTTTTCATTTCTGAGACTCAGACCTGCCACCGATATCATATCAGTCTTCCAGAAAGTGTAATAAGGATGAGGATTGGACTTTTCATTGGTATAGGTAACTTCAGGGTGAGGAAATACCCTCTACTGATGGAGGTAAGAACCTTCTCTGCAACTTACATCATCTGAAAGCTGCATGGAGTTCTGAAGAGTCAGTCAGTTGACTTGCCCAAAGCCACACAGCTAGTGCATATCACAGGCAGAACTTGAACAAACCTTTAAGTGCCTTTACTGCATGTTGGCTACTGTGTGAAGTGCTAGGGGAAAAAAGTCAAAATTAAGCAATGTCTCCAATAGAATTTATATTGGCTTCAGGGCTAGTCTCTTTTCTGTTGTCACTTCCTCTTTTATTAACCCTAACTCCTGGCCCATCACTTTATATACTGTACCATCCATACAAAGTGAAAAATTAAACAATGTCTCCAGTGACGGTTATATAGAATTTAAAATATAGAATTTTTGCAAACAAATTACCTGGTCAGGTGAATGAGATCCCAATTCTCTTATATCATCTGATCTATATGGCAAATATATGCTTTGCTACAAATCTTCATTAGAACCTTAAAACAAGCCTGGGAATGGGATATTACAAGGCTTTAACCCCTTCTATAAATAGGGAAACTGAGGCTCAGGTAAACTAAATCTCTTGCTCATGTTCCCACTGCTACTAAGTATCAGAGATAGGAGATGATCCCGGGGATTCCTAACCTCAAATCTAGCACTTTGCTATATAATACTGAATTTATAGAGTGACTCACCATTACCAAGAGCTTATACACAAGTACCATATACACAATCATATTTGAGTCTTACAAGACAGGTAGTGTAAGTAGCTTTATCTTAATTTTACAAAAGGAGAAACTGAAATTCCGAGAGGCTAATTGACTTGCTTAAACTCACACAGTTGTTTGAACCAGGGATCAAACCCACATTTACTGACTCCAAGTTCAGTACTCTTTACATTATATCACTATATCATTGGTAAGTTAGCAGATAAAATAAGTGTCTGTCATATACCAGATACTGCTCAAAGTGCTAGGGATTGTTGTGGTTGTTGTTGTGGTTGTTGTGGTTGTTGTTGTGGTTGTTGTTGAGTCACGTCTGATTCTTCATGACCCCATTTGGGGTTTTCTTAGCCAAGATACTAGAGTGGTTTGCTGTTTCCTTCCCCAGCTCATTCTTCAGATGAGAAAACTGAGGCAAACCAGGTTAGGTGACTTGCCCGGGGTCACATACCTACTAAGTGTGTGAGGCCAGACTTGAACAAAGGAAGATAAGTCTTTCTAACTCCTGGCCCATCACTTTATATACTGTACCATCCATACAAAGTGAAAAATTAAACAATGTCTCCAGTGACAGTTATATAGAATTTAAAATATAGAATTTTTGCAAACAAATTACCTGGTCAGGTGGATGAGATCTCAATTCTCTTATATACTTATTAGCTATAGGATTATGACCAAATCACTCAACATGTAGGAGACTTGATTTACTCATCTGTACAATGGGGATAATGCTACTTGCACTACCTACCTCAGAGAGTTGCTGAGTAAAAATCACTTTGCAAAATGAGTAATAGCCAGCATTATGTAGCGCTTTAATATTTGCAAAGTGCTTTATGTATGTTATGTCATTTGAGCCTCACCACAAACTTGAGAAGCAGTCATTATTATTATTTCCATTTTACAGATGAGGAAACTGAGACCAAAGGAGGTTAAGTGACTTGCACAGGGTCACACAGCAATTACATATCTGAGGCAGGATTTGAAGTCAGATCTTCCTGACTCCAGGTCCAGAACTCCACTATGCCAACTGGTTACCTATAATTGTGAAGCCAAACATAGGGAACCATTTGTGCAAAGTTATGGTGATGGGAGATGGAATATCAGATACAGGGAATAGCTTAACCAGAATGGCAAGTAGGTGAAGAAGGTTAATATGAAATATGATGGAAAGTTAATGGGAGGCAGATTGTGGATGACTTTGAAAGCTAAACTGAGGAGTTTGTGTTTTATCTCAAGAGATCATGGAATCATTGAAGATATTTGAGCTGGCAAGTGACATGGTCACATCTTTGTTTTACAGCTATCAATTTGGCAAGTGTGTGGGGGAACAGGCAGGACAGTTAGGAAGTTATAGTAATAGTGGAGGTGAGAGGTGATACAGGCCTGAACTAGGGAAGCTTTGTGAGTAGAGATAAGTCACCAATGTCAAAGAAGTTGTGGAGGGTTAGAACAATAAAAATGGACAATGAAGGAATATGAGAGGTAAGGGAGAAGGTAAAGTTAAGAGTGACTCCAGACTTGTTAACATGGGTGATTGGAAAGAAGAATGATGGGGCCCTCAACAGACATGGGGAAGTTCAGAGAAAGGGATAGCTTTAGAGAGAAGGAAATACACTGACTTCCATTTAGGACATGTTAAGTCTGGGAGGCTTATAGAACTTCCAGCCAAGGGTTGGTGCTGTGAAACTAGAGTTCAGGAGAAAGACTAAGGCTTGGTATATAGAATCAAGAGTCATTACCTTGAGAGGGTAATTAAAACCATGGTACCTGATAAGATCACCCAAGAAGGAAACATTTAAAAAGAAAATAGGTTTCAGGACAAACACTTTTGAGGGATGTCCACACCTAGTGCATGACAGGTCGATGATCTAGCAAAGGAGAATGAGAAGGAATATTCAGCCAGGAAGGAGGAAATCCCAAAGAGAGCAGTGTCATAGAAACCAAGGGCATATGCAAGAAGAGAGTTTGGTTTCCTGCATATACTAATATTGCAGGCTTCCATTAAAAAAGAAAAATGTAGAGTAAATAAAACATTTTATTATCTTGTCATTTTCAATAATGTCACTCATTTACCTGCTACTTTAAAGATGACAAGCTAATGGGCAATTAGTTGGCACTGTGAATAGAGTGCCAGCCCTGGAGTCATGAGGATCTGAGTTCAAATCCAACCTCAGGCACTTGCCCCACTTACTGGCTGTGTGACCTTAGGCAAGTCATTTAACCCCAATTGCCTTGCTTTCGCCATCTTAAAAATAATGACAAGGGAATGGATGGAGAAATTTTTTGCTGTTTGGTCCTGTAGTCCTTTCCCTTCATTGAAAGGTCATATCAAAAATCTTATTAATTAGATTAATTTCTAGTCAATTGTGAAATTTGCCTTGAGGAATCTGGTAGTTATCTGAAAACAGTTGGGGTTTTTTTGCCATATTTCTTTTCTCTAATCTTTTTTTTCCCCTACCCAGTGCTAACTCATTGATTTAACCTGTAGTCTGCAGTGTTACATATTCATTCAACATTTTTAGAATAAGCTCTCTTTGCAATTAAGTGTATAGTAGACTATAAATGCAATTATAGAAGATATCCTTTTTATTTTTAAATAATATTTTATTTTCCTAATTATATAAAAACAATTTTAACATTTGTTGTTTTTTTGTTTTGAGTTCCAAATTCTGGCCCTTCTTCCCTTCCCTACCCCCCTAGATAGTAAGCAATCTGATATAGTTTATACATATGCAATCATGTTAAACATTTCCATATTAGTTGTTTTGTGCAAAAAAAACTTGGAACAAAAAGAAGAAAGAGAAAGGAAGGAAGGAAGGAAGGAAGGAAAGAAGGAAGAAAGGGAAAAGTAGTATGGTTTGGTCTGTATTCAGACAACATCAGTTCTTTATAGAAAATATTCTTAAGAACATTGCTACATAGTTGCATTAAAGGGAGCACTAGATTTAGAGTCTGATACCTCAGTCCATAACTATTTATGTTTTGTGTATCCTCTTTTCTTCTTTATTTCACTTTGCATCAGTTGATATAAATCTTTCCATGTTTCTCTATTCATCATGTTTGTCATTTCTTACAGCATAGCAATATTCTATGACATTTATTTACCGCACATTTTTTCAACCATCCCCCACTAAATGGATATTTATTTAATTTCCAGTTCTTCAGTGCCACAAATATGTTACTACAAGTATTTTGGTATACATAGAAACTTTCTCTCCATCACTGATCTCCTTGGGGTATATGCTTCACATTAAAATCTCTAGCTATGGATATTTGAGGCACTTTCATTGCATAATTTGAAATTGCTTTCCACAATGGTTGTACTAATTCACAGATCCGTCAACAATGCATTTGCATGCCTTCATTTCTAACAATGGCTGCAAAACTGACTGTTCCCATCTTTTGTCATCTTTGGCCAGTTTTCTGAGAATAAAATGAAACTTTAGAGGTGTTTTTTTATATTTTTATTATTAGTGATTTGGAGCATTCTTTCATATGATTATAAATAATTTGCAGTTCTTCTTTTGATAACTATTTATTCATATCCTTTGTCTGTTTGTCTTTTGGCCAAACCAGTTTCAGACCTATGGAAAGCAGCAAGATTCTTAACCTGATATCCATTAGCTTATTTTTAACTATGTATTTTGATATCTGTATTTCAGTATAAATGGTTTCCTTCGTAATTCTCTGTTGTCTCAGGCATTTAAAAACATCCTAAAAAGGGATTTCTAGACTTCAGCAGGTTACTAGATTACTAGACATCTATGACACACACAAAAAGGTTACTAACCCCTGATTGATTTGTCAGAAGGTTGCATCAACCTTTGATTGCTCATCAGGATTTGCAAACTGAGACACATATTTTTGGGATTCAGCCAATGCAGGAATTTGCTTTGCTTGACCATGAGTATTTGTTACAAGTGTTTTATTTTTTTCATTTTGTTTTTCCCAACAGAGCAGGAGGTGGGAAGAGGAGAAAATAGATTTTTTTTTTGCTCATTGAAAAAAAGGAAATGAAATTTTAAAAAGGAAAAAGGAAAAGTAGCCATGTTGCAATTTAAGTTCAAGAAATCATAAAACCACATTGTCCAGTTCCACCTTTACATGAAAAGATCATGGACAACAAAGTAAGCTGACTTTTCTAAGAGAGCATGTTTTAAGTCCAAAGGTGGGGTTAGTGCCAGTTTGGTTCCTTGCCCCACACTATTTGCTTGCATGCCTTGCTCAGTGGTTTACCCACATAAAACCTAATAAATGTTTCTTGAATTGAGATGTCCAGTCCCTAACTGCACCTACAGCTACATCTTGAGTACATTGTCATAGCTGGTGCTTTCAGCAAAGAAATATAATGTGGTGTGGTGCAGTGGCCTAGGGAAGGATTTAGAGCCAGAGGTCCTGGGATGCATCTCTGTTACTTCCTCACCTGGAAAATGGGGATGGAAGAAGAGGATTAGATGATCTTTAAAGTCTCCCCCAGCTCTAAATGTAAATTTAAGTAATACACAAACACAGGATTAAGTATCCACTGTGTGTACAGCCATTATTCTAGGTAATGGATAAGAAACAAAGTTAGTAAGACTGGTTCCTCCACTGAGAATATGTTTTAGTAGGAGGATAAGACATGTATTGGGCAGCTACATGGTACAATGGATATAGTGCTGAGAGTGAAGTCAGAAAGACTCATCTTCCTGAGTTCAAATCTGGCCTCAAGCACTTATTAGGTATGTGACCAGGGCAAATCGCTTAATCCTGTTTGTCTCAGTTTCCATATCTGTAAAATGATCCAGAAAAGGAAATGGTGAACTACTCCAGTTATCTTTGCCAAGAAAAAACAAAATGGGGTCACAAAGATTTAGACACAACTGAAATGACCGAACAACAAAAAGACATGTATGTGAATGACTGTGAGAGCAAATAATATAAGTACATTATGAGGGCGTAAACATCTTACTCTAAAAGTTAACCAAAAGAAGAGATCTCTTTTAGCTGGGTGTGATTAGAAAAGACAGGACGGAAGAGTATGTGGCAAGATGAATAGGATCCTAATAGGCAGATGCAGGAAGGAGAGAGTTATGGGCTTCTGGAACAATCTGAGCAAAGGTATGGAAGCAAGAATGTAAGTAGTGTATTAAGGGGACAGTAAGTACTTTGGTTTGGTTATGGCACAGAATATAAGACAAAGAGGCATGTGATACAGACCAGAGAGGCAGATTATAACTTAATCGGTAGGGGACTTGAATATTGGCTTAAAAGTTTAGCCTTTACTCAGTGAACAATTAAAAATTTTTAAATATTGAAGTGGCATGGCAAGACTTGTCTCTCAAGAAGATAAATTTATCAATAGTGTGTAGGATGGAGGAATTAGATCAAGAAACAGTGAGATAATGTTCTGTGTACTTTAAGACAATGAGGAGCTACATGGTACATTTTAGAAATATTTTCATCAAAAACAGTTTAGAAATTCTAGCACTTGAAGACCTAATTCTCCATTATTTGGAAAACTTGTCCATTCAGAATAATTGATTTATGTAAGGATTCTAGATAATCCAAGATTTTACTGTATAAGATTAAATTTTAAAAGCACAAAAGAAGCCTCCAGGATTCAAGAAAAAGGTAGGTTTTTAATTAGGAAACCTAAAAAACATGAAATGATAAATGAAGCTTTCTGGGGACATTTTTTTCAAGTACTTTCCAAAATATTTGTCAAAGTACATTTTATCAGGTCACTGCACATAGTAGGCACTAATTACATGTTGATTTGATTTGACTTGTGTGCAATTTTTGGCAAATGTTTTTGTGAGGGTTTTCATTAGGCAGCTTCGGAAATTTCACAAGAGTTTTCTGACCCATAAGGAGAACTTGGAATGAGTATATTGAGAAGCAGCTGCCTTGAGGAAGTAGCTTCAAAAAACATTGCTTCCTCCAATTGTCCACAAACAGACATTTATTTTACTGCTAGTTATAACAAACTTTTCTGTTTTAGGCCTATTTCCCAGTAATTTAGACATATGTACCTGAAACAAATATTTGGGATGTAAGAATATGCTTAAAGGATTCATTTGTTCATGGAAACAAGCATCTAGTTTACAAAATTTTTGCCTGACAGAAGGGCATTTACTGCCAAGTCTCACCTGTGCTACGGAGGCTCAAGGAAGGCTAGGCAGCAGGATCATCAGCTGATTAGTGATGGTGCCTCAGTCTGGAGTCAAAGTAGGTGAATAGACTCAAATGAAGGGAGACTGTAGCAGAGAATACATCTCCTGCAGTTTTCCTCCAGCTGAGATGGACCTTGGAGGAGCTTTTTCCATACTCTGGCAGCTTCTATGAGACCAAGGATACAGTTAAAGTCAGAACAAGGGAAAGGCTATTTATTTCACTGTTGCCCTGCTGATCCAGAGTAATGCATAGTGGAGGGGACTCTGGAGGCATCAATGAGACTGACAACAAAAGAACCCTGAACACTCCAGGAATCATCCTCATTTCCTGTCATACAACCTGTTGTGAGTTTAAACTCCTTTGCTGTGGTTGGGAGACTGAACAAGGAGGAACCAGACTCCAACCGGAGAGGGGTTTAATGTCTCAAAGAGTTAGAAGTGGAAAGTGAACAGATGTTGCTTTCTCTGACATATGTGTAATGCTTTTGATTTTACCATGCTTCTTTTGAATTTAATTAAGTTATGACCTAGAGGGGCAGCTAGGTGGTGCAGTGAATAGAGAACTGGCCCTGGAGTCAGGAGGACCTGAGTTCAAATCTGGCCTCAGACACTTAACACAAAAACTAGCCGTGTGACCTTGGGCAAGTCACTTAACCCCAACTGCCCTCCAAAAAGCAAAAAAAAAAAAAAAAAGTTATGACCTAGAGTTTTGAATGACTAAAGCAACATTCCAGATCTGGAAAGAATAGGAGAGACCTGTTTCTTTTTGGTACATGGGGACCTGAGTTAATGAGTGACAATTAATGATTGAGCAGTCAGTCATAGACTGAGCATGGTCATACAAGGGAAGGAGTAGAGTACCGGGTGATTGGTATACCATACATATTTTATTTCTCAGATGTTCTTGACTCAGATGTTGATGGTACAGCCTATGACACACAAATATATAAATGTACTGTTGCCCTTGTTCATACATGGAACTACCTCTGAGTCATTCCAGAATAATAGATTTTCCTCTACCTTCCTAGTGGTCAGGAATAAGAATCAACATTTCAAGAGGCTGTTCTGTGTATATTTTAGCATCTGTAAATGATTTTGATCTTTGAGTAAAATCTCCACAGTTTTCAAAACATGACAGTTGATACAAGCATTTATTAAGTTATCATTACCCATTATGTGGTAAGCACCATGCTAAGTGCTGAGAATAAAAAGGAAAAATCAGTCACTGATTTCAAGAAGTTCATTGTCTAATGAGAGAGACAACATGCAAACAACTATATACACAAAGAAATATGATTGCTCCTTGCTAGGTTGATGAAAACTAGTACCAACCACAAACATTGTCAAGGTCATTTTCTTTATTTTATTTTCAACTCATGGAACAAAACAGTCATTTCCATGACAGTACAATAAAAAAGATGATTGCATATGAAACTGCAAATCTACCATATACAGCTTGCTGTTCCTTCCAGACATTCAACAAAGTTATCATGTAAATTTCTTTTTTTTTCCTTTTTTCTTCCCTCCTGTCCTAGAGATGGCTACCATTAGACAAAAATAGTGTGTATATATACGTATGTGTGAATATATATGTAAAATTATTCTATGCATTCTTCTATTTGTCAGTTTTTCTATGGGTGCAGACATCTTTTTTTATACATCCTTTATTTTTAATTTGTTCATTTATAATAGTCAAAATGATTTCTTAAAACAATATTGCTATTACTGTACACAGTATTCTCTTGGTTCTGCTCACTTTGCTCTTCATCATTTCATGCAAGTCTTTCCATGCCTTTCTAAGATCATCAAGCTCATCATTTCTCATAGCACAGTAATATTCCATCATAACCATACACCACAACTTGTTTAGCTGTTCCCCAATTGATGTGGACTCCTGCACTTCCCAGTTCTTTGCCATCACAAAGAAAGCTATTATAAACATTCCCTGCATATTCAAAGTTATAACCATTATTTGTGCATTACTCTCTTATTACTATCTTATTTTTATTCACTATTTTCTTCTTCAGTCTCTCTTTTTACCCCCTTTTCTGTGATCTTTCTTCTCCCTTCACTTCACCCACCTCTCCCATTCTTTTCAAAGGCTAGAAAAATATGGCAAGAGATTAATTTGGTATTTCTTACACATCAATTGCATTTAGTTGAAAACCAAATAAATTATTACTGAAGTCATCATTTGCAGTATTTATGCCAAGATTCTCATATTATTTTTAAATAACTGAGCCACCATCCACCAGTGACAGGTCATTCTTCATAGCATGTGCCTGAGACATATTTAAGTTTGGGGCTGTTTTTTTTTAAACTAAGCTCCTTGGATTCATCTCTTTGAACTGTTCTTTTTTATATAAATTTGGAGCATATATTTTACCATTTCTAAGCTATCTTAATATCAGTTACTACAAAAGTATTATTCTTCTTCTAGATATCATTACAGATTAATGTTTTCTGTCTGCTATCTAACCAAGTGAGGATTTCTGCTGCCAGAATTAATAGACATCATTTTTAATCTGTGACAACACTCATCACTGACACAAAAGCATACTCCTCTTGACCTCATTAGTTGGTTAAACAAAACCACAATTTTTGGCAGAATATTACAGGGGACACTTAGTTCCATAGGAACAATGTTATAAATGGGATGTGCTGTCATGACATGGGAAGAAAAGGAGAAAAAAATAATGGTCTTTGGCGGTTACCTCAATGGGACACATGCAATCTCTTAAACTCCAGCCTTGGGATAGGGCTGAAGTGAGGAGAGTACTTAAGGCTTAAATATAGAGCAACTTGAGGGAGGGAAGAAGAACTAGAACAATGGTAATGAGAGATACCAACACAAGGGGAAACAGAGGAAACCTTTGGGGTTCAGCAAGGATATGGACTGGACTAGGCTTGAAAACTAACTAATAGTGAATGTCACAAAAGTTTGTTGTTTTAAACATTAAGTGGGGATTTGGCTAGAACATATTAACATATCTGTTCTATCTATGAGATCTTTTTTTCTGATGGAAAAAAAAATCTCTCCTTTCGAAATTTTTTAACTTAACAGAAATCTGTTTCTATTACCTTACCTTCTATTCCATTGTAAAAGAAAAATAAATTCCTACTAGCAAATATACGTAATAAAGTAAAACAAATTCCCTCATTGTTAGGTTCAAAAATCCATCCTTTATTCTTTGCTCTCAATCCATCATCTCTTTGACAGGAAGTGAATAGGAGGCTTTGTCATTGGTACTCTGAAATCGCTAATGATCATTGCATGGATCAGAATTCCTACAGTGTTCATAGTGTCTTTATGCTATGGTTGTTACTGAATAAATTGTTCTCCTAGTTCTGTTCATTTAGTTCTTCATCAGTTTTCAAGTCTTCAAAATACTCATTTTTGTCATATCAATGTGGTCATATAAATTGTTCTTCTAGATCTTCTTAACTCTGCATCAGTGCACACAGGTCTTTTTAATTCTCTTTGAAGTTCTCTCTTTCCTCCTTTCTTACATCACAATAGTATTCCATCATATTTATATACCACAATTTGTTCATATTTGAAGCATTTTGAGCTGTTCCTCCCAAAGAGCGTGGTGTGATTTCCAGCACAATCCTCCAGGTGAACTCTTTACTGTAGCTGGATGAGGTCAGCTTTAGTTTTTTCTATAAAACAATTCAGTTAGTTATTCATGGGACTAAGTTGAGCTAAGAATGATACTACATATCAATCTTTCAGCTGTAAAGCAGAAGGTCACATAGACCTGTAAGTCTTAGAATACTCTTTGAAATGGAGTGATATACTGTGGGGCTAATATATCTCTCAGAAACATTTTTTTAAGTTGCTGTTTGATAGGGAATGAAGTAGATAGCTTATTTCTGGCCCATTAAGCATTTTAAGTGCCTGAAGTCCAAAATAGAAATCATTATCTGTCCTTTAAAGCTCATCACTCTTCCATATGTCCTTATTTCTGATGAAAACAACGCCATCCTTCTAGTCATATGCATTTACAACCTTCACGTGAGCCTCAATCCCTCACTCTCCCTCACTATACAGGTTTAGTCAGTTGCCTAATCTTGCCTTTTCTACCTCCTCAGCATCACTCAGAAATATTTCCTTCTCTGTACTCACCCAACCACCACACTAGTTCAGGCTCTTGTGACTTTTTCCTGGACCATTGCAACAACCTCTTTTTTGATCTCTTTGTCCCATTTCTCCCCCAATTTAATCCATTTTGCACAATTGCTATAATGTTTTTTTTTCTGAAATTGCAGGTCTGACCGTGTGATTCCCTTCTTCAGTAAACTGCAATGGCTCCCTATTACTTTTAGGATCAAATAAAAAGTCCTCTGGGTTGACTTGTAAAACCTTTCACAACCTGAGCCTGACTTACTTTTCCCACCTTGTTACACATTACTCCCCTTCCTTTACTCTGTGGATTAGCCAGAGTGACCTTCTTGCTATTCTTGATGACTTCAGTAATAATTTATTTGGTTTTCAACTAAATGCAATTGATGTGTAAGAAATACCAAATTAATCTCTTTCATCTTTCACCTTGGTGCCTGTGGACTACTGGTCCTCCATACATGGACTGCTCTCCCTCCTCACCTCTTCCTGTGAGAATCTGAGTTTTTTTCCCTTCAAAACTCAACTCAAGTGCCACCTCCTAATTGAAGCCTTTCTTGATTTTTCCTAGCTGCTAGTATGCTTCCCTGCAAAACTACCCTGTATTAGTGTTATCCCTATTTTGCATGTACTTATAAGGGCAGCTAGATGTTGCAGTGGATAGAGCAATGGACCTGGAGTCAGGAAGACTAATCTTCCTGCGTTCAAATCTAGCCTCATATGCTTACTAGGTGTGTGACCCTGAGCAAGTCACTAAACCCTAGTTGCCTCAGTTTCCTCATTTGTAAAAATAAGCTGGAGAAGGAAATGGCAAACTACTCCAGTATCTTTGCCAAGAAAACCCCAAATGGAGTTATGAAGAGTTTGGTCATAACCAGAATGACTCAACAACAACAATATACTTATATTGTTATATGTACTCAGGATACCTTCTTTCCAATAGAATGTTAGCTCCCTGCAGGCAGCAGTGGTTCCATTTTTGGTTTTGCATCCCCAGCATCTAACACAGTGTCTGGTACATAGTAGGCACTTAATACTTATTGACTGATTGATTCCAGTTGGAATCTGTAAATACATAATTCCTTGAAATCTCTGGACTATAGAAGCCTTAGAGAGTTCCTTGCCTCTCATCCTTAGGACCCACTCTATCTTTGTAAAATAAGATTTTGCCTTAGGAAAGTGAATAAAGGAAGCCTGAAGAAATATTAAAGAATGACTGCAGAATGGGATCATTCCAGATATGCCTAACCAATGAGTGCTTGGGTTGTTAACCAAATAAGGAGAGATGCCACTAAAATTCTAAATAAAGAAATCCTTGAAACCTATTAAGTGACTGATCCTCCTCTCTTAGGGAAAAGTTTTATTTCAATTCATTTTAACAAATCTTCATTAAGTACCTACTATGTGCTCAACACTGAAATAGCTGAAACTATCTCTTTATCAGCATTCTCCCCCATTAGCTCTCTGTGAAGCATTCCTGGAAACAGGCCATAAAACTAACATTTGAATCCCCGCTGCAAAAGTTCAAGATGAGCTGGAGAATGTAAACGTACTTTAAATTGTAGGAGAAAACTGTTGGCACAGAATAAAAGCTTTGCTGTTTATTAGAACAGGCTCATAGCTGTAAGCACCCAGTACTTCCAACCTTACATGTTTAATTCAGGAGAAGAGGAGGGGTGGGGGGAAGATAGCTCTGATTTTCTGCACGCTGTTGCCAAACTGAGGCAGGAGCAGATTTTCCCAATCTTTATAATGTCTTGATCAGATAACTGATATAAAATATCTTCCAAAATCCTCTGTCTTCTCGGACTTTATGGTTTGTTCTTGGTAAATCAGAGATAAACAAGAATCAACTTAATAAATCTATCTAATATTATAAATACGTAGGCCCTGGTTGTTTTCCTTTGAGGGCGATAGGCCAGCAATCAGCAAAAATTCAGTTCCCCGGGCTCTTCTCAAAGGGTCACCGCATTAATACTATTCTGGCTTTGCAAATTGTTGCAGCTGGAGTCTCTAGTTGCAGCTACAGACCAAGATTTGGTGCCTTTTGGGAAAATACTGAGAGACTCCTGACCGTGCATTGCCTGCTTTCAGTAGAAAGAAATATTTGCTTTTTAAACACTGATTCCAGGAAGGCTTTTCAAGCCTGGCTTGTAGCTTGTTGTTCAGTCATTTCAGTCATGTCCGAATTTTTGTGACCCTGTTTGGGGTTTTCTTGGCAAAGATACTGGAGTGGTTTGTCATGTCCTTCTCCAGCACATTTTGCAGATGAGGAAACTGAGGCGAACAGGGTGAAGTGACTTGCCTAGTAAGTGTCTGAAGCCAGGTTTGAGTTTAGGTCCTCCCAATTCTAGTCCTGGCACTCTATCCACTGCACCACCTGGCTGCCCCCATCTTTAACTGCAGAAGCTGCCAAAGTTCATAATTACCCAAGAAACATTACTTCAAATTCCTCTTCCTTACATAACACCTTAAATCCTACAACAAGGAAAGGTATCAGACTTATTAAAGTTCTTAACTCCTGTATGGGTCTTTCCTACCTCTCAGTCTACTAGCATTGATTAAGTGCTATGTACCGAGTGCTGTGCTAAGAGATAAGGTGAAAAACAGTCCCTGCCCTCAAGGAGCTCACAGTCTAATGGTGGAGGCAACATGCAATCACCTGTGTACAAACAAGATACACACAGGATAAAATGAAGATAATTTGCAGAGGGAAGACCCGAGCATTAAAGTGGGGGGTAGGGGCTCAGGAAAAGTCCCACCTTCTGAAGTAATCAAACACGACTGAAACAGCTCAACACCCACAAAGCAGCAGAAGAAAACTGCCTTCCCCTTTCCTTCCTTTCTGCCCCTACCAGGAGGGTTCTAGTAGTGGTGATCATTTTTAAAATAGAGTCTCCAAGGGCTTGGTGAGAATGACTGGAAAGCAAGCAGATTTTAAGCAAAGGACTTTACTTTGAGTAGATTTTAATTAAAAGCAGCTCACATCTTTTCAGTTGCTCATATCAAGGTTTCAAAGGTTACCAAGTGACATTTCACAAAGGGGAAATGATTGGGTAGTAGGGAGCCATTTTATTTACTCCTTACAATTTAGAAAGAGGCAGAGGAGAGAATGCAAGAGAGAGACTGTGAAATAATATAGCATTTCTATAGTGATTTTTATGGTAATATGTTTCCACTTGACTGGCATGTCAAGTGATTGTTTCAGCAGAAGTCACCATGTCTGATAATTATAGGCCAAGTTTACACAACATCCAGGGACTTTAAAATTTAGCAAGTATGAATGAGTATATATTGTTTTGAAAGACAGACCAGATCATTCCAACTAAAAGCAAAACAGTTTTAGTTTTGAA
The DNA here is from genome assembly GCA_028646575.1 of Pseudocheirus occidentalis. Lineage (NCBI taxonomy): Eukaryota > Metazoa > Chordata > Mammalia > Diprotodontia > Pseudocheiridae > Pseudocheirus > Pseudocheirus occidentalis. The sequence goes on along the minus strand of CM053594.1, from coordinate 143,172,145 downwards.
TTACTCATTGGTGTTTTCAGGATAATGAAAATTATTCCACAAGAAAGTTATGATGGCTTTTCCCACAAGATGGCGACGAAGGCGAAGAAGGAAGTCGTTTCCCCCCCCCCCCCAAGACAGAAGCCAAGTCCAAGGCCTTGAAGGCCAAGAAGACTGTGCTAAAGGGTGTCCATAGCCACAAAAAGAAGAACTGAATATCCCCCACCTTCCGGCCACCCAAAACACTAAGACTTCAAAGGCAGCCCAAATACCCTCGGAAAGGTGCCCCTCGGAGAAACAAGCTTGATCATTATGCCATCATTAACTTTCCCTTGACCACTGAGTCTGCTATGAAGAAGACTGAGGACAACAACACCCTAGTCTTCATTGTGGACATCAAGGCCAACAAGCATCAGATCAAGCAGGTCATAAAGAAACTGTATGACATCGATGTGGCCAAAGTCAACACACTGATCCGGTCTGATGGAGAAAAGAAGGCCTATGTCTGTCTTGCTCCATACTATGATGCATTAGATGTTGCCAACAAAATTGGAATCATCTAACTTACTGTGTCCAGCTGTGTCCCATTCCTACAATAAAAAGTTTTCCAGAAAAAAAAAAAAAGAAAGCTACGATGGAAAGTATAGTGGATATGGTATAAAAAGCAATCTGGGTTCTAGTCAGTTCTGCCCAGACCAAACCTATGTGATGTGGGGACAAGTCATTTCTTTATGGTCAGGGTTTGGTTTCCTCATCTTCAAAGTAGAATAATAATTCTTGAGCAACTTACTTCACAGAATCCTCAAATGAGAACATATTTACCAAGTGTTAGCTGAATATAAGGGCTCTTTTTCCCGGTGTTTCATTTCACTCTATGCATTATGGACCTTGACTACATGGAAGGTTTTTATTTTTTTATATCTTAGAAGATAGTACTATTAACCTGAAAAAAGATGTGAATTTTTTAAAGTTTGTAAGATAATTGTTTGGAAGTTGTAACAGGGAAAAAACCAACTCATTCTGTTCTGGAAACTTCACATATGTTTACTTTAGTCGACCAGACAAATGGAAAATCTTGGCAGGCTCTGAGTCAGCCAACATGGATGGAGCATCTTTATTTCTGTTCTGTCTTCAATAACAATATTTCATATTTGACTCTTTGCAGAATGATGTGGCTGCACTTCTCAAACCAATATCGGAAAAGATTCAGGAAATACAAACTTTCAGGGAGAGAAATCGGGGGAGTCAAATGTTTAACCACCTTTCAGCTGTGAGTGAAAGCATTCCTGCACTAGGGTGGATAGCAGTGGTAAGTCTGCACCTTAATTTGGAGAGTCCTCATCTTGGCACCCTTTTGATAGTTGAAGGCACAACTAAAAGTTATACACATAAAAAGATGTAAATTCCACCTTCCTGTTTCTTCATCTTTAGCTTGGTGCATTAGTGAAAGCTCTTTTCTCTTTCTTTTCAGCCTATGCTAAGTTCTTATTCTGCTTAATGTGTTCTATGCAGTCTATGAAATCACCCTCTCTACCTTTAATCAACTCATGTTTTGCTTAATAACTTTAAAGTATCACTACCTCCATTGCTTATCTTTTTTTTCTCTGAACCATTTTCTTGCTTTGTTATTTTTTTTCTTCTGTGCTGGGGTGATGGTGCTGTTCTCTTAGTCCCCCAAACCAGGTCCTTATGTCAAGGAGATGAATGATGCTGCTACATTTTATACTAACAGGGTCTTAAAGGACTACAAGCACAGGTATGTTGCCTTATTTTTATTGTCCTTACATTGGAGTTGATCATTTAGAAATAGTCATGCTACTGTTGTTTAGCAGAGTCCATTGTTTCTTTCAGAAATCTTTGAAATTCAATTTACATATATAAAGAGGTACAACAAAATCAGAAATGAAACAAATATCCAGATATTTAAAATATCACTTCTTTATTATTATTCTTGTGATGAACAACTTTACCAGTTTTGTGTGCATTGTGTGTTTTCCCCATTTTTGCTATAATCTAAAAATTTCTAAATCTAATCTAAACATTTCTACAAGCACCTTAAGGTTTACAAAGGGCTTTTGTCACAACAGTTACAAGAGGGTCAGTAATGCAAGTATTATTAGCCACATTTTATAGATGAAGAAACCAAGGCCCAGAGCATTTTGAGTGACTTACAGCTCGTCTCATTACTCTTTTCAGTGTATATGCTATGTTGTATTTCCCTTAGTAACATTAGTTTGTAAATATCAGTAATTTGTAAAAGTCAGGAAAGGAGAAATCAGAAAATGAAGCCATGTAAAGAAGAAAAGGGCAGGGAAGGAGATCCTGGCTTGAGATTATTAAGATGAAGAATCACAGGATCTGAGATTCAGAAGTATTCTCAGAAATTTTGGAGGCTGTCATATCATACTTACTGTCAACTTATACTGAACTCAAGTCTGCCCAAAAATGTTCTCATGTTTTTCCCAGGAACTGTTGTCTAACAATGTCTTTCTCTGTCATGTATCTGATGCACCTGATTTTAACTTGTGTTGAACAAGTACCTTGCATTTATTTATTTATATATTCATTACATATATCCACATGAAATGCTGTTTTATTCAATTCAACCCATTGTTTTAGTCCATCAAGATATTTTTGGTTCCTGCCTGTCATCTAGCATGTTAGGAATCCCTCCCATATTGACCTCATCTGAAAATCTGATGAGCCATTATCTGTGCCTTCATCCAAGTCATCAATAAAAATATGTGACAGGCCCGAAGTCAAAGATCTGGGACACTTTACCACCTCCCGTCAAGGTGACACCAAGTAATTCAGAATCAAATTAACTATAGTGTTTTCTAGTTCAAAACTCTTTTTGTCTTATCCAAAGGAAAGGTTTGTTAACTGCTTGGCTGAAATCTAAGCAAACTTCATCTGTATCATTACTCTCAACTCTCAACAGCAGCTAAGTGTCACAGTGGATAGAATGCTGGGACTGGAGTCAGAAAGACTTGAATTCAAATCCAACCTCAGGCACTTACTAGTCATGTGACCCTGGGGCAAGTCATTTAACTTTACTTGTCTCAGTTTCTCATCTATAAAATGAGCTGAAGAAGGAAATGGCAATCACTCTAGTATCTTTGTCAAGAAAACCCCAAATTGGGTCATGAAGCTTCTCTTAGGGGTGGGGATACTACCATGATTTTTGTCACAAATCTATATATTTCAGGTGAAAATGAATTAGAGGGATTGATTTATTAAGATTCCACTTCACCTTACCAGAATAGTTCTAAAAGTGAGAATAAGAGGAAACAAGCACATTGTAGAATTAAATAAATCCCTATTTTAAGTGACGAAATAAATAAGAATTATAAATAACATAAATGTATAGTACACTTTATAGTATGCTTTTTATATTCATCTTTTTTTTTTACTTATTTAAAGTTTTGGCTGGAATTTCATTGTCAGCAGTGACACCATCATTGCTCTCACAGAGAGTAGGCACATTCTGATTAAACATCATAGTCTGTGTGTGCTAATGGCAAGTTCATCCTGAACTCTGGGAGTTTCGCTTGAGTGACTCACCAAAAAGGACCTGGCATCTTCCTTGTTCTCAATAGAGATGGTTCTTTGTGGCACAGGAACACGGTCCGTCACACCTAACTTTCTGTCCTGGTAACATACCTACTCATCCAGAGAGTTTGGGGTATTTTCATTTACCCAGACAGACTGAATCCAAATTGTGTCTCATGTCTTAAATATTGTAGGACATTATAATGTGAATTATTTGATGGCAGTGGGATTGTAAGTCATTTTCCTTTTTAAAACATCAAAGCAGGGGTGGCTAGGTGGCTGAGTGAATAGAGCACCGGCTCTGGAGTCAGGAGGACCTGAGTTCAAATCCGGCCTCAGACACTAAACACACACGTACACAAAACTAGTCATGTGACCTTGGGCAAGTTACTTAACCCCAATTGCCCTCCAAAAAAAAAATCAAAGTGGTAATTGCTGAAAGGCAACCTTCATATTAGTGATTCCTGGAGGTAAAAAAAAATATCAGTTGGTACACACACACACACACACACACACACACACACAGAGTGAGTCAAGTTACTTGTTCATGTTCATGCCATGTTCAGCATCGATTCAGAGGGCCACTAAGCTTATCCTACATGAACATAAAGAAAACACTCGGCATCCCTCAGTCTTGCTTATTTTCCTACACACCAACTTAGAAATGTTCTATTTTCCCATTAGCATGTCCTCTTCCCACCTCACTTCCTGAGCCTCTCTCCTTTCCTCTGTATTGGCGGGGAGAATGAGGGAAGTTGGCATCTCAGCTGCAGTGCCGAGGAGTTGAGGCTTCCTCTTCTGTCAGAGTTAGCATTCTGACACCACAAAAAGAATGTGGGGCTGGTCCATAAATGTCAGAATTTGGCTGGAAAGCGTATTTCTGGCAACATCAAGGGCAAATCTATTATAAGCCCTGTGGAATAGCTGCCAGAAGAACCCATTCACTTTGCTTCCAGTAAAACCAGAACCCTGGCCATAAACTCTCTCATCAGTGCCAGGGATAGACCACCCCAGGGATGCAGAATATCCTATATCCCACCACCCTGAGTGATCACCTACTTTCTTTTTTTTAAATATATTTTATTTTTCCACAATTACATATTAAAACAATTTTTAACATTTTTTCTTAGTTTTGAGCTCCAAATTCCATCCCTCCCTCCTACTTTCCCTTCCCACCTCCTTGAGACTGTAAGAATCAGATATAGGCTTACATGTGCAATCACGTAAAACATTTCCATATTAGTCATTTTGTACAAGAAGACGTGAACAAAAGAAAAAAAGAAAGTGAAAAATAGCATCCTTCAGTCTATATTGAAACAATGGCAGTTCTTTCTCTGTATTGCAGAGGGACCCAAGCTTGCTTCATTCTTCCATTACTTGCAGTTTCACTCAGGACCTACAGAAAATTTTCACAAGTGTGTCTTATGAGATACTGTAGTCACTGAGTAATTCTTACCCTTAAAAAAAGCACCAGAGTTAAAAGACAAGCTGATGACCTCCAACTATCCTCCCTTAGCTTCTTCATTAAAGGGCTGTGTACAGCAGGCTCTCTGTGTCTGCTTGTTATCAAACAAGTGTATTGACTTACTGACACTTCCCCTCAGTGGGGGACTAGAATAAGCTGGTTGGTTTGGCTTCATCACTGTCTTTTATCCATATGTTATCCCTGGTACAGATATTTCCATGGCAATTGTGGCTGATTCTGTTTATCCTTCAATAAATACCTCTAGACCAAGGCTTCTTAACTTTTTTGGCAACCTTTGGCAGCCTAGTAAATTAATCTGTTGGAACCCTTATCAGAATTATGTTTTTAAATCCATAAAACAGAAGACATGATAGCAAAGGAAATCAATTATATTGAAATAGCTATCAAAGCATAGATTAAAAACAAGCTTGTGGACCCTAGGTTAGAAATCCCTGCTCTAGGGGGTCATGGAAGCATTTTTAAAATAATTCACCAAAGAGAAGAAAAAGAACTTGAGGGGCAGACAGATAAGGTGGATAGCTTGCATATTAACATGTTGAATTCATTATATACTTTTTGATAAAGCAAGCCAAACATTATATTCACAATTTCATGTATAATCCTCAAGGTGTTCTTTGTCTATGGGACCGCTCATGGTCATAGGTGTTTGTCAAGTTGAAAAAAACAAAAAATAAAAATCATTTTTAAATACATGCATTTAACTTTGTAAGTATCCCTTTCCAACACTTTGTAAAGTAGAACCTGAGCACTGATGGACTGGTTCATCAAGTTAAAGTTAGACGAGCTTATCGTGGTTAAAAAAAAAAATTGGTTTTGCCCACCGAGTTGTACATGGACTGGAAGTCAGGGAGACCTAGGTTCAAATCCTTCTTCTAACACAGTAACTATGCCACCCCTGGCAGGTTAACCTCAGGAGGCTTCGACTCCTTTAGTTGCAAAATGAGAATAACAATACTTGTATCTATCCCAGAGAATTGCTTTGAGACACAAATGAGATTACATATATCAAGTGCTTTGCAAACTTTAAAAGTACCATCTCAGTGTCTTCATCATATACTCAGTGTATACAATTATACACACACATATACATATATACTATGTATCACACATATATGGTATTTTTCAACATATGATTCATTTTTCTCCCAAATTTGGTTCATACAAGACCAGAATGTGACCTATAATCATGCCCCTTTTGTCCTCTAGCTCACTTTGAGTAAGAGGCAAAAGTCACATGGGAGTCACAAAGGGGTCCCCACTACTTCATTTATTCCTCTAGCTGAATGTGGGCTACAAAATTCCCTGTATGAGGCTGTCCTGCCTGGGCTGCAGGGCAGCTTCACCCCATACCTCCCCTTCTTTTCAATTGTCTGGTCACTTATTTACACAGTAAATAGATTTTTATACAGCAGTTTCATGTCCTTTTTTTTTTCAAAAAAAACACCATATAACATTGTAATTATTCAATTTTACCTTTGCATTTTATCCTTTTGAAAAGCTCTCACTAAAAGCATATAGTCTATATTGTTGGGGCAGCTTTTAGAAGCAGTGTGATACCAACATGTGCATATGCACATATACACAAATACATGCTAGTATTTACCTGTATTTTAAAATGATTTTTTGAACTTTTTGAACTTTTCAAGCTTTTTTTGAACTTTTCAAACATCTGTGATCATGTACATTCCCATGTGTATTTATTGGGAAATTTTTAAAAATAAAAAAAATCCTAAGTTGAAACTAAGTCTTGCATCAGATCCACGAATACATAAAAGCTTGCCCATATTTGGAGAAATGGAGGAAGCTTCCAAATTGCTTAATTTATCCCACTTAAGTTGAGATTTCTTTTGCTTCTTCTTTTTACCTGACTGTATTTATTTGGATGAACTATCTTCATAGAAGTAGAAGATCTGAAGAGATGAACTTAGCTTGTTTACATTTTAATGGCTATAAAACACTGTGCACACCAGTGACACTTTAGAAATAACCAGCCAGTTTCAGAGGAGCAAGTGAAGGCCACAGCTGGGCTGGCTGTAGATGTGATTGCCTCAAGCTGCGGCCAGAAGAGGGAATGATAGTCCAATGCTTATGACCATCTCCCCACTCCTAGTTCACCAGATGAATCGTACAGTGAAGAATGTGTTCAGATTTAGCAAGTCAGTATTTTTTCCACAGGGTTTTTTCCTCGGTGAGCATTCCAGAGTTCTACAGAGGCACTTCAAGGGATATTAAAATTGGTGATATCAATACTGCCATCATGAGAGCATTTTTCTCCCAACTGTTAAAAAAAATCCCTCTTCTTTTTGGGTGACCAATGTTACTGTATTTTGTAACTGGTTTTATTTAGTTCATCATGAGTTAATATATTGGAATACTCTATAAATTTAAAGAATTAATAAACACAGTATTTGTTGCCTTGAAAAAAAGGAACAGCCAGATAAAATCCTTCAGGAGGTTCCTCTCAAAGACAAAGTGATAGCTACACAGTTATCACATCAGCGTCTTTGGTATAGTGCTGGAGTGGGGAACCTGCAGCCTCAAGGCCACATGTGGCCTTCTGGGTCATTGGATGCTACATTTTGACTGGATCCAAGTTTTACAGAACAAATCCTTTTATTAAGAGGATTTGTTCTTTGAAGTTTGGATTCAGTCAAAGGGCCACACTTGAGGACCTAGAGGTTTACATATGACCTCAAGGCTGCAGGTTCCCCACCCCTGGTACAGACAGACATCCAGTCTAGAATATGTAGATGCTTTCCACATGTGTTTTCCCCGTCTTGGAGATAAATGGGGACAAAGAAATTTTAGAAACAGCAATTGGCTAAGCTCTTTTGGACTAATAGGTATAAATGTAGCATTAAAAAAAACTCCACTCTCTTACATGATTCTATCTTTCTCTCACTAATTAAGTGACTTACGTCATGTGGATTGGGTGAAGTCCTACCTGAATATCTGGACTGAGCTTCAAGCATACATCAAGGAGCATCATACCACAGGCCTTTCTTGGAGCAAAACTGTAAGTGTTCCATTGCTTTTTGTGTAGCACCCATGACTCCTCACCCATGAGTCCAAGAAAGTTAGCCCAAGTTTTAGGTACTTCTTAAGTTAGAATCTTCTCTAAAAAATAACTCATAACATCCCACCCATATGTTCCCTTTTAATCAGCAAGAGGAGTCTCCCTTATAGAATGAATAAATGAATGAAAAAAGCATTTATTAAGTACTGTGTACAACACATTGTTTAAAAATTCTGGGAATACAAATACTCCCCCTAAAAAAAAACAGAGTCCCTACCTTCCCAAGAGCTTACCTTGTGATAGGAGAAGACAACACATATCAGGAGAGAGGTAACCGGGGAAGGGTGAAATCACAGGGATGATGAATGGAACTATTGGTCAATTGAATGATTCATGCCCTTTCCAGAAGCAATGGAAGTATTGATTTGGTTAATCTTCCCAGAGCAAGAGGTACCAAGAAAGAAAGGAAAAAAAGAACAGAATCTGTGTGAAGACAGGAAGTAGAAAGACAGTGTAGTCAGATGCTTGATGTTCTCACCAACCAGCATGACACCAAGGAAGGAGCCAGAGATCCATTTGGGAGAGTCCACAGTGGGAAGAGCATCAGTGACCAGTTCTCGTACCTGGGAAGAGGAATGGAGATAGCAATAAGAGGCTGATATAATGCCAACAGGCACCTAACTACCACTTTAATTTGAAGTTACAATACCAGTTTATTAAGTTTTAAAGAACTTCCTCTACCATATTTCTTCTTTTTAATAATTTCATTACTGGGGAGTGTTGGCATGACTTCACGCAGAATTTTTTTAACTAGAATGTCTACTATCTGTTTCCATTAAGAGTAGTTATTTGAAATAACTCATTAAAGGTAGGGCTCTCTTCTTCTTTATGAATTATCATAATTATGAATATCATGGCAGAGGCTGTGGTCATGCAATGGAGCCTCGGTCTTCCAAGTTTGTTCAGGATTTTGTTTTGAGTCACTTGCCCTAAGTCTCCTCTTACAAAGTTCAGATATTGTGTTCTGTGTCCACTTTGCCTACTGTCCAGCAGCAGCAGCAGCAGCAGCAACATCACTAACATTTATGTCGCGCTTCTGATATACCAGGCACTGTGCTAAGTACCTGACAGTAATGATCTCATTTGATCCTGGGAGGTAGATGCTATTATTATTTCCATTTTATAGATGAGGAAACTGAGGCAAACAGGGTTAAGTTACTTGCCCAGGATCATACAGCTAGTAAATATCTAAGACCAGGTCTGATCTTGTCTTCCTGACACCAGACTAGACACGCAGTTCACTGTACCACTTAACTGGCTAAATAAACAGAGAAGGAGGGAAAATAGTTCACAGCATGTATAACTTTTCCTTCTGTTACATTCTCACAATTTATGGGAGGAGAGCCTCACAATAAAAACTTTGATAAGAAGGATTGTATGTATGTGTATGCAGGAGAGTATGATAGTAACTATTGCAATCTCTACTTATCTGCCTAAGGTTGATTTCACATCACTATCATTATAAATTTGCTCACTATATAAAAAGAAACAACTAGGTGTTTGCACCAATAAAGTGACCAATAACAGGTTCTAGTTAAAGATTAAAGAATTGTCAATCAAAATTCCTTGTATTAATTACTGTCTCATTGCATGATAATGGCAGCAAACTTTGGGCCTCAGTTTCTCAGACTATGAAATGAAATTGCTTTCACATACATACTAGCAACCTGAAAATAAAGATAAATTAAATTGTATTAAAGTCCTAGATGAAATGAGTAGTATTAAATAGCAGTGCTACGGATTATAATATGTGTATGTATATATAATACATATATAATTTGTTTTAAACAGACAAAATCTACTTTCTCACCCTCCTATCCTCCTGCCCCAGTTGAGAACACAGGAAGAACTAACCTCATTACAGAGACATATAGTCAAAGCAGCTTTCTATATTGGCCATGCCCAAAAAGATACTTGTCTCATTCTGCACTCTGAGTCTCTGAGCAGTGTGTTACTACAGCAGCAAGCACCCTGGAATACCTAGGACGGCTGCTAGCACAGGTTCTTTGATCTGCTTTTCTAAAGGAAAGCACCTCAAAAAGGGGTTAACCAACTTATTTTAATCAAACATATATCTTTTATCTAGTTCAGGTGGAAAAGATAGTACCCTGAACTTCAGAGAATACAAACAGAAGTTATAAGCACACAAAAAATACAGACAGAGAAACAGACTTTTAGACAGAGCTTCCAACTGTCTGACCATTACATCCATACCTAGTCAGTTACCAGAGAGAGAAGCACTGACACCTGGGTTTTCAAAGCCAGGGAACTTCACAGCAGCTGGCCAGAGTCTCTTCTGGCCAAATCACACGACTCTTCCCATGAACGAACCTCAAAACAATGAGCCCCAACCTTGCCTCAGAGGTATATATAGCCTTCTCCAGTGTCAGAGAACATCACAACCTTCATGACCCACTTCTCAGTCACAAAGTAACAAGGTATGTGCAGCCCTGAAAAACAATCCTCCCACCACAGGCTCCATGTGACTACATTCAGCCTATTAGGGGACAGAGCATATTTTCAAATCAGGGAAGGTCCTCAAATGCACTTAAGCCTATCAAGGGGCAGGGAAAATATGTTACATGATTAGTCCTCTGGAATTATGGTTGGTCATTGCACTGACAGTTCGTTCAGCACAGTTGTATTCCCATTATGTTTATATATCATAACTTGTGCTTTGATTCCCTAATTTATGGGAGCACCTCCTCAGATTCCCATTCTTTGCCAACTCCAAAAGGGCTACAAATATTTTTATACATCCTTATAATTTGTTTGTTTAGGTCTAATCCCTCCTTTAATCTATCCTCCCTCTAATTCTCCCACCCCACCTCTCTCCTTTCCCTCCTATTTTCTTGTTGAGTGAAATATATTTCCATACTCAACTATGCCTGTGTATTTGTGCATTTTTCCTGTTTTTGACCAGTTGAGATAAAAGTGAAGTTCAAGTGTGGGCTCTCTCCCTACTCACACCCTCCTCCTTGTTTGTATATGTACCTTGATTATGTGAGATAGTTTACTATAACCTTCCTTTCTCCTCCATTCCAGTGTATTCCTCTTCCCCTCTCTTTCCACATAATAGAACCACTCCCAGGTCTTGTCTAATTATGTTCCTCTGTGACTATTGGTGTGTTGGGAGCCGATTTGGGGGAGCTCTGTTGTCCCCAGACAGGGCTGAGAAAGAATCACCAACCCAGGGGTAATATTGAATGCATAAAAGAGAGACAGGAACTCTCAGAATGGTGAGAGTAGAGAGCAAACTCTATTACCCTATGTCCAGGCTTTTATAGGATGCTTCTTAATTGTTTTGCCCTGCAGACATTGTGTACTTCTTTGTCCCAGGCTGTGGGTGTATGTGACATGCATATCTCGAGGACCTAATCCTCACACCTGTATGCCTGGGCATCTTCCGGGGGATCAGAAACCGATCCAGGCCTGTCAGCAAGCCAAATACCTGAGAGGGCTTGTTCAGCCATCAGGGTCTGAATCCCAATTGCCTGTGGTCCTCAACATTGGTGGTGATAGGGTTCATAGGGAAAACATGTATCATCTCCTCATATTTTAATATAAGCAGGTTGTCCTTATTTAATTCTTTACCATTGTTTATTCATGTTTACCTTTTCGTGTTTCTCCTCATTCCTTTATTTGAACTTCAGGGTTTCTTTGCAGCTCTGGCATTTTCATCAGGAATGTCCAGGGTCTCCCTACTTGGGAATATCACCCCCATATTCAGGTCCCCTTTTCATTCAGCTCTAGATCTGTGATCCAGAACTGAGTAGTGACAAAGCCTCCTGTTGGCACCTGTCTCCATCTCAGTGCCTCAGTGTGGTGTGTGCGTGTGTGTGTGTGTGTGTGTGTGTGCTTGTAGGGGTCTGAGACCTCCCCTTAAGCTACAGCAATCTCCCATCCCCACCAGTCCCCAGTGTCCACACACACTTTCATTTCTCTGCCAAGCTACGCTGGACAAATGACTCACTATGACACTGTCTGAATTTCCCCATCAAGACTTGGTCTAACCCATTTTCTAGATCTGTTTAGAGAAATTTTATGAGGAGAACTCACCATACTACTTCTTACCCCTTTGCCATTTTGTCTCTGCCCCCTCTATGCTATGGAATTTCAAAGATAAAAGTGAAAAGTAAATGATTCGTTAAAGGAAAATATTTAGTCTTTCCTTGATTCTAAAGTATACATTCAAACTTCCTGTTAGCTGGGCCCAAAGATACTATGTAACATAAGTATTTAGTATAAGAAACTTTTCCATTCAAATAATTGATCCGTTGCAAGAAGTTGATTCATTTTCAGTTCTTAAAGGAAAAGGTGATAGTTCTGCCCCAACACTGAGTAAGAATATTTTTAAGGAAAGAACAGAAACAGTACTGTTCATTGTGTACAAAAAGTTTGATGGCACGGTCATGAAGACATGTTTTGCTGATATTCACACCTTCCTTCCTTAGGATCTGCCAGAAACTATACAAAGTACTAGAGATTTTGCATGTAGACATTAGAGTGTTTGTAGGTCTTTTTAATGTATTGTTAGGAAACTTATTGGTTGTATCTGATTTGGATAGATATTTATACAGAGTCCCCTCCATGTCTAAACTCTACAGTTTTGTGTATTATTTTCACACCTTTTTCCAAAAAATTATCTTTGTAATTTTTTTGTCTCTACCCCAAATTCCAAAAATACATTTTCATGCATGGTTTGAAAAATGTGAAACCATGATAGGACTCTAGAGTGTGACAGAAGAAATAACAACACAGTCTGAGCTCATAAACAATCAAAGAGATTTCTCCTCGCTTATACTGTTTAAGATACAACCAAAAAATGAACTACAGAGAGTTAGGACATGAATCACAGAGCCCTTGCAAAGCAGGGCAAAAGGGGCTTTTAACAGCTTTCATAGTTGTGTGCTCATGGGAAATAAGAAACAACATTAGGAGAAATCAATTGATAAAATTGCCATTGGGAGGTTTTTTTTTAAATTCCATTTTGATACTAAAGTAACTTACAGTCAGGTTTCATTGTTTCATATGAGCATCAAAAGATAGCAAACCTCACCTTAACACCCTCAGTGCTTTCCACTGGAATTTGTTTTTCTCCTTTTTCCTTCAATTAGATTTGGAGGTAAGAGGAAACGGACTTGTGTGTGATGGCGTCTTTTGTAAAGTAATTGACAGCAGACTCTCTGAGAATTCAGGTTTCCCAAGGACTGTTTCTCTCAAAAAATAACTGTCCTCTGTTCTGTGCTCACAGTTGGAACCACATTTGCTTGTTATCACTTCTTGACCTTTGCATTCAGACTACAGCTGTACCAGGCAACTGTTGTTTCTTTCAGTTGTCACTGCTGAAATGTAAGATTTTTTGAGTGATCTCTCTTAGAACAATGTGGCAGGGGGAGGAAGGGGAGGAAGAGAGAGTGTGTGTGCACGTACCCACAAGTGTGCGCCAATGTGGGCATAACAGAATGAACAGCTGTGGAGAACTCCACCAAGAATTCCTTATAGATGCTTGGATTTACACCAGTGACAGTCTTTCTCACTTCAGCAGCCTCTCTTTGCAGCATGAAAGTAACTGCTGCCTGGATATACTCTAATGAGTTCTCTCAAGCCCACTTAATACCAAATGCTACTCATAGTTTGTATTTAAACTTGGTCACTGGGCAATCCTTCATGTTAGGTTTATATAGCATTTTTCAAAATTATGTTCTGAAGGAATTTTGGGTGAGTTATTCAAGATGGTCTCTTGGCACATCGGTAATAGGGACACCAGAGTTTATTGTTGCCTCTAGTTAATCAAATGTGTACTGTATAATAAATATCCTTGGGCAGAGCTGTCCTGTGAAGTGATTAGAGCAGAAAGATAAAGGTCAAGTCTTCACACCTGTGGTTTATTGAGAAATTCATGTTTTTTCCATGAATTATTCAAATCGTTGCTCCTATCTTTATTTTGTTTCACTCTGCACAGCTCTTGTCTAAGAAAGATCAAGAGAAGACTAGCGAATAAGAAAAGAAACAAATATTTCCTCAACTTTGGGTTATCAAACTCAATCAGTATTTCTGCTTTTTCTGTTTACTCTTATTATTGCAGAATTTATTTATTTTTAGTTTTCAGCATTCATCTCCACAAGATTTTGAGTTCCAAATTTTCTCCCCATCTCTCCCCTAACCCCCACCCCAAGATGGCGGTATGCAGACTGATTACTCCTTCTCCTTCCTCCATGCCCCCTTACTTCTACATCTTAGGGCAAGATGGATTCCTATACCCCATTGCCTGTATATCTTGTTTTCTTGCTGAATTATTTTATTCTGTGAACACTTAGGTCCTTTATCATAATTTACATGCATTCGATATAGATCCACACATATGTTAGTGTCTAATAAACAGATAGAATCATGTATTAAGCACTTACTTTGTGCCAAGCACAACTTTATGGGAAACATTCATGGGTTTTCACAGGCCAAAGAATTTATCACCTGCTGCCCAGCCTTCTACTAAAAAAGATTCCTCTATATTTAACTAGGCTGGCCCTCAGAAAGAAGACATAGGCTGTCAATAGGAAATCACCCAAAGGCTTTCCAGAATGGCAGACCCTTCTAGAACTTCCTCTCCCTGGCACAGTCTTTGAGAATCCAAGGTCACCCACATACAATAGTTAATAATCAATGTAGTTAGGGGCAGCTAGGTGGCGCAAGGGGCGGCTAGGTGGTGCAGTGAATAGAGCACCGGCCCTGGAGTCAGGAGTACCTGAGTTCAAATCCGGCCTCAGACACTTAACACAAACAAACAAACAAACAACAGCAAAAAAAAAAAAAAAAAAAAAACCTAGCCGTGTGACCTTGGGCAAGTCACTTAACCCCAACTGCCCTCCAAAAAGCAAAAAATAATAATAATAATAATCAATGTAGTTTTGCATACCCACATGGCATGGGAAATACCATGAGTCAGACAGGTATCGATAGCATGGAGAATGCGAAATCTGGCCATAGTTGCTGATTATTGACCATTTTCAGAAAAATAAATACAAACTAAGGTAGTAATGAGAATATTGCACTATATGACCTTCCCTCCCATGACCAAACACAATGCCATCCTTCTTTTATGGTGTCCTTTCTTAATACTGCTTTCCTAAAGTTGCCATTCCTCTTCTTGTTAATGTATTGCTTAGTTGTAAAAGCCAATTCTCCACCGACAAAGTAGAACAGATGAAAAAAAAACCCTGCTTTTACCTAAATTAAGATTCAGCCAATGGGTATCCATAGCCTAACCCCTATGAATAATGAATACTTGGTAGCTTATCATTAAGTATTTATGCCTTGAAAGTTTCCAGATGTTTGGGCTCTCCCTACTGTCTTTCCTGAGACGCTTGTGTGGTAGTAGCAAAGAGACCAAAACTTTAGCTTTAAAAGTCTCATTTAGAATCAGTGCCAGTCTTATGACTTGTCTTTGGCAAACAAGCTAGAAGATAAGAAGAAGAGCAGATAGGGTAGGTAAGAAAGCCCCTCCCTTAGCAGACTGGACAGTTTGAAAAGGTGAGATTCTTTCCTCAATGTCATGACTGTGGGGTCTGGTTCTCAGTTGTTTTGACCACACCTGCAGCCAACCTTCTTAATTACTTTATTAAACTAGCTCAGCCTTTGAGAGTAAATCCTTCAAATAGAAGGCTCCACAGGTGACCTGTTGCTTTTACCCTTTTATATAAAAGAAGAATAATATAATGGGGGGGGGGTGTATGGAGAATCCACATGACTTTGGCTGGTTCACGGCAGCCTTGTGAATGTCACCAATTCATAACAAAGTGCCAGAAGCAGAGAAGACTACAGTTAGGTAGGAACTGGTCATAGACAGAGCCTTAAAAATAAGGGCTGGAAAGCCAATGGTATGTGTAGATTGGACCAGAGAAGTCATAGAGTCATTCCATTCATTTCACAAATATTGATCAATTACTGTGTTCAAAGTGCTATGGAGGAATTTTTAAAAGTGTCAGACACTATCTGTGACCTGGAAGAACAATGGGTATTTATTTAAGGGTTTTGAATGAGGGTAGATGGCACAATCAAAGGAGGAAAGAAACAGCTATGTTATATAAGATCAGTCAGAGGAAGGAAGGAAGGGAAAAAGGCACAGAAATAACTTAGTAAATTATTGCAACATTGCATGAGAGAGGCCATTAAAACCTGAACTAGAGTGGCAACAGTTGGAATGGAAAGGAAAGGATCATGAGATCATAGATTCAGTGTCAGCAAGGACCTTGGAAGCCATCTAGGCCACCCCCCACCCAATTTCATGGATGAGAAAACAAGGAACATTTGGTGACTTGCCCAAAGTTGCACAGGTAATGTCAAAGAGGAAAGTTGAACCCAGGTCTGTTGACTTCTATGGGACTGAATCTGGAAAGAGAGGTCAAGGAGAGGTTTGAGAAACTCAAATGAGATCATATAGAGCACTTTGCTAACCTTGATGTGCTATATAAATGCCAGTTATATTATTATTAGCCCAGAGTCGCTAAAGCTCTTCTTCATTGCATGAATCTTCTTTGTACTCTTGCTGAGCTCAAGCAGTATTTGTAGGACAAAACAGGTCTGCTAGTAAATGTTTAACAACCCAACCGGGGTGGGGTGGGGGAAAGGAATGTATTGCACACATACTTTTTAATTTAATCTGCATTAATACTCTCTTAAACCTAAAAAATCAACAAAACAATAAATCAAGTCCTGATTTGTAACTTTCTGAGCTGTAAATACTGAGAATTTAATAATCCCCTCTAGGCTTTTAGAGCTGACTCCAGCACATCCCTGGGTTAGGGTTAGTCATGCAAATTGGGGGGGGGGGGGTCACCTGCGTAGAAGTGATTTTTGAGTGAGCATGATGACCAATACAAAGAGTATAGAGAAGAAAAGGGTTAGCTTAGGACAGAATTTGGGGAAAGTCCACAAGGAGAGGTCAGAAGAAAGAAGTCAGTAAAGGAGACAGAAAGATAGGAAAACCAAAACACCAAAGGAAAGAAATAACTTTAAGAGAAGGGAGAGGTCAGTAGTATAAATACTATGCAAAGCTCATAGAGTATCAGGATGAGGAAAGAAGAATGGGTTTGGCAATTAGGAAATAATTAATGACTTTCCAGAGAAAAGTTTCAATAGAAGCCAGATTGCTAAGGGTTTAGGAGTGGGTGGTGAGGAAGTGGAGGCAGTGAGGGTAGACTATTCATTTGAAAAGTTTTAATGTAGTTGATTTATTATGTTTCAAGTACTAACTATTCAGTTTAACAGATTATTAAGGCTTTTTCCTCACGTGTCTTCCTGCTCTTTGGCTATATTATTTGTTTTTATACCAGGAAATGGGAAAGGGAAAATATCAGAGATGGGAGAGATCTCAGGAGGCATCTGGACCAGCCCATACCTGAACATGAATCTTCTCCTCCAGCATCTCTCACAAGTTGATATCAGCCATTGTCTGAAAACTTCTGTTCAAGCGGAACCTACTAGTTCTTGAGGCAGCCCATTCTACTTATAGATACCAAAAATTCTAGGAAATTTTTCTTTGTACCATGTCAGAGGCTCTGCAACCTCCAACCTTTGCCCTTAGTTCTGTCCTCTGCTACCAAGGAAAATGAGTCTTAGCCCTCTTCCATATGACAGTCTTTCAAATATGTGGAAATGGCTATTATGTCCCCTGTTAGTTTTTTATCTAAGACAAACTTTCTGTTACTTCCATTAGTCTTTATGTACTAAGTATAGTTTCAAGTCCCCTCAACATCTTCATAGTCCTCCTGTAAAACTGTTCAAGCTTTCAGTGCCCTTCCTAAAAATGCAATGCTCAGAAATGAATATAGTACTCCAGATGTAATCTGATCCAGATAGAGTAAAATCTTATTAATATTGTCTTCCTTCTAGACTTGTACTTCTCTTAACATAGTCTAAAATCACATTAGCTTTTTGTCTGCCACGTTATTGGAAAGAAACAAGCATTTTGAAGTACCTAATATGTGCCAGACATTGTGCTAAGAGCTTTACAAATATTATCTCATTTAATCCTTGCAGCCCTGGGAGAGAGGCAGTATTATGATCCCCAATTTACTGTTGTGAAAACTGAGGTGAATAGAGGGTAAATGACTTGCCTGGGGTCATACACCTAGGAAGTATCTGAGGCCAGATCTGAACTCAGGTCTTCCTGAGCACAGCTCTTTATCCATTGTACCATCCAGCTGCTTTTTTTCTTACAGTTGGTTAGCTATGCCTCCCCTAACTTGTACTTGCGTAGAAGGGCACTTTCTTTAACCTAAGTGTAGTAATTTATCCCTATTAAATTTCATCTTATTAGATTTGACCCATCATTCTTCTCTGAAAATTGAAATGAAACTGATCAATACATTTTGCCACTTGTCAACAACTCTGGGGGGAAAAAATGTAGTGAGAGTGAAGATATAAGCCACTCCCTAACCTGAAGTGGGAGTGAGTAAACTCTACCGTATTACAAACAAGGAGTTAGACAGGAGAAATGTTATAAACGATATTATTAGGAGAATTTGTACAACGGATAAAAAGATGGGTTGATTACATAGCAAGAGTAGACTAACTGATGGACAGCACACACCTTCCACTGGTAGCCATGCAGTGTTCAGAGAACAAGAGCAAGATCTTCAGGTGATTTCACAAAGGCCCATAGATAAGCAGATATGGTTTGTGAAATGTACATTAGAAGGAGCAGGGGGTCTCAGAGCCACTGGAGTATCAGAATATATGCCTCCCTGTTAGGAAATACTTCTAAGTTTAGTGTGCTAACTATGAAAGAGTTATATTAAGTAAACTTTTCATGTTAAGAAACGCTTCAGTTTTTTGTTTAGATTTTAACACTTTTAGTTCTTGTGTTCATTTGCCTAGATTTATAAGCACTATGGAAAATACTTAAACCTTTTCTAACTAGACAAAACAGAAATAACTTTAAAAAAACACAAATCTATCTGTTCTAATGGTCAAGATTGCATTATTTACTACTAGGCATTTGCCCAAGATCTCAAGCTGGTTAATTCTGACTCATGATTCCCTTAAAATATCACCAAGTGAACACTTCAATTGAGGTTTTTAAAGATAAGATAAAACACTTTTGAAATGCTGAGTTCAGTTATCTCACTTGAGCTCAGCTGCTCCCTTTACCCAAGAAGATCAAGAGTTCATGGGAGTTGTTGGTTGTTGGCTAATCAGGGAGAGGCCAGGAATGAACATTTCTAGTTATTCTTACACATGGAAGAGGCAGAGTACCCACTATCTGAGCATTCTGTGCAAGAATCTCTCTACATAGCTCCAAGACCCATTACATATTACCTGCACAAGGCTACCATTATACAACTGATAAGGGGCAGCTGGGTGGCACAGTGGATAGAGTGCCAGGCCCTGGAGTCAGGAAGACTCCTCTTCCAAAGTTCAATTCCAGTTTCAGATACTAACTAACTCTGTGACCCTGGGCAAATTACTTAACCCTGTTTGCCTCAGTTTCTTCATCTGTAAAATGAGCTGGAAAAGGAAATGCCAAACTACTCTAGTATCTTTGCCAAGAAGACTCCAAATGGAACCATGAAGAGTTGGACACAACTGAAAATGACACAATCAACAATAATAACACTACTGATAAAGATGCTATGATTCTGCATTTTACAGTAAATGATCCATTTGACTACAGATAACTCTCGAATATGTCCACGTGACTTATTTGTAGCTTCCAATTAAACCCCACATACCATTTTGTACCTTTATTCAGTTGATATGAACTCATGTGGTTTAAATTCATTTTTGCCTAAGAGAACAAGAGGATAAATAAAATACATTTAGGGGAAAAAGCACCTAAAAGATAATCTAAAGCCAGGTATAAATTGTTTTTTTAGACTAGCCTCTGGTCTCTGGTCTTAGTTTGAATGATTTCAAATCTGAATGAATTTCCATTGAGGTCTTAAGCCCAAAAATCTTGAATCCTGTGGCAGCTCGGATAAGATCTCTCTGGCCAAATGAAGTGGAGAACTGGGGCACGTGACCAGCTAATTCAGCAAGAAGTCATTCTTGCTTCTTATATAACTGCTGGCTGTATTCTCAGTTCACTACAGTTTGTCTCTCTGATATGTCTACTTGCTGTCTTTAATCCTGGAAATTTTTCTCATGGAAAATGTAGTTTAATCTTTTCTTTTTCTCTAGAAAATATATTTTCAGGCTGCCAGTGCTGTGAGACCAAGAGAAAAGAATGATTTGGGGCCCAACAGCACTGCTGGTTAAACAAAGCAAATAATTAAGGCAGGTAGCAGAATGATTCCAGCAAAAACAAAAAAATCTGGATAATTCAAGTAAAATTGGGTGTGTTCAATATCTGCTCCCAAACTCTAGTCGATACCTTGTCTGCTTTTATCAGAATTACCTAAATTGCTTGTCAAAACCAAAAGTCTCCACTGAAATTAATACTAAAAGTATTCTGAAACAATAATTTACTTATTTATAAAATATCATGGTTTTTAGAGTTATAAGACACCTCAGAGATCATGGAGTCCAATCCCCTCATTTTAAAGCTGAGGAAACTAAGGGAAAGAAGTGAAGTAACTTGTTAGAGACTGTACAGTTGGTAAGCAACAGAACCAAAACACCCTTGAGGAGGCCATATGTGCCATTTCCAAGTTAAATGCTATAGTGGCCAACCTGGTTTGATTTTCTTTTTCCTTTCTCTATTTTTTCTCATCAGCTGCCATGACTCAGATACCCTCACCAGATGTACTTAAGAGGCACTTATGGAATCAAGGGAAGGGATGAAAGGAATGGTTAGAAGTACTAAGAACGTTTGACAAAATGATAATTTCTTTGAGTTTAAATGTTTTTTTCTTATTTGGAAGGATAAATGATAATTTGCCTTTGGAAGGAAAACATCATCTTGGTCCTAAATTTCCAATATACTTGTGTGACCATCTTTATTTTGGCTATCTAGGTATGGAATGTTATTCTTCATGAAGAATAAATTATATAATAATGATAATTATTTACTAATAGATGTCAAGAAAAACCCTGTATTTAAAATGCTTAAATTTGGGGGTTATTTGCATTAGAAGGGCTACTAGAAAGTGTAGTGGATAGAGCTCTGACACTGAAGTCAGAAGAACCTGAGTTTAAATGTGACCTCAGACACTTAATAGCTGTATGACCCTGGGTAAATCACTTAGGCTAAATTCACTCCATTGCATCCCCCCAAAAAAATTCCAGTAGAAGTTTTCTATTCAGCGTTGGAATTCTTGGCTTCGAAATGTTCTCTCAAAGTAATATATTTCTTTATTATGAATAATTAAATATTATTTAAGTAGATGAAGTGTATGTATCCATACCAAAGAATCAAAAGCATATTTCTGCATTAAGGTTTGTTTTACACTTGTCATGAATAACATACATTTGTAAGACATTTGCCATGATTACAGTTATCAGCACATGAAAGTGAACTGAGTGACTTTCCTTGTGAAATATAAGCATATGGAATTTTAAAATATTTGGGGAAATTAAAAAATATTTTAATTTGTTCACACAGAACCTCTTAACCTAAAGCAAAAACAAATTTGCCGTGACAACTAAAATGTAAACAGAAGTATAATTTCCGAAACTTCTAATTGGTCTTTACTTCTGTGGTTTTTAGGTTAGGACTTTAGCTGTGTTCTAGACAGTTCTCTTTCTTCTTCCCTTTTAGCCTATTTTTCATGATATTCATTACTCTCAAATTTATATGCTATGTTGCCAGAGTCATGTGGAATTATTTTTTGTTTTGCAAAATTGATCACTTATTTAAAACTTTCTATATGTGATCAATTATATACTTGTGCAATTATGATACATTAAAAGTCAGAATATTAAATGGCTGAAATAACTTGTACTCTTTATAGAAGTACTTCACTTAATTTGGCGATTAAGTGTTGCCACCACTGACTAGAGAGGGTAACAGATCATTTTATCTGAAATAAGTGATATGTGGGTCCAGTGTCTTTTAAAAATGATTTAGAAATGAGGAGCTAACTAGATCATGTATCCAAGAAACATAAGAATAGGAAGGAGATTTTTTTTTACTCAAGAAAAACCAACATTTCTGCATTTCAGCTGTTTCATCTTGTAGCTTGTCTAATAGCCTCTGTGAACACTTAGAGACAGGTGGTTTAAAATGTTGTAGATAATAGGCTACCACTAAGCTACTTTTACAAAAGAAACACCTTAACAAAAACTCTGTGGCTTAACACATCTGTTTTTAAAGATCAGTATTTTGAATCTCTTGGGCTATGTTTTATAAATGCACAAATATTTGTGTATACATGTATTAAGGAAAAAAATTAGTGAGTCCTGGTGTTGTCTTGGCCTTATAAATAGCTGGAGAGAAGATAAACAGCTATCTGTAATTCATATGTGGTTTTCCCCAAAGAATTACTGTCTGAAATTTCTTGTTTTAATACTTGTCTTTTTAATGTTGCATGTCTCTAAATGTACAAGAGATGCCTGGATATCCTTGCTTTGTTCTCATTCATAAATTGTGGGGGTGAGGAGGAAGGAAAGATTTTTTTTCCTTCTAGAGTGAATTGGTGATTATTTCATTTTCAAAGACGTAGTCTATGAAATGTGCCTTTTTAGTTGTACAAATGACCCAAAATTTTTATCAGTGGGTTCTGGTACAAAATCTTTTCTCTGAGAAATTTGGCTGTTAGTGGTACTCTGGGAAAACTAAGCTTTTATGTTTTCAAGGTGCTTTAAAATAATAGGTTTTTTTTATTATGCAATAGTTATTCATTAAGAGTTTGATAATATTGGGGGTGGGGGAAATAAAAAGCAAATGGATCAACACAAAGTAAAACACCAAGTGGGAATTATTCAATTAATTTTATTAAATATAAACGTACCTTATAAAAGTTGGCCAAGCTTATTAGATAAACTTGAAACAAAATGGAAAGTGGTGCCTACTTGGTAGAAATCTCCCCTATCATGCTTCATACTTTCATTACCATTTTTCTTTAATGAATGAAATATAATTAAATGAGATTTCAGAGGCTGACCTGTGCTTGACACTGGGTTTGTTTCCTTTTCATAAGCTAATCAGTCTCAAAAATAATTTTAACTTGAAATTAGAACATTTGGAAAGCCGTCCATCCTTTGTACAGCCTAGAAACTGTAGCCTTCACTTAAGTGATTTCATTGGTGTGGGTGCTCCCCTCATTAGCACAGCCCAACAGCCCATCCTAGCTTTAGTAGATAAGTTTGTGAGTTGCTTCAGCCAGCAAGAAGCATCCCTTGGTCACCCCGAATGGTGATTTTTGCCTGGCTGGGTCTCAGAAAGGAGACACACTCTGTTCATATGTACTCTGAAACTTTGTCAGCATCAGAGGGCCTGCCAGGGTGTGTTATATATTTGTATGGCCTTCAGCAATCCACCATCATTTATACACCAATATGAGGTATCGGGGTAGAATGGTGGTTCCTTGTTTTGTTTGTTTTTACTAGACTATGAGGAAAACTGTGATCTGATAAGCTAAATGGATAGTCCATTGACAGCAGACTGGTACATATGCATGGGGCAGATAATGCAGATGCACCATGAGTTGGGCCCAGAATCAAAGAACGGGAAGAGAGCAAGCTAGATTGCATTTGGAAAAATAGGGCAGTGCTTTCAACGATACTAAACTGCTAAAAGGACCAATCTGTTCAGCACTATTGTTCTTCTAACACTGCTTTATGTATGATCAGAAAAGGAGTTGAGCTGCTTGTGTGGCAAGAGCAAGGAATAACAGAGAAATAGCCCAAGAACTCCACTGGCATGAGAACGTGTGAGCGCGCGCGTGCACACAGACACACACACACACAGATTCACAAAATACATGTGTCTATAATTATACATTAATATAATATATAATTGTATAGTACATGTATATTATTGTATGTCATTTATATCGTATAATAGCTCATACATGTATATATAGATGCCTATGTGCATATAATCATATCTTACATTAATTATGTATTATGGTATATATGTATATTATATAACACAATCCTTGCAACTTTTATAAGGATTGTATATATGTTGATTAATTGTATGTTGTATTATATGAGTACTATCATGTCATAGACCATATCATATTATATATCTAGAGTCCTTTTTTTAGATGTAAGTATATGCGTGTGTATGTGTTGCGTTTGTGTGTTGTTCAGTCATGCAAGTCCATGGGGTTTTTTTGGCAAAGATACTGGAGTAGTTTGCAGTTTCCTGCTTCATTGTGCCCCCATTTATTCCAGAATTGTAGGTGGATATTCATGGAAAACAGAGCCAAGAATTTCCCAGAGTGAGAAGGCAAACATTGTCTGCTCTTGACATCGGTGGAGGGAGTTTCCGTATCAGTGAGATCATAGATGCATCAAAGTACTGAAGTACTTATATGTACATACATGAATTAATGAAATAGTAGACTATACACCCCATTAAAGAATAGTCTATATCTTATCTCAATTTCTATCTCCGCCAACACATAGCAAAGTGCTCAGAATAAAGTTGACACCAAAAATGTTCAATTGAATTGCATTTTGAAAATTTTGATTTTGAATTCATCAGTATCAAATCAAAAAGTTACCTTCTTGGCTTTAATGTATTTACCTGGGTTTTATGTTAATATGTAATTTGTTTCTAATATATTTAACTTGATCATAATGCTGTAGTTAAGTAAAGAGTAAAACAAAAAATTAGTAGCATTCTATTTGGTACTTTGTGCAGATATTTAGCTACATTGTCTTAGAATCTAAATTTGAAAGGTCTGAATTACTGCTATTGCATTAAAACATTAACATAGTCTTTTTATGTATTATTAATACATCATGCACTTAGCACCTTTCATTGAAAGGGATCCCAAAGTGCTTTGCAGACTAAGCAATTTGACTTGAAGCTTCACATTCTTTAGGTTTCCTTAACCAATTCTTGGTTGACATGTGATGCTTCTTCAGATGCCAATCCCCTATAGGGTAACGTACAGTTGTCCTAATTCTTGCTTGCTTAGTTTATATTAATATGTGAGTTTGTATATAGAAGTTTGTGCTATCACCTGACTTTCAGCCAGTTCTCTTTACAGCATATCTCAAAAGCTCCCTTTGCTACATTTCATCTCTTCCTTGAGATAAAGGTTGTATCTAAAGAGATTATAAGTTTCGGAAGGAAGCAATTAACCATAGAGTGATTAGGTGGCATAGTGCACCGAGTGCTGGGCCTGGAGTCAGGAAGACTCTTCCTGAGTTCAAATCTGGCCTCAGGTATTTACTAGCTCTATGACCCTGGGCAAGTTACTTAATTCTATTTAATTTAATTCGTGTGTGTGTGTGTGTGTTTGTGTGTGTGTGTGTATGAATTTGCTTGCCCTCTCCTGACCTCAATTCTCTGTAAAAGGAAGAAGTTAAATGAGATGACCCAGGAGGTCCCTTCCAATTCCAAATCTAAGCTCCTATGACCACTGAGGTCCTTTCCAGATTGAAATCTATCTTATATCTTGATTTTAATATAGGAAATAGATCCACCCACAGATGATTTCATTAGAGTATTGTCCATACTAAAGGAAACATTACTAGATCTAAAAATCTCTTGTTTGGCTATCAGTGGGACATCTGTAAATAATGCATAAAGTGATAGACACAAGACATAAGCACTGGACCCAGTACCTTGACCCACTTCCCCTTCTGCAGAGAATGAAAAGTTAAGCAGATTATAAAACTTGAGCCAGGCACTGCTGGCATGATGCCTTCTACACTTAGATTCTACTCTGATTTATCTTAAATGCCTTTGCTATTTCCTGGGAACTAGTAATTCAATTCAACAACATTTAAGACCCTACCATGTTCAAGACCCTAGAAATACTTTCATGCTTTTATAGATCTGTGATCTCATGTAGGTATTCCCCCTGCAAAAATTCACTTTTAATCCAATCATTCCTTTCTTTCATCTGCAACTTTTCCCCATATCTTACCCTAAGTCCTCAATGTATTGGAGGCCTTCCTTCAGATCTCTTAAAAATGCATGGATACCAGTAGAGTAAATGGGCTGTTATCCCTTGCTCTCATTATATATTGAGGCCATGTTTTCTTCTTAGTCATAAGTTCCTTTTACCTTTCTTTATACCTCTCTTCCTGTGCGATTCTTGATTGCTTATATGTTGTGGCCTACTTGTACCCACCCTAGGCTTCCCCTCTGCCCATGATTTTAATTCTTCACAGACTGTAGTATTCCATGACTTCTAAGCATATAGAAAGCATTATAGGAAGATCAGCCTTTGTTTCAGGGAGAAGCTTGATATCCTTATATCAATAGCTGTAGAGGCAGACCATCCAACTGCTGAAGATTCAATAACAAAAAAAAATCAAGAATGTATTAGCAAATTCTTACTTCACAGAGGTAGAACCAAAATCACTGAATCCTGAAATTGGGTAGGAGGACCTTAAGGCCCCTCCTTTCAAACAAAATAGCATATGTCACCCAAATTCAGTTGACTTTCCTATTCTTAAAAATTATTGATCATATCATCCAGTTTGAGATTGTATGGGAGTGGAAGCTTGGAGAAGATTATTAACTTAAAAATTCTGTTGCCTGTGTTAATATACTATTCCAGAGTTAAATATCTGGAAATCTATGAAACTGAATTTTCAGAAATATCTAGGTTCTTAAAGACAGTCACTATAAATAGCTCCCAGAGGTGGGGAACCTGTCACCTCAAGGCCACATGTGGCCTTCTAGGTCCTTGGATGCAGCCTTTTGACTGAGTCCAAGTTTTACTGAACAAATCTTTTTATTAAGGGGATTTGTTTTGTAAATTGTGGATTCAGTCAAAGGACTGCACTTGGACCTTGAAGGCCACATGAGGCCTTGAGCCATAGGTTCCCCACCCCTGCGTCAGACCATTCCAAAAAAGAAAACTGCATGTCTTCCTCCACAGCAAATTTCTTTGGCTTAATTATTCAGTTAAATCATTTGAATTTTATATCACATCAAAATTCAGCAAAACTGAAATACCTATTGCCCACAAACCTTTAGTGATATGACAAGATGGAGAGTAAAAGCAATTTGTACAGATGTATTAGACACAGAGCTCAGTTTTTCCTTAACTGTGCAAGTAACTAGGGCACAAGCAGGGTTTTTGTCCTGAATTATGAAGATAATCCCCTAAATTCTTAACCTTGTCTTGCCAGTGAGAAATGTTTCAGAGGCAGGTGCTCCTCTAAGTGCATTCTTTCCCTTCCCCTCACACCCCCCCAAAAAAATTATAAATGCATGATTTGATCAAAACACTGACAAGTAACACATTTGATGACAACAAATGCTTGTATGTATGAAATGACAGCTTCCACATGCTACACAAGAGCCAGTCCCAATCCTTTGTAGTCACACCTCATGTGTCAGGACAGGGAAAGCAGCTGTTCTCAAGGGAAACAGCTGAAACCAACCTAGAGAAAAAAGAGGATTTGCAATCTCCGCAAGTCTTTGTCAAATAACTTTGCATTTAACATCTGTTCAGAGTTAATCTTATGAGGCATTCGCAAGGCAAGTTTTAAGGCTGTGGTTTGGGAGTTTTGTTTGTTTTTGTGATGAACGCTGGACTCTAGAACTTAATTAAAGCCATGAAGGTGCTGGTTTTCCTGTTCAGAAAGCTGGAGCCCTTTGTTGATATATTTTGGATATGTCAAAATTCTCCATTGACGGGAGACTTGAAGAAGAAGATAATTGAGTGATTCTTAATGCATGATTCCAAAGAAAGTAGTACAGACAAACTTTCGTGAGAGTTATTGTTTACTCAATGGTTTTGAGTAAGTAAGCTGGTTCTAGTCATTGTCCCCTGGGGTTTCTCCAGTGAGAATCTACCCTTCTGTTCCTGGTTTTTCAGTCTCCTTCTTGGGAAGTAATTATGTAGCCAGGGGGAAAGACCATTGTGCTGGTGAACATGCTTCTTAGCTTATCCCTTTCCAGCCTCCTGCTTATTAACTGGGTGACTTTCTGTGATTCATGACCTCACATATTAAATGGGGGTCAGGATAGCCCCTTGAAGGCGGGGGACTCTCTAAGATACTCTCAAAGTTTCTTCCAGCTTTGAAATTTATGATTCTGTGATATAGAACTAAAATTAAATCAGTTTTCCAGGTAAGAAAACAAAAACCAAAACCCACTAGCCACTAAAGAGGTAGTTTTTTGATGAACCTGAATTATCCAGTTAATTTTCACAAAAGGATATATTTTATCAAGTACTACCCTTCATTCAGAACTTGTCCAAAATGCCTCTGCTGAGAACCACGTGTAGCCCTTCACAGGATCACAAGTTTAGAACTGGGAAGGATGTTAGAGGGTGTCCAGTCCAAACTAAATATTTTGCCAGTGAAGAAACTGAAAATGAAGTAACTGAGGGGAAGTAATTTGCTCAAGGCTACTTAGGCAGCAAATGATAGGGTGGGCATTTATGTCACAGAATTAGAATACTGGAAGGAATGTCATCAGCTGTCTAGTCCAACCTGTACATGAATGGAATCCCTACTATAAAATATAACCAATAAGTGATCATCTAGCTTCTACTTGACCACCAAGGAGAGAGGAATCCCCCACATGCACCTGAGACAGTCCATTCCACTTTTTCTACTTGTTAGAAATGTTTTTTCCTGGCATTAAAAAGGGCTTCCTTAAAATTTCCTTCCTTGAAACTTCCCCCCATTACCCCTGGTTCTGCCTTCTGTGATCAAACATACCAAGTCTAATCCCCTCTCTGCTGGATAGTCCTTCAAGTACTTGAAGACCACTAAAACTTGTAGGCTATCTTATCTTCATGGAGGAAATGACACCATAAATGGAAACTTGAAGGGAGAGAAGGATTTCAGCAGTCATAGATGAAGATCTAATGTGTTAGTTTTCATTTCTGGATTGATCCTTTCCTCGATGCATTTGAAAAAATCCCACTTGATGGTGGAGCCATGATGGTAGCATAGAAGCAGGAAAACTCCGTGGCTCCCCCCATAACCACATCAAATACCTATAAAATACGACTCTAAACAACTTTTAGAGCTACAGAACCCACAAAATGACAGAGGGAAACAAATCTCCTGCTGAAGGCAACCCAGCAGGTGGACAGGAAGGGTCCATCACAGTGTACTGGGAGCCAAGTGAAGCCCCACATGAGCCCCAGGTTTTAGCCCAAGGGCAGCCCTGACCAGGGGCTGCAGAGAACTTTGGGAGAGTGGATCACCAGCAGTAGTGGCAGTTTCCAGAATTATCAACCCATAAATGCCAAAGAAAAAGTGAGAGGTCAATGTGGAACTCTGTTAGAACTGGGGGGGACAGAGGAGCAGGTCCAGCCTCTGCCCCAGGAGCTAGAGCTAGAAGTGGTGGAGGTGTGGCGGCCCTGCAGCCGCCTCCACATGACTACTTCAGAGCTCCTGGTCTGCAGATTGTAAGGGGGCCAAGCAAACATTCAGAGGCTAACTGCTCTTGCTTTAACCTTCCTGGATCTGGATCACGGTCTTGGGTGGTGGTCCTGAGGTGTGTGACCAGTGAGCCAGAGTTTGTAGGGGCTACAGAGACAGCACCCTCCTAATAGCTCTGGCAGCTGCAAAAACCCCAGTGATTTTGGGACAAAGCTCTCCTCTCTGGAAGTAGAGTTCTACTGTGGCAAAAAGCTCAAAAATCAAGTAATTAAATGGCAATATGAGCAAGCAAAGGAAGCAAAGCCAACTTTAGATTACTTTTTTGGGGGACAAAAAGAATCAGAGCATGGAACAGGAGGAAGACAACAAAAAAGTCCCATTCTTAGAAAATAATCCTTATATATCTCTGCCTTTTAAAATTATTTTCTTCTTTTAGGAGCCAATTTAGGTAGCATTTCTATATCATCTTTTACAATCTTCCTCTTCAACCTTCATCCTCAATTGAAAGTATACTCTCGGGGCGGCTAGGTAGCACAGTGAGTAGAGCACCGGGCCTGGAGTCAGGAGGACCTGAATTCAAATCCCGCCTCAGAAACTTGACACACTAACTAGCCATGTGATTTTGGGCAAGTCACTTAACCCCAACTGCCCTCCAAAAAGCAAAAAAAAACAAAAAACAAAAAATAAAAAATTTTTTAAAAGAAAGTATACTCTCCCTCCTCAAAAATCTTCCTGGAGAATTTTTGACCACCCCATCACATTCTACCTTGCATCATTTGTGTTGTGTTTGTGTGTGTGTGTGTGTACATGTATCCACAAGATCCTAGGGGTTTTTTCTTCATTGTATCCTTTGAGACTAATTTAATGCCTCATACAGAAAAAAACTGCATGATAAATGTTGAATTTGGGGATTCTGTTTACAATATTTGGCTTCTATGTGTGTGTTTGTGTAATTTTGCCTTCCTTTTTTTCAATAGCAGGGAGAAGTAGGTAGGAGGGGGAAAAAATGATCAGATTGCAAAAACTAAAATGTAACTCAAAAAAAAAAACAGTAACGGGTCATCCTGGAATGGGATAACACAAGAGAGTATGGAAGATTATGGATTTTAAAGGTCAGGACTAGGATAGATGTGGATAGTGATGAGAGGATAGGGAAAAGTAGGATAGGGAAGTATTTTTGCCACAGAACATGTTGACTCTGAACTATAAAGAACAGGGAGAGAGAGAGAGAGAGAGAGAGAGAGAGAGAGAGAGAGAGAGAGAGAGAGAGAGAGAGAGAGAGAGAGAGAGAGCTGGGAGTTTGTATACCATGACATGGAGGATTGAGGTCTCCCACTATCCAGGATCCTGTAATGATGGAACAAAGAGCAAGTATGGGGTGGTGATATCAGCTTTTATGGTTCCTCTACTCCCATCATAGGGGATGTGGGGATATAGGCAGCAAGTTCTCTGTGGTTATCTGGATCAATAAATAACTGGTGTTCCAGTCCCCCAAGGAGGATAGTCTAATCCCAAGGTGTTAAGAGATGAGGCATGTCTAGAAGACACTTCACTTCCCAATGTCTTAATTCCAGACGTACAGGGTCCCTGAAACTTTTGCTGCCCCGAGGCTCAGCACTGGAGTGATGAGTCAAATCTCCTTGGAAGAGACATTGTACATCTGGCTCCCTGAGGTCTTCTACATAAACAGTTGAAGTCCCAGGCTAAGGAGTGGCACAAATCAATATGCTTCACTATGTCTTTGGATATTCCTAATGGCTGGTGACAATAAGAAAAGTCAGTCTTCTCTTATCTCTAAATGCAAGCTGTGTACGGGGTATCTTTGCCATCAGTTTCTAGTGAATGGTGAATTCCTTCACTTGATACATTATGGAGTCAGGCAGCCCTTGCTGCCAGATACTTTTACAAGGCAGGCTTCAGGGTGGCAAAATCGGAACAACTCAGGCCATAAAATAGATCCTTAGGCTGCTGCCATGATTCTAGTTAATGGGGATGACATTAAATAGCCTCCTACCTTAATGATATTGTAAAAAGCTTTAGTGTCTGGTGATGTCATCTCTCAACATCTAATAGGAGATAAGGGAAGAGAAAGGAAAAGATAGCCTGGTGTATTCCAGGGTGTACCCTAACATGATCCAATTAATGGGATGCTTAATCAGTTCAGTTTCAAGTATACTTTAAGCATTAGAGTCCCTGAATGTTAATTGCGAAAGTAACCTTGAAAACAAGGACATTGTATTATGCTTTCCGTGGTGGTGATACTACTGTATTCGAGGGCATACAAAGGTAAGACAGAGTTTCAGCTTTTCCTCTGGGTTCCCTTATTTTTGTTGGCTTTAGTTTTCAACATTTATTCCTTTGGTGTAGTGAATTCTTTGTTTAGTATTCCTGGGTCAGCCATCCAAATGTATCATAGTTACAAGAATTTGAATTTGTAGCTTGTTGGTTTCAATGTCCTCTAATGGCTTTTTGGGGGTAGCTCTGAATTCTGAGACTGATAGAACCACTGTGACTTCAGATCCCCGTATCGTCTCCCCTTCCCACAAAATAAGAGTATAAAGTAGCAGTGTTTCTAGAAGCAAATTTTCTGTTCCTTTACTTACTCTGTGAATCATAATGTACATGAGTAAAATTAGCAAACACTTCAGAGCTGAGAGCATCCATGAGCACAGCACTAAAACTTTGTTAGTTGAATAAATCAGCACTTTATGCTTCAAATAAAATTCTCACATTCTTCCCTGGTATCATAAAAGGAAGATTTTAAAACCCAGAAGAAAATGGATCTATTTTCCAGCACTATATTGGAGTTCTTTTCCCTTTACCTCTTCTTTTCAAGCATCTGGTCCTTGCTTGGGTCAGAGACCTGTCCAAAAATGGTATGGACTAAAGGACCACCTGGCAGATGTTGGCTAAGAGTTGGAACAGATGAAGCTCTGAGGTTTCATCTGAGTTCAGATCTGTGGTTTCATATTGTACAAAAATGGTTCATGGTTCAGCTGCCATTCTGATCTTTTTCCTGAGTGGAAGTAGCAGAAACAAATAACAAGAAAAAATTGTTTCTTTTCCAATTATGGCTTTTTACCAGACTTCTGAAGAGGCCTAAAGCCTGTTCATTTATTTGGATATCTATCCCTGAAAGTATTGAGATACTAAAAATAGCTGACATACACATAGTGCTTTGAAGTTTACAAATTGCTTTAAATGCATTATTTTATGTGAGCCTCGCAACTCTATGAGGTTGGTACTATAGGTGGTGTCTTCATTTTACATTGGAAAAAACCAAGGCTTGGAAAGTTTAAGTGACTTGTCCAGAGTCACATGGTTTATAAGTCTAGAGATAAGATTTAATCCAAAATATTCTGAATCTATTAAGCCAGAAAGAATATAATTATTTATGACCTAATCAGTGGGGAAATAGGGTTTGAGTAAGCATTGTGGAGTTTTTCCCCAGTGAGACTAGGTACTGTACATTCAGACATATCAATTTTGATTCTTCATTCTATTGAGTATATTATAAATTAATATAATTCGATAGATTTGTCCAATATTATTTAGAGTTTGTCAGAGGTGTTTTGTTTAATTGCAAAGTATTTTATATCAAGCATTTAAACTGAACTGGATTCCTGCTCAACAAAAGTTTTCTAAACCTTCTGGCAGTTTCTTTTTAATTAAATTAATTTTTAATAATCTTTAATGACAAATGTGCTATTTCACTGCACACTATTTGGCCTCTTACTCTAGTAAGATTTTTTTAAAGTCTTGCTCTGTTGGATCTTGTCCCTTATAATGACTTTTTTGAAATAGATGTAAAATTGGTACTACATTGCCTACTAAATTTTTTTATACCAAGATTTTCCATTTTTTCCCAAATCCTCATTGCTGTTCACTAATATGTAAAACATCATTTGCCATATTTATTTAGAATCAAAGCACATAGGAAATATGGATCCATTGTCCTCTCTCATAATTCACCATACTAAACTATTTTAATACCTTGGAATTTAGTGTCAAAAAATTGTGTTACATTATGAAAAGAAGGCAAGAATTCAGTTATTGCATTTCTTTTTTTTAAGTAATGGTCAGCTTTTTAAGCTTATTCACTACAAAATCAATACTGGCAATACACTTTTTAATTATCTGTAGCTTTAATCTTGCTTGGCTTTTATGAAGCGCCTAGTACAGTATATAGTACTTGCTTGGGAATATGTTATATATATGGGGAAAAATAATATCTATTTCTTCAGTCTTAAAAAAAGATTCAGAAGTATTTTTAAGAGCCATAACATATTTTCCTCAGCAAGTCTCATTCAAATATAACAAGCAACAATATCCTGAAAATGTCATACTATTAGTCAGACTATATATATTATATATTTTATATGTGTATATGCATATATATGTATATACATATATGCATAATTTGGCTTTGTGTATATATATATATATAATTTTATTATGATTCAAAACTAGACAAAGCCCAGTTTCCTTCAGATTTGATTCCATGGACCCATACTAGTCTTTAGTTTTGCTAGCCTCTTTAACTATACTGTGAGTCTGTTGGTAGGACCATTCAATTAAGGCTGAAAGCCCAAGTCCCATCAGTCTCTCTCTCTCTCTCTCTCTCTCTCTCTCTCTTTCACACACACACACACACACACACACACACACACACACACACACACACCCT
Organism: Pseudocheirus occidentalis; assembly: GCA_028646575.1. Classification (NCBI taxonomy): domain Eukaryota; kingdom Metazoa; phylum Chordata; class Mammalia; order Diprotodontia; family Pseudocheiridae; genus Pseudocheirus; species Pseudocheirus occidentalis. The sequence goes on along the minus strand of CM053594.1, from coordinate 143,137,945 downwards.
TCTGCATGGGTTTATATTCCTGAGAATTCCTTAATGAGTTTCAGTCTTTCAAGTGCCAATAGTTCTTGAGAATCCTTTCTTGGCAAAAGTCTAGCTGCCTAAGATTATAAATCTTAAAGTAAAAAGTGTTTTTAAATCCACTTCTTTTTCTTTCCTTTCCCACAGGGTCCAGTAGCATCCCCTTCATCAGCACTGTCTGTCCTCTCCAGTGTGCAGGGTGTCCCCCCACCTCCTCCTCCTCCACCACCTCCAGGACCACCTCCAATCTTTGATAATGAAAGCAGAAAAGAAGAGTCCTCGCCATCACGCTCAGCTCTGTTTGCTCAGCTTAATCAGGGAGAGGCAATTACTAAAGGTTAGAGAACAAGAACAGTAAGCTCATCAGTCCTGTGTAGTAACACCAGGTGTACAAGTCTTCCTACAGTTCATCATTGCCTAGTCTGATCCCTGGTTGGCATAAGTGAATCATTCTATTCTCATGCCATACACACATGCAGATACTATTGGGATGAGGAAAAAAAACACTCCCCTCCTACAGGTAAAGTAATTCAGTAGAGTTAGGATCGGACTTCAGGGGCTCCAAATTCAAAATTTACCAGTTATTAGCATATTACATGACCCTCTGATGCTTTGACATCTACCTCTGCAATCCAGACAGCAGCTAAATGTTACCAGGGGGATTTATCAATGTAGTATGATTGCTATCATGGAGCATACACAATAGTTGAAGAATTGTAACATTAATCCCATCTCAGTGTGTTCAGGCATGGTTAATGAAGGAAATGAATTCTATGCATGAGGAACAAATTGTGCCAAGATACAGATGGGGGAGATGAAGTATTCTGTGTAAGGAACAGCAAGAAGGTTGGTCTTGCTGGATTAAAAGTACATTAAAGGGATTAATGTGTGCTATTGAGTTTTTAGTAACAATTACCAAAAGCTAAAAATTACATGACAATACATCTTTGTTTTGCACAGATAATAGTGTGTATAGGGGAAAGAATAAACTAGTCAACAGATAAATGTTCTAGTCTTGGCCCTTCTTGAAAAATCCTTTAGCTCTCCAGATCTCAGATTACTCATCTGTGAAATGAAGCTGGATTTATTGTTCTAGTTGTTCTAGTAGAGTTTTAATGGCATACGATTAGTAAGACAGGACATGTTTTACTTTCATATAAATAAAAGAATTAGTCATGTCATTATTTTTCATTTCATTCAGTGATGTGTACTTAGAAAACTTGAATTTCTACCCATCAGTTTTAGATAATCAAGCCAAAGGTTTTTCAATTGATACTGTTACTGATAAGTCTATTACCTAGACCTCTAGATGCTATGGGCAGCTAGGTGGTGCAGTGGATAGAGCACTGGGCTTGGAATCAGGAAAACTCATCTTCCTGAGTTCAAATCTGGTCTCATACACTTATTAACTGTGTGACCCTGGGAAGTCACTCAACTCTGTTTGCCTCAGTTCATCATCTGTAAAATGAACAGGAGAAGGAAATAGCCAATGACTCCAATACCCTTGCCAAGAAAACCTGAAATGGGGTCATGAAGCATCAGACATAAATGAAACAACTCAATAATAGCTAAATGCTGCCCAAACCCAGGCCCATGGAGTTTGCATAAGAACAGGTGGCCCTAAGATATATTTAGAGCAGCATTGTAAAATTATATCACTTCTGCTCAAATCATGGCTTCACTCTTCAAAGTAGAGGAAGATAGTTTCTCTTTACACAAGGTGCTAGAATACCTGTTGATGAGTTTGTTTTTCTAGGACTCCGACATGTGTCTGATGATCAGAAGACACATAAGAATCCCAAGCTGAGGGCTCAAGGAGGACAAATTCATTCTCCTACTAAAAACCACAATCCAAGTTCCATCTCTCCCCAGTCCCCTTTGCAACAGAACCATCCTCCTGTGTTAGAGCTGGAAGGAAAGAAATGGAGAGTGGTAAGTATAGCTGTATTAATAGTTATCCAGTCCACACAGATTGAGACCAAGAAGACAAGGTACCAAGCCATTTTCAGTAACTGTATCCAACACATTTTGTTCTACCTTAACAAGTTTGTTAACTGTTATGTTGACACAGAATTAATGTGATGAAATCCCTCTATAACATCCACAACTTTCAAGGATTTCTCCATAAAGAAATTGCAGAATCTATACTACAATATCAATGATATAAAAATGAACAGTTTTGAAGACTTTTACAAACTGATAATGAAATTAACAGAATCTGAAGAATAGTTTATACATTAACAGAACATTTAAAAAAAACAAATAACTTTAAAGCTGTAAGAACCCTGTAAATGCAGTGGTCATCCATGATTCCAGAGAACTAATGATAAAACATTCTATTTACTTCCTAAGAGAGCCAGGTGATGCTTGCAAGGTACAGATAAGACATTTTTGCAAGGAAAATGAGGAAATTTACTTTGCTTTACTACACATATTTAGTACATAATATTTTTCCCCAAAGGTATGGAGATTGTGAGGGAGAGAAAATGGATTTCTGTTGATTAAAACAAAAATTGATAACAGAAATAAAAGTAGAAGTACAACATTCTGAATATAGATGAGAATTGATAGTTCTACCAAGGCCATAGGATTCCCTAGAGATTTTCCCTAAATTAAATTTCCAAATGATTTAACCTTTAGAAGTTGTGTTTAACATTTCTACTTCCATGCAACTGGGTGGTTTTCAGCTCACCTATTAGCTTCTTTGCCCAGTTTAAGTCATCAGCAAGAGGGTACAAAGAAAACAGTCAGCCCATGGTCTATGTATGTGTACTCTTATCAAACTCAAGCTAGCATGGGGGATACTCTCAATTCTTCTGCATGGAGGGAAAGAACATAACTCTCCAGAAGGCAGCTCTACATAACCAGCCAGCAATGGCAGCGTTCCCCATCCATAGGTGAAAATTTTAAAATCCCTCTGGAAGAGGTTCTGAAAGAGAGAAGATACAAAAGAAATACAAAAATGCAAAAGTCTGGGTGCATTTCAACAATCAATGGGACTTGCCCATCTATATATTAATATATGGAATATTTGTGTCTGTTTTTCTCTTAGGAATATCAAGAGAACAGCAATGACCTTGTGATTTCAGACACTGAGCTGAAGCAAGTGGCTTACATTTTCAAATGTAACAAATCAACACTACAAATTAAAGGAAAAATAAATTCCATTACAATTGGTAGGGAAGACCTATGATTTTAAAGAGTTAACTGTGATAATTCATTTCATACAAAAGCAATTCCATATATCTTGTGGAGTTTTTTTTTTCCTAGACAATTGCAAGAAGTTTGGCCTTGTGTTTGATAATGTTGTGGGCATTGTGGAAGTAATCAATTCCAAGGATATTCAAATTCAGGTAAGCTTCAGCACAAAACAGAAATGCACACATTCTCTCCTTGTATAATGCCATGGTTGGTAACTTTCTAGGAGGAGGCACAGTGAATGGCAGCAGGAAAGTGCCTTGGATTTAGAGTCAGGAGGCTTGCTACTTCATGGCTATCGAGATACTCAGTTATTATGGTGCAAATAGAAACCTAGGAAAACCATAGGGACAGAAGGAAGGAAGGAACGAAGGAAGGAGGGAGGGAGAGACGAAGAAAAGAGAAGAAGGAAGTAAAGGAAAAATAGGTTTTAATTGGCACATCCAGTTCCCAAATAAGTGCATTTCTACTCCTCTCTTTCCCAGCATAGCCAAGTAAGTTTCATTTATTTCCCGCCTGAAAAATGGAGAAGACAGTGAAAGGCCTTCAATGCCATAAGCCCTGTTTCTTATAGTTACTGACTGTTGATCTGCCCCAACTTCAGCCATTATCAGTCTGTACATTTTTATTGCCTCACATCTTTGTAGCTGCCTGAGGCCAAAAGTCAATCTGTGGCCCCACTCCAGTTAGACTCTCTACCTTTGGCAACTCGGGAATCTCCAGACACTCCATCTTTCTTCTTTCTCCTTACAAAGTCCTCTTGAGTTCTTCCACCTTCTTCCCCTTCCCAGAATTTTCATCTCTTCCCATGATGTGGTAGGTTCCCTATTTCTAGGCACCAGACTGCTGAGAAAAGGAGGCCTGGTCAGGAGGCCTTAGGTCTGCATAAGAGAAATAAACACAGCACATAGGAGGGCTGCTAGCACAGGTTCACTCTTGATCTGGTCAGACAGGAAAGATACTGAGAAGAGGCTAATAATCTTACATTATTTTAGTCTAGTTTTATCAGAAGAGGGTTCCTGATGATAGGAGCACAAACTCCTACAGCATTCCCTAATCATCCTCTCGCAGGGGCAGGTGAGAAGGGGGTAGGGGGCACATTCAACCTCAAGGTTGAGGTTCCCCTCAAGGTTCCCCATTCACTGACCAATGACCACCTGCTTCAAAGGGGTACCAGACGAAGAAGGCATATTGCCAGCAACAGCCTCACACGTTTACATTGCCCCATCCCTCTATCTCACTGCGCAGTCACAGTGGATGTTTTTTATTATTTATCATTATATAATGCTGTGCAAGTGTGGTAGAGAGGTTTTGAACCCTCACTGTGGGAACTCATATCTGATACTTGGGAACAAGAGATTATCATGGCTATGGATCCCGGGAAACTGAACTTGAAGAAATAATAACAAAAATCCACTTTACACACACTAAAATCCACCCTAATTACACTAAAGTTCACCTTACTTACAATCTGCTACACAGAATCCCCCAAAATATAGACTTGTCATCATCTGACCCTGAATTACTTCCTCATCTCCCAGTTTAGAAAAAAATGCATTCTCTGTAAGTCATACTGGGCACATAAGGTTAACAGTATGCACATAGCATAAAATGTACTTTAATATGCATATTATGATATGTCATATGATTTATTTTAATGTGCATTATCAGTTTTTCTAAATGCAGAATTGTATGTAAATACATAGTACATCACATCCAAATTAAAGTTCCATGAGCTAGAACCAATACAAAGGTCATAAATAAATATATGGCATATAGCATCACATGTTAAAGTTTCATTCACACCAACTACACATTAGATACATTCCATCAGTGGGTGTTATCTTGCTATATGTGGAACTTACTCTCCTTTTACCCTGGTATATGGATAATCCTGGCAGTTTTATAGTAGTATTAAAAAAAAACTTTCACTTCTGCACTCCCAATTGGCGTATACTCCCAATTTTGGGACCATAGGTGGCCTAGATCAGGGGTGGGGAGCTGCAGCTTCAAGGCCACATGTGGCCCTCTAGGTCCTCAAGTGTGGCCCTTTGACTGAATTCAAACTTCACAGAACAAAATACCCTTAGTAAAAGGATTTGTTCTGTAAAACTTGGACTTAGTCAAAAGGCCTCACCCAAGGATCTAGAAGGTCACGTGTATCATTGAGGTCACGGGTTCCCCACCCCTCGCCTAGATCGACATTAATGAGTTCAGTGTTTTTCAGTTGTGTCCAATTCTTTGTGACACCATTTGGGATTTTCTTGGCAAAGATACTGGAGTGGTTTGCCATTTCCTTCTCCAACTTATTTTATAGATGAGGAAACTGTGGCCAACAGGGTAAAGTGACTTGCCCAGAGTCATACAACTAGTAAGTGTCTGCAGCTGGATTTAAACTCAGATCTTTCTGATTCCAGGCCTAGCACTTTGTCCATAGTGCCATCTGACTGCACCTGACTCTAATGAGTCAGACTTCATTTCCTTGAGGTCTCCACAACTCCAGAGTCAGCTCCATCTCCCATACAGATTGAGGTCCCTTTCTAGCTAAGGCAGGTTGAGCAAGCTTTCCTAACCCTCAGTTTCCTCTTAAGCTAAATCTTGAGTCACATTCTTCCTATATGACCCATTGTCTGGCACCAGCCATCTTCTGCATCTGTTGGATAGGCCCTTCTTAAGTTCACTTCCTTATTATCTCTCCATTGCTCTTATGTTTCTGGTTACCAGAATCCAACTCCTCGATGTTAACAATTTCTCTGTAGGGCCTCCACCATTCTCTGGCACTATTTTTTAGACTGGGAGATTACCCAGTCTTTCAGTTACTTGGTAAGTGATGGATCTCCACTCTTTCAGGATCTGGTCACCAAGGTTTCTTAACAGGACTCTCTACCCTGAATGTAGCTCATAACAGTGGATTTGAACATTAAACTAAAGTTGGCCTCTCTCAAACTTCTTCTGGTTTACATGGTAGTCAAGTGATCTCTCAGCCAAGTGATATATTAGTAGCTAGTTTATGCATTTTCTCCATCTCAAGAGCCTCCAAAGTAGAGCAAGAGGCAGCTGTGGCTCACATCCAAACATCAGTAGGTAGGGGGGAAATCTATGGTATCATTGCTAGAAGTACAGCAGTCAGTCAAATGCCTGATCATACTGATGTTTGGCAGCTTTGACCTGCTCTTTTTCCAACCTGAGCTCGTTCATTCCTCCTTAGGCCAGACTTAGTGTGACCCCCTATCTTTGTGCCAGACTTAGTGTGGTCGCCCAATTGTCTTTTACTCCTACTGCAATTCAGAGCTCCTGAATTCTGGAGATCCACCACCCTCAGCCTCTCCCATAGTAAAGATTGCAGGCATGCTCTCCCAAACCCAGCTTCACGTGATTATTTTAGAAAACCTTGGAAACAATTACAGAAAAATTATACCCTATAGTGAGACGAATAAATAAATCTATTTTAGGCTCCCAACAAAAAAGGAACAAAAATCAGTGAAATAGTAAGAGAATATCAGCTTTCTGTGTTGTCTCCCTAGGAGGTAGACAGGATTGTGCTCATGTGAGTTTGGTCCATCAGTAGTGATGAATTTTCTCTAAATTTCTGCATGGAAAAATTATTCCTACTATATAGATGTCACTTGGAGAATTTGGAGTCATCTGTTTGCTGAAATACCTATACTTGTTTAATCACCTCAAAGACTCAATCAAAAAGCCAGTTGATGCTTTGTAAACACAAACTAATAACACCAAAGAGATGTAATCATAAACATGAATGCACCTCAGAATATAAAAGAGGGATAAAAGAAAAATGATTTCTTCTTTGTAACTAAATTTGTTTTTCTTCAGCCTGCCCGTATTCATAAGGGAGAACCCATCTTAGGGTGTCAAAATTATAAGCTTGGTACGTTAGACTACCATTGTATTGTAAAATTAAATTTAAAATGGCGTTTAAACACTCTTATTTCTTCATCCATGGTCCTGGCATTTGCAAAATTATAGCCAATGTTGTGCATGTTGATATTCTTTGCTGCTGTTAAACTAAAGAAATTAAAACAAAAATTACTGAAACGTTGGTGCTCTCCAATTCTGGATTTCTCTTTTATTTGTCATGGAAAGTCCTGTCATTTCTATGACCTTAAACTACCTCTCTTTTTTGTTTTTCTTTTTTTGTACTTGGACTGAGTTTCCTCAAGAGAATTCTTCACATCAGTAGTGCCATCTACATGAGTTTAGCAATTGGCAACTCAGCGTTGTTTTTAGGATGAAAGAGGAGAAGTTCTTATCACTTTCATTACCATTTCAAGAAGGAAAATTATAGAACTGTAATATGGTAGGATAGAAAACATTTGACTCTACTATAGAACACCTCAGAGATTTCTAAAACCTGGTTGTTTAAAGAAACTTAAAACTCAGCAGAATTTTGGGTGGCACTTGAATATTTGCAAACTGCGGCCCATCTATTCTCCTGTTGTGTACGTTGGAGGCTGTTTTGTGAATGGCCTACTGCTGCCCTTCTTCCCTAATCCAGCTTTCTGAAAATAAAGTCCAGTGCTTAGAGAGAGTTTTATCATCTTCAAAGTACCTAAATTTATACTATCTCATTTAATTATCACATTAACCTCATAAGACAGAGTGTCTTCATCTAATGTAAGACTTTGCTAAGGAAAATCATCTTTCTTCTCCTTTATTTTTAGTAGGTTCAGAAAATTATTAATCAGTCAGCTATTACATTCAAGGATCATTTATTTACTATTAATACTATGTAATATGACTATATTTAACATCTGTGTTCATTCAAACTTGACAAAGGTACATGGGGAAAACTTTTAAATCTATGAAAACATTCATCATGCGTTCATTTGTTCATCAACATTGTAGTTCTACTAACATGTCAGTGTTAAGCCACCTCTGGACACAGTGGCTGCCATCATATGAGGACCTCCGTCTCCTTTTTTAGGAAGAGGATCCTGAGTTTTGAAAATTCTTTCTTATAATCCCTTTGAACCCACTGCTGAACTACATACCTTTGTCCTTGTCCAAACATTCATGAGGTTTGCTTAAGGCTTACTGAATTTTAGGTTGGAATGTGTTCATGTTTATCATATGTATTGCCATAGCAGTACAGTTTTATTCATTTGTTTTAACTGCAGGTTATGGGGAAAGTGCCAACAATTTCAATTAATAAGACAGAAGGCTGCCACATATACCTCAGTGAAGAAGCTTTAGACTGTGAGATTGTGAGTGCCAAGTCATCTGAAATGAACATACTTATTCCACAGGATGGTGATTATGTAAGTATATAGACTGCTGAGATCTTTTTTTAGTCACTACAGTTAACATTCATACTTTTACTTAAACATGCATTCACCTCTGAGCTTATATTCTAGTACTTCCATGAATCAGTGATCTCTCTGATGTAGGTACTGCCTTCAGAAGCGCCGACCACAATTCATCCATACTTTCTTCTCTTGTGTGACTTTTCTGTGTCTTCCCATTAATTCTCCTTGTGGGGTCTACCCAACATAATAGAAGCCCTCCCCTAGAGTTTTTAAACATTATGTAAGCATCAGTGAGACACTCAAGCTCTCCAGCTGTGGCCTTTCATTTTTGCTACATGGCCAGTCCTTCTCCATCTCTGACCACACAGCTTCAATTAGATATCATTTATTCTATTAATTTCACACAAGTCATAGTTGATAATAGGCTACAGTAAGCCCAAAATAAGTATTTAAATTGCCTAAATGATAATAAAAATGGCACTTTATGGTTTGTAAAATGTTTTACAAATATTATCCTTAAACCTTAAAGAATTATATAAATATTAAGTTATTATACGGGAAAAGATAACTAAGTTGGAGTTCTTAGCAAGACATTCTCCGGAAGAAAATCTTCCAGTTAATCCTGATCTACTAGTCAGTTTCCCAGCTGATGAGGAGCCGGCGCACAGGCTGATTTACTTGGTCCAGTCTCTGCTGCCACAACCAGCCTCCCTTAAGCATGAGGGAATTCCCAGTGAGGACAAAAGCATGACCAGCGCTGCTCCTACAGTAGATGGGAGAAAACAGTACTGTCTCACACTCCCCTCAGAGACCATCACTTCATCTCTGTGTCCTTCCCACACATACTTGGGCTGCAGCTCAGAAACAAAAGCAAAATGCACCTTGACCTAAGTGGAAAATTTCACACTGACTTGGGTGTCAAACCAGTTTGCATTCTATACATTCTTCTGTTGGTTAAGACCTCTCGTAAGTACCTTATTTTCTATCCCTCTTCCACCTCAGCCCCACGTACTTTGAACTGGGCACATCTCTCATTTATATTAAGGACAAAGAGCGACGACTCCTTCCAAAGGAAAATTGAGATCACTAAAGAATATTGATAATTCACACAGTAATAAAGAAGTGTGACTTGATAGCAAAAAACAAACCTCATTTACTGTGCTAACTTCAACAAGAAGAAACAAAAGTTTGCTGAGGATCTTTGATTAAGAGCCAGACAGGACCTCAGAAGCCATCTGGTCTGACCATTCTTCTAGAATATTAAAGATGTGGCTTCTTGGAGTTGCCCCTTCAGAGACTTTCTGTTGTCTCTACTGAAGGTAATGCTGCCATTCAACAAGTACTTGCAATAAAAATATATACATATATTATATGCATTCTCAAAAGAAGGGGCTTTATTAGAAATCTGACTTGCCTTTAGTTAAATATAGCTTTGTGATTTACCAAAATATCCATTTTAGAAAGAAACGTGCTCTATGTCTCTTACAACATTTTCAGTGACTCCCAAATGATAAGTGAGGGAGGCCAGAGCTCCAGAGCCAAAGACAGATGGATGCTAATTTCCCTTATCTGGGACCCCTAGATGAAGTACCCAAGAGGTGTTCCAGAAAAAAAAAAACACAGCAAAACTTCTTTTCTCTCACTTTTCCTTTCTTTTCTGTTTCTTTTTTTTAATGTATTGATGTATTTACTCCAGATAGAGGCAGGAGAAAAAGGAATGTCAACAGGGAGGTGGGAAACTGATTTGCATGTTAGCCTCAATACATTTTCTTCCCAGGCTAAAGGGTAGGTGAGAAACATTCGTACAATAGATAACTAATGACCTGACTCAGAAAAAAACAAGTTGTACAAGTTGTTTCTCTGTGTGATATTGAAATGACTTCCGGAACATGGTACAGAGCTCCTCTCTATGACTCAGGTTTGCCTTAGATATAAATTCTTTACCCATCATGTTCATTAATCACATGCCAACTATTTGTATACATAAGACAGCCTTCATTTATTTAACCAGCATTTTTGTTATCCCTCTGCCAGAAAGAATTCCCTGTTCCTGAACAATTCAAGACAGCATGGGATGGATCCAAGTTGGTCACTGAACCTGCAGAAATTGTGGGATAATCTCCTTTGGACACCCAGAACCCTGTGACCTTAATACCCACAGGTCACCTGAATAAAGGATAGCAGCATCAAAGGACTAGAAGTAGCAGCAACCAAGATTGCTGTAGTTTGGGCCTCCAAGCAACTGCTCTGTACTCTAGGAACAGGGATACTTCCAGCACGCTTTATTAGGCATTCTGAAATCTTTGAAATCTCCTCACAATCTGCATTCATTTGTAGTTTTAATCTTAAAGATGCCATGTGAACATAAAAGAACATAAAAGAACAAATACACTCCCCTCATATCACTGGCTATGGCATAATGATTAAGTCAGAATATTGCATGATACAGTTGTACAATCATATTCTGTTGCATTCCATTCTTATGTTAATGCTAGTTGAAAAATATTAATAACAGTCTTGAAGAATGTAAGATACTGATTTTTACCTTTTAGCCAAATTCTGTATAATGCATTGAAAGTGTGCCCAGGAAAGTGTGATTTTTTTTGTAACTTTATCCATTACATTTTGTCATCTAGAGTATGCATTTCAGCAAAAAACATATCTGCCAGTAGAAATATATCTGCCAGTATTTTATCACACTTTTTATTAAGTATGTAGGGAAAGTCCACCTTTGGATGCCAATTTATAGTTTCTGGGACTTCCCTCTTAGTTACTGAAGATTGAAAGTACAATTCTGGGTTTCTTCTACAAAATACACTGATTTATTTAAAATTCTGCCCCATCACCAGAAGAGTTTTCATTTTTGTGCCTTCTGTCTCATTATTTGGTGGGGGAGGTAGTTTATTTTACACATAATACCTCACACTCTTGCTCTAGAGATCAAGAAAAAAATGTTTTTAATTTGGTACCTATTAAGCATCAGATGCCTTGTAAATGACTGCCACTTTAACGTCATTTCATACCTGTGCAGACTTTTGATTCCGTTTGTTTTGCATATTGTACTACTTTTCTGCTTCTAAAACCTACAAACCAGCCTTTGAAATGCACATAACAAGCCATAGATTTCTCCTTTCTTAATACCTATCAAAGCCTGAGGAATTGATTCTGGTTTTTGGCTCCCAACTCAGTTTTGTAGCACTTGTAGACCATGCTTTTTTCAGCACTGAGATAGACCTGGTATGCATTTGTGTATTTTCAATTCATAACACAGACAAATCTGCCTACTTTTTGGATCACATGTAATAACACTTTGTGATGATGAAATCTTAGTGACATGCTTGCAGAAGTAGTAATGTGAATCCATATATATGTATATGTATGAATTCATATATGTATACATATACACACATATATTGCAGCCAGCAGGGTATATTGTTTCTGTTTTTTTAATATCTTAAATATCTCTATAATACCATAACAACCAGTGCTCATGTAACAAGGTTTTGCTAACAAGGTTTTGTCTATACGTATAATGTTGTGGCTTTATAGTAAAGATCATTTTTCAAGGGTATTCTGAAATAAAATGAGACTATAATTGTTTAAATACAGAGAATTATTCTGAATGTTGAAACTTTTTTCCCCTCCATAGTTTCCTTTTTTCCTGACTCCCTTCCTGATGTAGTTGGATTTGATAAAAACAGCTGAGGCTGTCTGGTTGAATGACAGTATATTTGTAGAGCATTCTATCCAGCACTCCTGGAGAACAGCTGGCTTGTTTCTTTGAAACAGATATATTAGGCCATCTGCATTTGAAATGCAAAACACTTTAGTTAGAGTGTCAACCACAATTTAGTTCTATCATCCCTTTTTATAAATTCATTGTTTCTTTGCCACAAAGCCAATTTGATATATATGTTAACAAATGTTGATCTTCATAAGATATATTTGTATAACATATATCATTATTCTTAGTGGTTTACAGAAAAAATTATGTACATATTTTACTTCATTTTACCATTACGAAGACTCTGTAACAGAGGCAATGAAATCACAGTTATCCCTTCCACATCATGACTTTCCCCGTCGTAGTTTCAATATATTGAGGATCAGCATAAGAAATTAAATGGGAATTTTGAGGAGTTTTGCAGACACCACAGATGACGTGCATAGGCCAGCAGACAGCACGGAAAAAAGTTTAGAAACTCAGAAATGCATAAAGTGTATATGTATATATGTGTGTGTAGATGGATGGATAGGTAGGTAGGAAGATGGATGGATGGATGGATGGATAGTACTCTAAACACCCTACAAAAGAAAAAGAAAAAATTCAGACTCCTGTGATATGAAGGGGAGGCCAAAAAAATGTTATGTGAATTTTCCAAATAGCAGGGGTGCCTAACCATCACAATGTGGAAAGGATGTATTATCCCCATTTTACAAATGAAGACACTTAAGCACAGAGAACGTAAGAAATTCACCAAAGATCACACAACTAGTAAATAATGGAGTTAGAACTTGAACTCAGGGCCCACTAATCATCATAATAGCAATAATGGTAAAATGCATATACTAGAGCATATAAAATAATCACAACCCAAAATATCTGCCCAAAATTTAGTACAGTTCAATTAAAGACTGTCTAATACAAAATACAAAGATAGCTATGACACAGGCCCTGATTTTAAGGAGCTTACAAATGAAAGGAGGAAATGCAGGTCAAAAACAAACAATTTATACAAGAGAGAGTAGGAACAATTCAGAGGAATCATTCAGGCAAAGTGATGGAAGAAATTTGAAATAGGTAAGTTGCACCGGGAAGTCAAGAGCAGAGAGAAGGCATCTATTATAAGCACAGGGGAAATAAGTAGGTTTAAACAAGTTAGTGAAGGACCTTGAATGTCAGAGTAAGGGTTTTCCATTTTATTCAGTAGACAATAGGGAATCATTGAAGATTTTTAAGCAGAGTCACCTAATCATAGAAGTATATTGGGAAGATTGCTTAGGCCACAGCATGGAGAATAGACTGATAGTCTGGTACTAGCTAAGAAATAGAGTGTACAAAATCAGTAGACTAGATTAGGTACACAATAAGGTTAAGATTAGGTACCTGAAGATTCAGGCAAGTGAGATAAGAACTCACTATTTGACAAAAATTTCTAGGAAAACTGACAAGTTTGACAGAAACGAGGCATAGACCAGCATCCCATACCATATACCAAGATAAGGTCAAAGTGGGTGCATGATTTAGACGTAAAGGATGACAAGCAAATTAGGAATGCGCTAAAATGTTTACCTGTCAGGTATGTGAATAAGGGAAGAATTTATGACCAAACAAGAGACAGGATCATGGGAAGTAAAAGGGATAATTTTGTTTTATTATTGTTCAATTGTATACAACTTTTTGTGACCCTGTGTGACTAACGTGACAGAAAAGAAAATGACAAATCCTGGAGGGGATGGGGCAAAATGGGTACACTAGTGCACTGTTGGTAGAATTGTCAACTGGTCCAATCATTCTGGAGAACAATTTGGGACTATGCTGAAAGGTCTATAAAACTGTGCATATCCTCTGACCCAGCAATACCACTACTAAGTCCAGATGCCAAAGAAATCAAAGAAAAAAGAAAAGGAATTAATACATACAGAAATATTTATAGTAGTTCTTTTTCTGGGTACAAAGAATTTGAGGCTGAGGGATTGTCCAGCAATTAGGGAATGGCTGAACAAGTCATAGTACATGATTGTGATGGAATACTATTGTACTTTAAGAAATGAATGACAAGCAGGATGGCTTCATAAAAATCTAAGAAGACGTATATGAACTGATGCAAAGTGAAGTGAGCAGAAACAGAATATTGTTCACAGTGACAGCAATATTGTAATGATCAGCTGTGAAAGACAGCTACACTAATTAAAACAATAATCCAATAGAATTCCAAAGGACTCACAATGAAGAAATGATCTCCCCCCTCCCCAGAGAGAGAACTCTTAAACTCTGCAGATTAAAGCATACCTTTTTTTTCACTTACTTTATTTTTCTTGCTTTTTTGGCAACATGGCAAACATGAAAATGTTTTGTATGACTTCACATGTATAATCAAAATTATATAGCTTTCCTTCTCAATGGGGAGGGAAGGGGCTGGAAGGAGAGAGGTAATTTGCAACTCAAAATTTTTTAATGAATATTAAATAATTTTTAGAAGAAAATAGACTGGAGATAGAAAAAAACCAGAAAGGTATTACAATGGTCTAGTTGAGAAAAGATGAGACCCTGAGTTTAATGGGAGTGAGAAAGAGGTCAGATGGGAGAAAAACCATGCAGGTAGAAATAATTGGCCTGATATAAGGAAGAGCCCATAATATTCTAAAAATGGACATGCCCCTCAAACAAAGAAATAACTAAATTGGTGAACCAGTCTATTTGGAATGCATCATAAACTTTAGAATCTGTTTTAACTTTCCTGAGGTCTTCCTTACAAGATCATATGCACTGGTCATTTGGAATATGCCACGTAACCATTATGCTAAGCCTATGTGTCTTCAGCTACTTTATAGGGTTGGGTTGTTTTTCTTTTTTATTATATGATATTTAAGTTTTTATTATATGGTGTTTAACTTCTAAACATAAGGGTCATTAGAAACGTTTCAGCCATATGTAGTAAAATGAAACACAGGGAAATGTTACAGATTTGATTACCCTTCTTCCATTCTTCCTAAATCATGTATTACCATTGCTATAATATATTAAATGATCTCAAATAATTTAAATGGCCAAATAACCATAATCTTAAATATAACACATTCTGAAACTAAAAACAAAAGTGTACTTCTCTGACTTGCAAAATTCCCAGGATATTATTTATTAAATAACATCTTTCCCTTGTACTTAAAACTCCATTGGTCAGCAGTGACATTCCATTACGCTGGTTCTCTTCCTCCTTCTCTGGCTTATTCTCTGCTACCTCTTCCTTCTCCATCCCTGTTCCAAACCTGGTCTTCTCTTTCCTGAATTCATCCTCTCTCAGTTTCATCACCTCTAGGAATTCTACTAAGCTACTGAAAAAGCACTTCTACCTGGATGTCTCACCTTCATCTTACATTCAATGTGTCTAACACTGAACTCATCTTTTCTCCCCTCCCCAATTAATCATATCTCCCTCTTAACTTACCTGATTCTGTAAATAATCCCATTGTTCTTTAAAGTGTTTAAGTTAGTTTTCATTTATATACCTCCTTTGTCTCCTATACTAAGCTAGTCACCAAGTCCTGTCAGTTCTTCTTTCATACCTTTTACACTCTCCCATTCTATTCAATCTTTATTTATTATTTATTATAACAACTTCCTAATTCATCTCCCTGTCTCTAACCTCTCTCCCATGCACTGCTACAAAATTAATATCCCTCAAAATAGTTTTAATATGATCACACATGTATAGCCTATATCAGATTACATGTCATCTTGGGGAGGGGGAAGGAGAGAGAAGAGGGGAAATTTAGAACTCAAAATCTTATAAAAGTGAGTGTTGAAAACTAAAAATAAATAGATAAATAATTTTTAAAAGATTCATATCCCTTAAATACTGTCTCAATCATGTTACTCTTCTACTCAAACATCATCAGTGGATCCACACTACCTGCACAACAAAGTCCAAATTGCTAAGTCTGGAATTCAAAGCCTTCCAAAATCTGAATGAAACTACCTTTCCTATTTTATTTTTCATTACTGTCCAACTTAAACCCTTTTCCAGTGAGGCACATTTTTCTGTCATTTTGGTCATATTGGAGGCCACAAGGTATGGTGAGTGGAAAATGTAGTGTATTTGACGTCAGGACGCCAGTTCAAATTCTGGCTCCACTAATTACTGTGGATGAGTCATTCATCCTTCTTGGGCTTCAGATTCCTCATCTTTGAAATAAGGTATTGAATTAAAAGATATCTAATGTCTTTTCCAGGTCTAAATCTATAATCCTTTCACTTCAAATGCCCTGTTTCCTCTGCATCTGACCCAATTCTAATTATCCTTCTAGTCCCAACTCATTTCTTATTTCCTCCATGAACCCTTTCCTAATCAACTCCAACCTATATTGATTTTTTTCTGCTAAAAAATTTACTCTCATAGGGCCACATATGAGACATTTGGTCAAACACTGAATATGCGTCTTTAGGCAAGTGCTATGATCTCTCCCAGTGATATTGTCAACAACGGTCATATCTTATTCTTCTCTATGTCTCCAACACCTTGCTTTCCTGTCCTACATACTCGAACAATGCCTGGCCCAGTGCTACGTACATAGCAGACACTCAAATACTTTGTGGGTTGATTTATTAAGGACTTTACAGAACTGACAGCAGGTGTAGACACCTGTCAGGTGTCATTTATAACAAATATACATATAAGACAGAAACATGTTTCAAATAAAATAACAGATTTGAGTAACATTTTTAATTTAGTACTGTACTAACATCCTGTAGACGTTGAAGCAATAATTGCTTCACAAATCCATAAGTATTTTTCACCAACCATGTTTACTATGGAAGATTTTTGAAGGGCTGGCACTTTCCTATAATTCTTTGCTTGCCAATATGGGTGAATGGCATCTGGCAAAACAACTTGATTGGCTATTTGTCTTTTAATTCTCAAGTGTAGCTCATTTTTCCTATTTTTGCCTATTATGGTATATGCATTCATGCTACTAGGGGAAAGGCAACCAGAACTAATGAAATAATGACTGAATTTCTGTAAATTTCTGAATTTCTTTGTATTGCAAAGTGTGTGCAAGTATGTGTGCTGCCCATGTTACATTATGCGTATGTCCACATGAGTTTTTCAAAAGGCAACTCAGAGGAAATGGGGTGAGGGTCTGACTAGATATTCTGAACTTTCATCCACTCCTCTCCATGGAAAAAGGAGGCAGAGATTAGGGTTACAACTTTGGCCCACTCTATTCTTCTCTGAGACAGGACACTGGGCTAAAATTTCTATCTGTCTCCTCCCCAAATATTTCTAGCCTGAAGGAAATGATTTTTAGGTGAAGGTTCTCTCCTGGTCCCTATAGCCCTTACCTGGGGCATGCCCCAAACTGTATCTCAAAGCTTGACCATCTTCCCACTAAATTCTATGCAAAGACCATCACAAATATTGAATCATAAATATTATTTGTGGATATTCTTCCAGTGGAAGTCTAACTCATGTAGAGCTGCTGTTATTTTATCTCCAGCTCCAAGAGTTCTACTACATATAACTTTAAAGCTGTCTAGAAAAATTTTAGAGTTAAAGGCTACATGGGCATCTAGCTGTAAGAAATAAAACTTTATGGTATCTTATGAACTTGTGAAAACATTGGCTACTAATGTACTCCAATTGTGGCAATATGGAGAAATGGATAGAGTGCCCAACTCATAGTCAGAAAACCCAGATTCAAATCTTACCTTGCTAATCCAAAATCAACAAATCACTAACCCTTCAGAGCTTCTCTCCCCTCATTTGTAAAATGGAATTAATGATGCTTATACAACCTATTCCACTTGGTTGTTAGAAGGAAAGCACTTTGCAAAGTATTGCACATGCGTATTTTATTGTAGTTAGTTGTAATTGTAAAGTAACAAAACCAGCATATGACCTATTAAAGGAACTTCTTTACTTTCTTTACTTCATAGCCACCCCTCCTCATCTATATCCTTAAATACTAAAGTATGCTCATTGTGCAAGAGGGTTTTTTTCTGAATGTGTCAATTAATAAGTTATTTTTAAGTTCCTACTGTGTGCTAGGCACTGGGGGATACAAACACAGAAATGAATCAATGTTGAAAATCCCAAAATTGTGTGATCTCTAGACAGACAAGTGAAGGAGTGCAGACTATGTGCTTCCTACATGTACAAATATAACAGAAGCAACCTACCATTAATAGGTCATGCACTTCCACTTCTTCTGGTTACAATGACAGATTAGCACCATTATATGTACCAACTCTCACCCAGTTCCCCTTGTGACCACACAAATACATAAACAGGTGGCTGGATTTAGGGATATAATTTATGGACACAAAGGAGAGCACAGCTTAACCTACCCATACAACAAGAAAATCCATGACCTTTGGCTTGGCTAACACTGTTTTCATACCAACTAAGTTAACCATAAAATTATAGATCTTCTTTAACTGTGAAGATAGTTTTTTTCCATAAAATATTTTTTTCAAGGCTGGGTTAATCTAATCAAATAAATGAAGAGGCAATATGGTATAGTGGAAAGAATCTTACCAGAACTAGTGCCTGTGTGACCTTGGGCAAGTCAGTCAGAAATCTATCTACAACACCTTATCATGAAAATGAATTCTTTAAAAGAATTTTTTTAAAAAAGAAGTCAAATCTATCTCATCAAGAGATTCTTTCTCTCACTAGATATTACAAATTGCTGAGCCAATGGCCTTAATCTCAGCAGTATCAAATAATACACATGAAAATTCTCTACACTTAGAGTGTAAAAAATGCAGTCTAGGAGGAAATTTGAACAGTTTCAGAAATCATATTTTAAAAGTTTAAAATAAGTCGAGTTTATTAAAATGTGATCATGTGACATAAATGACAGTAATTTATTTGCCAGGTATCAGTAAAATTCTCTCTTACTGCTTATATCTAGCTCTTTGTTCTCAAATTTGATATTATGCTTCTCCTGCCTCCATATGTTTCTGTGAGCTAAAAATAATAACAACAATAACTATGACAATAATAATAATAATAATAATAGACTTTACATAACATTTCAAGATTCGAAACATTTTTTATAGTTAGTTTCTCATTTTATCTTCACAACAACCCTAAGAGTTAGGTACTATAATTAACCCCATTTTACAGATGAGGAAATGGGAGGGTTAGGTAAGGGAATAGCTAAAAAAGACAAGAGAGAAAAAAGTCTTCTGATACCTGGCAAATAAATGTCACAAATTTTATGTGGACACAACCTAAGAAGCTGCACCAGTTATTAACTTTTACATCTAAGTTTTGAAGCTTTGTTCAAGTATTCCTTCCTTGAATGCATTTTTCAATAATTAAATGTAGAGCTAAATAGACTGCCCTAAAGAGACTGAACTGGTAATGTGACTGGACATTGGCAAGAGAAAAACAGAGGGAGGATTTGGGACTCATAAGATCACTTAATAGCAGAAGTTGTGCTTCATTCAGGGGAGGTGGGAAGCTTCTATAAAAAAAATGCATTCCTTGTAAAGACAAAACATATTGAGGAAGGTGAGAACTAAATAGGAGAGTAGAAATAGTGATTACTAACAGGTCTTTTGTGCTGCAGAGACCAAATGCTAATATTCAGTTCTTAGGGAAAAACAATTAGGTTTTGAATTTTCTAAAGGATCCCAGAAACTACAGACTTGGAGTCATTCTCTTCTGTGTTTGTCTTAAGCTCTTTCTGGTGGTTTTCTTTTCTTTTTTCTTTTTCTTTCTCTGCCCATTATTCCAAACTACTCTCTGACTTTAGACTTTATGTTAGGACCGTACTATGTGCACTTCTGTGGGTAATGTCTATGCTAAACTCCTCTTCTCCTGGGTCCTTCTGCTGCTTTCTTGGGGGTAGTTTCTGTATTAAAAACATACTTAACTCTTATTTTGGCTCACAAGATATTTTTATCCAATTTTCATTTTCTTGGATTTAAATTACAACTTGCCTTGTGAAATACTTTGAACTCTGATTTAAAAGTGAGTGAAATATTACTTGAAAGAAGAAATATGATAAGGCCCCCTTCCCTACTACTTTCCATAGGTGAGAGATCCACAAGTATAATATATTGGACATATTTTCAGACTTTTAAAAAGTATTGATTAGTTATGATGATTTTCTTCCTCCTTTTAAAAAATATTTGCTATATGGGATGGCTCTGAGAATGGGAGGAGGAGAGATACTGTAGAAATTATAGAGATAGAAAAAAGCAAGTGATAACCATAAAAACTTATTTTTTAAATAGAGTGAAATAGCCTGATGCCAACAAGCTAAAGTAAAATAGATTGTTTTTAAATGCATTGTAATTACAAACAAAAGAGTACCTGACAGTAGTGCAGGGATAAACTGGAAATACAAATCTGCCCTGGCATTTCAGGTATATTGTCCCTGTTGGAGAGATAACATGAGAGAGGATGAAGTGTTTGCTAACAAGGTTTTATGATTCAGAGATGCGTATTCCAGACCATGTGGAAAGAAAAGTAGAGACAAGAAGTTCGGGGAAATAGATTATAAACATGGCTCAAAAAAGAATGGAAAAAAATCAGTCAAAAAGAATTTATTGGGGCAGCTAGGTGGCACAGTGAATAGAGCATCCGCCCTGGAGTCAGGAGGACCTGAGTTCAGTTCCAGCCTCAGACACTTGACACTTACTAGCCGTGTGGCCTTGGGCAAGTCACTTAACCCCAATTGCCCTGCCTTCCCCTCTCCAAAACGCAAAAAAAAAATTATTCAGAATAAAATCAGAGATTTAGAGTTGGAAGAGACTTCAGAGGTCATTGATCTATAATTGCTCCTTCCTTATTTTACAAATAAAGAAAGCAAACAATTGACTTGCTGGGTAGGTGAGATCTGAACATGTCTTCTGACTCTTTTCTCCCTGCAAAGGTAACATACTAGATGCTTAGGACACAAATACATGAGAAAAAGAGTCCCTACTCTCAGTAAACTTATATTCTACTGAGAGGATAAAATACATTCAGAAATAACTGTGATCTGTGGCCCAGGGCACCCAAAGACCGGATTCACACAGATGAGGTAAGACCTTTTGGGCTGACCTACATAATTTATTGTCTTTTTATTATCACCCACTCCACTTAGAGTTGCTTCAGGAAAATCTCCAATTATACTCATGCTATAGTTCATGCTGAGTTTTCCCCAAATATGGGTAATAGGGTTCCCAGTTCCTATATAAATATTCAGTGTGGCTAATGCATATAATGTGTAGGACAGCTTTTCTTTCATTTTCACCTCACAGAACATATAAGATGCAAAGGTCTTGCCATAATCCATATACATAAATCTACATGAAGCAATCAGCCAGTTCTCCTTAGAAAGGAATTAAATGTGGAGTTGCCATTGAAGCAATGCTTTGAAATTCAGGTGAATCTTTCTTTTCCATAGAATCCTTTACAATCTCTTTTCGATTCCTGTACCTTGGAATATCAAAGAACAAGAAGAGTTTTGGACCCAAGGCTGTGTACCTAATGAGGAGCAGGTTCAAAAGCAAATAGCTATGTGGCTTCACCTGTAAAAGCAAAATGGGGTATGAGATCTAGCCTCCAGCCTAGTCTGAAACCTGTAGTTGAATGAACAGTACAGGAATCCAAGACCAACGGGAAGCAGTCACTGTTACTCTGAACTTGTAGAGTTTCCTGCTGGCTGATAGTGGTTGAGTCCAGAAGCACATAACTGGAACTTCCAACCAGGGACTAGCCCCAAGTGTGTTCTTCCAACCTAAAACAGAGACAGGAACTTGCTGAGCTCAAGCCAAGGGGCAATGAGATTGCACCATTTTGGGAGCAGTAAGATCCCAGCCAGAGCTGTCCAAAATCCTAGAATAGCACAATACTCAATACCCCAAGAAAGCAGTTGAAGGACCCAAGAGATGAAGAGTTTAGCATAGACATTACCCCCAGAAGTACACATAGAGTGGTCCTAACATAAAGTCTAAATTCAGAGAGTAGTTTGGAATGACAGGCAGGGAAAGAAAAATAAAGAAAAGAAAACCACCAGGAAGAGCTTAAGACACAAACTCAGAAGAGAATGACTCCAAAACACATACAAATAAAAATTACAATCTGTTGCCAAGGTCTGCCAATTTTACCTTGACAACACCCCTCAAATATACCTCCTTCTCTCCTCTGGAGCTGCCACCCCTGTAGCACAGGCTCCCATCACCTCATGGTTGGATTATTGCATTCACCTGCTAGTCCAGTGGGTCTGTCTACCTCAAGTTTTTCCCCATTCCAAGGACAGAAGAATAGTTTAGAAATCAGAATCCAACAATATGTTGTTTACAATAAACATACTTGAAAAAGAAAGATACACAGAGAGATAAAAACAAGGAACTGGAGCAGAATCTATTATGCTTCAACTAAAGTAGGGGGGGAAAAAAGACCTACCCATAAGCAATTAATATTTCTCTAATTATTTAGATGTCTTTACTTGTGGAAGTGTTTTGTAATTGTTTTGATATAGGTCTTGTAAGTGTGTTGGAAGGTAGATTTCCAAGTATTTTATACAGTTTGCAGTTATATTAAATGGATTTTCTCTTTTCTATTTCTTCCTTCTGGATTTTGATATGCCAGTGATTTATGTGGGTTTAATTTATATCCTATAGAATGTTCACTTATTCAGTACCATACCAATGAAACTACCAAAGGATTACTTTATAAAACTAGAAAAATAATCACAAAGTTCATCTCAAGGAACAAAAAAGCAAAAAACATCAAGGGAATTCATAAAAAAAGTATGAAAGAAGAGGACCTAACAGTATCAGGTATCAAACTATCCTGTAAAGACTTAATTACAAAGCAATCTGGCACAGGATAAGAAATAGAGAGGTTAATCAGTGGAATATATTAAATACACAAACAGGTACATTAGTCTTCTGTTTTATAGTCCCAAAGATTCTAGCTATTTTGGGCAAGAACTTACTGTAGACAAAAATACTAGAAAGCAGTATAGCAGAACTAGTTACACATAAACATCTCACATTGTATACCAAGACAAGCTCCAAATGTGTACCTGATTTAGACACAAAGGGTGACAATATAAACAAATTAGTGGAGCATGGAAGAAATTATTTGTCAGATCTATGGATAAGGAAAGCTTCCATGAACAAATAAGTAATATAGGAGTCCACAGAAGGTAAAATGAACAATCTTCATTAAATACAATTAAAAGTATCTTTCACAAACAAAAGCAATGCAGCTAAAATTAAAGGAAAAAACAGGAAATGGAAGAGGATCTTTGTACCAAGTCTCTCTGATATAGGTCTCATTTCTGACATATATAGGGAAATGAATTAAATTTATAAGAAAAAGAGGCATTCTCCAATTGTTAAATAGTCAGAGGATATGAATAGGGAGTTGTCAGAGGGCTTTGTAGTTTGCTGGCCCGAGTTAGAACATTGAACCAAATAGAGAAAAAAATTGAATTGAATAAAGATAAATATAACATTACAGTTGGATCAAAAATGTAAACTTTCACAAATAAAACATGGGGAAGGAATAGTTAGATAATACTTCACCTGATTCCTCTCACTCAATTAAGTCATTTTGACTATTACAAATACACAAATTAAAAATAAAAGACATAAAAAGACACTATGAGCATCCAGAGAAAGAACTAATTAACAGAAGTATGTATAGAATAATTTTACACACACACACATACACATACATACATATGTGTGTCTAATGGTAACCATCTCTAGGGTGATGGAGGGGAAGAAGGGGAAAAAAATGGGAAAAAAAAGAAATTGGAGGGAATAGTAAGTTGTACATGGTAGATTTGCAGTTTCATATACAATCATCTTTTTTATTGTATTGTGTTATGGAAAGACTTGTTTTGTTCTGTGAATTGAAAATAAAATAAATTTTTAAAAAATACTCTGCTTGAAAGAGATCTGGAGGCATTAGTATACTATAAACTCCATGTGAGTAAAGAATGCGATAGGGCAGCCAAAGAAGCTATTTGAATCTTAGGCTACATTAAGAAAGTCAAAATGTCTAGGACTAGGAAAATAATTGTCCTGCTGTATTTACATTTGGTTATACTACATGTGTGGTTTTATATATGGGTTTGGGGGCCACATTTTAGGGAGGGCAATGATAAGCCAGAATGCAGAGAAAGTAAACCAGGATTGTGAAGGTTCTCAAAATCATGCAATACAATCCAAATTGGATACATTTACTCTGAAGAAGGGAAAACTCACAGGATGGAAGCAGGATGAGATAAGACAATCTTCAAATATTTGAAGACAGAAAAGGGGGAATTCAACCTGTTCTCCATCCAGAAGACAGAATGAGAAGCCATGGCCATAAGTTACAAGAGGCAAATTTAGACCTGACATTAGGAAAAACTTTCTAACAATCAGAACTATCCCAAATGGAATGGGCTACTTCTTTGGAAGATTTTTTTTATCAGAAACTTACAGTCCTCTAATCAGTTATGTTGAAGGTTTTCTTATTCACATATGGAATGGGCTTTCTGATAGCCCTTCCAACTTTTACAACTATGTTTTTTGGCTTCATGTATTGATTAGAACAGCTAATAATAATTAAGATGTATTTAGCACTTGTGATGTCCCAGGAATTGTGCTAAGTGCCTTACAATTATGATTTCATTTGAACCTCACAACAACCCTGGGAGATAGGTGCTACTATTATTCCCATTTTACAGATGACGAAACTAAGGGCAAACAGGTTAAATGACTTTCCTAGGGTCATATAGCTATTAAGTGTCTGAGGTCAAATTCAAACTCAGATCTTCCTAAATCTGGACCCAGCACTTCATGCACTGTGC
The DNA here is from genome assembly GCA_028646575.1 of Pseudocheirus occidentalis. NCBI lineage: Eukaryota > Metazoa > Chordata > Mammalia > Diprotodontia > Pseudocheiridae > Pseudocheirus > Pseudocheirus occidentalis. Next base: position 143,112,926 of record CM053594.1, on the reverse strand, counting down.
CACCCAGGTGCCCAGCAAGAAGGTTAAATTAACAGAAATATAACTTTTTTCTTTGAAGAAAAGTAAGCTAAGCAATGCTACTCTATGATAAAAGAAAGTACAGACAAAAGTTTATATATGCAGGAGGTACAAATTGTTCTGCCTTGTCAAACAAAAGCACAGGAAAAGAATCTCTGGCAACAGACTGGAAAAATTAGCAACCAGAGGTTACTTGGTAAATGTCATTTTAAACTTAGAATTAGAAAACTTCTCTCCAAATGACATAATAAGTAGCCAGGACTGATGACTTAATTCAATTCAATGTATATCAGAAAAGCCTCCTGCAAGCTGCACCTGGGAGAGAGTGTCCATATGAGGAGATCATAGATCCATTAAACACTCTCCTAGACCCATGGAAGGACGTTTGCCATACAGATACAGAAAAGTCTTCAAGGATCTTCAAGTGTAATAAGGGGGTTATGAATACACAAATCAGTGTGACATAAAGATTTGTTGTTATTTGTTTTGTATTTTTTCTGAACATGTGACTTCATTGGTATAGGAAGTTTCCAGTGAGGAATTTCTACCAATGTCATTGTTCCCCTTCTCTTCAGCTTTAGACAATTATTGTGGGCACTGAAGGTATAAGTGTCCATTGCCACACAGATAGCATGTGACAAAGTCAGTACTCTAATCCAGCTTTCCTGATTCCAATGCAGCATGTCAGACCTCCTCTTATGAGGCATTAGCAACTCACATTTGGGTAGAGTTTTAAGATTTACTTGCAAAAACCTTGTGAATATTGGATAAACTATTATCCCTATTTTACAGATAAAGAGATTTAGGGGTGAAATGACATGTTTGGGATCAAATAGTTAATAAAAGTCCAAGGGTAAGACTCAAACTTGCATTTCTTGGCTTCAAATCCAGCACCCTTTACACTCCATACTGTAGATGATGATAGAGCAAGAAACTGATTCAGATAAAGTACTATGAGAAAATATGAAATGTAAGTGGTCATTTTAAGCTGACACCACTGTTGTTGTTGTTTTTAAAACAGCTTTATGCTAGCAACTGAGTCTTGACCAAAAAACAAAGGATTTCAATAGGCAAAGATGTAGAGGGAAGATGACAAGTGTCAAGGAAGCAGGGTACAGATAAGGGAAGAACTGGTAAACTAGTTGGATGCTAAAAGTAGAATTCAACAAGGAACACAGAATAAAACAAGGCTGAAAACGTAAATGGGAGCCAGATGCGTAGAATGTCGAATTCCAGGTTAAGGGACTTATATTTTTATCCTATGACTCAATTAGATGATTTGAATATATTGCCAAACAAGACATCATTAATACTAAAAATGCCTTTTCTCCTGTATTTCATAAATCTAAAAGCAAGTGTTCTAAGATGAAGAATCAAAAAGTCAACTAACATCTAATCTTTTTTGAAAAACCTAGATTTTGTTATGAGCTAGCAAAGTCCATATACCTTAGGGTGTTAAGTTAATCAACTATATGGTTTAATGACTTTAAGATTTTTCTAAATGGTTTTCAATATGTAGAGAGAAACTGAAATCACTCAGTAACACTCACTGAGGTTCCACTAGATGAGACTATTTCAAGTTCAAGGTACTCTGTGGTTCTGCATTCCCTCAAAATCACAACTTACAAGTCCCTACCAGAGTACTTACTAGTCAGAGAGAGGATATGTTTAATTCAAATGAAATACATTTAATGATGTCATAGGTATATGGGATGTCTGCATACCTCTCTACTGCCCCTCAAATGGACATATAAACTCCCTTCTCTCTCTCTGTCTCTCTCCGCTCTGTCTCTGTCTGTCTCTCTGTCTCTGTCTGTCTCTCTGTCTTTCTCTCTGTCTCTCCTCTCTGTCTCTCTGTCTCTCTCTCTCTCTCTCTCTCTCTCTCACACACGCACACACACACACACACACACACACACACACACACTCTATTATTCAGTAGCTCACTCCAACCTGCCCTCACACTGGGAGCTTAGGTTGCCCAAGAAGGATCATCACCAATCAATTACACTCACATTTTCTCACTGTCCTAAGAGTAATATTGTTGGGAGAGAATCTACTTCCCCACTAACTACTGTTGCTCTTAAACTCACTAATATACTTTCATTTGCAAAAGTAGCCACAAACAATGATGATACTTTTAAAATCTTAAACTTGACTTAGCAATAGGCAAAAAAATAACATATGCTCACATTTCAAAGCAAATGCAGCAATAAAAAATATATTCTGCATATCAGTCTGGATCCCATTCTCTCAAAAGTGCCCTCAGTATTTGTATGGGAGATTAGACACATTGGAAATCTGGCAAAAAAAAAAGTGTGTGAAGGAAAAAAAAACCCATAGGCTTCAGGGAACTCACAAATTTGAATTTCATTCTTTGATGCCATTGATCCATTCAGGAACATCTGCAACACACAAAGTCACTTCTCCACTAATTAAGCATCTCCAGGACCTCACTGCTCTCCAGCTGGGTAAATCTTCCATTCTCAAGTCAATATGGCATTTATATGTTCTTTCAATTTACAATTATCCTTAAAGGGGCATAAGAAAAGCATTACCTTATGAAACTTTTCTTAGCATGAGGATAGGTGAAGGGAATACAAATGTATATATATATATATATATATATATATATATATATATATGTATACTTACACATAGGTCCATATAGGAGGCTATATATGCATATGAATACATAGCTAAGCATGTCTGTATATGTGTATATAGAGGGTACAGGATGAATTGAATACAAAGGGATGATACTTTAAAAGGCAAAATTCTGAGGTGGGAGAGAACTAGAATGAGAGGAGACAGGGAGAGACAAAATGGGGTTAATCATCCCATAGAGAAGAGGCAAGGGATAACTATTACAACTTTACTTTCAATTACTCTCATTGAATTTGGCTTAGGGAAGAAATGGCATAAACTCTAAGTGGGCATCATGCCACACAGGAGAGTAGGGGGCATGGGGATGA
>CM053594.1:143095178-143109433 GCA_028646575.1 Pseudocheirus occidentalis | reverse complement strand
TTGCCCTCCAATTCTAAAATATCAGGGCAATTTTCCTTGAGAATTTCTTGAAGGATGCTTTCTAGGTTCTTTTTTGATCATGGCTTTCAAGTAGTCCAATAATTTTAAAATTGTCTCTCCTGGATCTATTTTCCATGTCAGTGGTTTTTTTCAAGGAGATATTTCACATTGCCTCCAATTTTTTCATTTGTTTTGATCTGTTTAATAGTATCTTGATTTCTCATGAAGTCATTCGCTTCCATTTGCTCCACTTTAATTCTGAAGGAATTATTCTTTTCAGAAAGCTTTTGGGATTTCTTTTCCATCTGGCAAATTTGACTTTTTAAGGCATTCTTCTCCTCATTGTTTTTTTGGGTCTCTTTTGCCATTTGAGTTAATCTATTTTTTAAGGTGTTATTTTCTTCAGTCAGGTTGTTGACTCTCTTTTCATGATTTTCTTGCATCATTCTCATTTCTCTTCCCAATTTTTCCTCCACTTCTCTTATTTGGTTTAAAAAATCATTCTTAAACTCCTTTATGGCCTGTAAGCAATTCACATTTTTCTTGGAAGCTTTTGATGCAGGAGTTCTGACTTTGTTGTCTTCCATTCCATGCTTTGATCCTTTTTGTCCCCCAAAAAAGACTCTAAAGTTGTATTGCTCTGCTTGCTTTGCCTGCTCATGTTGCCAGTCAATTAACTTGACTTTTGAGCTCTTTGCCAAGGTAGAACTCTGCTTCCAGAGAGTAGAGTTTTGTCACAAATTGCTGGGGTTTTCACAGGTGCCAGAGCTATTAGGAGGTCGCCCCCACCAGCTTTGGTTCACTGGTCATGCACCTCACGACCACCACCCAAGACCACGATCCTGATCCAGGCAGGTTAAGGCAAGAGCACTTAGGCTCTGAATGATTGCTTGGCCCCCTTGCAATCTGCAGGCCCAGAGCTCTGAAGCAGCCATGAGGAGGCAGCTGCATGGCTGCTGCTTCTACCACTTCTGGCTCAGGGGCAGAGGGCTGGACCTGCTCCTCCATCCCCCTCAAATTCAGCCAAGTTCCACTGACCTTTCACTTTGTCTCTGGCACTTATGGGGTTGATAATTCTGGAAACTACCGTAGCTGCTGGTGATCCACTCTCCCAAATGCTTCAGCTAAGCTGGTCAGGCTGCCCTGGGGCTAAAACTTCAGGTTCATGTGGTGGCTGGTCTCAGCTCCTGGCTTGCTGTGATGAACCCTTCCTGTCCCCCTGCTGTGCTGCCTTCAGGTAGAGATTTGTTTCTCTGTCATTTTGTGTGTTCTGGAGCTCTAAAATTTGTTTAGAGTCATATTTTATATGTATTTGAGGTGGTTATGGGGGAAGCCACGGAGTTCTACTGTTTTTATGCTGCTATCTTGACTCTGCCCTCCTCCCCCTGTCCTCCAGCTTTTCTTTAACAGATTATTGGAGCCACCAAATAAATACAATAATTAATAATTGATGTTCATTCAATGTTATTAGTGAAATAGAAATTACTTATAACTTGGTGGCAAAATAGAAAACTCTCCAATTTCTTTAAAAGGTATGCATAGCTTTCTGGTAGCATGATGGATTAAGCTGTTCTGTTAGAGGACAAAGAAGTTGGGGGAGGGAAAGTTCATGACGCTGGACTTTGTAAAGCCATTGTTAGGAATGACCAAATATTCTGCAGCAAAATTTAAGGGATAGAGATTCTGTAATAATGCTGTTGATTTATAGTTTTTTCTTTCTAAGAATTATAATATTCTTTCACATATTCAATGGAGTATGGTACAGAACACAGAGCACTAGAGTCAAACATTCAGCCTTGGGCAAGTCACTTAATGCCTATGACTCAGTTTCCTCATTTGTAAAATGAGGGTGATGGACTTGATGACTTAGGAGCACTTCAACTTTCAATCTATTTGATCTCATTTTCTCCTTATAAACACTTTGAAGGAGGGAGGAGCACATATAAACAGCCTAACTTCATATATTGGGAAATTAAAACCCTGAGATTGATCATTACTTAGCCAAGGTCACTAATAGATCTCCAAAAATTTGATTTGTGACAAGTACTAACAATTAATCTCTTTCTAAACAGTCTGAATGCATGAGCAAAATAAAGTTAGAATTTCCATGGAAACAGGCTGAGATTGTTTGAGGGACATAAAGGTTGAAAGCAAATTTAGTAATTTTCTAGCACTTTCTTCAATCTCAGTTTCTTCTCATTTCAAATAATTCTTTGGAACCTAACCAGAAATTAGGAAGAGCAGATGCCAGCAAAGAAAAAAGTGTCACCTGGTACCTGAAACCTTACACATGGCAGGTAGTTAATAAACATTTATTTAATCAAAGGAATGAAATATTGATTCCTTTAGTTTAAAAAAAAATTCATCTTTGTCTCCCCTCCTCATTGTCTTCCATCTTTGTAAAGACTTTGTTAGATCAGGAGTTTAATTATTATTGGACTTGCAGAGTAATAGCAACCATAGACACTATTCAACACTCCATGAAAACCCACCTCTAGGAGTGAGAAAGGTAAAGTTCAGCTTTTGGTTAATACCAGAGCTGATTCTTACTGAGGGCTATTCAGCACGGCAACAAGGCAAATTTCAGCCTTATGTGATAGCTATTCTCTCTCGTGCTTGGTTTGGAAAATGAACATTTGGGATGAAGGCTTTGTAAAGCTTTTTCTACCTCCTGATGTGCATCTAATTTAGCTATTTCTCTTGGCATAAATGAAAGAAAACAAAAAATGTAGTTATGAGGGGTAGACCTGTGGCTTTATTGAGACATTCTTCAGTATGACTAGAAGTTTTTTTTTTTAACAATAATAGGATCAGATGATTCCAAGTATCTAATTGAAGGACTTAGCAAGATGAATATATTTCTCTCCATTTTCAAATTCTCAAGCTAGTATTGTCAGTGTCTATTATTTAGCAAGGGGCAGCTAAGTGATGCAGTGAACAGAGCACCAGGTATGGAGTCTAGCCTCAAACACTTACTAGCTATGTGACCCTGGGTAAGTCACTTAACCTTGTTTGCTTCAGTTTCCTCATCTGTAAAATGAGCTGGAGAAAGAAAGAACAGACCGTTCCAGTTTCTTTGCCAAGAAAACCCCAAATGGGGTCATGAAGAGTTATACGTGATTGAACAATAAATAATTTAGCAACATCAACATCTAATGTCTTGCTGGTAAATGTCCAGTACCCACCTCCAAAAAAAGAGAAAGTTTGTCCTATTCTCAATTATTGAATCTGATGATGTGCCAGTTGAGACTGGGAATATATGGTTTGTAAGAACACGAGTTTATGTCAAGAAATGAAAACAAATAGCAACATCAATAAGTCATAGTATAATCAACCAGTGAGGACGTTCATAAGTCTTTATCAGATTCCAAGACAGGATAATAGGTGAGAGCTACTGGAGTGTAAAATTGGATCTTTATAAAATTCTTTCCCTCCACCCACCCCCCATTTTTTTAACAGGTCTATAATTTCACCAGTGTAATGAGCTCCTAGTGAGCATGGGAGTCATGTTTACATCAGATAACACTATCTGCCCATGAAACTTGGCACGGTTTTTGCAATTTGTAGTTTTAGAGAAAAAAAGAACTGAGAGAATAAAGTGACTTGTTCAACTGGCATATATCAGGATTTGAACCCAGCTCCTTTTGAATTGTTTTGTATCTAATTAGCCAAATGCCTCTAATAAGAGCCTAAGGCACAATTGTCATATGATAGAGGTTAAAAGGTTTTCAGACTCTAAAAGGAAGTGATTCTGAATCTGATGGTCATGATGGTGATAGTAATGAAGAAAACTTGATTAGATCAAGTTCCATAGAAATAAATTGCTTATAGCTAATGGATATAGCAATGTGTCAAAAATTCAATATATGGTGGACATTGAGCAGTTAGAGAAATATCCTAATTTTAAGGTCATATTTACCAGGATATAAAATTTAAAGTCAAATTTTAGAAAGCAACAGAGTACTATAGGAATGATGCTGGATTTGGAGACAGAGGACCTGGGTTAAATTGCCAGCACTATCCCTGGATTACTTACACAGTGCTGGGCATATCCCTTAAAATGTTTTTTTTGTTGTTGTTTTTGCTTTTTGGAGGGCAAATGGGGTTAAGTGACTTGCCCAAGGCCACATGGCTAGTAAGTGTTAAGTGTCTGAGGCTGGATTTGAACCCAGGTCCTCTTGACTACCAAGTGCCTGAGTTCTATTCACTGTACCATCCCCCTTTTTTTTTTAAGATGGGTTTGGATTTAAAGACTTCTATAGTTCCACATAGTTAGAAATTTATTATCTTATGATTTCTCCTGTCTCCCCAAAAGAATTCCTAAAAGTCCACACCAGAAAATGGTATATCCTACATCTTACTAGTCTACAGTGTTTTAAAGAAGAGGAGTCACATTAGTTTTTTTAAAAAAATCCTAACCAGATAGCAGCCATCTAATTGGAGACCAAGTTGTTTATTGCTAGCATCTATTTCTTTGTTTACTAGACTCTCTGTTTTCTGTTGTAAGATAGTTCTCTTTATAAATATTTCCATTATAATGGGACATCTTTACATATTCAAAACTCTAAGCCCCAGTTGATGCTCCTCCCCCTTTCTTTAAGTAAAATTCAAACAAACTTTCGGAACCAAAGAATCCAAATTAGCATTCACTACAATGGGATTTGACTCCTATCATTAGCTAAGAACACTGTTGCTATAGTAAGTTCATGAAATCTACTCCAGTGTACCAAAGCCAGGTCTCCCGGAAGCTGTGTATCCACTATGAATTTTAGATATAAATCACAACTTGACTCTAGTTAAAAGGAGACATTCTTCACTTTTATTGCATAATTATAGACAATGCAACAGTAGATTTTAAAAATTGTATTTAACACAAGTGAATAGTTTAGAAGGTCTGAAATGTTATAAAGCAATATACATACTGAATAAATAAAATGCACAGGAGAGTCATGTCTACATTACACAACACTGGCTAGTATTCTGAATACTTAAAATAAATCCAGTGAAAATGGATAAAGTCCATAAAAATGCTATCCTGTCTTCCCTTGTATGAAATTGTTCAAGTATAAAAAGTCCAATACAGTGTAAAATATTCAATTTAGGTTAAGAATAAAAATTGCAAGTATTGTAGTTTCACGAGAAAAATGTAAAGCAGCATTTTAAACTACATAAAAAATAGTGGTGAAATTGGACTAATGAATTGCCAGGAAAGTAGATCTACATGAGCAAAATACTGAAGAGGAAGCAGTATGAAACTAGCAACACATTCTGTAAAAAACCTAAACTCTGTTCATGTAAGAGTACCCTCTCATACAGTGCACATACTGAATTTAAATAAATCTAAGTCAACATCTTTAGCTGAATAGGTTAATATTTAATATGCTACATCTAAACCTACTAAATAATTTATGCCATGAGATGAATACATAATTTTACAGTGTCACATCTAAAGTTCCTTTCTTTAGAGTGCAGCATCGTAAAACTTCAAAATAAATATTTTTTAAATAGCATTACAATTAAGGCACAGTATAAACCACATATCATTAACCCTTGAAGAACTGTAGTTTCAGGAACCTTGTTGTCTTACCGAATTCCCTAATAAATAGTTTTAAATAGGACTCTGTAATAGATACTAAAGTCATATAAATCATTTCAAAAAGGAAAAAATAAATTTCCTTAAGATAGTTCTCAAAGGTTCAAATTCTGCAAACTTCTTCCTGCCTTTATTCACAAGCCACGAGTCAACGTAATAAATAGAAAGAGAAGGCTGTTGTAGTAAAGGGCTGATCCTATTTCAGAATCAGAATAGCTGACACCAGCAGTTAAAAGTTTCCCAAAATTGAAACAGGATGGGGAGAGGGATTAGAATGTGACAAGCTCATCAAACAAGCACAAGTGATGTGTTCTTTCCAGAACTGTCTGTGTTATTGATTGTCTGTACAGCTGTTGCACCCATTAATTCCACATCACCTGCTCCATAGTTCCACTCATCCAGAGGACAGATGAGAAAATAGCTTTGGTGCCTGTCCACCATTTTACCAAGCGGCCATGCTCCTCAGGATTGTTCGATGCCCATTGTGAAACAGCAAGAAAATCGCTTTCTTACTTGAACAAGTTGTATAGGCCATAGTGAAAACTAGAAACGACAGTCAGTGCTTTAATTATTTTAAAAATATGGTTTAAATGTTATATAAGCTACATATTGCTCACTTTGATTTCTTTTCCCTGGTTTAACTTTTTCAAAACTTTTTCTCATTTGAAAAAGGCAGTTTGCTTCCCTGATACTATTAAAAACCCCCAACAAAAACCCCTTTATTTTATTTTGTCAAATGAAGTTCTATTGTTACTCCTATAGTCTTTTCATGGCAGTGCATTGTTTATTCAGTGTCTCCTGGATTGACTCCTGAAACTAATTCCTCCCACTCCCCTGGCCCTCACCCCTTTTTCCCATAGCAACATGATTCTAGTACAAAGACAGTGGAATAAAAATCTCCTGATTTGCAGTAGCATAACTGTTCTTAAAGCTGCTTAGTTAGTGTTAACCACCTTATTATCTACTTAAAACTGGAAGGCTGGGGAAAAATAGAGAAAGAAATTCAACTCTCTTCAGAAGGCTGGTCACTCATTATTGCATTCGGTCTGTTTGCAGCTGCTGTGGCTGATACTGGCCAAATGCTGCTGCCGCTGCCGCTGCTGCTGCTGCTGCAGCAGCTGTCCCAGGTGCTGCCGCGGTGATTGGCTGCTGGACTGCGTAGCCATACCCCCCAGCAGTGACATATCCTGCAGCAGCTGGAGATGCTGCATATGGGTACTGGTCATAGGCTGCTGCCGCTGCAGCTGCTGCTGCTGCTGAATATTGTGCATATGCAGCTCCAGTGTAATCAATGTAAGGTGTGGTGGAGGCAGCAGCTGCTGTAGGTTGGACATGTGGAATTACAACTCCAGGCTGCACAAAAGCCTGTGGATAAACATAATGGGCAGGTATCCTGTTGAGAAATAGAAAAGAAAGTCAGATCATAGAGAGCCCCTATGTGCAAAAGATCTGTTGTTCAAAAGTAAAACAAACTCAAAATTTAGTGGTTATTATGAGCATAGGGTTGCCACAATAGCTACGTTCTAGCAGTCCAATGAATGCACTCTGGCAGTAGCCCAAAACGTATGTAGAGCTCAGAAAAAGAAGCCAACAATAACTGGAGCTAAAGATATCAAGACAGCATTTTCATTTATATTTCTTTACTCTGCCACCAAATAAGAATTAATAGCCTCATCAAGAGTTAAGGGAATAAGTCAAGGTTTAGGATTTTGGCACTCCACTTAAAGGCATTTAATAAATACTCTTGACTTAAATATTAGAGTTGAACTTTAGAAAAAAAATTAAAATCGCTGTATAAGAGAAAAAAATTCTGACAATTAGAAAAATATTCAGCTGCAAACACTGGACTTTAAAAAAAAAGTACCCTGTCATGAGTTGGGTCCAAAGGATGAGAGCTAGTTCGCCAATACTGATTGACTGAAGAAAATTTCAACCAAATATTTAGGCAGTAAAATGGACCTTGTTTAATTATCATGGCAACCCTACTTAAAATTGCTATGCAGACTCAGCACACATTAATTTCTCTGCAACCTCAGTCACCCTTATTAAAAATAAATAAAATAAAAATAAGAAAATGCAGGCGACAAAAAAAGTTTAAAAGTTCACAGGTGTGGTAAACACGGCAGAATCACACTTTTCAAACGAACTGTAGTGCAGCTCACTCTCATAAAAGGCTGTTGTGGGAAGCTACAGAAATGCTATTAACATTCATTGCAGTGGTTCCCAAGTAGATGTGCAGCACACTTTTTGTTTTTTGAGGGTAAAATTTGTAAGGACACAAGGGTCAATCAAACCTGTTTGACTATCAGGCAACTGATGTCAGCCAGCTTGTTTATCTCTATGCAAGACAGACAGAGGGGTTGGGGGGAGGTGATGAGGTAGAGGGGGTAGGAAAATGCATCTAAAATATAACAAAATATAAGATATATATAAAAATAAAATATAAGAACTTTTAAAAGGTTTATAAAATGACATCTAAATATCCCCCCCTCCCAACATTTCTGGCACATTCACTAACTATTCATTTTCTTCTCCAAATCAAAGAAGATGTGGCTTTGTTCATTTATATTAATGGTCACCCCGATGGTATGTACTTGCAGAAATGAAATCCATTATTACATAATATGATATAAAAACTGAAATTTACCCTGCCAAGTGAAATCAAACACCCATTTAAATTATAAACAAGGAACATACATTCTCCCATCTCACTTATAAAGTTAAAGCTCATGTGATTTAACAAACAAGTTTGAGCTGAAAAAAATGCACATCTTAATTCTTAATACTGAAATTTCATTAATCCTTAACTAAAATACACCTACAAATATATGACCTATTAATTCTACCTTTGTACAATATAACCAACAGTGAAAAACCTTCCAAATATCTAGAGACATTGCACCACAATTCCATCCAAAATATAGCAAATCAACAAAACCTATCGAAAATTCAAACAACAATGCTTATCTTTAAACTTGCTGTTCAGGAATCCTAATGTTAGAACTCAAAACATAGGTAATTATACTTATATTATTCACCTTGCTTTTTCAGAGTTTCCCTTCAATAATACTCATAGGACACAGCAATGCTAATGAATATTTACAGAGAGACTGAATTTATTACAGCAGTTGTTCTATGCTAGCCCAAAGCACAAAAAGTTTATTCTAACGGTGAAAATGCAGTGAAATTTACTAGACTTGTAGTTCCTTCCCTATGCCAACACAAACAATGTCATCATGTATTTCAGAGGACACTTAGAAGAGATATTCTTAACTGTTTGTTAGGAAATAGACACAAAGCCCTGCCCATATACTCTTATAATTTTTTTTCTAAGTTAAGTAACTAACCCACTAAAAGTAACAGGCATTGGCATTATGAAATGTTATTCCTGTGGATCTCTCTTTCTCTCCATTATATTGGTCTCTACCAACCCCTCACTATCATGCTATTTTACAGGGGTGATTGACAGCACAGGCTGCAGTGGGGCTATTTTTGATCATGTCATGAGACAAGGGTTTCAAGCAGAGTAAAATGTCTTTATAAGGCCAAAGAAAACTCTGCCGTATCTGCTGTAAAGGCCAGCAAGCATGGATCTCACTAATGCTGAAACATTAACCCCATTAGATTCCTAAAGGCCTAAAGCTGCTGAAGCAGTGACTAGGTTGGCATCTTTGATTAAGTTATTAACCTGAATGATTTTTGCTCTCTCTTTGAGTTTGTGTCATAAGATTTGCTTTCTCTGCATCTGCTTATTAACTTTTTCTCTTTTAAGGAACAGAGATAAGTCCAGAGAATTACATTTACAAGGGGAGTCCCATAGCTTCCCAGTCTCTGGAGACAAATCTTTTCCCACTGAGAATAACTTTTTCTCTGATTTGATTATGCTAATAGTAAGTAAACTTGTCTAAACATACGCCAGTAATATGCATCAGATTGCCTGTGAATGGCGAGTGAGGGGGAAAAGGAGAATCTGGGCGGCACATGAATAATTGTGGTGTAAAGCCATTTAAGACTGCCAGAAAATTTAAACTCCTTGAGGGCAGGGACTGTTTCTTTTTCCTTATTATTATTATTATTATTTTTGGTAGTCCCAGTACTTAGCAGAGGACCTGGTACGTAGTAAATACTTATTCAACTGTATCATGAACACTGAAAAATAAAACAGCCTGGGAAGAAGGTAAAATTGAATGGCAAGGTGGTGTGTTTGCAATGATCTCTCCATGAGGAGAAGCCCATTTCCAGACTGGGGAGCTTTTACATGGAGTGTGGTAGACATCTCTGGCCATATTTCTGCTGATTCTCTTCCCCAGGTCAATCTTGGAAAGTGGAGGTCCAAGAGGTATGGTAGAAATGAAACAATGCACACACTTGGGGCAATGATCTTTTGAACTCTTTTATTCCCTACCCATACACTCTCACTGCCACCACTCCCAGGTCCCAGGAAGAAAAATCTTCCTCAAATACAAACCAAAAGAAGTTTAGCAAAACATTGTTCTAAAATTAAACAAAGTAGAACAAAACACTGTTCTACAGAGTTCACATGTTTCCACACATCTGATGGCTGTCCTAACTCTAGTCAGGAGCTTAGTGCTTAGTCGTCCACAGTACACTTGAAACTATTTAAATGCCAAATAAAAATGGCAAAGTTATTATTGCCTCAAACTATACAACCTATAAAACCTTCTTTTACAGACATCAACAAAAATCATGTACCACTTATCCACAATTTGAAATCACCTCATCTGATGAGACATAGTATTCAAGATAAGAGACCATTTGGTAAAAAAAAAGAAAACAAGCTTATTTTCAATTTAAGAATACTTGAGCATGGGGTGGCACAATGAATTGAGCACCAGCCCAGGAGTCAGGGGGACCTGAGTTCAAATCTGGCCTTAGACACTTAACACTTACTAGCTATGTGACCTTGGGCAAGTCACTTAACCCCAATTGCCCTGTCTTCCCCCTTCCAAAAAGAAAAAAAAAAGAATACTTGAGCAGTAAACTAATTTGAATTAAGAAGACCAATTCTACTTGGAATCTGTATCCTCTGTAAGTAAGTGAATAGCTTTTTGCAGTGTCTGGCACGTAAGTAAGTGCTCAATAAATGTTGAATGGATTAAGTTAAGTGAAATAGAATAATGTATTCAGCTATTAATAGGTGGCTTTTAACCACCAGGAAGCAGTTGTTATTAATATTAGATGTAAAAAATAAAAGTACACAACTGAAAATGTGTTGCAATTAAATTTTCCATGTAGCATTTCCAACTCAAGTTCATTTTGTTTATCTTCTACTCAAGAACATACAATCGCTCCCTATTGCCTGATACATTAAGGCCAAACTTTTCTGATAGACTTCAACCTCACCATGACTATATCATTCACATTTATTTCTCATGACTTCCCATATTTGCCATCTGCTAAGATCTAGTTGGTTTCCTTACTGTCACCACAAGAACATGCCAGGCTCATTCCTACTTCTGCCCCTTTGATAATGTGTCTTCTCCAAACCCACCCTGAAATGATTCCATTCAACCCATCCATTCAAATTCTACCCATTCTTTAGGATTAATTTATTCCATAATCTCCACAGAGCCTCCTTCAACACTCTCTCCAATAATGACCTTCCTTCTTTGAGTACACATGCCATATAATTTAGCAGTTTGTTATGTCCTACATGATTTAGGAGTGTTAGTTTTGTCTCTGCACATAAACTATAAGCTCTTTGAATGTACAGAACATGCCTTATATGTCTTTGTGATCATCTATTGTCTAGCAGAGGGTGGCATACCTAGTAGGCATTAAGAAATTTTTATTTAGTTTTTTTTCAAAATGACAGTCTAAGATCTGTCAAATTATGACAAATTATATCCTACAACTCTCTATTACTTCTGAGTAGAAATGCTAGTCACATGTACAAGAAATTCTATGATATAGTTCATTAGTTTTTGTTGATCCCCAAACTATTGTGGAAGACCATTGATAAGTGGCTATCAGTGTAATGAGGCACTTTTTGATAACTTCATACTTCTCTCACTCATTTTAAAAAAAAGTAAGTTCAGGTAGAAAGAAAAAAAAAGAGCAGGCCCTCAGGTGATAAAGATAAGGGCTAGAAAAACACACTAAAAGTGCAACTTTTCAGCTGATTCATTCTCTTATACACCTAGAAGCATAGAAGGCACAACTAACTTGGAAGCCAGATTTCAACACTCCAGGCCACACATATGCAGTAAACTCAGATTAGGCATTAAGAAACCATTAGTTGGGGGATGATGCTCCTTAAACAACTGGTATGTTTATGAAACGTAACATCTGGCATCCACACAAGATGCTAGGTGCAGTATAGAGAATGCAGAGTGCAGTCATCAGAAACAATTAGCTGGGGTAGCATCAGTACTATACCCTGTCTGGAAGAGGGACAAGCATATAGCTGAGTTACAGAACACTGCTGATCACAAAATCAAGAGACGCAAGAAATACAGGTCGGCTTCCCCAAAGTTAGGTGTGTGAAGAAAATATTAGTGCTACTATATTCAGAAATAGTCTGATGATTAAATCTGATGGGAAAAAATGGTGCTCCAAATTAGAAAAGCCTAAGCAGACATACAATGTTAAGAGACAGGCCCCCATACCCACCAAAAATTAAAAAAAGAAAAGGAGAAAAATGACCCCCTCTCCCCAAAGAAACTAGAACATGCAAGCAATGAATCTGTTTTCTTACATAGTGAAGTCACACATTTTAGCACTCACTACAAAAATATGGTTAAAAGGAAGTCACAGGCTACAGCTTAAAAGCAAGGAAAAAAAAAGACCCTTTGCTCCCCATGGCAAAGTCAAATTCAACAACACTCCTCAACACCACCACCAAAAACCAAAACAAAAAAGAGCTCCCTCCCCCCAAAAAAACTTTTCACTACAGCTCTTTTCAATTAAATCAACAGCACACGTTTAGCTATCAACACCACTTCATTACCGTAATAAATAAAATAAAGCACACGGAGGTCTATTGACTATTATGAAAATAAAACAGCAACAACATACATGCATCGTTAATCACCATCTTAGCTTGTGTGTTTGAGTCTACTGGTTACAGAGTTTAATTCCAAACAGAACTATTCCACATCTTATCATCATATCCTTCTGATCAGTTAGCTTAACTGTATACGATCCCTGTCAGATTAGAAAGAGATAAATAACATTGAGACAAGCTGAAGAATGAGAAGATTGATTGGGGCACAGTGGTCTTGTACACAAGTCATACCTCTTTTTTTTTTTAAATCATAAGCTCAAGAGGTGTCTGAATTGGAGGACTGCATACTTGATCACATAACTTGACTCATCTTTTTTTTTTTTGCTTTTTAGAGGGCAGTTGGGGTTAAGTGACTTGCCCAAGGTCACACGGCTAGTTTTTGTGTTAAGTGTCTGAGGCCGGATTTGAACTCAGGTACTCCTGACTCCAGGGCCAGTGCTCTATTCACTGCGATAACTTGACTCATCTAAAAACATTTATAGCATCACTATCAAGAAACAAAACATGTATTTTTTTAAAAAGAGAAATCAGAAAAACTCAATGGCAGGATGATATTGTCCATGTGTGTCAAAGGCAACCTAACTGATGATATGCTTGTACTTTGGAGAACCCATTTGATTGACTTACCCAAAAGGTCTTTGTATAAGAGCTGGGTGAAGTTGTTGAACACCAAAGGCAAAACCTAACAATAAAACATATTATATTCTGTATATGAACATTCCAACAGCTACTTATTACTGCTATACACAAAATACACAATGACAACTTTCATTTTATATTTGCATAGATACACTAATTTAAGTCAGATAGTTAAAAAAAGAGAGAGAAAACCATATTTGGGGAATGGGAGAAACTGACAAGCCCACATTGAAACAAGTTTTGAAAAATTTCATATGTCATACTAGTTTGGATTTTGGCTTAAAAATAAATGATTAAAAATGAAGACAGCAACTGACAGAAAGCAGAGCATTCATTATGTGCAAAGTTTCGCTGACATAAACATACTGCAAAAGACCTCAGGAGGATGGCACAATGAATAGTGCTTATGAATTCAACTGAGCACAACAACAGTGCTTCATGCTGAATTTTTTCACAAACATCCTTATGCTATAGCATCCTTAATTTATGAATTTCAATATTTTGTAATACCATTTTGAACTTAGCATGATCTATACCAATCCAATCCAATGGTCTTAATACAAGTTTATAGTCAAAGAATCATAGATTTGAAGCTCAAAGAGATCCCAGAGTCCATCATTTTACAGATGAGAAAACTGAGACCTAACGAGGTAAAGTGATTTGCCCAAGGTGATGGCCAGGAAATTGCCAAAAGCAGGCTTGGAACCCAGGTCCTCTGAGTACAGAGTCAGGCCTCATCACACTGTACCATACCACAAGCAGATTTTATGGATAAAAACTTTTTTTAAAAACTCAATGAAGCCAATTCTCTCTTCTTTTCTTTTTCTAATAGATATTTACTCACAGTATACTGAAGACAGGCATTTTGTTTTTCTCTTATTGAAAAATAGAACCATCAAATTGCTTGCATATCAGTTATCTACTCCTACATTAGTACAGGGAATCACCTGTCATTGTTAAGGAAGGGAAAAAGTTTTTTTGAATACAGTGTGGATT
>CM053594.1:143071543-143095078 GCA_028646575.1 Pseudocheirus occidentalis | reverse complement strand
TGTCCTGTATTACTTATGGTTTGTTTAGGCTAGTAGTCAGATTAGTTTGCATTCCCCAAGCACATGTCAAATGAGAAGGGAAGCAACCCAGAAGAGTATTAGGTAGACAGGTGTAGCCAGCCTGGGATTAAAAATTTGGCACAAATAAGGGACATGTTGATTGTGCCTGCAGATAAATGAGAAGAATAAACTGCAATTGTATGTAATTCATTTATGAGCAAGACCTATACATCTGGGTCCATACAAAGCCATCTGGAATAATTATTTCTTTTTTTATCTAAGATTATGCTTTTACAGACTCTTCTATGTGTTTGCATATATGGGAAAATTGTTTACACATACCTTCATTTATCTTTAGAGTGAAAAAAATGTTTCCTTATAGAACGACCAATTAAACCAACTGGTTCTGGAGAAGGTTCTGTCCTCTGAATCAGATTCTCTCTTTACAAGCACCAGAAAGGACTATTTCTCACCTGGTTGCATGATTCTGGGTTTTGCCCCCAAGTATGCCAGATTCACGTTGGCTTTTCTGCCGTCAATGATAGGGTTGGGATCCTTACAGGCCCTTTCAGCAGCAGCTCTGTCAGCCATGGTGACCTTAGCAACATACATACACACAAATGCTACAAATTAAACCTGTGAAGGAAACTTATAGCGCAGTCACACACAGGCATTCCTTGTTAAGCTTTTCTTTATTGTGATCCCTTTGATTCCACAGAAGAAAAAAAAAAACCCTTCCCTTTGGCCTGCAAAGCACAGTCCCCAGCAAGCAAAGGTTTGGAATCCTGATCTCCCTTGTCCTAACATTACCCCCCTTGCCTGGCACTGCTGGTGGTCCTCATCCTTAGGCCAGGAAAAACACTCCTTTAAAGTAAACGGCCCATTTAAGAGAGAATAAACCTTCCGCACCAGCCTCTCCCAGAATATGCTATTCGGTGTTCTGCATGGGAGCTCTGTGACCTCACTAACTTTAGGCAACTTACTGACCTTGACTGCATAAGTAAGCTCAACCCTAATAAGACATGCCCCTTGCTTCATAAATGGTGCTTTGGAAACCAGCCACAAGACTCGGTTATATTAAAGCACTTTTTAAAACGTTAAAAAAAAATGAAAGCTGGGGATGGGGCGAAAGAGAGAAGTCAGGACTGGGAGGGCGGACAGACAGACAGCAGCAGCTCTTTTGGAGTGCCCTCTCTCTGACCCAATCAGAATCACCAGGAGACGAACATACTTTTCCAAAGCCATAGGGCAGCTAAATTTGCTGCCATCAACGGAGGAAAAGCCATTTCCCAGGGTAACGGCCCTTGGTCACCAGCCTCCTCCTTCCGCCCCTCCTCCAAAAGAGGATCTAACTTTTTTCCTTGCAACACCAAATCCTCTCAAACACTACAAAAACAGAGCTTCCACACTTTTAATCCCTAGGGAACTCCAAGAGATTCGGGAGACTGGTCGACCCATTCCCTTTTCCCCTACTCCCTCTGGCCCCAAAAAGTTTCGGCTCAGCCTATGGTATACATGTCTCCCTGGTCCCTTCCCCGAATCGCTGGCTTCTTGGGTACCCCTATTCCTCTCCTACCCGATGGGGATCCCGAGTTTCTTCTGGCAGATGGGGCTCGCCTTTGTTCTCCCCTTCCCCCTCGCTCTCAGCCCTTCTCTCCATCTTCCAGGTCTCTGGCCCCCCTCTCCCATTAACTTCCTCCCTCCTACTTACAAATCCATAGCCTCGGGATTTCCCAGTCTGCCGGTCTGTGATGACCACCGCCTCTTCGATCTCCCCGAAGACCTCGAAGTACTTGCGCAGGCTGGAATCGGTGGTGTGGTACGGGAGCCCCCCGACGAAGATTTTGGTGTATGTAGTGTCCTTCTGGGTGGTGTGCATCTTCCCGCTCTCCGCGCAGCTCCGGCTCGGGCTCCGGCTTCGGCTTCGGCTCCCGCAGCGGCGGCGGCGGTTGCTGCTGCTGCTTCGGCTGCGGCTGCTGCTGCTGCGCCGCCCCCTCCGCCCCTTCGTTTCCCTCACCCTCTCGAGTCCAGCCGAAGCCAAAGGCAAGCCCAGTGGGGAGGGGGAGGAGAGCTAGGCAGCGTGCGCGTGTATGTATGTGTACTAATGTGAGTGTGTGAGTGTGTGCGTGCGTGCGTGTAAGTCGGGGATGGTGGGCGTCAGAGCAGCCACTGAGAGAGCACAACACCGGGGTGAGGGTCGTGAGGTTTCCAAAGTCTTAAGCAACCTCAGTCTGTAGCCTTGCTCCACGCTTGTCTCCCGCTCCCTCTGGCCGGTTACAGTCCAAACTCTCCTCTTTTCCTCGCTTCTCAGTTCTTAATGTTAGAGGATATGGACATACATTTATGCATACAAATACATGTAGATATATTTTTTTCAAATACAATCTATTTCCACTCACCCGGCAGGGAACCCGAAAGGAGAAGCGAGGTACCCCCTCCACAGGCAACAGGGTGGGAAGAAGTGGGGTGCTTTTGAAGGTAGATTGTTTATCTAAAAGAGATTTCCTGGGTGGGAGCTCCGATCTTCTCCTAGAGAGACCCTATTGAGTGTCCAAAGAGCAAGAAGAGCTGGCGGTCACCCAGGCGGCTGCAGCAGCTGCGGTGGGAGAGGTGTTCCGGGACCGATGGCACGCCGCGGTTTCCCTTCTCCCCGTTGCCTTCCCCAGGCCCTAAAAGCTGAGGATGGTCCTGGGTGTTGAGTTACTCTCCACTATCTTTCTTCCCCTCCCCTCCCAGGCCGGGGGGTCGGAGCCCGGCTGGGGAGGGGGGCGGGTCGGGCGCCTGCGATTGGCCGGGTCCCCACCTGGAGCAGACACCGCCGCCCCCCAGCTGTTGTGAACAGCTGCTTCTCCTCCTGCGCTCTGTTGAGCTGCCCGGGCTTGGCTTGCGAAGCGAGCGCCCGGGCAGAGTTGGGGATGATTGAGGGGCGGGTTCGCGCTTTGTACTGGCTGCTCTCACTCTTCTGGAGTCACAGTTTCACGACCCGGCCTCATCGCAGGAATCTGGGGCGCCGAGGACAGAACCTTGTTCAAAACCGCTTTGGTTTCCAAACCTGAGAAAAAGCATATGGAAGCTAGGGGCTGGCTGTACGTTAGAGACTTCAGAGAAAGTCACCAGAGTAGCTATCCCGTTCTGTGTGCGTCTGTGTTCTGAAGCTTTGGGGAGTAGCTCTCCCCCCCCCCCCACTCTAGGCAAGGCAAAGGAAGAGGCTGTGTCTGCCAACAGGATTTGGGGGTGTGAGGGAGGTACTGAAAGGAGCAGGAAGCAATCGACAGTGTAGAGGTAAAACTGGGAGGCATAGCTGAAAGGCAGAAGCAGTTACTTTAGAATGCTGTGCACATAGTAGGCGTTTAATGAATGTGGGTATTTTAACGCTAACGACTCTACTGCAAATGACTGAGGTAATGATGTACTTATTTGTATTTTGAAATACCATAAAATGAAGGTTTAGCAGATTAGCCATCCAGATTTCCATGCATACACCAAACTGCTGGAAGGTTTTAAAGTTAAGTTCTCCTCTCTGAAACAAAGACACAAGCCACTGTCCATTTTTTGAGTCTGGTTGATGGTTTTAAATGCTACCTGCCACTATTTTATTATGCTATAATTCAAAATGTTTTCAAACTAAACTAACGAGGAGCATTGCTAGTTTTCCAACAGGCCACTATGCCCTCTTTATACTTGAGAAAATACGTGACTATCAGAGCACCAGGGTGTTTTTAAACACTTCTCTAACTTTTAGAAAAAAAAAATTAAATCAAGGATATGTTAAACCAGGCCATAAAACTATTCTAGTCACATTCAATATTTATAAAGAAATAGTTAAAGTGAGCTGAATGTTCCAGACCCCACTGTTGGGGCCTAGTCTGTTTTTAAGTTACTTTGAACAGATTACACTTTGGAAGTTAATACATTTTGTTGCAGTTTGCTCATTTAAAACAACTAATAGACATCTTTTAGAGGGATAGTGTACCAAGACACCTTAACAATAAATAGAATGGGATAAATAGTTTCATATTGGCAAAACCTATGAATGAAAACATTCTCATGTAATTTAAGTGAGTTCAGTGGGTCTATTTAACACTTTGCTTTCTCCTGAATGACATTGTTCTTTGAAGTTATCTTATGCTTATGTATACTTATGCATTATTTTATAGAGCATATCTAAATTTTTATTAAATTTGAGATGGATTTTGGAGGCGCAACATACACTTCTGAACAACCATTACATTTTCATAGAATCTCAGAGGCCATCTAGTCCAACCTTTATGTAAACAAGAATCTCCTTTGTAACATCCATTCATTATAAGTGAGCCTTTGCTGGAAGACCTCCCTCCTCCCCCAAGGATAGGGGACTCACTATCTGTTAATGTAAACCATTCCATTTTTAGATAGATCTAATTGCTAGGAAATTTTTCCTTATACAAATTTCAATTTGACATTGGCCTCCTGGCTGTTCCATGAACAAAACCCTCAATCTCTCCACCCCCCTGCCCAACTCTCTCCCTCTTCCACTCCAACTACTGACCTCCCTGACTACCTTTAAGTACCAACTAATGTCCCACTTTCTATAATAAACCTTCCCCAACCCCTTTTAATTACAGTGTCTCTTTTAGTTACTTCATATTTATCCTGTAAAGCACTTGCTTTGTATATATTTGTTTGTATACTGTCTCCCCCATTCGATTGCAAGCTCTTAGAGGGCAGGAACCACCTTTTGCCTGTTTTTGCTTCTCCAGGGTTTAGCACAGTGCCTGGCACATAGTGGGCACTTAAAATTTTTTATAGAGTTGAATTGAATTTACCTATTCACAACATCCATTGCATCTCAAGGGGAGGGAAGCAAGCAGAAGTGGAATGCCTTTGCTCCAGGAAAGCCCTTCAATTACCTGAAGACATCTATCTTGTTTCTCTTGGGGAGACTTACCCTAGAATACTGCTTCCTATGAGAGATCTAGCCCCTTTACCTCCACTATACCCAGGATAAAAATGGCCTTCTTAGCTAGCTGACTTTTTCTGTCATTTCCATCTTTCAGATGAGTGTCTCATGAAAGAATAATTCATTTTCTACAAAATGATGTGTGGAAAATTTCTAGTTCTGAAGCTGAAAGAATAATAAAAAAAAACTTGGTAGTCTCTTGTTGCTATGTGACTCAGTGTGTGTAGGCATCTGCCCAACATTGATACTGATACACTTCAGTCTTAGTGGCTATGGCTTCTTGTTTTCCAAAATAATGTCATGCCTATTGTCAGCTTTGCCTTCTGTTTAAAGGTAGAGTCACTTGTAATGGCCCAAACTATTCTATTTGGATTTGTGAATCCAAGTCATTTTCTACCTTGTAGCCTTGAGCCCATATAAGCTTTCTGAATGCAGTGTTTTGAGGATATTAAATACTAGATATTTAGACATGATTATACATTACTAATTCAGGTTTGAAAAACAATACTTGGATGGTCCTTTTGCTTTCTCAGCTCCTTTTGCCAGTGAGGAATGCTCTCTATATATGTGTGGTTATGTGATCTACTTTATGTTTCTTTTTGGTGAAAAATCTATAAACTTTTCTGAAACTGATAAATTATTTCCATTCTAGTGATATTCAAATTAATCTTCACAAATGACACATAAACCCCTGAATTTCACTCCTGTGTCAAGTTGAAGAGGAGAGGCACAAAACAAAAATTAAGGAGATGAGTTCTACTCTAGGTTAGGCCCACTAACCATGGATGTTCCCTAAGGTTCTGGACTCATCACTTCCTATGGTTTCAACAATCGTTTCTATGTTGATGATTCCCATATCTACTTATCTAGCCCTGACCTTTCTCCTGACGTTTTATTTGAACCGGATGTCTTTTAGACATGCTAAAAACAACAACTGCAAAACAGAACTTGTTAACTTTTCTCCAAACCCTTTCAGCTTCCTAATTTTAATAAATGTACTCTTTCCACTTTCTCCAGTGCCGAGGAGGAGTAGCTTGAGCTTCTCGATCTGGGCGCTGATCTGCTTGGATTCCTTCACCTCGTCACCTAATTTTCCTAGAATTGTCAAGTGTAACACCATCCTTTCAGTTAAACAGGTTTGCAACCTGTGTGTTATCCTCTGTCTTATCTCCTCCCTCCCCATCATATCCAATCAGTTGTTGGGTCTTCTTACCTTCTTAACATTTCTATTATATATCTACTCCTTCTTGTCTCAGAAACTGTCACCACCCTGATACCAGTTTTATCACCTTATGGCTGGACCACAGCAACAACCTACTAGTTAGTGTTTCTGCCTCCAGTCCCTCCCAACTGCAATCACTACAATCAGCTGTCAAACTGATCTTTCTAGTGTGAAAGTTTGACCATATCAACTATAACCCTCCCCACCTGCTTCCCTGTTCAATTACCCCACTGACTTTCTATCACTTCTAGGAGAAAATATCTAATGCTCTGGATTTTAACTCCTAGGCACATAATAAATGACTCTACAACAAAGTCATGTGACTTTGGGCAAGTCACTCTCTGAGCTTTGGTTTTCAATAGGCTTAATAATGATTAATCTGTCTACTTATATACTATATACTTAAAACTTATTGTGAGGATCATATGAGATAATGTAGGTATTTGAATGCACTTTGAAGAGATTATGTGGTATTATGGAAAGAAACAGTGGACCTGGGTCTGAATTGTGGCCTCTATCACTACCTATGTGACCTTGGGAAGGTCACTCAAGTCCTCTAAGACTCTGAGTCCTTGTATGTTATACAAAATCATTTTTAAGGCCCCCTTTCATCTCTCAATCTCAGTGTGAATTCTTAGCACTAAAAACTGAAATGAGGTATTATTATTTAAATGTTATTGTCCACTTTTCAGGCAAATTCTTGTTTTCCATCTAATTATCTCTTTGAGGACAGAACCTATCCAGATTTCATACCCATTATCTAGAGAAAGGAGAAAACTCAGTATAAACTCATAGGCTTTTTTAGAAGCAAAATTAAGACTTTGAACAAAAGTGGAAAACAATGCTTGGTTTTAGAGACCAGAGAGGTTGCCTGAGACTAGATGTATTAGTGCCATAGGTCATTATTATTATTTTTTAAATCTACTTTCAAGATTAACTTAAAGATTTTTTTTAGAATGGAGAGAACATTACAGAATAATTGTCTCATTAGAGTGGACTATTTGCAGCTTATCTAGAAAAGACATCAGAGACACTGATTTCAGTGCAATGATTTAAAAAAAAAATAAAGTTCATTAAATGTTTACCCAGAATCTGCCAGGGTTTCCCCTACGGACAAAACCAACAGGTTTATGGCCTTTCCAGAACTCTTATGATCAGTTGCCATTTCTGTTTCTCTGAGTAGATATTCTATCTCTGTGCCAGATAACAAATGTGTGTGTAATAGGTTATGCTGCTATTTTAGTGTGTAGAAGAATTGGCAATCACATTTCCAACCAACACAGTTGAGGCCACCCTCCTGGGGAGAATTACATCTCTGTTGCATTCATGTAGACTGCATCTATGCTGTTAGAATGAAGTGTAAAAATGTGGTAGCTCTATGGAGAATTCAGGTCACAAAACAATGCGCCCTTGAAATATCCAAATGATTTAGACAAAAGCGCTTGGGCAGGGATAATCCTGAACTGCCTATTCTCTCTTTTCCCTTGTCCACGTTGAAGTGGCCCTACATATATCCCTTTTAGAGAGACTTGCATTTTTGCTTCCATTGTCTAAATCTAAAAGGGAAGAAACAGAATTCAGGCATATTAAATTCATACTATATTTTTTTCATTTAGGCCTCTATTTTGGACTTTGAACCTTTAAATAGTGTGGGAATAGATTTGGAATTAGATAACTGCCTAGATATTTTAAGGGAAGAGAGAGTACTCTTTGAGATGGATTAATTGGCTTTCTCCTTATGACAGATTCACTAAAATAAACCTTCCATTTACAGGGGAAAATAGCATTGTATAGTGGAAAGAACAGAGCCCTGAAAACCATGAGCTGAGTTCTGGGTAGGCTGTGGCACAAACAGTGGGACATTGGTAAAGTTACTTAAACTATTTTCTAATAATATATGTGAAATTGTATTGTAAGTTGTGGTGGAATTATTTAAATGTTACTTTACACAATTATTCATGTTCTTATTTGATTTCTCAGATCCATTGGAAAAAAGGACCCTCTCAGCTTTCACATACATTATTTTTCTTTTTCTATCACCTAAACTTTAGTTTCTTAAACTCTTTGGAATGAGAAGGTTGGATTATATGATCTCTAGGAGCCTTTCTGGTTATAATATTAAATGAGATCATATAATTTTCAACTTGCAGCTACACGTGACATCATGCTGTCTTGTTTGCCTTACTTTATAATACTTGTAAAATCCTCTTTTTCACAATTACACAATTAAAATATTTCTGCATGCATCTTCTTCTTTGACTAAAATCCTACTGTCCCAGGGCATGGAGATGACCCTGGTTTCTTGAAGGCCATTGGAGGGCAAAAACTCTGACCAAGGCCTGTCAAGTTGACTTTGAGTACAGACCTCATGATGGATTGTGTGTCTGCTAGTTGACCAGCCTAGGTAAGTCATGAGAGATTCATCTGACCAAAGATGAGTAATTTTTTCTACCATGGGTCATGAAGACCATCCACCAAGATGTGGAGGAAGAGCTTGTAATTCCAATTAGGAGCACGAATAAAGCATATCCACACCCATAGAATTACAGATTATTGAAGCATTTGTGCAGTGAGTTCCCTGTATGGTATCTGGTACTTGGAATACTTCTAGCACTCAGTAAGCTTACATCAACTCTAGATTGCCTATGTGTGTGTCAAGCACATTGAGAATTACTTATGCTTGTCTGGCAGCCATCTCTGCATTACTGAAGGGCTTTCTCTGGTTTACCTGGATCAGGGCTGGGGTGGCTATGTAGTATCATGATTGAGTACTGGGTTTGGAGTCAGGAAGAAGTAAGTTTGAATCTCACTTCTGACACTAGCGGAATGATTCTGGGTGGATGATTTAACCTCCCTGGTCCTATGTTTCCTCATATGTAAAATGAGGGGATATGACTAGATGGGAAGAAATGACTACATGGTTGAAACTATGCCCTCCATGGATTCAGAATGGTAATGTGATTTCTTCAAGGTCAGGTAGCTAGTAAGGGAAATAGTCAAGGGTTGCAACCGGGTTCCTTAACTTAAATTCAGTGCCCATTTAATTCAGCATACATTTATTAAGCCTTACTTTGCTTTGGGGTAATTGGGCCATGCACTGGGCACACAAAGATAGTGCCTGTCCTCAAGGAGCCTACACTCTACCAGAAGGGATATAGCATATGTTCAGATAATTAAATACAAAGCATCTATAAAGTGAAGATCATTAAAAACCAGAAAGATAAAAAAATGTCTTGTGTGGGAGGTGGCACCTAACTGCCATGAAGGAAGCCAGGAATTGTAAAAGGAGATGGTGATGTGGGAATGTGTACTCTAGTCATGGGGACATTCATCAGACTAAGAACTCTACCTAGATTTCTTGAGTCATCAAGTTCTGTAGTCCAAGTCACTACTGACACAACTGAAGATTGAAGCCTTAAATGCTAAGTGTTTACAGGCAATCAGAAGCCACAACACAAAAGAAGACCCAGGAACCAGGAGTAGAACAAAGCCAGATTCCTACTTCACCCTATCACCTTTAACTTTCTGGTCCAGCTTGTGTCAAATCAATTGTAATAGTGCAGAATATTTATCATAACCCTCAGGGAGAATTTAAATGGGTTAAGGCCAATGTTAGGAAGCAAAGCATAACACTCAAAGGATCTTTTAGTTTAAAGGGAATAATCTCTCTCTTTCTCTTCCTTATTCTGTGGGCAAAATACAATCCTAGTTCTCCAGACATAGACATTTCAAGCTGCTTATTTCAGAGAATTACAGAGTGAGAAGAGACCTCAGAAACCATCTAGCCCAACTCAGACCAGTATGAGATTCGCCTTCTACCATATAGCAAGCAAGCAGACATTCATCCTTCCCTTGAAGGCCTTTAGTAAGGGGAAGAGGGGACTTATTACACTTAAGGAACTCATTCTACTTTTGGAAAGCTCTAATAATTAGAAAGTTTTTCCTCACAGGAAGTTTAAATCTGCTTAATTGCAACTGGCACCCACTGTTGCTGGTTTGTGCTCTGGGGCCAAGCAGAACAAGTCTCTTGCTTCCTGAAGATACCAAGCATATTCTTGTCTTCTCTTCTCTAGACTAAATATCCCCAATTCCTTCAAAGGATCTTCATAGGATATGAACTCAAGATCCATCACCAGGTCTTATTGTCCTCCTCTGGCTATTTTCCAAGCTCTGAGAATACAAAGACCATGATAAAATACTCCCTGGCTTTAAGGAATCTACATTTTACTAATTCAATAGTGACTCATGAACTTCTTTTTCCCATTTCTACAGAATCATCTTAATAATTAGCAAGCATATTAGGTGCATACTTGATGAAGATATGAGAAGGAAGATCTCCACAAACGAAAAGTATGCAACAGATCATACCCTTTCTCTGTCTCTGTCTCTTTGTCTCTGCCTCTCTGTCTGTCTCTCTCTGTCTCTGTCTCTCTCCCTCCTTCCCTCTCTCTCTCCCTCCCTCTCCCTTTCCCCCTCTTCCACTCCTAGAGCCCAAGTCCAGAGAAGGCCAGAAGGGCTTTTGGGAGAGCAGTATCCAGTATCGTTGAGCCTGAGTTGCTGAGACAAAGACTGCTGAGAGCCCATTGGAGCTGCCTAGGACTTTTGAGAACTGCCTCCTGGAGCTGCCAAGAACCGAGGAGGCATGGTTGTGATGTCAGCATTTGGTCTGTCTGTTTTGATGTTATGGCAAAGAATTGGAAATTGAGGGGATGCCCATCGACTGGGGAATGGCTGAGCAAGCTGTCATGTATGAATGTAAAGGAATATCATTGTGCTATAAGAAAATGATGCTCAGGCAGATTTCAGAAAAAAACTTGGCAAGATTTATTCGAACTGATGCTGAATGAAGTGAGCAGAACCAGGAGAACATTATACACAGCAACAGCAACATTGTATGATAGACTTAGCTCTTCTGAGCAATACAATGATTCAAGACAATTTCAAAAGACTTATGATGGAAAATGCTAACAATATCCAGAAAAAGAACTATGGAGTTTGACTGAAGATTGAAGCATGCTATTTTCACTTTTTTTCCTCTCTTGTTTTCCCCTTTTGTTCTGATTTTTCTTTCACAACATGGCTAATGTGGAAATATGCTTAACCTGATTATTCATGTATAACCTATATCAGATTGCTTGCTGTCTTGGGGACGAGGGTGGGGAGAGAGGAAGGAAGAAAAATCTGAAACTCAAAATTTTACAAAAATGAATGTTGAAAACTATCTTTACATGTAATTGGAAAAATACTGTTAAGGAAAAAAAAAGAAAATATGTTTGCCACAGAATGTCATAATCATCAGAATGGTGAATGTTTTGACTTGAAAATGAGAAACAGTGGTATTGCTACTAAAGGCTATTAAAGTGATGAGGGGATTAATATTATGAAAGTTCTTTGCAAAAATGGCTACATGGATGGGTGTTTTTCTTAACTTTGAAAGGTGGTCTTCAAGTATTTTCCTACAACTTTAAAAACCAGCTTTTCTCCCTCTTTTTCTAGTGACCCTTGAAAGATTGAAACTGAAATCTGTTTCTTTTTCAACTTTATCTTCCTTCTGTTGGTCACACATACGGATGGGTGAGAAGCTGTTATTGATTTATTCTTAGAATAAAATAGAGACCAGTGAATATTTTCCCTTGGAAAAAAGAAAGTACAGATTGTCCCAGAATGCCTTGGACTTTGCAAACATTACTGTGCAAATCACTAGTTCTCAAAAGAAAATGGACCATTTTAAGGAAATAAAACATGCTGTGAGCAGGTAAAAGTTTAAATGGGAATTGAATATATGACTTTAGCCCCAATATAGTTGCTGAAATATAATTATGTCGCCCACACTAGAACATTTGGGAAGGCCTGTAGGCTAGCTCCTAAAAAGGTGGACAGCTGATGTAAGTTTTGAAGTTGTCTGCAAAATTAGCTTCTGACTTGGGATTGACCCATTTGACTGTGTAATGGACCAGGACCAAAGCAGTCAGTTCATCAGTCAACTAGCATTTATTAAGTGCCAACTATCTTCTAGGCACTATGCCAAATACTGGGTATATTAAAAGGCAAAAGATAGTCTCTGCACAAGAAAAATACAAAGTGTCCCAAAAGTCTTAGTGTAAAGTACTTTTAAAATACTTTACATACTAAAACTGTACTTTAGTACTTAAAACTACACTAAGACTTATGGGACATCTTGTATATTGAGGATAAATTGAAAATAATTAATAGAGGGAAAGCAGTAGCAGTAAGGGGATTGGGAAAGGCTTCTTGCAAAAGGCATCGGTTTACTCATTCTTAGAGTCTTCTCATACATTCTGTCTTTAGTGCATGCATCCATTTTGGATTTCCCCTGGGAATGTTAGAATGCAAGCATTTAGGTGTAATAAACAAAAAATAGAACAGGTTTTATTTAACTGGATGCAAAACTGCAACAAATCATGTTTTAGTTCATAAGCAGTTGAAACAACTGCTCTTCCCTGTCTTGTGAATCCCTATCTCACCCAGGTTCTATTCCAAGGGAAAAGCATATACAGCCTTTTAGATACAGAGTTCTAACCTGAGGCCCTCTTCCATCTTCCTCTTTCCATGGAAACAACTCCAAGTTGATAGTTGATGCTCGTCCTTTCCTACAGACCTTCTTCACAGCACACAAAATTAACCATCTTAATAAAGGACAAGGTCTGAGTTTGTGTGCATTCCCATGTATGTGTGTATGCACACACACATATATACATACATACACATGGATAGATAGGATAAAAATGCAAAATATCACTATGTTGTGGTTAATATAGACTGTGGGTGATGAGACCAGTAAGATTTTGAAAAGCTCTACCATAGGTCAGATACAAATATGTACATTTAAAGTGGAGATGTTTCTAAATTTGTGCATCTCCCCTTTATTTAGAGCTACTGCAGTTCTGCTTTGCTCATAGAGCACAACATTCGAGCTATGCTCTCTGCAGTAGAGTTTGAATGCTTGGATGTGTATGTGTGTGGCTTTGTATATATATGTGTGTGTGTATCTATATACAACTAGATCTCCTCTAGTTGACTCTCTGAGAGGTTTCAAGGGGCTATGTCCCCTGTGAATGTCATTATCCTAAGATCAGAATATCATTGAGATTTAGTCCTGGAAGGAGCTTTAGAAAACCACGTAGTCCAACTCTTTTATCTTTCAGATTTGTCATCATTTCATATTATGAAACCGAGACCTAGAGAGATTAATTGATTTAACCAAGGGGATTTATCAGAAAAATACCCACGATGAAATGAGTGAACACTTTGTCAAAGGAATACCTTCATCTTGCACGCTTCTACCATTTAATACATTTCTTTCTGAATACTCAGTTCAGTACTTTTTTTACCTTTTTTTAAAGCTTTACCCACCCATAGATAATATAATTCAATTCAAACAGAGAATCCTTAGTACTAGCTCACTGTACTTTAAAGTACTGGTTTAGGGCAAAGGAAAATGCCTTACCAAAAAGAGATTATAAGAGATATCAGTTTTATAGTTCCTCAATCTACTTTGTCACGTGGTATGAGGGCAATTAATATAATTATTTTAGTACAACAAAAATTGCCTAACAACTATAACCAGGGCAGTTAAAAATAAACAATGATACTAGATTAGACTGTGCAAAAAATAAACTTTTCACCAGCTATGAATAGCTCCTAAAAACAAAGAGCTGCTTCCTTTGATACAATGAAATCAATGAGGTGCTCAACATTATCCATTGCATTCATGTCCAACCTGAAAGATGAATCCTTCCTCTGAGAATTGTTTGCTTGTGATGGTGCCAGCATAATTTAAAACATACAGTTTAGTAACAGAGGTTATCAGATTCTCCATCGTCTGATCTATTTCTCTCAGTCAGAAGATTCAGGTAGGTATAAATATGCAATTTAAGATTATATTATTGACTACTGATTGCAATAGGCTAATTAGAAATGCCTAGGAAGGCTGTAATATATTGTTACTCTAATAATCCATGAGACAGCTAGATGGCTTAGTGAATAGAACACTGGGCCTGGAGCTGGGAAGACCTGACTTAAAATTTGACCTTAGACAAAAAATCTGACCTTAGACACTTACTATGTGACCTTGGGCAAGTCATTTAACTTCTGTTCACTTTAATTTACTGGAGAAGGAAATGGCAAACCATTCCAATATCTTTGCCAAGAAAGCCCCATGAACAATATGATCCCCAGGGTCACAAAGAGTTGCACATGACTGAACAAAAAATAATAGTTAATTGTCAATAAACATTTATTAAGTACCTCCTGTGTACCAGGCACTGTGCTAAGTGCTGGAGATACAAATACATACATACATGTTGTTCAGTTGTTTCCTTAGTTATGTCCAACTCTTGATGACTCTATTTTAGATTTTCTTAGCAAGGATACTTGAGTGGTTTGCTATTTCCTTCTCCAGCTCATTTTATAGATGAAGAAACTGAGGCAAACAGATTTAAGTGATTGGCTCAGGGTCACACAGCTACTGGTACTGGAGGTCAGATTTGAACTCAGGTCCTCTTGACTCCAGGCCCAGTGCTCTCTCCACTACATCACTTAGCTGCCTGTTACATAATATACACATGCGCACATACACACATGCATGCATATACACATACATGCATGCATGCATGCATACATATATACATACACGTATATCAGCTAAGTGGCATGAGGGATGGAGTACTGGGCTTAGAATCAGGAAGACTCATACTCATCAGTTCAAACCTGGTCTTAGACACTTGCTACCTGTGTGACCTTGAGCAAGTCACTTAATCCTGTTGCTTCAGTTCCTTATGCGTAAAATGAGCTGGAGAAGGAAAACGGCAAATCACTCCAGTATCTTTGCCAAGAAAACCCCAAATGGGGTCATAAAGAGTTGGATGTGACTGAAACAACTGAACATCTCTCTGTCTCTTTCTCTGTCTCTCTTTGTCTCTCTCTGTCTCTCTGTCTCTCTCTCTCTGTCCATCTCTGTCTGTCTCATTTCTATCCTCAAGGAGTTTATGATTTAATGAGACACATGAAAGGAAGTTGAAAATGGATAGGGGAGGTACTCCAAGAGGGGCCATGACGCAGAAGTTAGAGAAATTCCACAGGAGTGCAGCTAAGTGGGAAATGAGAAGATACCTGTGCTGAGTCCCATCCTTAAATGGAGGTCCATGGCTTTGCCCACCTATTAGAGCAGCAGAGAAATGTGGGTGCCAAGGTTGATTGGTTCTTGCAGGATGATGAGGTTTTCCCAATGATGGGAAATTATGGGATAGATTTTCCTGGGTCATGGTGGAGAAGTCAGATAAGCTCCAAAGCAATACATCCAGGAGGGAAATGAGAAGATGTCAACATAAATGGTTTTTCTGTTTTTGTTTTTTGCTTTTTGGAGGGCAGTTGGGGTTAAGTGACTTGCCCAATGTCACATGGCTAGTTTTTGTCTTAAGTGTCTGAGACCGGATTTGAACTCAGGTCCTCCTGATTCCAGGGCCGGTGCTCTATTCACTGTGCCACCTAGCCACCCCTGTCAGTGTAAATGTTAATGAGACTTTTAAAAAGCATAATTATTGTTGTCTTTTGTTTTTGTTCCACAGTCATTTGCTAATGTATGTTTTCTTTCACCACAGTGAGCCTTCTCTTATTTTGTTTTTTAAAGGTAAGCCCAAACAATTGACCCAACTATACTGCCTGATAGTATATGCAATGTTACACATCTGGGGACCTCTACTTCTCCACTGGAAGGAGGATGGACCATCTCTTTTCCACAACCAGGAATGGTCATTATAATTGCATGATTTGCTGCTTTTTTGTATTTTTATTTTTACTTACATTATTGTAGTCACGTATATTGTTTTCTTAGTTCTGTTTACTTTATTCTGTATTTATGCAACTCTTGCTTTTTCGGAATTCGGAATTTCTTATGGTACAATAACATTTCTTGTAACATAATTTGTTCAGTCATTCCTCTGTTGATGGACACTCATTTAAGTTTTATTCCTTTGCTATCACACGAAGCACTGCTATGGATATATTGGTCTTTGACGTTCTTGTAGTATATCCCCAGGAATGGGATTTCTGGGCCAAACGGAATGAACAGTTTTGTTACTTTCCTCAGATAATTCCAAATTGATTGCCATAATGGTTAGACCAATTCACAGGGGTGAATACCCTCTACCAGCAGGGTAACAGAATGTGTTTTTCCTGAACCTCTTAAAAATAGGTCATTTCTATCTTTTGACAATTTGATGAGTACGAGGTGAAATCTTATAATTTTAAAATTTATCCTTTCTCTTATTGCCAGAGCAATCTTTTATGTGTTGTAAATTCATCTTTTGAAGATTTTTTCATATCTTTTGAATACTTCTCTATTGGAGAAGGACTCTTGGTCATGTAGTTGTGATAATTCCATATGTATCCTCAATATCAGACTTTTAGTAGAAATAATTGATGCAATAATATTTTTCCAATGGATATTTCTTCTTATCTTAATTTCATTAATTTTGTTCATGCAAGATTTTTAAAAGTTACACAACCAAAATTGTCTTTTATTGTTTGTGATCACCTCTGTCTCTTATTTGGTTGATTCCTCCCCCTAGCCACAGTTATAAAAATCCTTTCATTGTCTATTTATTTTTGTGATATAACCCATTTTAGATTTAGTTAGACAACTTATTCCTCCCAGAGTTGTGACAATCAAATGACATGATGATTGTAAAGCATTTAGAGTAGTGTCTGACACATAGTAAGCAGTATATAGATATTACCTGCCCTGTCCCACTCCACCTCGCCTTATATATTTAGTACAATCATTGGGAATTTCTTGTATTATATCATGTGAGATGTAGTTTACGTTCTCAAGTATTTTGAACACTGAGTCACTTAATTCTCTTTTTTTCTGAATCTTGTTTATCTACTCCAATTCACTGATCGAAAATTTTTTTAGCCAGTAGTAAATAGTGTTGATGGTTACTATTGTATAAAGTAGTTTGACATTTAACAGTGCTATTCCTTCAATTTTCCCTCCTTTTTCATCATTCCTTTGAGATTCTAGACATTTTGTTTCTCCAGTTTTTTATTTTATTTTTCCAAGTCCTATAATGTAGTTTCTTGGGAGTTTCTTGTAGTTTCTTTCTTTGTTGGGTATAACATTAAATCTATAAATTAATTTAAATATATCACAGTTGTTATGTTGGCATGGCCCAACTATAAACAATGAACATGCTTCTAATTATTTAAATCTTCTTTTATTTCTCTATTTTGTAATTGTTTATAAAAATCCCTTTTAAATAATGCTAGCTACTATTCATGTAGCATTTTAAGATTTGCAAAGTATATATATTTTAATGTATAATCTCATTTGATCCTCACAACATCTTGGTGAGGTAGGTGCTGTTATAATCTTCGCTTAACAAATTAGGGCCCTTATGCAAAGGATCACACAAAATGGAAATAAATTCACTTTAAATTTTTAAAAGAAATATATGCCCTATATGGTCCTTTGATTTGTTTTGTTTTGTTGGTAAAGGTGACAAGATCCTACATCTCTCTCTGATGACATTCCTGAAATTGTTTCTCCTGTTTACTTCCTTGCCAGCAGCATGCTATGTTCTTCCCATGACTGCCATTCTCTTCAATTTTCAGAGACTGTAGTATTCTATGACTTTTTGCCATTTGGCACAGTGTATATTATTGAAAAAT
The DNA here is from genome assembly GCA_028646575.1 of Pseudocheirus occidentalis. Taxonomy (NCBI): domain Eukaryota; kingdom Metazoa; phylum Chordata; class Mammalia; order Diprotodontia; family Pseudocheiridae; genus Pseudocheirus; species Pseudocheirus occidentalis. The sequence goes on along the minus strand of CM053594.1, from coordinate 143,077,226 downwards.
TGGGCTAGTCACATGATGAAAGAGAGAGGGATGGCCTTGTTTCATTGGTTTAATGTGATATCAGTACATCTAGGCAGAAGTTCTTGACAGAAGTCCATGGAAGGTTTATCAATATTATCAAGACCAAAGATTTGTACGAGTAGAGGTGGTGCTGAAAAATTAGCCTGTGTTAAGGACTCACAATTGCTAAACACTGCAATCATGAGCAATCACTTCTTGAATTCCTTTCATTGCAACAACTTTCATGGGCTCCATAGGAATAGATTTAAAGACTGTTATTTCAACTGGTTGACTTGCACCATTTTGTTCCCTGTCAAAGCATCCGTTTGCCCTCATGTGGACAAACCCTCAGGATTGTGGCTCATGGAGAGGCAGAGGGGTTACTGCCGGGTTTGTCTTTATGCTGGTCATGCATAGCCCTTTAGGAGGAGTTTCTCCAATGTTGGGTCAGTCAACTTTTGCCAACCATTAGAAGCTGAGGATAGAGCTGGGTTTGTCATTGCAATTTTAAATAGCCCATAGGGGGTCGTAATGATTAGAGTTATGTCAGCTGTCATGCCATGATTTTAATTCAATGCTGACAAGTCCCTGTCATCAGGTTGGTGATGTTTCTGAGGGTCTGTGTATTGAAAGGGTAAGGACTGATTGAAGATTACCTCAAAAGTAATTTAAATAATTTATAAACATACATCTATGGACACAAATTAGAACATGACCTAATGCTTCATTGGGGAAATCCAATAACATGGCCTATTAACTGAAAGACAACTAAAGAATATCATTTACCATGAATGGATTTCATGGAGACATTTTTTTATTCCACCTGTCAGAATAAAGAGAGGGGCAGACAGCTTGCCAGCTTACCAAATGTTCCCAGCTCCTGAATCCTGCAGCCTCAACGTAATTATATCCTTTTTATTTATTGATAAACACCATATGCCTGTCATGTCAGAGATCAGTGGATGTCATTAGACTGTACTACAAAGTCCTCACTCATTATTCTGCACTCCATTCATTCTTGTTAGAGCTTTATTCCTGAAAACTGGGGGTCTCTGGGGTATTTGAGAGCAGGGTAAGCAATGTGATTAGCACTTCTTTGATAGCCTAACCCTGGGTAGTGGCACTGAAATTCACAACCTCCTCTAGATTATCTGCTCTCACTGATCATTGTGGGGCAAATGATCCAAAAGAGTAAATAATCCAAAATATAATTTTTTTCTTTTGGTTTTTTTCCTTGTAAGTATATCTACTTTCCTGGTGAATGTTTTCAAGCTAAGTGCTAACACTGAAATTCTTTCATATTCTTGAGCCTGTGTTGGCTAGATGCAGCCTTGAAGAGTGTGGACAGCAGAAGCAAGTCATCCAAGTAGTTTTTTTCCCATAAAAAAATTCTGAACTTAACAATTACCAAATCAAATAGATATTTCCATATACATGACAGAGCAGAAAAATAAGATGGTACACGAAATTGCAGATCTTTATAAACACTGTGCTTTTCTTTTAAAGTATAGGATACATTGAAACTGTAGCTTTCAAAGTTATCCTGTTTGTGCTTATTTTTGGCCTTCCTTCTGTTCTCTTCTCTGCATTAAAAAAAAAGATGCTTCCATGACCCTCATTTCTTTCTTATCAGGGCAGCTAGTTCGTATAATGGATAGAGAGGACTGAACCTGGAGTTAGGAAAACCTGAGTTCAAATCCAGCCTTAGCTGTGTAAACCTGAATATGTCATTACCTTCTGTTTGTCTCAGTTTCCATATCTGTAAAATCTGTAAAATAGAAATGTTAGCTATTATTTGTTTCTTTTCCTTTTTTCTTTTCTTTTTCCCCTTTCATCCCTTCCCTTCTCTTCCCTTTCCCTCCCTTTCCTTGTTTCTAGCTTTAACCCTCCTCAACTCCCAATCACCTCTATACAATGACCATTTATAAATCTGGAGGACCAATGATGAAACAAGCTATCTACTACAGAGGAATGATTGATTTAGGATGCAAAATTATATATGTGTGTGTGTGTGTGTGTGTGTGTATACACATGCATGTATATAGCCATTGAGTAAATTTGTTTCACTTTTCTATGCATATTTGTTATAAGACATTTGTTTTAAATTTTCATTTTCTTTTTTCTTTCAGTGGAATTGGGGGTGAGAAAGAAAATAGATTTTTGTAAATTCTTTTTCAATTGAGAGGTCAGGGGTATTACAAATGTGAAATGCTATATTCATTTTCAGATGAGATCTTAGTATTTTCACTTAACTTTTATTTTATTGCAAGAGACCTTTAATGAAGTAGGAATAATCTGTAAATGTTTGTAATGTAAAATCAAAACACAACAATAAAATTGAAAAAAAGAAAGAAAACAAAGTCCTTGTAATAAATATGTATAGTCAAACAAAGCAAATTCCTGCATTGGCTCTGTTAAAAAAATTCTATCTTGTTTTGTATTTTGAGTCTATCACTTTTCTGTCAATAAGTGGGTATTATGCTTCATTGTCAGCTCTCTGGAATCATGGTTGGTCATTGCATTGATTAGAGTTCTCAAGTCTTTCAGACTTGTTTTTTATTTATAACATGATGTTGCTTATGTATAAAATGTTTTCCTTGTTTTATTTCCTTCATTTTGTGTCGGTTCATATAAGTCTTCCTAGGTTTTTCTGAGACTATCCATTTCTTCATTTCTTATTGTTCAATAATTCCATTGCTTTTATGTAACATGATTTGTTTAGACATTCCTCAATAGATGGCATCACTGTAGTTTGTAGTTCTTTGTAACAACAAAGAGACCTACAATAAATGATTTTGTCCATATGAATCCTTTCTCTTTCATTGATCTCACTTGAATATAGGACTAGTAGTGGTCAAAGTGAATGCAAAGTTTAGTGACTTTTGGAGCATAGTTCTAAACTTAATTTGGCAGAATGGCCAGACCATTTTATAGCTCTGCCAGTTGTGCATTAACATACCTATTTTCCCTTAGTCCCTCTAATATTTGTTATTTTTGTGAGGGGTTATCCTTTCTAGTATGATGGATTGCAATAAAACCTCCGAGCTGTTTTAAATTGCATTTCACTAATTACTAGTTACTTTGGAGCATTTCTCCTTCATATGATAGATTAGATTTCTTGCCTTGAGAACTGCCTTCAGATCTTTTGGACAATTTATTCATTGGGGAATGCTTCTTACTCTTATAAATTTGTATCAATTATGTATATGTCTTGGAAATGAGATGTCTGTCATAGAAAGTTAGTGAAAAGAGTTGTGTTTGCCTTTTAATCTTAGCTGCATTGATTTTGTTTGTGAAACTAAAATAAATATATTTTATTCTTTGAAATTCTTTAATCTTTTTTTAATGAACTTTCTCTTTTCTTAATTCTCATCCTTCATAAACTCTCTGCAATATTTAACTCTGTTGCTTATCTTCTTTTCCTGGATATTCTCTCCTCTGGGTTTTCATGACACTGTGCTCTCCTGGCTTTCCTAGTATTTGTCCTACTCATTTTTTTTAAAGTGCAGCTCAAATGCTTCCTCCTCCAGGAAGCCCTCCCTGATCACTTCTGCCATCCTTCTTGTACCCCATAGAGTATTTTTTTCACCTTTCCAATATACTGACCCGTACTGTTGTGTTATATGGTTGTCTGTGTTTGAACTTTATCTCTGTATTATACTATAATTTCCACAAAGTCAGGAACTGTTTTTTCTCTAAACTTTATATCTCCCTCCAGTGCTGGGTACAGTGCTCTAAATATAGTTATTGTTGAACTTAATTGAATTGAATGGTAAAACTTTCATGTGTCCTACAATGTTTTAGGGTGCTGGAGCCTATTGAAGGACTCTGAATTTGAGTTTTCAATTCTAGCAATAATGTAGTTAACAAGAGAGTAATCATGTATAACAGCCTGGTCTTATGTTTTTTTTTATTAAGTCTGTAAACTGTCACTCAGGTGCTGCTTTTAAAGTTAACATTCCTATGCTTCATGTACTAGACAGGTCTTATTCTGATGCCTCACAGTGGCTGACCCTAGGTTTTCAAAAATAATGTCCATGAAGTCCAAACTCTGCACATTCCTATCATGTCAGACAGGTTTCAAGTAAGGCACCAGTGACAGACTGTGACCACTGTCTGAAGAACACCTGACCTATGTACAATGAAACTCATTGCTATAGGCTGATGATTAAGCTGATAATTTTTTTGGTTATGGCAATAAATAAAACTACGAAAAACACACAATGGTTCCTTCTGCTTCTGCAAGGACAGGAAGAGAAGAAGGAAAGAGGACAGAAGTAACCCATAGTTTTTACTGATGGTACTTTGATGTTTAAGTATCACAATGGATAGTATTAGACCTACTATATTTCCCAGAAGCTCATGTTGTTTCCCTCATTAAATTGTAAGCTTCTTTAGAGAAGAGACTGTATTTTTGTTCATCTTTGTATTCCCAAGAATTAACACAGTGCCTAGCACTAGCATGTCCTTAATAAATTCTTCATATATGTATAATAATATAAATGTCTAGAATGTATGTAGTGCTTTAATGTTTGCAAAGTATTTCACAAATATATCATTTTCTCCTCACAATAACGCTAATAGTTAGATACTATTATTATCTCCATTTTACAGATGAGGAAACAGGGGCAAATAGAGGCTAAGTGAGTTGCCTAAGGTCACACAACTAGTAAATATCTGAGGCTGGATTTGAACTCCAAGCCCAGTGCCCACCCCTTTAAAAGTCCCCTCCTTCTCTCCCCCATGCTTCCAATCCCAATCTACACAGCCTTCCAAAAGTCCCTCCACCATCCTATTCTCCCACCTTCTCAAATCCCAATCTACATACCACTCTATAAGTCTTTCCTTCACCCTGTCTCCCAGTTTTCTCACCTCTCTACATGTTCAAAAGTCTTCTTCACCCTTCCAGATGTACACATTGTTTCCTCTTCAACCTAGATGAGAGTAAAGTTTTGACATTACCAGCCCTCTAGCCCTATCTGCTTCCTCTGTATTAGTTCTTCCTTTCATACCCTATTTTTATAATTGCTCCCTTTTACCTTTTCCTGCCCAGTTTTTTTAAGAATCACCTCATCATACACAACTCAGCCGCAACCTTTCTTTCAAATTATGTAATAAATAGGTTGACCTTAATGAGTGCTTTGTAATTCATCTTTAGTGTTTGTTATACTTCTTCTGGATCTTTTATATCAAATTTTCCTTTGAGTTTTGGTCCTTTAGTTACAAATATCTGAAAGTCTTTCAGTTCATCAAATGTCCATTTTATTTCATTCAGGATTATACTCAACTTTGCTGAGTAAGTTATTCTTGAATGCAACCTCAGCTCTTTTGTTCTTTGAAATATAATGTTCCAAGAACTATGATCTCTTAATTTGGAAGCTGCTAGGTCTTGCGAAATCCTGACTATATTTCCACAGTATTTAAATAGTTTTTTTTCTTGCTGCTTGCAATATTTTCTCCTTAACCTGGGAGTTTTCAAACTTGCTTATGTCATTCCTGTAAGTTTTCCTCCTGGGATCTTTGTCAGGTGGTGAATGGTAGAATTTTTTTTCTATTTCTACTTTACCCTCTTGTTCCAGAACTTCAGGGCAATTTTTTAAAATTTTAATTTATTTTCTTGGTTACACCATTCATTTCCACAAGGTTTTGAGTTACAAATTTTCTCCCCTTTTTGCCCCTACCC
>CM053594.1:143060503-143071043 GCA_028646575.1 Pseudocheirus occidentalis | reverse complement strand
GACCAGGGGAGGGGCTCTACAGTGGGATCGCTGTTTTGTGGTTGGGGTAGGGGAAAGACGGGGAGAAAATTTGTAATTCAAAAATCTCATGAAAATGAAAGATGTAAACAAGAAACAAATAAAATTTATTACATAGAAAAAAATTTAAAAAATAAAAATAAAATCTTGTAAAGAAATGTTATTTTGAGTCATTCCCCAATTGTTATCACTGGTCAAAAGGTATGAATAGGCCTTTTTCAGAGGAAGAAATTAAAGGTATGTATAAGCATATTAAAAATGCTCTAAGTCACTATTGATTAGAGAAATACAAATCAAAACAACTCTGAGGTATTACATACCACAGATCAGGTTGACTAAGATGACAAAACAGGAAAATGATAAATGCTAAATTTGTGGAAATTTGTGGAAATAAAAAGGGTATGGAAAAATTAGAACACTAATGCATTGTGGGTGGAGTTGTGAACTGATTACCAGTGGTTCTCAACCTGTGAGTCACAACCCCTCTGCCAGTCGAATGACCCTTTCACAGGGGTCACCTAAGACCATGGGAAAACATATATTTCCAATGATCTTAGCTACTGAGACACTGCTCCCTCTCCAGGAGGGTCCGCCCACATGCAGATAAACACATGCAGATACACCTACAATCTAGTATTAAAGGGTCAGGGCATTAGGAAGGTTGAGAACCACCGGATTAAACCATTCTGGAGAGCAATCTAGAACTATGTCCAAAGGGCTATAAATAAGTACATACCCTTTGACCCAGCAATACCACTTCTAGGGTAATATCCCAAAGAGATCAAACAAATAGGAATAGACCTGTATGTATAAAAATATTTATAGCACCTCTTTTTGTGGTGGAAAAGAACTGGAAATCAAGGGAATGTCCATTAATTGGGGAATGGCTAAATAAGTTGTGGTATATGAATATTATGCTACAAGAAAGGAGGAGCAGAAGGACTTCATAATAACCTGGAGAGACTTATATAAACTAATGTTGAGTGAGAAGAGTGAAATTTGTACACAATTACAGACAACATATGTGTGATGACTAACTTTGATAGACTGGGCTCCTCTCAGCAATGCAAGGTTATAAGATAACTCCAAAAGACTCATGATGGAAAGAGATGTCCACATCCTGAGAAAGAACTACAGAATATGAATGCAGACTGAAGCAAACTACTTGCTCTCTTTTTCTTTTTTTGTTTTGTTTTGTTTCCTCTTTCTCATTGTTCACTCCATTGGTTATAATCCTTTTTTTACAACATGACTAATGTTTAATGTGAAGACATTTGTAGATCCTATATTTGATTGCATGCTGCCATGGGGAGAGGGAGGAGAGGGAGCAGGAGAAAATTTGAAACTCAAGTGATTGTAGAACTGAATGTTATAAACTAAAAGTAAATAAATAAAATTTGAAAATAATAATAAAAAGAAATGACATGCTGAAGGGAGGAGGGAGAGGAGGAAAGGAAAGCAGAGAGGAAAGAAACAGCTTATTTGTGTTGTGGAAGGTATGCTAGACCTGAAGTCAGGAAGACAGGAGTTTGAATCTTGCTTCTATCATTTGTTAGCTATGTAACTATGGGCAAATAATTTAATCCCTCTTGTATTCACTTTTCTCATCTGTAAAATGGGAATAAGACTAAAAACACCTACCTCACAGGGTTATTGTGAGAATTGAATGAATTAACATATGGAAAGCATTTTGCAGATCTTAAAATGCCATATAAAAGCTAACTATTATTAGGAAATGAAGGTGATGTTAAAATAAGATTCAATAAAATGCATATATAGAGACTCCGATATGCAAAACACTTTATAAATATTATTTCTTTTTAGCCTCACAATCTATTTTACAGATGAGGAAACTGAGGCAAATAGGGCTAAGTAATTTGCTAGTATGTGTCTGATGTCAGATTTGAACTCGGGCCTGATCCTGGCTCCATATCTGGTGTTCAGTCCCCTACTCTACCTAGCTACGCCAGAAACAGATGAGGAAATTGAGACCAAGAGAAGTAAGGAAATGAGCTTAGATTTAAACCTAAATCTTTCATGAGCATGGTTTAATGGGGAGTATGCTAGATTAAGAGAGGGTACACCTGGGTTCAAAGTCCAATTCTGCTACTTACTTGCTAATTCATGTTGGGCAAGACATTGACCCTCACTAAGCCTCCTTTTCCTCATCTATAAAATGAGTAGTCCTGGGCGTTTCAAACTTGATTTTCCACAGACACCTCTGCCTTTCTCTTCACACCTCCACAAAACAAGCACATCAGACTATTAAATCTCTGTGGTCTCTTTGAATTCTTAATTCATGCTGCTCTATGTATACCATGATAGCTTTTTTTACATATCAAAAAAAGACATACATGACTATCAAAAAGCTAGGTAATGGTGGTTAGATGTTTCAGGATGGACCTCTCAGGGTTTGGTGTCGTAGCAGAATTACCATGATCCAGAATCTGGTGTCTCATTTCTGGTTATCTTTATATTCAGTTCATCCAGGGGTGAGCAGCTTTGATATAAATGGCTCATACAATACTGATCCATAAACCAAAATCCCATCTAGAAATTTACAATGAAGCATGAACCTGATACAGAGATTGAAATACTTAACAGCAACTAGTCAACAAATTCCCAGCATCAGGGTGCTAGGAAATCTAAATAAAATAGGCTGTTTGGTGATGAGAGAAATTATTATTTTGTTATTATATTAAAAAACAACCAATTAATAAATTAGGATTAAGGCTGTTTCTTTTTCTTTTTCTTTTTTCTTATTCAGGGACCAGCCTGTAAGTCAGTCAACCAATCTTTGAAGAACATGAGTGACAAAATCGATTGTTCTAATCTTTGGGGAGAGAACACACTTCTAGATCTTGGGTAGGATCCCACCTAACTAGATCTTACTTCTGTATAAGCAATAGTTCTCAACCTTCCTAATGCCACCCTTTAATATGTGTATGTGGCTGTATTTGCATGTGGGCAGACCCACCTGGATACGGCTAGAGGAGCAGTGTCTCAGTTCCTAAGACCATCGGAAATATGTGTTTTCCGATGGTCTTAGCTAAGCCCTGTGACAACTGTGAAAGGGCAGTTCGACCCCAAAAGGGGTTATGACCCACAGGTTGAGAACCACTGGCAGTATAAATAGAATCTAAACCATCTGAATTCCTGCCCTTAGGAAATAAGTCCATGTCCTTGCACCCCTTGTTGGAGTTTAAAGTGAACCAATTTATGAAGGAGAAAACCAACCTGAGTGGTCTGGATGGAATTAGATTCCTCTGTCCAGATTGCTGGAGGTTTCTAGTCTTGTGATCAAGCCTTAGTTCTCAGCAGGAAGAGCTGAAGACATCACACCTACCTCCTTGTTAATGTGTCCATCAATCAGGGTTGATTTTTTTACTTGTCAGGGTCTCCCCCTTTTCCAAAAATATGCTAAGACTTTCTCCATGGTTTTGTCTTTAGATACTGAGAGAAACCACTGACCAGCAATTTATTATTAGCTAGCCTAATTAACAAATTGATTATAATCACCCAGAAACTCTCTTTCTCAGGTTTTTCATTTTTCACAGTTAATATGGAAACTAGGCACTGAGAGTGAATAAATTTTTTAAAATTTATGTTTAGTTTTCAATATTCATTTCCACAAGATTCTGAGTTACAAAATTTCCCCCCATCTTGTCCCAAGATAGTGAGTCTACTAAGTACCCCTTCCCCCAACCTGCCAAGGGAGCAAATTATTATTGAGGGATATTCTTGAAAGTGGATAGGCTTTGTAGTGAGAATTTTTATTGCCTCAATAAGGTACAAGGAATAAGTTTGTCAATATAGCATAACTGACATCATGTCGTTTTAAGTCTCAATTTTGTGACTGAGTTGTTTTGAGTAAGTTATTTTTCTACAAGTCGTTTGTCAATAAGATAAGCACTTATGGGGTACGGTGTAGTAAACAAATTGTGTGGGGTAAGTGATACACATTTGTTGACTCTCTAATAGGAAAGACCACCAATAGAAATAGAATATAAACAACTTTATCAGTATTTTATATAATGAATTACCAAACAAAGTCAGTGGTAAACAAATTAGGACCATCCATAGCCTAGCTAAAAGAAACTCACTTGAAGCCTCTGCCATCAGGCTGCTCCTGGATTGTGGCTGGATGGGGCTCCTCTATCCCTTGCATTGTTCACCTGAGGGCAGTGAGAGCTTGTTAGAAGACCATCCCAAAGGGAGACAAATGGTTTCCAGCTGGCAGAGAAGCCCAGGTATTGGAGTGCTCTGGTATGAAAAACATTAACTAGGATTCCTAAGAAGCAGGATGGTGACTTGTTCATTCACCGAGGGCTGAGATTTGTACTGTTTGCATGTATTGGTTAATAAAGTTGGACTGCATGTGTGGAAAAATGTAAATCTAATTAGTGTTGTTGATGCACTCGTTAGCATATGTAATGGTAAATTAATTATAAGCTTGCAGGGTGCATTACATCCTGCTGAAATGAAATGAACCCAGTAGGGAATGCTATGGGCTCTCAAAGACTAGCCTCAACCCGGTAGCCAGTTTCTTTTCCCCTTTTTTACTTTGATTTAACTTGAACCTTACTGGCTGGTGCCCCTGAGCTCTAGAAGACATGCATTTTTCCATTCACTATCTTTCTTACCACCAGTTCCTCTCTTGAAGACTCTTCTCCTTGGTGTGACAACTGGAACAGATTGAATTTAGTTATTGAGGAAATGAAAGAAACTTGAAGAATATAAACATGAATAATATAGCATTATTTCATTATTTTGGTATCTGTAGCACCTGACATGGTTTTGGCACACAGTAGGTGGTTAATAAATGCTTATTGATATATCCACACTGATAGAAAAATTATACACATTTCTGACATTGCTTAGCTCAACTCCAGCTCTTAATTATAGCTTTAAACAGTCCACTGAATATTAAAGAGTGATCTTTAGAAAGAAGTATTTGTTTTATAATTAGTCCTTCAAAAGGTAGAGTCTTATTGATGGCTGAATCAAACATGGAAATAAACCCAGTCTCAAATTACTGCTAACTGCTACAGCAACTCATTCGAAAAAATTTCATGGTTGTCAAACTTTTGTTGACAAATGGACCCATTAACATGCTCAAAGTGCACATACTTTGAAATAGATGTATGTATGTACATTGGAATAAATCCAATTATCAACTTCATTTTGAAATATATAGGCATACCTACCATAACTTTTAGAGGACAACATATGACCATGGAAAGAGGGCTAGATCTGGAGTCAGAAGACATGGGGTGAAATCCTTGTTCTGAAACTTAACAGATCTGTGACCAGGAGCAAGACACTTACCTTCTCTGGGCATTCTCATTTGTAAGAGTAGCGGGTGGATGGGGCTGAGAGGGTTGGAGGAGATAAAGGCATTCGACAGGGATGAGGAGTTGGATGTAGGTGATCTCTGGGAGCCTTCCCTTTTAGCTTTAATGTTGTATGAGACTCTGACAGACATCCTCCATGTCTGACTGGTTATCATTCATGAAATTAAATTGAAAACTCAAGACCGTAGCTTTAAAAAGCATTTCAAAGCAATAAACAATACACCAACAGCCACTACAAAACTCAAATGTGCTTTCCTGGTCTGACTGTTGCCCTTCCTTCATGAAGAGGACCAAAATGACATTACTATGCTAATGTCAAGTTTCAGTGTGTCCCACAGTGGCTGATCAGAGCAACATGAGCTTGGAGTACTCTACCACAGGCCAGGCACAAATAGTCCGTGTGAGTATTTGGGGTGGATTCTCCGAACTTGAGCTTCCTGAGTTTCCTTTGAGCTGTTGCAATTCTGCTTTGCTCAGAGCAGCACCTTCTTTGATGTAGGTGTGCCATGCTGAGCAGTCCTGTGCTAGTGTCTCCCATGTCACATAATCAGTTCCAAAGTTTTTGAGAGAGACCTTGAGTTTGTCCTTGTATTGCTTCTTCTGACCACCATGTGAATGCTTGTTGTATGAATTCTCCCTAAAATAGTGTTTTTTGTAAAGCATATATTTTACTACTGTTTTTTCTATAACAGTGAGTGGCTCCAGATTCTTTCCTGTATCATACATAACAAATATGGCCTCCTTCTCCCGTTTTTCCCTATTACTTCTATGATTAAATATTTTCTCTATGTAGCTTTTAGTCTTTCACAACGTGGATCTGACCTATCTTTTACCCTCATTGTACAATATTCCTTCTCCCACATCCTACAATCTAGCCAGCCTTCTTCCACAAACAACTCTCATCTCTTATCTTCCTGTCTTTGCACTAAATAAATCCAGCACAAAGAAAATAAATATGAATAAGTAAAAGGTATTGAAATAAACATAGTTAGGGAAGGAAGGTACAAGCAGTTGGAAGGAGCAGAAAATGTTTCATGTAGAAAATGTTGTTTGAGTTGATTTTTGAAGGAAGAGTGGGAATCTCTGAGGAAGAGGTGGTGAAGGAATTCATTCCAGCCATGGAAGAGAGTCATTTTAAAGGCATTCAGGTGGGAGATGTGGCATTGGTTGTGGTAAGGTTGTACTGAAGTCAGCCAAACCAGCTTAAAAGAGCTGATTGTTAAATTTTCAGGATGAGCATTTACACCTCAGAAATCAGCAAATGCTACAAATCAGGGCTTTATTTATGGGTTTGTTTTTTTTTTGGACTGTTTAGACTTAAGGAAGTGATGGAGAAAATGTTAATGGTACAGATTAAACTTAAAAGTAAGTTTAGCACACTTTTTCTCAGTCAATTATTAAACATTTACCAGTGCACTCTTGCTTGTGAAGAACAGAAAGAAAGTTCATTTGTCTGAATTGTTGAGTCTAGGAGTGAAGCTAGAAAGGTAGATTGAGGCCAAGTAGTGTAGGGCTTTTCAATCTAAACAGGGGAATTTGCATAGACACAATAGGGAAATAATTGAGTTAACTGAGTAGGGGCATGATTTGGTGAGATGTGTGCTTAAGGAAAATCACTTTAGCAGTGAAAGAAAATATTTTTTCTACTATATTAATAACCAATTATTAAATTAGGATCCAGGTTTTGTCTCCTCTGTTTCTTTATTGGGGTCCAGCTCTGGTGGAAAGTTAGCCTCTGAAGGGCATGGCTAATTGAGACTAACCCTAAAACTCTGGGAACATGCTCTTTAATCTCAGGCCAGACCATCCCAGTAGGATGGGGTGTATGTAAACAGAATACAGTCTGGACAAGTTTTTGCCCCAAAGAGAATAGCCACTGTCCTTGTACCCCTCCATTAGAATTTCGGGTGACCCAGATCATGAAGGAGAAAACCAACCAGAGTGGTCTGAATGGATATGTATTCCCTTGGCCTGATTGTTGGAGGTGGCCAAGCCTGACGATCAAGCTGTGTTCTCAGAAGGAGAAATGGAAGACTCCTTGACCACTTTTTCATTAAACGTTCACCGATTAGGGCTAATTTTCACTTCTCAGGACCATTCTCTTTTACAAAAGTATTTAAGGTTTCAGTCTCTCCATGGTTTTATCTTTGGTTTTCCTAGACAAACCAGTGATCATCAATTTACTGATTAGCTAGCCTAATTAATAAATTGATTATTAATTACCCAGACTATTCTGTCTCTCAGGGGTTTTTACTTTGTCCCTGTAGCAATATGAAGGAAGGATTGGAGTGGGGAGAAATTTAAGGTAGGGAGACCAATTAAGAGCTTATTACAGCAATCTGGGAAAGAAGTAATGAAAGCCTAATCCAAGTGGTAAGTATAAAAATAGAGAGAAGGGGTTAATCAGTGGTTCTCAACCTTCCTAATGCTGCAACCCTTTAATACAGTTTCTCACATTGTGGTGACCCCCAACCATAAAATTATTTTAGTTGCTACTTCATAACTGTAATTTTGCTACTGTTATGAATCGTAATGTAAATATCTGATGTGCAGGATGTATTTAAATTGAACATAAACTACAGGTTGAGAACTGCTGGGTTAGATGAAAGATGTTGTGGAGGTAGTAACAACAAGGTCTGGAAAGTGATTAGTTATATGGAATGAAAAAAAGTGAGGAGCTGAGGGTAAAACTGAGGTTATGAACCTGGGGAATTGGAAGGATGGTGATGACTTCCAGAGAAATATGGAAATTTGGGAAATAGGTAGGTTTTAGGGAGAAAATAGTGAATTCTGTTTGAGTTTTAAGGTTTCTCTATGGTATATAGTTTTAAATATCCAGTAAGCAACTGGTGAGATTGGAGCTCAAGAGAACAATTTGGAATGGATATATAAATCAGTGAGTCATCTGTATGGGATGAGGGGGCCTTCTCTCATATTAGACAACTCAGTCAACGTTACAACAATCTTTCAATCGTCATCAGCTAAGAGAACTATACTAAAATCCACTCTAACCTATTTTCTACTTGCTTTGGGTCTGCCTAAAGATTCCTATCTGCTATTAGCAGGAATGTCCTGAATGTGCTCAAAATTTATGTTTTGCAATTAAACTTGAATTGTGCTCATATAATTAACATCACACATTTTAAGATACCAATAAACCAAATCTTTAAAAAATATATATTTTATTACTGTCTTTTGTTTTTATATCATAGTCATTTTTGGATATTACCCACGCCTGCAAACAGAACCTCCCTTGTAACAAAAGGAAAGTAGCTAAGGAAAAACAACCAATACAATGATTATGTATGACAATATATGCAATGTTTTACCCTGGTAGCCCCTGACTCTCTGTCAACATGGGTGAGACATTTTTCATGATCTGTTTTCAAGGAACAATATTGGTTTTTGCAGTTCCTCCATAGCTTGGTTTCCTTTTCACTTCCATGATTGTAGCTGCATTGAATAATCAATTGGATTGATTATTATGGTTCTATTTATTTAACACTTCTCCAATTTATTCAAAAAAGCTTCCAATTTTTAAAAATGCCTTGTGCTCAATGAACTAAATTTTATTTATTTTTTGTTCAACATTTTTTGAATATTTTATTTCTTTTTCAATTACATGTGAAGACAATTTTTAACATTCATTTAAAAAATTTGAGTTCCAAATTCTTTCCCCTCCTTCACCTCTCCTTCCCTAAGACAATAAGCAATTTGATATAGTTTATACTTTTGCTATCATGTAAAACATATTTCTATATGTCATGTTGTGAAAGAAAACATAGCCCCAAATAAAAAACCAACCATGAAAAACATAATGAAAGTGAAAAAAAGCATGCTTTGATCTGAATTCATACTACATCAGTTCTTTCTCTGGAAGTAGATAGCATTTTTCACCATGACTCCTTTGGAAATGTCTTGCTGAGAACAGCTAAGTCATTCACAGTTGATCATTGTACAATATTGCTGTTACTGTGTACAATGTTCTCCTGGTTCTGCTCACTACACTTTGCATCAGTTCATCTAAATCTTTCCAGGTTTTTCTAAAATCATCCTGCTCCTAATTTCTTAAAGCACAATAGTATTCCATTACAATTATACATCATAACTTGTTCAACCATTCCTTAATTGACAGACATTCCTTGAATTTCCAATTCATTGTCACCACAAAAAGAGATGCTATTAATATTTTTGCACAAATAAGTCTTTTTGCCTTTTAAGAAACAATTTGTGGTATTACTGGATTGAAAGGCACACACAGTTTTATAGCCCTTTGGACATAATACTGAACAAGATTTTAAAAGTTCAGTTCTAGCCATTTGGGTCAGTTTACAGTATGACCAAATTATTTGTTCTCCTTTAAGAAGCAAGCATGTAAAAGGCCCCTTTGAAATACCAAGTAAAACATAGTTTGTGGTTCTTGTTTCCATCATTTGTGAAGTCCACAGATGATCATACAATTTCTTTGTAAAATAAATTCACAGTTCTCAAATGAAGACACTTAATTTACTTGAAAGCATTTTTATTCTCATGGCTTCCAACTCTAATGTGAAGCATGGAGTGCTTCAATTCAGTGATGTTTACAATAAAATGATCTTATAATTTAGGTCACAGATCACTGAATCACATATGTAGAATAGAAAGAGAACGCAGTTTTACACTCCACAGGCTTTAGAAGGCTGTGACTTAGCCATATAGGCATTATGGTCATATAGGTGGCAGGTATAAGAGATATCATTTTAACCCACATCATCTGCCTCAAGAGGCAGTGCTCCCTCCATTGTAGTACTATTACACAAGTTTAAAGTAAAAATCATCATCACAACAAATAAATGTATATAATGGCAAAGTTTATCATTGTTTCTGTTTTCCAACTTTTTGTCACCCCCTTTTGGGGGTTTTCTTGGCAAAGAAGCTGAAAAAGCTTCTCCAGCTCATTTTATAGATGAGGAAACTGAGGTATACAGGAGTAAGTGACTTGTCCAGGGTCACACAGCTAGTAAAGGTTTGAAGCTGAATTTGAACTTAGGTCTTCCTGACTTGAGCCGTGGCAATCTATTTACTGTGCCACCGAAATAGCCATGACTATGTCTGTATTTTCTAAATTAAAAACAACAACAAACATCTAAAGGATATATACTTGATCCCGTTTTTCATTTTTTTCTAGT
>CM053594.1:143031698-143051733 GCA_028646575.1 Pseudocheirus occidentalis | reverse complement strand
CAGAAGGTAGGGCAATTGGGGCTATTTGACTTGCCCAAGGTCACATGGTTAGTTTTTGTGTTAAGTGTTAGAGGCCAGATTTGAACTCAGGTACTCCTGAGTCCAGGGTTGGGTGCTCTATTCACTGTGCCACCTAGCCGCCCCAGTGTTGGCCTTTTCAAGCCAAGGTCTTTCACGGTCTCAGTTTGACTAAGGAAACGAATATTCAGTGATTAAGGTTTAATAAGAAATAAAGCCTTTTGACTAGGTAAGGAGGCCATTTTCTGCCTCATTTCTTAGTTTCTTAGGTGCTTGAATTAAATGTTCTCTTAGGTCTTTCCAAAATTTTCATAAAATTTTTGTGATTCTAGGAAAGTAGCTTTTTTTTTCTAAGAAGGAGAAAAAAATTCTATTTGCTTTTTGGCTCAGTAGCAACTATTGGAGAGAGTTCATGTGGTGAGAATTTCTTCACCACATACAGACCGTGGGATGTGTTTGACAAACCAGGGTGTTTGTTGTTGTTGTTGTGTTGCGTTGGTTTTTTGCTTTCTTTCTCTTTTCAATGACAATCGGCTCTTGGGCCTCCTGCTGGTGAAAGCCATCTGCTGAAAAAGAAACTACCTGTTACTCTGACAATGGGGGGGGCTCAGAGATATCACAGTCTGTATTAGACAGTAAAGTTGGATGAAATTCTTCAACAGTAAAAATTAAAAGGAAATTAAATTTGCAGTTTCACGTAACAAAACCTCTAAAGAGAAGGCACAGTTGGACTCTAGGATTTGGGATAGTTTTAATCTAGCAGTGTGAATCTGGAAGTGGTGGGGAAAGTATGCTTTGAATAAAAACTGGACTTTTCTACCTTCTTGAACATTAGAATTTGGTTCTATTCTGATGGATCTGAGGTTTCATTTGATCCATAACTCATTCTTTCTAAGTAGAGAGAGATTCTCCCGTTACCTCTACTTTGAGCTTACCTTTTAAAAGTCATACATAGGATGTGGGATGCTTCCTTTTTTTTTCTTCTGTTTGTGTGTTGTGCTAGTCCTTGCATTACTAGAACACACACAGGTTTTGGAGTCCAAGAACCTGAGCTCAAACCTTACCTCTACTACTTACTGTCTGTGTGAGTTTGTACAATTCACATTTTGTCTCCCTAGGTCTTATTTTCCTCTACTATAAAACAAAGGTTTGGACTAGATGGTCCCTATGGTACCACCATTCCAGCTCTAAATCCCTGATCCTATGCTGATATCTTAAAATAATAAATTTAAAAAACCTGGCTATCACCAATCTAAATACTTCATTTTTAAAATAATTTTCAAAACTATCACCAATTGTTATTATGGTCCATTTCGTTTTTATTTTTGTTTCACCCATTCCTTGCACAGTACCTGCAGCAGTAGGTGTTTAATAAACACCTCTTTATTGATTAATCAATCAGTTTTCCAGGTCTCATAGTTCAACATCCTGGAATAACCTTTGGTTCTTACCTGTCTGGTCAACTGAATCTCTACATACCACTTCCTGAATCTCCTAGGGGCATTGCTGCTAATTAGCTATTGACCTAAGTCTGAACCTACCTTGCTTGATTCAAGTCCTAACAGGAACCCTATGCGCAGAATGGCAGTGGGCCAGAGCTTCTCTTAAGAGGTCTGTAAATCTTGTTCTGTTTCTCAAACCTTGGGAAGGTCACTGGGCCTTGGATAACAATTATTCATCCTGGTTCTAGTCAAACATCCTCCCTCTTAGAAATTTCCCTGTGAGGTTCAATAAAGACTATCACATAGGTTGGTGCAAGGTCACTAAATTCAGTCATATTTTGGACAGCTTCACTTACGTCAAGAGGGACTAATATTTTGTCTTTTTCTCCCCACCTACCCCAGTCGTATCTGGCAGTCGACTTTAAATTATCTACACTAATAAAAAAATATCAGTGATATAAAAGATCTAGAAAGTCATTTATATTTACCTTGACATTTCTAACAGAGAGATGGTGTAGCATGGTGGTTAGAGAGCTGCCTTTTAGACTTTGGAAGACTTGGACTCGAGATCTGCCTCTGAAATACATGGGTATGTTATAATGGACAGGTCAACCTCTTGGGGCCTTCAGACAACTCTCTAAAAATCCAAGTTACATGTGTGCCTCAGAGGGAGTTTCCTTCCACTCAAGGAATTCCCCACACTAAAGAAACCACAGATCTAAAAAAAACAATTTAATGAATTTTTATAAAATTAAAATAATATTATTTTATTTCTCAATTTACTTTTCTAATTATATTTTAATTAACTTAGGATCCTTATTGCTTTTCATTGATTAAGCCAGTGTTAACTAATGAAAAGGATCACAAGAGTAAGAGACCTCATTGTATGCTAGGTGTCAAAGGGAAATTCAGGAATAAAATATTTGTCATAAATGGGGGGGGAATTGCACATATACATTATATATATATATATATATATATATATATATATAATTAGGCATCACCCTCATTTTTCTAAGTATACCTAGCTATACCCAAGGTTATATATTGACTTATATTTGGACATATTTTAGATGTCCATAGAAATATCTTCAGGATGCTTTAAAGTTGCTGGCAGTGCAGGTTCATTTAACATATTTTACATTTAGTTATATTGCATTTTTCATCTAGCACTTTATACTCCATCTTCAGAGTAATTTTTGTGATGTGTGTGTGTGTGTGTGTGTGTGAGACAGAGAGATGGAAAAGAAAGGAGATGGAAAGAAGGGGAAGAGGAAGGGAGAGAAAGAAAGGGAGAAAAAGCTTCCAAATAGTTTATCCAGCAGGCAGAATGGAATTCCTTCAGTACTTATCAACAAGCAAATAATCAAAGTGAAAAACAGAGAAAAGGGATTCCCTGTGGTGGGCACAGATGCTCCAGGGCCCTCCTGAGATCTGCTGCACGCAGGGGATTCTCCCAATTCAGAGGATGGATGAAGCTCATTTATCTGCTCATTCTAAGTGTCCTTTAGACATAGATGACAAACGACACCTAAGATAATGACTTGGCCTGGTAAGAGACAGACCCTCGCAACTTAACATTGTTACCATATGAGTAGTATATAATCACCGTTTTCCAAAGCCCTTTCTTATTTATTTTCCATTTACCATCATGTTATTTTATTGAAAAACATTTTTCTCACTTGGTAATTAAGAAAGATCTTTAAAAAAAAACCACTGAAAGCTACTTCTGCCATAATTTATTTTGCCATTTCTGTCTTGCTAATCTGATTCTATTAATTTTAATACTGTATTGCAATATTTGCTACATTCATCTTTTCTTTCACTCTTTCTTTCCTTTTCACTTGCTCTGAGTCAGATTTTCCTGTCTATTTAATGCTCTTGATGCCATATTCAGTCCTCTCTTTAAAAAAAAATTACATTTTTTCCCTGAGAGGCATCATGGGAAACTGGACAGAGCTAGCCTTAGCATCAGGAAGACGCAGGTTCAAATCCTTTGATGTATATTAGCTTTGTGACTATGATTAAGTCACTCACCCTCTTACCATACCAAACAATTCTCTCAGATAACAAGTTGCTAACAAGAATTGTTAGAAATTTTCTTATTGGAAGTTCCTTTACATCATTGCAATAACAGTCACTGTTCAGGAAAAACACATCTCTAAAGTTATTACATGATGTTTCAGTTTTTGCCATTGATGATTTATACTTCTAACTCATGCTCACCTTTTTATACAGACATCATAACCTTCCTTTAAATGGAATGTTAATGTGGTTTTAAGTTTTAATAGGTTATACATCTATTTTAAGAACATAAAACTGACCTAAGACTTTGGGGACACCCTTTATATGCAATACTTCAGACATCTAGCATTCCTCTGTTTTCTCCTAGTTATATCAAGAAAGTTCTTGCTATTGATCATTGAGCAATCTTCCATTTAGGTAAGATGTGTGACGTAATGCATAAAAAGTTGTTCTTAGAGACAGGAAGACCCAGATTCGAGTTCTATTTCTGTGAGACTGAACAAGTCATTTAACCTCTCTCTCAGTGCCCTAGTTAACATTCTAAGACTTAAGTCTCAGAGAAAGTAGATCAGTAGAGGGAATTTTCTCATGTAAGCCCACCTAATACTAATGAAGTCACAGGTCCAGTCCTTAACCACCTCCATATTGAGATACTTTTCCCAGGGATCATCCTGTTCTCCTAATCACCACCCTTCATATTTCAGTCAGTGCTGGGATACTTTTTTTTTTAACCATCCACTGAATTGGGGGCTGGAGAGGGCTGGATTGTGATGGGTTTTCTGGGAACAGAAGGATCTGTTAAGTCTGGTATGTGTTCATCCTGCCTCATGCCTGGTTTATCCTGGGTCACCCTGGCATTCCATTAGAGCTCCCGATTGCTACTTGATTTGTACCCTGCTCTGCCAGTTCAGTGGCCTCACATTTATATCCCTCTGAAAACGTTTTAGCTATGTCTCTAGCAACCATTCTATTTCTAAATAATATGTAAACAGTCTTTATCCTTGGCTGACTTAATGGTATTACAACAAAGTCAAGCCAGAAGTTCTTTTAATTTTTTTCTTTACAGATATTTCTTCCAAAATACATCACATATTAATCTTATCCCCACCCTTACTAAGCTCATAATACACTATCATCTTTGACATCTGAATCACAGAAAAATATTTTAATGTTATTCCCCCTGGCTTCATAATCAACATTCCCATGATATCCCCCTAGGTGGGCATTTGTTAACTTCTAGTCATTTGTTGGTGTTAGTTGACCTACCACTTTCTCTCAGAGACTGCACAGTGAGTTGTCTTCTTTCGGTTGTAGAACCTCCTTTTCTGTTCTGGGAGACTCACCAGTACAAAAGCACGCTTCCTCTTCCTGCCCCTGCTGGAGTACCTTCCTCTTCTTGACACAATGTTCTGCCCGTAGCAGGTGCTCAATAAAAAGTTGCTCAGTGAAGGAAGTCAATTCTCCCCTGCCATGTCTTATTACACTACATTCTTTTTTTTCTCATCACATCCCCTTCCTACTCCAAGTCTGCTGGGGACACTTAGTAGGCTCCCTAAAATCTGATTCCTGACCCTTGTAGGACATGCTGTGGCTGCTGCTCCTCTGACTGATAGCAGGATAGAGAGGACAGAGCCCTGTGCTCACAGTCTGGAAAACCTGCCTCAGGCACGTACAAACAAGGCATTTTACCATTCTGAGCCTCAGACTCCTCTTCTTTAAAATGGGTATGATAGTGGATGAAAATCACTTTGCAAACCTGAAAGAGATCTCTAAATGTGAGCTACTTATTATTAGGACCCCCACTCCTCTACCTCTTCTCTGTGCTCCTTACATTTCCTTTTCTCTTTTTCCTGGGTCTATCTTTTTTGGGGCTCATTATCTCCCCCCTCCCACTACCCACCCCCAAAGCTATCTGAAATAGATGGAAAATGTCAAGGTGAGGGCATTGACTTGAGGCAAGATTAGAAAGAGGTTAAGCACCTTCTCCATCAAAAGCTCATACAAAATGAATTTTCTGATTTCTCAACCCAAGGCTTGCTTTGTCTATTATTATTATTATTGTTATTATCATGAAAATACTGAGAGACATTGTAGCAGAGGGGGAAAGTGCTCTAGACTAGATGATAAAAGATCTGAGTTCAAGTTCTGACTGTGCCATACAAGGTGTCCCAAAAGTCTTAGTGCAGGTGGAAGTTCTAATAAGCTTAAGTGCTTTCACAGCTTACAACTGTACTAAGACTTTTGGGACCCCCTGTATTAGCATATGGGCAAATCATTTAACCTCAATTCCTCTAAAAAATAGACATGATAGTAGTTTTTGTACCTATTTCACAGTTGTTTTTTAAATGAAGACTAAAAGGAGTAAAGCAGTGCATTGTCTTGGCAAAAAACAAAAACAAAAACCCTGTCTCTTCACTCAGAAGACCTGAGTTCTAATCCAAGTTCTTCCCCTCACTACCTGAATGACCTTATATGAGTCATGTAACCTCCATCGGCCCTTAGTTTTCTCACCTTTAAAATAATGAGCTTGGACTAGAGGGCCTCTGAGGTCCCTTACAGCTCGAGATCACTGAGGGTCAAAATGAAACAAGTCATGATGGGAAAGTAGGCAAAGTCTTGGATTTAGAATTAGAGGAATTTGTTTCAAATTTCACCTTTGCTACTTACTAATTGAATGACCTTGACCAAGTCACTTCCCTTCCCTTAGTCTCCTCATATTTAAAAGATGGGGATGGGTAGGACAGATGTACTTTGAACCCCCATCTAGTTCTTGCATCCTATGAAATAGTCTACAGGAAAGTATTCTGCAAATCTTTAAGGACTACACACACATAAGCCACCATTATTACAGACCAGGGACAGATGATGAACTTCGGCTCTTGGCATCACTGAGTGCCACGTGACACCATTCTTGGTTAATAGCTATCATCTTTTTTTACCATATGTATCTCTTCCTTTCTTACATTTCTTTTACTCTCCTTTCTTCTCTTCCTCCCTTCATTCATATCATCTTATTCTCTACCCTCCCATTCCCCTTCCCTTTTTTTCTTTTTTACTCTTTTTCCTTCTCCCCTGCCTGTAGTTTAGACTCACCAGTGATGCCCACAGACACTGCTTCATCCTCTCAGGGGCAGACTTTCTGGGCTAGAGACACTTTTAGGAACTTACAGCCTGTCAATGTGGCCGTGGCACGTTTTATACATGGTGATAAACAGTCCAGTTATCCCTTCCACATCATGACTTTCCCCATTGTGGTTTTGATATATTGCAGGCCAATACAAGCAATTAAATGGGAACTTTGGGGGAGTTTTGGGAAAACCGAAGATGACACGCAAAAGTTAGCAGACGACACAGAGCTTATGGACAAATACTTAACCCAGATGTTACAATAAGGTACTGTAAACAGCCCATAAAAGAAACAGAAAAATCTCAGACTTCTCTGGTATGAAGGGAGGGCCAAAATTTTTTACACAGATTTTCCATATTGTGGGGGCACCACATTCCTAACCCCCACAATATGAAAGAGAAAACTGCATGGTCAAATGAGTCAGACAAACTGATCAACTCAAGGAGGCACATAATTGGAAGTGGAGTAATGGAGTAACCATCACTACAATTGTAGTTTTCTCTCAGATTTTCATCAGGATTAGGGTGTATGTTTGCATTCTGCAGTTGGTAGTCGGTCTTTATCCTGAAAAAAAAACAGACTTCAATTTCAAGGGTGCCTTTGTTTACCTCAGTAAGAGGTAAGACTTAATAGGCACTTTAGTGCCTCATGAATGCTTAGGGCAGTCCAGGAATTAACTGAAAATTTTGCATACTAGGGTAGAGGGAATTCATGGGAGGAGAGAGACTAACTTGAAATGATGCTTTGAAAATTATACCTAACATGCATTTACTGGAATTTATGCTTTCTGATCAACAATCATACACTGCTTTAATTTTAACTATATTCTAAAGTTTATTATAAATTAGTTACTTGCCATAACATTATATGATTCTCCATTTCTAAGTACTTTACTTTGACTTTGTATTATTCCTTGAATAATAAGTTCCTCCAGGATGTCTGATGACTTCAGCCTCTCTCCACTCTGGAAGTGTTGAGACATATGGATTAATCCATTAATTATTGGTTCTTCAAAAAAAAAAAAGAAAAAAGAAAAACAAGCATCAGAGTCCACCTCACAATTAATGACACTATTTCATTTCCTCAGAGCCCTAATACTGTGACCCACAGACTGCTCTGTGCATGGAATAAAATCTGTCATTCTTTGATCAAGTTCAAGTTCTCAGGGTTCCTAGTGAGGGAGGGACCACAAGGAACAGGATACCCTGTTTATCTGAGAGGCTGCTTATTAGGAGAACAAAAAGGCTTTTCTCCAATGATTGCGTTGTCACAACACTCATACACTTGGGTATGGCTACCTCTGTCACTTGTCCTCATTACAAAGCCAGAGAGCAGTGAAGAATAAGAAATTCTTTGGGCAACTCCTTGCAGTTGCAGCTTGGTTTCTATGCTTTGGATACAAATGATAAACAGTGTGATGTTGCCAAGAGATTTCTGGTTCCGCAACCCTGAGTTTACAATTACACCATCTGCTAAATCTATATCAGTAGAGCTAGGTCTTCTCTGAAAAGAGTCTTTGAACCATATCAGACTCAGTCATATAACCTCGGCCAAGCCTTCATATAATCTATTTTAAAAATCAATATTGAAATGGTTTATAGGAGGGTCTTTATTGCTGGTACCAGGGATAGAGAAACCCCATTGCTAATCACCCAGATTTACAAGTAAGCCAAGGAGTCTCACTTCTGTATCATGCAAATGGGCCTTGCTGCTTTGTTTTGGGCAAATGCCTTTCTATTTTGTTGTGTTTCGTTCTTCTGTCAGTAACAACACTTTGCATTCTCCCCAGAAATAGGCTGCCATCTATTCTTGAAAAGTAGAGGCTAGGAGAGAGCTAGACTTAGAGCCAGGAAAACCTGGTTTCCAATCCCATTCAAATCCCTATCATCCTCACTGAGTATGTGACCCTAGGCTGGTCATATTATCTTTTTGTATCTTAAGCAAATCCTAGGGGAACTCTCTGTGTATGTAGCCGGGTAGTGATAGGCCCACGTGGAAAGAAGTAATTAGTTCCCATACTGGGAGTTTCTTAAGCAAACTTAATTAAAAAAAAAATAAAACACAACCTAGTTTCAGAAGAAAACAAGCTCCCTCCATTCAATTGGAAGAATTTTATAGAAATACTTGACTGTGCAGGCCAGTGTAGATAGGATGAGTGAGTTTTTAATGTGAAGTTATGGAATAAAAACTAACCAGAAATGACAGATTTATGGTTTCAAGGGGCTTTAGAATTCACTTAGTCTAAACCCTCTAGTTTCACTTTAGGAAACTGAGAGTTAGAGAAGGCAAATGACTTGTCTAAGGTCACACAGGCAGTACATGACAGAGACAGTATTTAAACCCGGGTGCTTGGCTTTGAGATTCAGTGGTCTTTTCACTGCACCATAAGGCTCTCATTATCCTTCACACCAGTAAGTAAATATTTTAAAAAATCTGCTCCACTTATTCAGTACTGCTTTTCAATAGGCCCCTAAGAATATCTAATAAGTGCAAAATACAATAAGAACATTATTTCAATGTGTTAAATCAAGGAGTTAGTTGGATATTGAGAGAATCAAACCTGCTTTTTTGTGTGTTCCTGTTTCTCCAACTGTCATAAGAAGTGGTTCCCAACTATTAACAGTGAGTATACTCTCATAGAGAGTTTGATCTCTCACGATGCAATGATTGAAAAAATAAATCATGAGAAAAACTGCCTATGAGTTCAGTCGAAATTTTGAATGAATAACAACTACATACATTTGAAGCTCATAGTTCATGGAGTATGTTTTGTGGGAGCTAAATGAAGATCAAGATGTTCATGCTTGGGGTATATGTGAATGACAGTTTAGCAGACCCCTTGAAATAGTGTAACAGGGGTGTATAGCCTGGGACTCATTAGGCCTCCAAGATACTGCCAGTGGAAGTTTTCTCAACATTTTGATCTCAGTGTGGCCCAAACTGAATTTATGATCTTATCTTTTCAGTCTATTCTTCCTGTTTTATGATAATTTTGTCTATGGAACTACCAATTACCATTCTAACTCTGTACTAGCTCTTATATCTGTCTCTTCCTCTCTTCCACAGATACCATGCCATTATAGACCCTAATTACCATCCATCTGGCCTATTACAACAGCTTCCTAACTGTCTCACCACCTTCACTCTCTCTTTTCTCTAAGATTTCGTTCATACCACTGCCAGAGTAATTCTTAATTCATAGAGCTGGTCATTTCATTCCACTGCCCAAAAGTCTCAGAGGTTCTTGATTGTCCACTGAATAGAGCTCAAACTTCTTTGCCTGGAATTCAATACCCTCCATAATCTGATAACCATCTAACTTTTCTAGAATGACTTAATTTTATTCCCTTCCATGCATGTTATATTCTGACAAACTCCAAGTCCTCCAAATTTGAATTGCCATCTCCCTTCTTTGACCATATAATTCCCTATGCCCAGAAAGCCCTATTTCCTTTTTTATATATATTATTCATACTCTAAGCCCAACTCAAATGCCACATCCTTCATAAACCTTTCCTTGACCTACTCATTAATAATAACCTTCCCCTTTAGATTTTACATAGCACTTTGTTTTATTCCTCTCTAATATACTTAATATATAATACTATAAATTATACTTACTCATGATTGTATCTAAATCTTATATTTAATAACTAATCATTACATTGGGACCAAAATTTTTCCTCTTTTCTACTTCCTCATTCAGAAATCAACCAGTGTGGAAAATCTTGAGTACAGACTTACCCAGGCTATCAAAGAAAGTAAAAGAAATTCTTTAGAAATTCTTGGAAATTCTGAGTTTAGACGAATGAGTACATTCCTACTCACTGTGTTTACTCAGGTCTTGGAAAATGTGAATTCTCCCTTTTGTCAGACAGGTGATACGGAAATCGATAAATCTCTTTGACCAAGATTTGGCTGCTCAGTGTCACATGCCTGAAGACCCTCATTGTAATATAGCCCACCTCTCCTTGTTACATTCATTCTCTCATTGTTAACCAATCAGAACTGATTGCCATCCTCAGGAATAGTCCCTTTTCCAAGGACATATATAAACTATGAGCCCATTGCCATGAGGGGTCTTTGTCATTCGAGAGGGACACTGACCTCTTTTATTAATAATATTCTAGCATTATTAATAAAAATGACTAATTACCCAGAAATTATGTCTCTTGAACATTTTAAACATCGCTCATCTTATCCTCCAACAAGTCTGTAAGTTTCACTAGGACAGTGATTATTTCTTACCTAAATGTTGTTTCTTCCCCAGTGCCTACCACAGTGCTTTGAATGCAGTAGGTGCTTAATAAATAAGTCCTGAATTATCAACCAACATCTTTTGTTAAGTGTTACTATGTGCCAAGCACTGTATTAAATGGTAAGGGTACAAAGGCAGGATCAATCCCTGCCCTCAAGGAGATCACATCATTCTAATGGGGGAGAAAAACATGAAAATAATTAGGTATATATAAGCTATATAAAGACCAGCTGGAATGTAGAATTAAGAATTAAGAATTACTCTGGCAGTGGTATGAACGAAAACCTCAGAGGGGAAGATGCTAGCATCCGGAGAACTGAGAAAGGCTTCCTAAAGAAGAATTGAAGTGAGGTAAAGCTTGGAGGAGTTAAAGTCTGCAACCTTGCTAAAGAAGGGTTAGATTCCTCTTAGAAGTGGTGCAGTTTTCCCCATATCTTTAATAACTAGATCAAAATTTAAGGAAGCACTATACTTTCTAAGTGAAAGAACTAGAATTACTATAGGCCAAGGCAGCTGGGTGGCAGAGTGGATATAGTGCCAAGCCTGGAGTCAGAAAGACTCCTCTTCATGAGTTCAAATCTGGCCTCAGACACTTAGTGCTAAGTGACCCTGGGCAAGTCACTTAACTCTGTTTGCCTCAGTTTTCTTATCTGTAAATGAGCCAGAGAAGGAAATGGCAAACCCTTCAAGTATTTTTACCAAGAAAATGCCAAATGAGGTCATGAAGAGTCAGATACATCTAAAATAACTGAACATTATTATTATTCTAATACCAAGGAGTAATTTAAGGAAAGGGATATAGTGCCATAGAAATAAATCACAAGTAGTTTCTCAATAGCACAAACACCAAAACATAATTATTTCTTTCATTCTTGTTTTTAAAAATTATTTGGTTCTACATTTATTAGGATAATAACTTTCCTTTTGATTCAGTTTATTTTTAAATGCAAATCTTACATGTAGAGAGTGGTGACTACAGCCAAAGTTTAAAGCAATAAACCTCTCTAGCGGTTGTTACCAAAAACAAACAAAGAAGTTTACTTGACATTTTAACAAGAAAGCTGCTGGCCAACACTACTACACTCTAAAATTCACAAAGAAGCCAAGTTCAGTTTTAATGTCTTGGCAACAAAGACCTCATCATCTATGGTGTTGCAAAGTTCATATCTAACAATGTTGGAGGAAGCTATGTCTGTCATCTGATGGAGGTTGAGGACTCTTCCCCTGATTTTACCACTTGCTGTGTGCATGACCTTGGACTTTCATGCTTTAGACCTCAGTGACTTCACTTGTAAAAGGAAAGGGCCACATCAGATGGTCTTTCAAGGCCCCACCCAACTAAGTCCTATGATTCTATGACTAGATAACCTCTAAGAAACATTTTCAACACTTTGTTCCTGTGTCCTAGATTCCTCCCCAATCAGCACGTAGGAGGAAAAGTTTCCCAACTGTTCATTCAGATTCAGTAATATGACGGAGCTGGCTTTGACCAACTGTTAAATTTTTAGCCAATTGTTAAATTTTCAGCGTGAGCATTTACAGCTCAGAAATTGGCAAACATTTGTAAGGAATGATTCATTTGGACCCCAACTCTATTCCAATCAGTATTAATCAGTCTAATATTTTACATAAATCACATAGGCCAATTAGATGAGATAGATTCTTATAGCAGGCTTTGAAAGTAGGTCTCAAACTTTAAGGTAATGTCTGCTACTTGTTTACCAATTACGAAGCTCACTTGCTTAACCACAAGAATGCTGACAAAGATATCTCCATCCTGTTTTGCTCAAGTTCCACGTCCAAGTCTAGCGTGGATGGGATGCTTTGATTCCTTGAAAAGTCTTCTAACTTATTTTTGTACCTCCGGACTACTCTCTCTTGTCTAATATGAGTAGGCGAACATCTTATGATCTTACGACCACTCAGTCAGTAGAAATACTCCATGCTTTGACAACCTATGACCCCCAGCTAAGATATTATTTTTGGGGGTGGGTACATAATTTTTGGCCCTTAAGATCAAGGCCTAGCAACCAATGATATTCCATATTTTACCATGTCTCTTTTGCATATTTGAGTATCAAATCCTAAAAAAACAAGGTCCTGGAGACCAGGGGCATCTCAGATGGTCAGGAAGATCTGAGGTCCACTTCATTAGAGGGGGCCATGAACCCTTTAATAATTAAAGTGTTATGGCTTAAAGCTCTGCCTCAGTGGATTTTGGGGGGAGCAAACTGAATAATTTTGGATCCCACATATTACAAATCAGGGCTTGATTTATATTTTGGTTGATTATCTAGACTAAAAAAAGTAATGAATTAAATGTTAATGATACAAATGAAACATATAAGTGAAACAATAAAAGTATATTCATACACATACACCTACACATACACATATTTTACATACACACACATATATGTATTTACTTGTTGTTAGGCATGTACCAGCATATCCAAGGATGTAACTACTAAGTTATTTTAAATTTACTCATGTTATTGTGTGCATGAACTCAGTCATAGAATCTGAGCTTCAGAAGGTGTCTAAGAAGTATACTACTCCAATTTCAGTTGGATTTTTTACCTGTATTTACTTTTTCATTTCTTTTATCAAGAGATGGTGAATTTTCTAGAATGGTTCCAGGTAAGCTTCCCATGAAGACACTGTCTTCCAGTCCAAATCCACTATCCGTAATAATTTTAGACCTTGCTGACCCATCCCAAGGCCCAGCATTTACAGTTATATGAGATTTACCAGTATCAGCCTGTGAAAAAATGGGGAAAAAAAGCTTTTCACTTATGAATGACTGGTTATTTGGAAAATGAAAGCAGTGTTTGAGGCTCTATTTTGTAAGCATCTACTCAATCATTCAATAAATAGTCAATGATTACCTTCCATATGCAGTGATAATGTAGTGAAACAGCAGAGCTCTGCACTGGCCAGGATACTCAAATTATTTACAAATTTAACATTAAGCCAATCAAAATGCTAAGAGTTTATAGACCTAGACAAAATAATGTCAAAATTTAATTGTAAAAGTCAAAGACACAAAGATTGAAGGACCACCAAATAGCCTTGCAGCATCAACAATCCCAAGATCCCTGATTAGAAATTACAATATTCAGGCTACAGTAACACTGTCTATGGGCAGGAGCTTTGTTATGGTTGGTGATTACTAAGAGTTGCTCATCTGGCTTTGGTCTGAAAAAAGAAAGCAAAACAGGTAATGGAACATCTAAAGTAATGGCTTCTCTTTATAAACTTGAAAGAGAATTGGTGATGGACATTGTTTGTAATATAGTTTCTGTGATGAGGAAGGGGATACATGTATACAAAAGTATGTAAAGCAGCTCTTAGCAGCTTTAAAATGGAAATAAAGGAAAGAGTAAATGGATTGAGGAATAGGAATGGCATGGAATATTATCGTGCTGTAAGAAATGACAAACCAGACACTCTCAGAGGAAGCTGGGAAGCCCTCTATGAATTCATGCAGAGTAAATTGAGCAGAACTAGGAGGCAGCAGGATGACCAGGCCATGCAAGATGGCCCATGGGAAGCACAACACTGGTGCCAGGACTAAGAGACCTGATTGCCACTCAGACATGCCCCACTGAAGCACAATTGTACTGAGAGAAGTGATGATTAATAACCAATAATGTGGGGGAGATACAAAGTTTTCCTCTTCTAAAGTCCTGATTTTAAAAAGTAAAAAGTTCAGTCTTTTGAAGGACATTACTGATAATAAGACTGAATTAACACTCCTTTACAAGGAGATTTAATCTAAGGTGGGGAAGACCATTGTGTTCTACCCAGGTTTGGGTGGGATTGAATTCTTTGATCAGATTGCCCCCCCCCACACTGCTGCCCCAACTCTCGGTCCAAGGTGGCATGATGTTACTCTTGCCAATTTTAATATAGCCCACCTCCCACTGTGTTAACCAATCAGAATCAATTGCCACTCCTCTCCCAAAAGAACATACAAACTCTGAGCCAGCACCATCATTGTCTTTGGTCTAAGAAAGAATGCCAAATGACCATCCATTTACAAATAATATATTGGCTTTATTAATAAAATGATTAAATTACCTAGAAATGACATCTCTCAAACCTTTTCATCATCACAGCACTGAAGAAATGGTGCACAGTCTTCAAGGACCATGCTTCCCTGGGTGACTATGAATCCATGACAGAATAAATCTGAAGCTTTTTTTTTTTACCAACAGGGCAGCAGGCCTGCCTACCCCATCCTCTTC
Organism: Pseudocheirus occidentalis; assembly: GCA_028646575.1. NCBI lineage: Eukaryota > Metazoa > Chordata > Mammalia > Diprotodontia > Pseudocheiridae > Pseudocheirus > Pseudocheirus occidentalis. The sequence goes on along the minus strand of CM053594.1, from coordinate 143,036,613 downwards.
ATATTTAAAATCTCACTAATAAAAAATAAATTAAATGTTAATACATATGTATGCATTCAATGACATATTCAATGACAATATTATAGAGAAAAATGACTTTTACTGATCAGTGCAAAGATAAACAATTCCAGAAGACTAAAGATTACACATGCCAACTACCTCCTCCCAGAGATAGGGTGGTTTTAAAACAAAGAATGAGAAATATATTTTTGGATATGGCCCAAATGAAGCAGAGATTTCTGTGAGCCATGGGATGAGTTCCAATGTGGGGTACCTTCTCAGTGGGGATCCTCCATACAACTGAAGAACAGAGCAAGGACAAAGTGACCTATCAGCTGCCTTCCTTCTCCCTACACCTGTCTTTCTGTATTTGCCCGAGTCTCTCTTCTTCCTTTCCCCTCCTTCTTTCCCACCTCCCCAGCCCATAGGGATAAATAAATACTGCCAGGGTGTGCCGGAACCTGCTTGAGCCAACTCAAACTAGCTTGAGAAACAATTGTCAAATGTTCAGTGTGTGCGTATTTATATTTCTAAAATCAACAAACACTTTGTATCAGAGCTTGATTTATTGTTTTCTTGATTATCTAGACTTTAAAAAGTGATCATGAAAATAATAATGTGGATTATGTATTTAGTCCAACTCTTCATGACCCGGGATGGGGTTTTCTTGACAAAAGTACTGGAGTGGTTTAGCATTTCCTTCTCTAGGACTTTAGGCAAACAGAGGTTAAGTGACTTGCTCAGGGTTACAGCTGTGTGTTGATCAAATTATTCTCTCATTTTCCATCCCACAACAGCCTTACTGATGTGAATGCATTTATTTGCTTCATAGAGAAACTGGCTTAGGGACGCAGAAAAAAATAAGCTTTCCAGGGTGACACAGCTCTCGTTTAAGGCATTGGAACCCAAATCTTATCATTATTTCTGGTGATTTTTGTTTGTTTCTGAACTAAACAAGTTAGAATAGTATATAGAGAACCGGGCTTGAAGATAGTAGGGGCTGGGTTCAGATTCTGATAATCTGCACTGATTATCTGATACATTTATTCTGCCTATGTGACCCTGGCAAAACTAACTTTTTGAGCATTCCAAGCAGCTTTCCCAGAGGTTTCTTAACCTGCGGTCTATGAACTTGTCTGTTGTTTTTGGCTTTTGACAACTATATTTCAACATAACTGGTTTTCTTTGTAATCTTATATATTTTATGTTATGCATTTAAAAACATTCTGAGCTTAGGTTTCACCAGATGGCAAAAGGCATCCATGACCCCAAAACAGGTTAAAAAAAACACAGGCTAGTGAGTGTCTGAGGCCATATTTGAAACCAAGACTTCATGATTCCAGGTCAAGTGCTCCATCCACTGACCTATTTAGCTGCCTCTAAGGCAAATAGAAGTTAAGTGACCTGCCTAGGGTCATACAGCTAGTCAGTGTCTGAACTCAGTTCTTTCTGACTCAAGGCCCTATACTCTATCCACTAAACCATGGAGTTGCCTCCAATATAGATCAATAGTACAGATTAAATTTAAAAGTATATCATAGGTACATTTTTCACTAGAGAGCCTGTTGTTAAACTGAACAAACATTCCATTATTTCAAAGAGTAAAGTGTTGTAATTTAGAAAAAACAAAACATTTTAAAAGGAGCCTTTTTAATAGGGGGTAGAGACTGGGTAGGGTTAATTTTAAAGTGAATGGAAGCAAGAAAACCAAGTAAGTGTTCATTCCCTGAAGATATCCATTATAAGAGAAAGATTGTCACTGCATCACTGGGGAGCTGGGGTGGAGGGGTGTTCATTAGCTTTTCAGATCTATCATTTTGTATACCTAGTAAAGCAAAACCTCCCTTAAGAACTAATTAGAAATCATGAAGTTTAGCATTTCTAAGAGTAGAATGAAAAAAAATCTTAATTGAAAATCAAGACTTAATTAAAAGAACATATTCAAATTGAGAGAAAACTTGAACACTTTAGGGCTAAAAAGCCACATTTCTAAAACATGTCAAAACTACTGCTGAGAATTGACATTTTTTCCCCTCCTATTATGAAGTAGCTCAAAATTACGTCATAAATACTAGACATTTATGATATGTTCATGTCACAAACTAGAATTCCTAGGATTATAGGATCATAGGTTCTTATCTAATTTTGCCAACAAGAACGAATATTCATTCTTCTACTACCTGCCTCTGAGAAGTGTTAAAGGTGACAACATCGAGCTCTAACAAATAGGGAAATTTTACTTTTGGTTAAGAAAAGGGGAGTGACATGCAATTTCCACAGCCAGAAGTCAGGCCAAGTCAAACTTGGGATATGGAGAAGATCCCTGAAATGCCTTATCTTCTACCAATGCTTAAGGTAAGAATTAAAATCCTTAAAAAACACCCCAATATTCCTCATCTAAGAGGGCTAACATTTTTCCAAAGGGTATCAATGGAAGCCTAGTATCCAAAAAAGAGGGAGGCGATAATTTGCCAATCTCTGCACTCAACAGATTCTGTCTTAGGAAGGATGTTGACAAACAGGGATGTATTCAGAAGAGTGCAAACAGGATGGTGCTCACTGAATCTCCTTGCCTATGAAGCTCAGTTGAAGGGACTGGAATTATTTATTCTGGAGAAGGAAAAAAAGCCTCCTTCTCTAGGCTATTTAAAGAGGCTTAGCTTCCAGAAATAAGGATGTGATAGTCATTCTCTCTCTCCCCTGCCCTTCCCAGACTGGTATATTGAGTTCTGCATGCCACATTTTAGAAAGGACATAGATAAACTACATTTCTGCAGTATTTAAATTGTGAAATTGGTGACAACTTTTCAGCATAAGTAAATCTATTAGCTGATTTTTTTGTTCTTAGAAACTGGAGGTCATCCAGAGCAGGGGCGAATGAGGACTGTGAAAGGCTGGAGTTTGTGTCATACTGTGTAATGTTATTGTTGCTGTTCCTTCATTTTCATTTTCAAAAAGGACCAATGACATCACAGGGTACTGTCTTAACTTATGTGTGAATTGGATTTAAGTGAGGCAGAGTTGCCCAAAGTCATCAACCTCGCTCTCTATCAGAGTCGTCAAAGTCCAGTGGCAACACAAAAGTCAAGATGGCTGGTGATGGCCCAAGATGGTGTGGATGACCTTGGAAATCATCAAAGTTGAGCCCTGCTCCTTCCCTACCTCATCTGAGCAATCACTGACCAAGAACCTAGGAGAGGAGGAAAAGATAATTAAATAAGCCTTTTTTTTTTTTACTAACTCTCAGGGTGGAGTATTCATTTTTCAGAATAAGTAACCTGTATTTTTTATTCCCCTGCCACCTTCATGTAAGGGTGGGGTTCTTTTCTGCCACCCCACCTCATTCAAAGTAACAAGATTGGATACCGTGATATCTGTGTCAGGTAAGATGAACTCTATTGAATTAACCAAAGGCATTAAACTAGGTGTGAATAGTCCTTAATATGGAAGCAGTAAAAGCCATCACTGGATAAAATAAGATGACACATGAGGATTGGTTGAAGGAACTTGGGGATGTATGTATGGAAAGAGAATGGAAAGAGAAGACAGAGGGAAAGGTGGAAAATGATAGTTGTTTTCAAGTATTTGAAAGGATATCATGCAGAAAAAGGATTTGACTTGTTCTGTTTGGTCTAAAACAGAGGGATAAAGGAGGAACAATGAGTAGAAGGTAAAAAAAGGACAAATCCAAGCTTGATGCCAGGAAAAAGTTCTAGATGATTGGAGTTTTCCAAAGGTGGAAAGGACTGTCTGGAGAGGTGAGAGGTTCCCTCTCTTCAGAGCTCTTCAAGAGGGGTCTGGATGACCACTTGTCTGATGTTATAGTGGAGGTGCTTGCTGAGTATGGGTTGACTAGAGGGCTACACCATGATTCCATGACGTTAGTGAGCAGGTGGGGAAAGAAAGGATACCTTATGCTTATTAGCATCATCTTTTCATGGGCTCTGCCATGGAGGAGGAATTAGACTTATATTTGTTCTACTTTGTTCCAGAGGGCATGAGTAGAAATGTAGTGGTATGTAGGCTCTTCTGAGCACAGGAACTATTTCTTTGTCTTTGTCTTTTTAAGGTTTAACATAGCACCTTGTACATCATGTTGTTCACTTGTTTTAGATGTGTTTAGCTCTTTATGACCTCACTTGGAGTTTTCTTGGCAAAGATACTGGAGTGGCTTTCCATTTCCTTCTCCTCCTCATTTTACAGATGAGGAAAGTGAGGTGAGCAGGGTTAAGTAACTCGCCCAGTGACACACAGCTAGTGTCTGAGGCCAGATTTGAACTCATGAAGGTGAGTATTCCTGACTCCAAGCCCAACACTCTGTGCGTTGTGCTGCCCCAATACATCATAGTAGGACTTAATAATTATCAAATTGAATTGAATTGATGGAATGTTAGAGGTAGATTTTAAGGAAAAAAATCAGTGAAAGTTAGAGCTATTCCAAATTATAATGGATTGCTTCTAGAGGTGTCAGTTTGGCACAGTAGATAGAAAAACCCTGGGCCTGGAGTCAGGAAGACCTGAATTTGAAGGGGATATTGTAGAGAGGATTTTTGTTGGACTCCATAATCACTGAGCTTTCTTCCAACTCCAAGTTTCTGTGATTCTGAAGTACATTGGTTACATCTTTGCCTGTCAGTAATCTGGAGGGAAAAACTTATCTTATTAATTTTTAGGGAATGGGCATGGTACTGCATGCCTAAAATCTCTGGTATCGGGGAAGAAGAAGGTGGTGGATCATTTCACCTAGCTGCAGAGAGCTAAGCTTATTGGGTGTTTACACTAAGTCTGATACCAATATGGTAAGTCCCTAGGAGTATAGGGCAATGAAGCTGTCTAAAGAGGGGTAAATCACTGATGTCTGAAAAACAGGACAGGTTGAAGTTCCTGGGCTGATACGAGTGGGTGAGGTAGGGAA
>CM053594.1:143005519-143031598 GCA_028646575.1 Pseudocheirus occidentalis | reverse complement strand
AAAATTGCTCTCTAAACATCTTTCTTTGTCTTTGGAGAAGCAAGAGTTTTCTATGCAGCCTTGAGAAAACTATTTCCTAAAACTTGGGGGAACTTATTGGTACTCCCAAATCAAATAACCATAAGGTAGTTTGTAAATGGATTTAATAGTTAAAACAATAACACCTATAAGTACAAGAAAAGGTAAATTTTGTTTCAAAACTTGATTTTTTAAAAGGAGTTTAATTTTAGTAAATAAAAGTATATAGGTTCATAAATTCATCCAGAAATGAGTTCTTAGGCACAAATAGATATTTAAAAGTAATTTAGTCCGCCCCCTGCCAACACCAAAGGTTATTCTTATCAATGTTCAGAAAATTTATTAGTTAACCTTTGAATTATGCATGCGCGAAAAGTACAATTCTCCCACTGAGAAGAGTTTCAGATGCTTTACTGCACATCATACATTATTCTATTACAATTTCTTCTCACCACTTCAGACTTAGGCAAGAGTGAAGAGAAAGCATGTAAACAGGTCTTACTAAGTCTTATTCAGAATATTTTAAAGTCATACAGTTAAAAAATATATACTTCATGCAAGGAAATATGTTCATATTGACTCATTTTTAAGGCACAGTTGAAATGATGAATTTCTAATAAGTGTACTTCTCTGGGGTCTTTGCATTTATATAGGCAACTGAGGTATGGCAGAACTGTACTGGCATATTAATGAGGCTTCTACTGAAACGAGAGCCCAGATTTGAGTGTCTGCCCCTTTCTACCTCATAACCCCTCAACAACAACAACAAAGTGTGTGTGTGTGTGTGTGTATACACACACACACACACACACACATATATATATGAATAGGCTAGATGGGTGGGGAACCTGCCACCTCAAGGTCACATTTGCCCTCTAGGTCCCCAAGTGCGGCCCTTTCACTGAATCCAAACTTCACAAAACAAACCCCTTAATCCAAACTTCACAGAACAAATTCCCTTAATAAAAGGATTTGTTCTGTGAAGTATGGATTCTGTCCAACAGCCACACTTGAGGACCTAGAGGGCCACATGGGGCCTCAAAGCTGCAGTTTTGCCACCCCTGGAAGATATAGAATAGACTAGAATACAAAAGGAAATTGTCAGGGCATTTAAAAATTAAAGTTTGGTTATAGCTATATTTGTTGTTTCAGGCCCTTCTATCTCATTGGCTTCCTGGCTTCCAGTTTCTCCCTTCTCTAATCCATCTTCCACAAAAACTACCAGAATAATTTTCCTAAAGCACAAATCTGACAACATTTAATATTGCGATGTGTAGCAATGTGACTAACACAACTCCCTCTTATCTCTGTAATAAAAATACAAATTTCTCAGCTTGACATTTAAAACCCTTCACAATAGGGCTTCAGCCTAAATTTCCAAACTAATTACAAATAATTTCCATTTATATGTTCTAAGTGATCTATTTGTTACACCCCAAACCTACTACTTCATCTTGCACCACTTTATAGAGCCTATCTTCCCTGTTGCCTTTTGCCTCAGAGCATCCCTACCTCCTTTTAAGGCTCAACTAATATACCATCTCCTAGAGCAGTGGTTCTCAACCTTCCTTTGATACTCATATGTGGGCAGACCCTCCTAGAGATGGATAGAGGAGCAGTGTCTCAGTTCTGTGTTTTCTGATGGTCTTAGGTGACCCCTGTGAAGGGGTCGTGACCCACAGGTTGAGAACCACTGTCCTATAGGCAATCTTCCTTGCTTCCTTTGCTGTTAATACTCACTCTTTCCTCCTCGAATTGTCATCTGTTAAATATTGCATCCTCCCAGAATATGAGAGAACAGGGGATGTCATGTTTTTCTCTTTTTATTCCCAGTGCCTAATATAGTACCTTTTACACAATAAAAACTTAATAATGATGTAAAATTTTTAAAGTTTCTCTTGTATCAATTTATTTTTGTCCACCATCGAGGTACCAGGTCATTCTCTACCATCCTCTACCTATCAACAGAGGATGGAAAACATCAAGAGCTACAGGACAGGAGGACACAGCAAAGGAGGCCTGCTAAAAGCTAAGCAAGGCTACTAATAGTCATCCTGTACAGTTTGGCAAAATCTAAATTCTATTTATCCATTATATTTTAGTAGTTGTTTTCAGTTGTATCTGACTTCATTAAACCATGTGGGATTTTCTTGACAAAGACCCTAGAGTGGTTTATCATTTCCTTCTCCAACTCATTTACAGATGAGGAAACTGAGGCAAATAACTTTAAGTGACTTGCCCAAGAGCACACAACTAGTAAGTGTCTGAGGTCACATTTGAACTCAGGTCTTCCTGACTTCCAGGTCTGGCACTCTACTCTTCTACCTACCCACTCCAGACTCTGTTATAAAGATTCTTATTTTTTAAAAGTGCTGACACACTTTGGTTATTTTTTGGGGCGCGTGTTACCACCTTTTTAACTGAAAAGTGTTATATGCACTTATTTCTAAAATTAGTGAACTGAAATTAATTTCTATAGAACCCATTGAAACCAGTCTTTTCCAGTTCAGTTCTTTTTATTTCCTGGGGAGTGAGAGCCACACTCAGAAAATATCAGTGTACATAAAGCTCACTCAGACTTCAAACTAAGCCCTGATCCTTTGCCAGAGAGAAAAGGTAGGGGCAACTTATTTTCTACTATTGTATCTGTATCTGAGTCTGCCCAATGGGTAACACTTGTTTTTAATCCATGTAGCATTTGCCTTTGGCATTTACCTTTAAAGGAGGCAACCCTGAGTATTATGGGTGCCCATTTATTGCTTTCCACTAAAGCCTGTGTTCCTGCCTCCTACCTGCTGCCTGCAGAGGTGTACTGGAAAGACACCAAAACATTATGGACAAAAATAATTTCCTCATTGGTCGTATTGGTTCCTCAACTTCCTGTGTTACTTTCTTACCTAAGGCCAGTCATAGGACACTTTAAGATACAGATGTCAACTAGTAAATGGGGAAAATACATTGCCAGCCACTAATGCTTCAGCTCAAAATAGTTTATTCAGATGAGGTTCAGTTAGTTAGCAGGGTTATAAGGGAAAGGGGCCTAGGTCAGGAATACATTGGTAGAAAGAATCAAGTAAGACCTTAAGGGTACTACTTCATTTTACTGATGAAAATGAGGTCCTACAGGTGAGTGAATTTGCTTCAAGTTACAGGAAATCAGTAACAAAGCTGGGATTTGTTACTGTAGATCTTCTAACTTTACCCAGTGATCTTTCGCTACCCCAGAAGAGGAACAAAGGTCACTCTCTTACACTACAGATTTTAGCTAAGGCTAACCCTAAGTGTGACCATTCTCTAGTGAACTTTAAGGGGTTCTGAAAAGCTGAATCTGAGGATTGGGGGAGGGGAGGGAAAGGTAGTGAGTGACCTTTGATATTCCTACCAGATTCTCTCTCCACCTCTCCCTAGTCCGTCCTAAATTATATATCTTTTGTATAAAGGAGAAAGCAATAAGTCCCAAGGTCAAATCCCACCCCTGAGGTTTATCCAACTGTATGACCTGGGACCTCAGTTTACCCCCAACTTTACATCTCTAACCCTATGATCTAGAGAGATTTCTTTGAGGAAAACAGTACTTTGTGAAACTGCAGTTACTTCTCATCCTTGGAAGCCGGCAGGTGGCAGCTCTCAGCTCTTCCATTTTCCGGGAAACTCCCTACCAGCCTATAGAGAGACGCTGCTACTAAGCCCGTCTATATGCAGGACCCAGCGTAATTTTTTCCGTCTCCATCCTTTGGTTGGATCTGTCCTGGTACTCTACCTGGTACTCATCAAATTAGCCCACTGCCCACCTTAAGCTAGATGGCACCCGTGCCAAACCTGCTCATTCAAAGGGAGATGCCCTCTCTCCCTTCCATAGGTACCCGCCTCTAGCCGTTCACCAGCAGCAAGGGATTGTAATCGCCGTTGTCCACGGCTCAGTCTTAGCTCCTAGCAGTCTGCAGAGGCCAGTCCCCTTCCCCATCCCCCAAAGGGGACTGAGGGACGGAGAGGGTCACAGTGGCCCCTACTGAGTGAAACCGCTTGCCAAGTCTTTTTTTTTTTTTTTTTTTTTTTTTTTTTTTTACCTCGCTCCCTTCCTCCCAGCTTTTCTTAGGCTCCGGGACTGGTAGCTGCTCTTCCAAAGACTTAGAAGCCCCGCACCCCATCACTCTCGTTGCTCGCTTTGGCCTCCTTTGGCCTCTCGCTCTCGTGTCCTCTCTCTCCCCCACCCCACTAGCCCCGGCAGTCTGCTGCCAGGACCCTGCACGCCTGCAACCGCGCCTCTTTTATAGGCTCCATAGAGGAAAGAGCTGGGGATTTCGGGCAAGCGACCAGGAGCTGTTGCTACAATAAAAGGCGTCACAAAGTCCCGTCGGGAGTTCTGGACCCGCTGCAGGGTTCGGGGCCTTGCTGTCTTTTGTAAGTAAGAACTCCAACGAGCAGACGTTTGCGAGAAAATAGAAACTTGGGGCGTTCCAGGGCACTCCAGCGTGGAGCGGATTTCGATAGCGGGCCCGGAGGGAAAGCTCTGTTAGAGATCAATTGTACAGCCACTTTCAGTCAATCAACAAGCATTTATTATTTACTATGTATCGGGCGCTTTGCTAAGCATTGAGAGTACAAGGCAAAAGATTTAAAACAAATGAGTAAATAAATAACATAATAAATGAAAAGATAGATAAGACCGAACAAACCCACCACACTCCGCCTTCAAGGAACTCACATTCTATTGAGACAATATACAAGCAGTTACGTACGTAGGAGACACTGGGTACATGGGAGAAAATGTCGGAGTGTAGACCCTGGAGAGTGGAGTGGGAAAGCGGAGATCAGAAAAAAGTCAGTTGCAGAAGGTGACTTCTGAGGTGAATCTTGGAGGAAACCAGAGAATACGGGAGGTGGGATAGGGAGGGCAAGTAATCTACTACAGGCAAGGGGAACAGAGAGTGTGAAAAGGCAAGGAGTCTGGAGATGGGGAACGGGGTCTAAGAGACTTTGAGACCAGTGTAGCCTTATTTTAGAGTATGCGGAAGATAATAAAAGTGTAAAAAGACTTAAAAGGTGGGAACGCATAGGCTGTGCACGAATCTGCTTCTCCTTTCTGACAGATAGAAACCTCTTCAAAAGCTGGGCATCAGGTCCACGACCTCTATTTCATTTTCACCCAGAATGACGGAGCCTGGGTGTTTGTGGATAATCGAAGAGTGGTTCCCAAAAGGACTTGAAAGCCGCCAGAGACAGGAAGACGTTAACAGCGAGTGGGTCATAGCAGAAGTACTGTGTGGCCTCAGAAAGGGCACATACTATGAAGCAGCAATTACTTGATAGGAAACTCATAAAATAAAAAACCAATAAACATTAAGTGCCTACTATGTACCAAGCACTTCGAGAGGTAAAAAGCCAGTCCCCACCCTTTATACAATATTCCATTTCATTGAGGAAAATCAGGGGCACACAATCATAAACACATTCCCTTTATAAAAGGATTTGTTCTATAAAACTTGGAATTCAGTCAAAAGGACTGAGGACCTAGAGGGCCACATGTGGCCTCAAGAGGCCATAGGTTCCCCACCTCTGCTAAACCTTTCATTTTAGAGATGAGAATACAGCTATCCTTTCTACATCTCAACTTTCTTCCCCATGGTTTTGATATATCACTGGATGGCATAAGAAATTACTGTAAATGGGAATGTAGGAGGAGTTTTGCAGAAGCTGCAGATGACAGAAAAAGTTTAGGAACTCAGAAATTCTTAACCCAAATTTTACAATATGATGCTGTAAATACCCCATAAAAAAAGAAAAAAATCAGACCTCCTCTGGTGTGAAGGGAGGGCCAAAAAATTTTACACAGGTTTTCCATATTGTGGGGCACAGCACCCCTAATCCCTGTGATGTGGAAGAGATAACTGTCCTGAGGTCCAGACAGACAAAATGAACTGTTTAAGGTTACAATTAGTGGTGAATCTGCAACTAGAACTTAGTTCTGACTATTCCAAATATTTGTTTTTACCACAATGGAAAATGTTGGGAAAATAAAACCCCTTATTCTTGGAAAGAAACATTTTAAAAACCAAAAAGAGTTAAATGAATAAATGCATACTCCTCTCATTGAATTACTTTAAACTTTACATAATCCACAAGCACAGCATATTATGGATAAGTATATTTTTTAAAGGTCAGTTCTATTTTTGAGGTTGATCATTATATTGGTTATTCAGACATCTTATATTTCCTTCTTTCCCTCCTACTGACTATCTTGTTAGTCATTAGCATTATTTTTGCCAGAATTAGGATACAGGAAAGAAGAGGAGAAACACAAATCAATGCCATTTGCTATTTTATTAGTTCATCTTTTTCTTTTCCATCTTTGTAGCTTCACCACTTTGCACAGTACATAATACATATCATATGTTGGCTTAATTATATTGGATTGAATTAAATTTTCTGAAGAATGAATTTAAATTATTGGACAAAATGACATTTTGAGATTTTCTGAGGATTTTTAAGGGATAACTGAACATTCCAACAATAACAATTTTCTGGCTAGTAGGGTCCAAGAAAGCAGGATCTAAATCTTACCAAAATGTTTCATCTCCCTCAAAGATGAACTCTGTACTCTACATACAGTAGGGACTTAGTAAGTATACTCTCCAATCCATCCTTCACACAGATGACAACATAATGATTAATGATTGTGAATAAATGAATGACCCTCCAGATGTATAGTTCTGACCAATGACACTTCTTTTTTGTTCTCTAATGCCTTCAGTAGCTCTCTTTTTACAGAAGGATAAAATCCAGACTCTTTAGTCTGACATTTAAGACCCTCCATCATCTGGCTCCAAACTTTCCTTCCAACCATATTTCACACGACTCCCCTTCAAAAACTTTGTTCCAAGCGTTCCTTAGCTTCTCCCACCCCTGCTCCAACTTTGTAGTCACATCGGCTCATTCTTTCCCACCATGCCAAGGCCTATTGAAATAATTTATTTCCTTCAGGTCGAGTTCTTAACCTAACGTTCGTGGACTACTTCTTGATTTTATTTTTAATTGATCACTGTATTTTAACATAATTGGTTTATTTTGTAATCTTGTGTATTTTTTGCATTATTATACATATTATAAAAAGGAATCCTCAAGCTTCTGTAGAGTGCTAAAGGAGTCCATGATTCAAAAAAAGGTTAAGAAAGTTCTGCTTTAGGGACTAGCTTAGGTATCAATGTTCCATGAAACTTTTCCTGATTCCCTCTCCCCAGCTAAAGCGGAGTCTTTTGCTCCTCCAGCTTTCCTAGAGAACTTTGAGTTTCCTCTATTGTATTTTATCTTATTTTGTGGGAGGGTTTTGTGCACACAAGTTATATCTCTCCTGGAAAACTCTTAAGTTCTCTGTTCGAAGGAATTTTATTTGTGTCTATGTGTATTTATCTATATGTGTGTTTTATCCAATACATATGGGTTTATTAAATGTTTGTTGAATTTGGTTTGATATGTTTAAAAGAGAATACTTAGTTTGTTGTCCAACACCAGAAAACACACACATATGCATGCATGCATACACATGTACATACATATAAATATACATATACACGCCAGGTTTATACTTCTATGTATGTATACACATATAAACACACAAATATATACATTCATACACATATATAGACTGTTATATATGTACATGTATATATGTACATGTATATGCATACTATTTATGTGTATATACTATATATATACTTTTTATGTGTGTGTGTGTATATATATATATGTTTACATGTATAGATGTATAAGTACTTTTCTGGTATTAACCAATAAACATTTATATTCTCTATCTTAAAACAAATCCAACAAATACACATCTCAACAATCTACCTACAACATGCTTAAATCATAACAAAAGATCATTTATGGGACTATGCCAGAACATTTAGTGTGGCATATTTTCTATGTGAAATTCTAAGGGCTCTGAGAAAAAAAAAATTTCCCTTGGACTCAGGACTGTCTGGGAAAGCTCATAGACTATGTCCTTCCCATCAACTGTATTTAATTTCCTCTTCTTCCTTGAGTAATAACCACCCATTTTTCTTCCTTTTCCTGACTTCAGTTGGTCTGGGTGTATTGGTCTGATATCACTGCAGTCACTATGGCCCCTTTCTCCTTTTATCTGAAACCTCCGGCTGTTCTGCTCTTTCAAAGGTATTTTGAGGCTGTCTCTAATCCTAGTTAACTCTGAAAGTTTCTTTGCTGAATCATCCCACCTGCCTCTTCTACTCTAAGCCTAAGCTTTGCCTAAGCTTCCTCTAAGCATCTGTCCTGGGCTCTCTTTTTTCTTTCTACTTTCTATACTCCTCCTTGGTGGTTCTCATCTACTCCCCACAGGTTCTGTGACACTCCTCTCTTCTCTCCTGCTCTGACATCTGTCCTCACCTCCTTGACTAAGTACTTAGAGGTTGTAGGTTGGGACCCAGCATTGCAGGATCCCAGTGTCCTTTCTCTTCTCATGATATTCTCATGCTATTTCACCAACTCCTCTCCAAAGTTTAACTCATAAGTGCCAATGCTAATTCTATCTGGATCCATATCTAGCTCTTTTCTCTGCTGCCAAATGGGTCAAGTTGCCTCTCATGACTAACTTCCTTGATTTCTTGAGCCTGGTTTCTGCTGTGTGTATGTATACATATACATATTTGCCTGTGCATGCACACACACACACACACACACACACACACACACACACATATATATATATATATATATATATATATACACATACCATTTCTGTTTGTATATGTGTCACACACATGCACATGTATATATGTATACATGTGTGTATATGTGTGTGTACACACAGATACACATATACCTATTATACACATACACAGTACTAAGCAAAAACCATTCCCTCTCAGGACCTGAGTTTTTCTTCCATAGTTGTCTCTTACTTAGGTTTGCCAGGAGCCAAAGTCCTTTTAGTTATGCCCTACATGAACTCTTCAGAGTGAGCAGGCTAGTTTTTAATGGGTCTCTATGGGTGTGGCCCTTTAAGATAACCAATTAAAAGTCATCTTTCTAATTCTATTAAAGAGAATTTCACACTTTGTAGAGGGATAACAGAATATGGATACCTGGTTGTCCTTGTAATCTGCCCCTTTGAGATTTTATCAGTTGGGCTAGATCAGAAATAAATTGATCAGCGGTGTCCTTGCTAATTTCTACTTCTTTGTCATAGTTCAATTATCAGCTTCATGTAAACGACTTACAAATCTACGTATCTTCGCTAAATTTCTCTATTGATCTTTAGGCTTTTATCACCAATTCCCTGGCATTGGAGGTTGGCATCTCAACATCCTTGAACTGAGGAGGGCAGGGACAGCTCCTTTCTGGTCATCTCCATCTGAAGTTTCTATCACTATCTCAAATTCAATATGTCCCAAAACATAGCTCATTATCTTCCCCCCTCTGCTAAATTTACCTTTCTTCCAAAATTTTCTATTTCTACTGGAGAGTAATACCTGCATCCTAGTTGCCTAGATTCATCATCTTTCGGTAATCCTTGACTTTTCCCTCTCCTTCACTCACCCATAGCCATTCAACTGCAAATTCTTGCCAATCCTACATCCACATATTTCACATCTGTGGCCTTCTCTCCGCTTACACAGATAGGCCCTTAGTTACAGAGCCTTTATAGACAATTATAATAGCCTGTAATAATTACTTTCCTTTCTTCTAGGCTCTCTCCTCTCCAAGTAATCCTCTGTACAAGTGTTGAATTAAAATAAATTGGGACTACCAAATCATACATAAGGATCCCTGTACCACATATTGACTTAGAAAACCTCAGATTAACATTATCTATATTGCATTATATTTTCATTTATTGTATTCATATATCATATTATATTTTCATTTTTTTGTTAAATACAGCATAGAGCCTTATACAAACTAGGTGCATAATGTGTTTGCTGGACTGAATATGGAAAAGTATTCACTTGATGTTTTAGTTCAACAGAAATACATGTGTAGCTTCTAAACTACCATACTTGTGGTTTTTTTTCATGTTTGAATAGGACTGAGAAGGCCAAGATGAAAAAAGTGAACTGGTAAATTCCACAGGTTGGACTATTTATTGCATTGTCTGCCTGCCCTTTTGGGGGCCTGACAGTGGTGGAAAAACCATTGACCTGGAAGATATGAGATCCAGGTTTAGTTTTGACTCTATCATTAACTTATTGTATGACTTTGGGCAAGTCACTTAACGTTTTTGGACCTCAGTTCTTTTATCTGTAAAATGAGGTAGGTGGGGATTGGACTTCATCTCTCAGATCTTTTACAGACCTCAAATTCTGTGATTCTAAATTTAGCACTTTTCTAGCATTCTCCCTCCACAGAGATGAAGATGTTATATGGAGAGCTTCTGAACACTACGTGACCTAAAGAGAAAAAAAAGAAAAGTTAAGGTACTGAGGATAGCTAAGTGGCACAGCGGATGGAGTGCCAGGCCCGAAATCAGCAAGATTCATCTTCCTGATTTCAAATCTGGCCTCAGACCCACACTAGCTGTGTGACTTTGGAAAAGTCACTTAATTCTTTTTGTCCCAGTTTCCTCATCTGTAAAATGAACTAGAGAAAGGAAATAGCCAACCACTCCAACATCTTTGGCAAGAAAACCTGAAGTGAGGTCACAAAGAGTCAGATACAACTGAGCGACAAAGGGCAGTAGCACAGAAACATTCTGATGGCATCTTTGAATGTCTTCTTTAGCACCTAGGACAGCATGTTACACAAAATAAGCATTTAATAAATGTTTGTTGAAATTTGATGATTGGATAGTTGATGTGAAAGATGTTAAACAGAGAGAAAATCTACATAACAACATTGTGCTTTTGTATCATCTCTTCTCTAAAATCTTCCTTGAATTCTCTAGTAGAAAGTTTGTTCTGCTTTATCGAATTCCGTAGGGCATTGTGTCTCAATTTCTCCTTTACTCCTTTATTTCTTACTTTGTTTATAATTATCTGTGTACCTCTCATATTTCTCCCTATTCCCTTCAGCAGAATGTAAACTCTTTGAGAGCAGAGGCTCAAGCTTTTGTTTGTATGTTAAGCATTTAGCACAGTGTCTTGCACATACTGCACGTACAATTGTTGTTGTTGCATGTGCAATCCTAGGTTTGAATTTAATTGAATTGAGAGAGAGTATAGTATTCCAGGGGAACAAAAGGGCAGGAACAAAGGTACAAAGGAAGGACAGTCCGTGTCTGGATGATCAACCAATTTTGTTGGAGTCAAAGATTCATGAGGCAGTATAATGGGAGATAGGGATGACCACATAGCTAGGCTGATGCTGGAAGCATCACAGGAAAGAAGTACTTTGAAAACTTCCTGCAGTGGGACATCAGACATGTGGCCAGTTGATCCCACCTCATTCTTCACTACCCACCACTATTTTCTCTGACCTAGAATCTACTGAGAATCGCTATTAGAAGCTTTGGGTTGGGAAGTGGAAGTGAGGGTACTTTTTGCATCATTTGACCAGAATGCAGTGTATGTGAAAAGGATTAATATGAAATGACATTGGAAGTACAAATTGGAACCAGAGCATAGCAGGTCTTTAATATCTAGCTAAGGAATTTGTATGTTATCTCAGAAACAGTAAAAAGCTAGTAATTTTTGAGTAGGGGAATGACATGGTCAGAGCTTTTGCCCTTACATGATTGTAAACACTTTCAGGTCAGGCATTATATGTCCTTCGTTCCACTAAATCAATATCCCACTGAACCAGCACCATATTCTGTATCAACAAAACACTGATATTTTATAATATTGATATTCTCGTGATTGTGCTATGTGACTCTGAATAATGGAGCATTACTGTCTCAGATGAATCCAGGGAACCAAAAGGCAATGAAAGGACATGTCCTGGATAAAAGTAGACTATAGAATTTTACCAATGCTATTCTGCTCAGGAAAAGTAATATAAAAGACATCACTGAAGACATGTCTGAATGAAAGAAAAGGTGAACAGCTCATGTAGTAAGGCAGCATGGCCTAGTAGACAGAACACCAAACTTGAAAACCTGAGATTGGATAAAAGAAATATGTGGTGACTAGTGCAGTGGCTATCTCTGAGTCCATTAAGAAGCATGTGAATAGAAGCAAAGGAAGTAAGCAATGGTAATAACCTAGGGTTTGGTATGTGATCAATGACAGAACAAGTAGTCAAGAGATTCAAAGGGAAGAAATAGTGTAGAACTGGCTTTGTTCACCAAGGGGTTGAGATGAGGAAGGGAAAAGAGTGACTCCAATATAAGTGTAAAACTCATAGGTGGAGAGATTGGAGATCATGGTGAGACTAAATAACAGGGTTGGGATCCTAAAACATAAGGAAAATGGGATGGTGAAAGATTATAAACATATAAAGGGAATTCAGAGTTTATGAACATGGAAGAAGATCACTTGTTGGTTATTCTAAGATC
The DNA here is from genome assembly GCA_028646575.1 of Pseudocheirus occidentalis. Taxonomy (NCBI): domain Eukaryota; kingdom Metazoa; phylum Chordata; class Mammalia; order Diprotodontia; family Pseudocheiridae; genus Pseudocheirus; species Pseudocheirus occidentalis. The sequence continues at coordinate 143,019,129 of CM053594.1, read as the reverse complement.
AGGATTATGATTATTTGGGTGTAGATAATATGGAGTAGAAAAGCAGGTCATGGAAACTGAGTAGACTAAAGAATTGGGAAGTTAGGGTATTTAAAGGAACATCGGTACGTATGTTGAAGTACCCTCATCTGAGGGCAGGAGTTAGGGTGGAGAGAGGCTAAAATCCAGACATGGAACTCATGAAGGAAGGAAGGAGAATTTCCAGCAGAAGGTCAGTAGATCCACCAGGATCTGGATATGATGATAAATTTGGATGGCATGACTCTCAAAGGAGGAAGAGACTCCTGAGTGATGATGGTAGAAGAAGAGTCTAGATGTGGCAATGGGAAGGAAGCCCTATTCCACCTCCTGTACTAGCCCTTGGGCAGATGTGCAAAAAAGCGTAGCTAGGGCTGGAAAGGGTCCCAAGAAGAGTAGTTTCTTTAGGAGAGAGTCAGGTCTCAGTGAATGCCAGAAGAAAGGAGTGAGAAAGTCCAAGATGAAAAGAAACTTGTTATTTATGGAACAGGGATCCCAGAGAACACAGTGGAACAGGCAAGCAGATCTGAAATAGGAGATTGAGGAAGAGGGGGTTGAGAAGGGTGGGAATAAAGGAGTGAACAGTTGGTTTGGGGGATGGAGTTTGTCGGTTAGCAACTGAGGGCTCAGTATCATTGGAATGAGGATGTGAGTATATTAACTTTTTTTTTTTTGCTTTTTGGAGAGGGGAAGGTAGGGCAATTGCAGTTAAGTGACTTGCCCAAGGTCACACAACTAATTTGTTCTGTTAAATGTCTGAGGCCGCATTTGAACTCAGGTCTTCCTGACTCCAGGGCTGGTGCTGTATTCACTGTGCCACTTAGCCACCCCTGAGTATATTAATTTTTGAGGAATGAGTTTAGGCAGAGTATTAGTGGAAAGGAAGAGGTCGTTTGGGGTAGGCAAATGACTACATTGTTCCAGGGTTATTGTCATACAATGCCTTATGATTGTCTTATTGCATTACCTACCATGCCTATATTAGAGCAGCAGATATGTAACTCAGTGATCATATTTCTTCGGCATCACCCTGAGAAAAGCCTGATCACAACACTTAATCTTACACAAGACCGATGAGGAGGAGAAAGTCAATTTAATGACTGAAAATGACAAACATAACTGCCAAGTGACCTGAGTGCCAAGTGCTAGGGATCCAGACGTGAAAGATGGAGCTGTCCTGCCCTCCAGAAGCTTATAATCTGACGAAGGAAGAGATCAATAAAAGTGTACAAAATGATTACACAAATAACTTTACTATTCATTGGAAAATGATTGCGTGCACGGCCCATAGCACAGTGCCTAGCACATAGCATTTACTTAATAAATGTTTATTGGTTGGCTGCTTGATACATTTAGAGGTCAGAGTGGGTTAATACACTTCAGGTGGGAGAAGTCATTTATAATAATAATATTCGATTCAATGTAATCATTTTGTTATCATTCAGTCGTTTCATTTGTGACCAACTCTTCGTAACCCCACTTGGGGTTTTCTTGGCAGATGTACTGGAACAATTTGTCATTTCCTTCTCCAGCTCATTTTATAGATGAGGAAACAGAGGCAAACAGGGTCAAGTCACTTGCCCAGAGTCATACAGCTGGTAAGTGTCTGATGTAATAATATTCAATTGCAAAAGTTATTTCATCCACCTATGTAATAGTCCATAGCACATTAAATGTACAGTAATAATAGCCAAATAGCAACTGGCCCCAGGGCTATTTCTCCCTGAATGCCATGGGAAAAGATGAGAAGAATGAGATACTAACAATCACATTTGAAATAAGGATAGGAACTAGATGTAAGATTTTGTTCATAACAGGAACTATCAGGTAATAAAACATGCGAATCGTTCAGGAAAGCCCCTTCTTTGCAACTTGTAGTATAATAACTTTTTTTTTGCCTTTTTTTGGAAGGGAAAGTTAAGTGACTTGCCCAAGGTCACACGGCCAGTAAGTGTTAAATGTCTGAGGTCAAATTTGAACTCAGGTCCTTCTGACTCCAGGACTAGTGCTCTATTCACTGTGCCACATAGCCACCTCTGCTGAGCCACCTACCTGCCCCTTTGTAGCATAATGATGATACCAAAAAGATGATAATAATAATGATGGTGATAACTCAGAGAAGTTTGTGTTTTATTTCAAACATTTTAGGGAGTAAGCCTATTGAGCAGGAGAATAACATGGTCAAACCTGTTATTTAAGAATATTACTTTGGGACAGCTAGGTAGCATAGTGGATAGAGTACCATCCCTGGAGTCAGGAGGACCTGAGTTCAAATCCAACCTTCAAATCCAACTTGATACACTTACTAGCTGTGTGACCTTGGGCAAGTCACTTAACCTCAATTGCCTTGCCTTCCCCCCTCAAAATAAAAAAAGAATATGACTTTAATAGGGTTGTAGAGGATGAATTAGAGAGGAGAGAGGCTTGAGACAAGGGGAATGATTAGGAAGCTATTGCTGTAATTCAGGTAAGAATCTATGAAGGTCTGACCTGGAGTGTTGGCTGTGTGAATATAAAGAAAGAAAAAAAACATGAGAGATGTTATAGAGGTAGAATGGACAGAACCTGGTCATTGATTGAATATATATAGAGTGAGGGAGAAGGAAGAGTTGAGAATAGGTAAAAAATGCAAACCTGGATGACTAGAAGACTGGTGGTGTCCTTAACAAAAATAGAAGTTAGTGTAAAGGGTAAGTTTGTAGAAGAAAATAATGAACTGTATTTTAGACATGCTAAATTTGAGATGTCTATGGGCTATCAAGAGGGAGGTATCAGCAGGTAGTTGGTGATATGGGATCAGAAGTCAAGAGAAGGGTAAGATGGACATTTAGATTTGGGAGTCATTTACATTGAGATGATAATTGAGCCTATGGGAGTTTGTGTGTGTGTGTGAGAGAGAGAGAGACAGACAGACAGACAGACAGAGACAGAGACAGAGAGACACACAGAGAGAGAAACAGACAGAGAGACAGAGACAGAGGAAAGAAGGCATAGGACAGAAGAGCATTGAATGCAGCATGGGTTTGATGCATGTCTAAATCACCTAAGATTGAAGCACTCACATGGCAACACCAGGACCCTGCTCTTTGGAGAATATATTCTGTATTCCCCTACCACCTGGGTGGGGGCAGCTTCTTTCCACTTGCTGCAGAGCTTGAACAGGCTGTGTGTTTAAAACTGCCAGAATGGAATAGTCTCTCTCTTTCTAGCAGTCTAGGAGAATTAAGGTCATGTTCACCCACAGCATGGCACCATGAATTGAGATGAATGAAAGGGAAAGGTCACCTTCCCATGACTCCAAGAATCAGACTTGAGGCTGTGTTCTGTTTTGTTTGTCTTTTTTTCGTTCTAGGAACAGGTAGTGGAGTCTCTGGGCCCAGGAGCTCAAGACATAGTAACCTTGAAGGGCAGGATTTCAGGCTGAATTTTGCTGCCTGCCCAGTAGGAAAGTCCTGAGAAGCCACAGTGCCAGGGAAAAAGGCCTGGGGCAGGGAGGATTGTGACTTGTACTTGGTGAAAATTATATTATATGGGAACTGTGTTAAGCTATGAACCTAATTCATCCCCAGAGATTGAGGTGATATAGGTTAGGGGGATTATGTCCCTATGTATTGGGAGGATGTTTAAATATTTGTTCTTGTTATATGTTTGAAGTAAATAGTCCTTTTGAAAGCTAATCTGACTGTTAAGTGGCTAAGTGGAACTGAGGTGCCAGGATCCCTAAAATTTAAGAAATACTTTCAGTGGAGGCTTAAGCAAATGATAAAGAGACTAGGTGCCCCCCAAGTCCCCTTAAGCGTATGTGATAATTATAGTTTTTGAAATATTTTGTTTGATTTTGTGGTTATAAGCTTAGAACTCCAACATGGAGTCCCTTAGTCTAAGTGATTCTAAAGTCCTTAAAACATATAGCCAATAACAGTTTTGTACTTTTCCACTCTTCTGACCCATTCTATCCATGTGCCAAGAAGTTAATAATTACAGATTCTGATTAGATAAGACTCTTAGCCACCTACATCAGCCTGTGAGCCATTTCTTTCCTGCTGCCTCAGATAATCAAACCCTCACCTAATTTCTGGTCCTGATAAGGAAATTCTCCCCCCCCCCCATGATACTGATAAATAACTCCAGGAATTTCCCTTCTGCGTGTGGATTTGAATAGGAATGCCTTCTCCCATATTTGGCATTGATTAACTCTTCTCAAGCAAGCCTGTTTTTAGGATATAAAGCTTCCTTCCTCAGACCCCTACTCTGAGTATGTACTTCCCCTAACATCTTTTGCACCATAGACAACTCCCTCCCCCTTAAACTGAGTGAGTTGATTTTCTTGCATTTGTAGGGTTGAATCTCTGTCTGTCTGTATTGCCATATAGTGTGTATGTAAGCTGGTTTTGTTTTTTTTGTTTTTTGCTTGCTATGCCACATAATAATAAAGCTCAAGTTTGTATCAGCTTCCCAAGTACCAATTTCCTGTGAATCCCTGACCCCAGTTCCTTGCTTTAACTCAAGCCACCAGGTCAAATAAAGTAGGGTACTTGAGAACTCTGGAGAGAAGAGAAACATAGTAGACCTGGTCTTAGGGGAGTAGGGTCAAGGTTGTCACTGCTACCAGGGTTATACCCACATGTAGGGGATGAAACATTGATGATGATCCTCTAAGACATTAAATAAAAGGAATGACGAGAGAGACAGGGGGAGAATCAGGATGCCACAGTGACATGATAACTAGAAAGGAGGAAGAATGGAGGATGGTGAGCATGGATGAAGAGAAGAGCTCTAAGAAGTCTAGTTTGACTTATCAAGTCCCTCACCCCTGACTGTAATATATGTGAAGAGCAGTAGCATGAAATCAGGTTCGAAAGGTAGGTACTACCTGGATTCTGGAGGATTTTGAACACTGCACTCAGAACTTTGTATTTTAATTGGTGAGCAATTAAGAACCATTGAAGAGTTTGAACAGGGAGCAATGCAACCAGAGTGATGTATTAGTAAGATCTCTTTGGTGACTGTGTGAAGGATGGGCTAGAGAGGAGAGAAGAGAGGCAGGAAGACCAGTCAAGGACCTTGTTACAATGGACCAGCCAGAGGAAATGAGGGAAGTGGTCATGGAAGTGGAAAATGAACAGTAGAAACTTTATCATAATTAAACTTTGTGTCTTTCTTAGCACTCAGTACTTTGCATATATGGGTTCTGTTGGGTGGGGGGGCAGCGGGTGGAAAACCACCAGATTTGGAGTCCTCCCAAGCCTCCACGACGGCTCAGCTCCAAACTGTACTAGCTATGTCACCATGGGCAAGTAATGAGCTCTTTGAGCCTGAGTTTCCTCCTTGGTTAAATGGGGAAAATAATATTTCTATTGCCCATTTCACAGGGTTGTTATGAAAAAAGTATAATATGAAATAAATTAAATTATAAAGTACAATTAAAAGGCAAATTACTGTTTTCACTATGTTTTTCTGTCAGTTTTCCGTTGTGTCTGACTTTGTGACCCCATTTGGGGTTTTCTTGGCAGAAATACTGGAGTGGTTTGCCATTTCTTTCTCTAGTTCATTTTTCAGATGAAGAAACTAAGGCAAACAGGGTCATATATCTTCCCAGGACCACACAGCTAGTAAATGTCTGGGTCCAGATTTGAACTCAGCAAGATGAGTCTACTTGACTCCAGCCATGGCTCTCTATCTACTGTGCCACCTAGCTGCCTTTCATTGTATTTGCAAGGTATAGATCTAAGAGCCTGTGGTAGTAGATAGAAAATTGGCTTGAAAGTCAGGAAGACCTGAGTTCAAGTTCTCTCTCTGATTCATACTGGCTGTCAGACCCAGCACAGGTCATGTAATCTCTTAGTGAGCCCAGGAAAATCTCTAAGATGAATACAAATAATAATAATTAACATTTGGACATCACACTTTACATGTTATCTTACTTAATGTTTACAACAACCAGGTGAGGTGGGTACTGATATCACTTCCATTTTGCTGATGAACAAACTCAGGCTAGGTGACTTACCCAGGGTCACACAGCCAATATCTGAGGCAGTATTCAGATTCCGAGTTTGCCTCCATTCCAGCATTCTATCCACTGCACCACTTAGCAGAAGTTGCTTGTGTACGCTGGGAGAGTTACTGTTTTTGCTGCTGCTGCTGCTATTTACCAAGAATTCCCTATATCAGTAAAATCACAGGTTTAGAAAAAAATCAGATTCAAGAAAATTTTCAGAGCTATAATTTAAAGGATTTGTATTTAATTGAATTCAGCAATCATTTATTAAATGCTTTTTGTGTTCGTAGTATTATATTGACATGGCTAAGACATAGATCCTGCCCTCATGCAGCTTACAGGCTAGCAGGACTTGTCAGTTTTTTGGTTTTTTTTGCTTTTTGGAGGGTGAAAGGCAGAGTAATTGGGGTTAAGTGACTTGCCCAAGGTCACACGGCTAGTAAATGTTAATTGTCAGAGGTCATATTTGAACTCAGGTCCTCTTGACTCCAGGAACAGTGCTCTATTCACTACACCACCTAACTACCCCCTTGTCAAATTTTTGATGTAATGATGAACTAGGAGAATAGTGTAACAGGCCCAGATGTCTGGGGACTAACAGGCATCTCGCCAGTCAACAGCACCTCCAGAAGGCTTTGGGGGCAGAGCGTATGTGCAGCCTAAAAATGATCCCCTAAAAATGTGATGCCTGAATGTGGATGGATGGAGAAGGTGGAAGTGAGAGAAGGGAAAGAGAACTGGGGCCCTGAGTTTATTGTCCCTGCTGCTCATTACCTGTTTCACTTTGAGTTCGTCTCTTGACCACCTGGAGCCTGCTTCCTCACTTGCAAAACAAGACAACCTCTCAAGCCCTAGATCAGAGCCCCAGAGATGGAGCAACGGGCAGGGTGCGAGATCGCCTCCAAAAAACCGGAGCACAATATTCTCCCCAGGGCAGGAAGGGCCCAAAGCCGTAGTTCCTACTTTAGAGTGAGCTCTTCAAAAAAGCGATCGCTGCTTTTCAAAGTGGAAAGGAGCCCTATCCAGCTGAGCGCACTGAGTAGGAGGACAGCAGGCGAGGTTTCTGAAGCATGCTACAAGAGAGCAAAAGGCAGCGCCTGTTTGTGGCCTGCACCGTTGACTTAGAGCTCTTTTGGCTGGTGGGAGCTAGGAGATTCGCATTAAACATTTAAATCAGGAAGTTATGACCTGGGAGGGAAAGAGGGGAATTGAGATGATTACAGTTCCTAAAATACAGGTGCTTAGATTTTATTACCCCTTTATCCAATCTAATTAAACTTCTTACTAAGATAATGAACTCTTAATTTATTTGCTATACATAAGAAAGAGAAAAGGACCTGGTAAGTAGGTAGGGGTTGAGTCATATAGGGGTGGCAGCCTACTGCTAAATAAGATAAGAAAAGAATGGTGGGGGAGATAGGGAAGAATTGAGGTTTAGATAATCACTCTAGGAGCAACTATAGGATCTTGGCCTGACTATTATTAGCAGATAACAACTAGCCCTAGAATCCCTTATTTATTTTTACCATTCATTTCTTCTTTTTTGGGGCTGTTTGAAGGGAGGGAATGCTGGGGTTAAGTGACTTGCCCAAGATCACATGGCTACTAAGTGTTAAATGTCTGAGGCTGGATTTGAACTCAGGTTCTCCTGACTCCAGGGCCGGTACTCTACTCACTGTACCATCTACCCATCCTTACCCTTTGTTTTTAAATAAGGAAGTTAGGAGAAAGGACAGAGATTTCTGAAGGAAAATTAATTTGGTTTTGGATATGCTAAGTTTGAGGTGCTGTGGAACATCTAGGTGATGTCCATCAGGTAGTTAGAAATCCAGAGGGGGTGGCTAGGTAGCACAGTGAATAGAGCAGTGCTCTAGTCTACTCTAACAACACTTAGTAGCTGTATGACCTTGGGCAAGTCACTTAACCCCAATTGCCCTGCCTTCCCCTCTCAAAAAATATATAAAAAAGAAAAAAGAAAAAAAATCCAGGAACGACTGAAGCTCAGGGAAAAGTTTGGGACTGGTTTGAGAAAATAGTATGACACTGCCAAAGAAGGAAGTGTAGAGAGACAAGAGGAGAATCTGAGAATCTGGGTGGGCACTTAAAGACTAGAAAGAAGAAGAGATTCCAGTGAATGATGAATATTGGAGGTTAACCAGGAAAGAGTAATGTCATAGATGTGAAGGGAAGAGATATTTTCAAGATACTGTAAAGAGCATTAAATGTTGCAGAAAGACAATTAAACTGAGAAATTAGAAGGCCACCAGTGAACTTGGATTAATTTTTTTCAGTAAAATGATGGAAAGGAAGTAAACATTGGCTATTATTTCTAGAAATTTGGCAGTAAAAATGAGGACAGAAATAGATTTGGGAGGGGGAGAGGGGAAGGAGGGGATGTTTTTGTTTGTTTGTTTTGTTTATTTTAGCATGGAGAAGAGCTAAACATGCTCATATGCAGAAAAAGGGGCGAATACAGAGGAAGACATTAAAGATGAGACAGATGATCAGGAAATAAAAGAATTGAGTTAGAAGCACTTCAGAGATCATCCAAATCCACAATCCCTTCATTTTAGAAGAAGAAAGCTGACTCGTCCAAGATCACACAGGTTATAACTTACACATCAAAGATTTAAACTGAGATCCTTTGATTCCACATCCAGGCCTCTTCTCACTACCTTTTGTTGCCTGATAGAAAAAAAAAACCAGGAGGAGACGAGCTTCTTCTCTAAGACCAGAGGAAAGGAAGACTTGGTGTGAAAAAAAAATAGAGAGACATGGAGGAAAGGAAATGAAGGAGCTCAATGTTAGGTGACTTCAGTCATCTCAGGAAAGTAGGGGATGGTGTCATCTGGCACTGGAGGTTCTGGAAGAAGAAGGAGAGATGAGAGGGCTGTTGAATGCTTGAGAAGAAATAATTTCTCTTCTCATTATGGGAAACCGAATCAAAATAAGAAAATTGTTTGGGCAGCTAGGTGGCGCAGTGAACAGAGCACTGGTCCTGCAGTCAGGAGGACCTGAGTTCAAATATGACCTTAGACACTTAGCGCTTATTAGCCGGGTGATGTTGGGCAAGTCACTTAACCCAATTGCTCCTCCAAAAAGTAAAAAAAAAAAAAGGAGGAGGAGAAGATTGCTTGATGAGAATGTAGAATTCAAGCAAGGAAGGTACCACTTGGTGCAAAACTGCCCAAATTGCCAGTCTGATCTGAACTATTAGCTGGTTTGAGCATCCTCTCTCCCATCACTGTTAGAGACATCTGTTACCAAGTTTCATTTCAAACTCCTCTTCTGCTGTGATTTTATCAAGGTTTACATCAAAAGGTCCCTGATTGCTTCTGGCATAGTACAAATAGGTACTAATCTCTCATTTAACACTCAGAGGTTCTGATTGCCCCCAATCAAGGGGTATGTGGCTCTATCACAATCAACAGTTGTTACATTGAAGATAACATTTATTAAGTGAATTATAGTGGTTAGAAGGACATAATGATGAAGGACACTGGGGAGAAAAGACGATGCAAGTCTGAGGGGAAAGGACTAAGTGCCTCTTCTTACCTAGCCCTTCATTTCTTCCATTCTTGGTAATCAGACTCTCCATCTAACATGCCATCGCTCTATGCCTTTCTCTCCATCTCCAAACTTGTAGTCCCTTGAAGGAAGTATGCCAAATCAAAAAAGATGTATCAAGTGGTTATTATATGCTAGGCATTGTGAAGCATTAAAAAATAATAAGATGTGGGACCTTCCTTTATGGAGCTTACAATCCAGGAGTTGGATCGGTATGAAGAAAGCAATAATAATAATACGAATTAATAACAATAGCTAGACTTTATAAAGCACTTCAAGTTTTGCAAAACCCTTCGTGTATTATTTGAAGTCAAGATGGTCCCAAGAGCCTCCCTTTGCTTCTATTTATTTATTTGGTGGAAGAGATGATAATGATTTCTCTGAAAGATGAGTAAATGGGAGTCTTTGATGACTCTCTTGGCATGTCTGCTTTAGAATGACAGGCAGAACCTTGGTTTCAAGCATCAGGCTCTACCCTATCACTTTGTTGAATCATTATGTGGTACCCTGATTGCCTGAAAGAGTTTGTGTGGCTTCCAAAAATGTTTAACTTCCAGGGAATAACTCCTACCCTGGGAGAATCTGACTCGTTAAATGATAGAACTCCCAGACCTATTAAAAAAAATCTTTGTTAAGTGGTTTCACCCACTGAAATAATCTACAATTACTTTAGTGGAACCCTTTGTGTAAGAGGAAGGTGCTAGAGAAAAGAACAAGAGATTCCTCACTCCTGGGAGTTCCCATAGCTTTGCATCTTGGAGACATGATGCTCAGGACAGCGAGACTACTGGAAAGAAAAAGATTCCCCCAGCAGGAGGAAATGGAGCGCCAGATTGTCAGAAGTAGCACGATGCTTGCTGTACCATCCTGAATTTAACATGCTAATTTGAAAACCCGCCACCATTCTAGGTCTTCGTGTGCCTTGGCCCAGTCCTTTTAACCTGGTAAATGTGGCTTCTGGAAAACAGCCCCCTCTTGAGCACACACATTATATTTCTGCGATGTGAGAGGCCTCTGAAGTTTCTATCTCTGGAATCCACTGGGGCAGGTTGCCTCAGTAACAGGACTAAGCTCTTTTAGCAATCTCACAAATCTGCCTATGAACACTTGCATTTTTAAAAGAAAAAGTATCATGCTAAAGAAAAGCTAGATCACAGATTTAACAGTCTCCTCTTGAAAAATCATAAAGCACCTGATCAAAATCTTTGGAATCTGCACTGATGTCAGCAGTGACACTGGCTGTGAATTAATGGAACTGTATTGCAAGGTAGTGGGCAAATGCCATTGAGTGTCATTGTAAGAGCATTAGTATGATGGTTCTACGAAAAACAAAGCAAGCAACAAACAGAGAAACAACTATTTGCTCAGTCTTGGCCTCAAGCCAATGCTCTTGATGTTTGTTCATTCAATACAAAGTATATACAGAGAGAAAATACCAATTTGGGGGCAATAATGCAGGGAATGGCAGTATATTATTAAATGTAGTCATAAATGTTTCAGAACAGAATTGTTTTGGCCTCATTCACATTTACCATAAGAATCAGCTTTGAATTGTGTTTAGGCATTCTATGGATCTAATGCCATATGATCCGCTTAATGAGGGTGTGTGGGGAAAAAAAGAAGAGGAACAATGTTCTCTGAATGGCAGCTGGAAAGGAGTTCACTTTTTTTTACAAAGCTATAACAACTCATCAGGTTATACATGGCAATTTTCACATACTAATATTCTCACCATTAAAGAACAGTAATATTTAAATCATTTTGGTTGTTTCCAATTTTGGAGAGGTGTGGGCTGGGGTATTGAAGCTATTCAAATGGAGTGATACAGTTTCCACATGTGGCCCTCCACATGCAGCCTCAAGGCTGCAGTTTCCCCATCCCTAGCTTAGAGTCTCTGGTTTTTAAATCTGGTGCTTTTAAGTTTTGGTCAGCTATATTGTTTTTGTGGTAAGTAGACTAAATTCCATTTTCTGAACCAAAGTCCACAAGAACTTTTTTTTCAAATTTGTCCATCCCTCTACCTCTGTCCCCCTTGCCCCCCAAATTTGGCTTTTAATTGGAGTAGCAGCATAGAAAGCCATCCCAGTAGTATGGAGGGGACAGTGTTCTAGAAGTGACTAGAGGAGACAGTCTTAGAGCCAACTGGGAGGCAGGAGAGAGCAGACCCACCACAACTGACAGACTTGTGGTCAGGGGAAAACTTCCCTCAGCTAACCTACAAAGCAGATAATTGAAAGTTGACTGTAAACTAGTTCAATATTGTAAATGGCCATTCTTGTTGGGCTTGGTAAGATCTTTAAAAGACGAAAAATTAAATAAAACCCTGAAATAAAAAATAAATGCAATTTTTAAAAATTAATATTGCCTAATGCATCTTCCCTAAGAAAGGATTTAAACCAATGGGTGTTTTTTTTCATATGTCTGGTTTAAAGTATTCAGACTCATCTCTTTACACCGATGAAAGACCTGCATTATAACATGGGGGAGTATGCTAGATTTGGGGTAGTAGTTCTGGGGTCAAGTCCTGGCCCTGCTACTTACTGGTGATATGACCTTGGACAAATATACTGGGCCTCTTTTACCTCCTCTCTAATTCAGGGGGTCTAGAAGAGATGCTCTTTAATATTCCTTTCGGCTCTGATACTGTGCTCCTGACATAACAAGCTCTGGAGAAGGGTTAGCTGACCACAAACCTCCTGGGAGTTCTAGTTCTAGTTCTTCCTAGTTTGGAAAGAAAGAAGCTGACTCAGTATCAACCTCAGGCTGGGGTCTGTGATGTGATTCTCCCTAGGAGAAGGGAGAGGTGGGAGTGGTCTATGACTAAGCCTGTGTCTGCCACCTCTGAAGTTCCATTCTTCAAGTGCATGAGAGCTGACTCCTAAGTGGACAAGTTGGGGAGATGTGTGACTTGTGTTTTTTATTTTAAGCACTCACTCCAGGCATTTTACAGGCTGTTCCCATGACTGGCATGCTCTCTGTCCTCGTCTCTGCATCCTGGCAGCCTCCGAGTCAGCTAAAATCCCTCCTTCTACAATCCAACCCCTGTTAATTTTGGTGCTTTCCCTCTGTTGATTATTTTCTGCTTATCCTCTATATAAATTGTTTGTGGGGCAGTGAGGTGAATAGAGTGCCAGACCTGGAGTCAAGGAAACTCCTCTAATTGAGTTCAAATCTGGCCTTAGACACTTACTAACTATATGATCCTGGGAAAGTCTCTCAACCCTGTTTGCCTCAGTTTCCTCAACTGTAAGATGAGTTGGAGAAGGAAATGAAAAATCACTCCAATATTTTTACCAGGAAAACCCCAAATGGTGTCAGGAAAGACTGGACACAACTGAAAAGACTTAACAACAACAAAATGACTTGTTTCCACACAGTTGTTTGTAAGTTTTCTCCCCTATTAGACTGGAAGCTCCTTGAGAGCAGGGACTATCTTTTGTCTTTCTTCATATCCCCAGAGCTTAGGTCAGTGCTTGGGACATAGCATTTTTGACTGACTGACTTACTGATAGCAGGTGGAGCACAATGAAACAAGCCAGCTAAGAGAAAATGGCAGCCCCTACCCTCCTCTTGCTTTATTTCCACCTCACTGTGTTTTTGATTCTGTAAGAGAATACATTTTCTGGATTGAATACTATCTCTCCTAAACACTTGTGGACCACCTTGTCCTCAGGTTGCATGGAGTGCCTTGGTTTGCAGCCTGAGGGCACAGCGGGAACCAGGCCAGAGGGAAGGGCAATTCAGGGCTAGGAGTTCATCCCCAGCTCATTATTTTGCTGTCCAACTAGGGGCATCAGCTGCATCATAATTCAACTTCTAAGCATGAAGTAACCCTGAATGTAGGCCATATTTTCTAAATTTGCCAGAAACATAAGCCGGTGTAGCCCTGGAATTTCCCCTAATAGGGAATATTGTTTCAACTAGTTTCAGAAGAAATCCATGTAGCTCCCTGAAACTGGGAAGATCTGAATTTACACCAGCTGAATTAAAATGTGCTTTATAAGGGATATACTGGAGCCCACTCAAA
>CM053594.1:142970841-143005419 GCA_028646575.1 Pseudocheirus occidentalis | reverse complement strand
CTCAGAAATGGCACGTGCTACATATACGTACTTAATTTATTGTTTTGTTGATTTTGAGACTCAAGGGAGTGATGGATAAAATCTTAATAATGCAGATTAAACTTAAAAATATGTGTTATGGTGGCAACTAGGTGGCACAGTGAATAGAGCACTGGCCCTGGAGTCAGGAGGACCTGAGTTCAAATCCAGCCTCAGACACTTAACACTTACTAGCTATGTGACCTTGACCAAGTCACTTAACCCCAATTGCCCTGCCCTCCTCCCTCCAAAAAGCCAAAAAAAAATGTATATCCTCTGCCATATCACCCCTTCCCCCCCAAGCTGGTTGTTAAACATTTACCAGCATACTCCTACTTGCTGCCAACATTATTCTACAAGTAAATGACCCTATAGGGTATGGAGTGCAGATGTGTACTGCTCCCCAACTCCCTCCCCTACCACTCCTTCCTTGTCTTCACCCTCGATCTTCCCTCAATCCAAGTATGGCAGCGACAGCTACTGTTCTCTCAGTATGAGCTGTAGAAAAGGAATGAGAATGTATAATCACTTAAAGGGAATGTGAATATTCCCAAGGGATTCTAACTATTTCCCTTGGAAGGCTGCCCTGACCACATGGCCAAGAAGGGAAGATACCCAGGCACTGCTAACAAGGTGAGATGTTTTACTCTTCCTATTCTCCTATTCAGCTCAGTCCTTTTTTCAACTCTATTTTCCCAGTGTCCATTATTACACGTCTGCTGAGGCTCTGCAGGGGCATTCAGCCCTAGAGTTGTATGGATGGAAAGAAGGGTTATGTATTACAGGGACTGGATCATGGTGAATAGTTAAATTGTGAACCAACGGGCAAAGTTTGGTATTTCAGTAATGAGGATGCATTTTGTAATGGAGAACACACAGAAGCATGAGTCATTTGGTGGAATAGCACTTTCTAAGTTGTGATGGTATTTACTTATAACTCTTTATTTTGTATTAATCATAATATTTTGGGTTTTTATGCAGTTGAAAAATCAGTGCTGTCTGTACGAGTGTAATTGGCCAGAGATGCTCAATGTTGTTGTTTGCTCTTCATTCTCAAAGAGGACCAATGACATCAGCAGGATGATGTCATGACTAGCAAGTGAATTGGATTTAAGTGAGGCAGAGCTGTGCAAAGTCACCTGCCTCACTCTGGCAAGACATAGGTCAAGATAACCGGAGATGGCTATGGTTGCAATGGGAGATCTTTGCCTTTTTAAGCTAAGGTTTTCCTGGGTCTCAGTTTGTCTGAGGCAACACCCATTCAGTGGTTAAAGCAGCGGTTCTCAACCTGTGGGTCGTGACCCCTTTGGGGTCACGGAATATGTGTCACGGAAAACACATATTTTCGATGGTCTTAGGAAGAGAGGCACCTCTCCTCTATCAGTCTCCAGGCAGGTCCGCCCTCATGCAGACACACCCACATATGAGTATGAAAAGGTCGTGGCATTAGGAAGGTTGAGGACCACTGAGTTAAAGACTAGAGAAGAATTGAGGCAAAAGACAGTTGAGTTTGCCTTCACAAAAGACTCTCATAGTTTCTGGTCAGAGCAGAAACAATTGCTATTAACACTCACTTGGAGCCATCAAATCCCAAGCAGTGAACAAGTGAAATTTGGGCTGTGACCTATTTTTGACCGATCAGCGAGAGCCATAGTGGTCTGGATTTAAAGACATAGTCAAGTAGCTAGTTCTATTTGAATTACAATGGGCTTTATTAAAGCTTGGTTTTTCAGAACTATATTTCAGGAAATTATAAATAAAAACTATATGAGACAAAAGAATTAATTGTCCCGGCTTTTTTTTTGGGGGGGGGTGCAGGAACCATGATAGAATAAATAAATAGGGAAGAAAAAAAATCTAGCCTCCAAACCCCAAGATTCCTTGCAAAGTATAAAGGCCTGGGCATCTATGCTCCCCAAAGGGGTTCCCAAATGACCAGTTTTCCAAGGCCACCTGGGTTTTTCATAGCTGCCGTCTTTCTCCTTTTCAGCAATGAGAAAAGTTGATTCTGTTTCCAAAAGTTTGGGTGGCCTACCTCCAGACTATTTTCAAGTGTTTTTTTCTCAACTACTTAGGGCTAAGTAATTAAAATAGCCACCAGGGGGCAATAATACCACAGTGACATTCAAGTAATAACAATTTTACTCTGTCCCAGTCAATCCTGGGAAGCTAATCTCAGTTCAGTTGAACTCACACCTGTACTCTGTTCTCTGCAATTGACAGGAGACTCATCACACCTTTAACATAATATAACACCAGTAACCACCACACCTCAATTTTCCAATATGGGGATGAACGGAGTTTGGGATGCAAAACCGTGCAGGTTTACATGGGTTTGGGTTTTCCATTTGTACTTTATCCCTCTCAGGGATGGCTTTATGTTCTGTCTGCCTACACTTTCTTGCTGCAATCAGGAAAAGGGATGAAACTACTGAGGCAGTTCAAGAAGGAAGATAATGAGGGCATGACTGGGGAGGGGTTATGGGGGGGAGGAAATGAAGGCTGGATAAGAGGGAATGCAGACAAGGAGAGGTAGTATCTCTCATTGAGCCCTGCCCTTGGAGATGCGACCTGGGCTTGAATCCTGACTCTGACAACTGCCAGGTCTCAATGGGCAAGTCTCTGCCTCAATTTCCTTGTCTGTGAAATGGGAATAATTAATAATAATAATAATGATAATAATGAAAAATGGGAATAACTCCAGAACCTACCCTCTAGGGGATCTGTGGGAACTGATTCAGAGAAGACACGTAAAGTCTTCTGCTTTGCAGACCTTAAAATGTTTTATAAATATCAAAGGTCCTGTATCTGAAGAGAAAGTTTGCCAATTTGTGATACCACCAGGGACCACTAAGGGTATTGGGGTTGAAAGGGAATGTTTCTGTCTGTCATCCAGGGGCCAAAAGGTGACAGTAGTGTTGCTGCTGCTAGGTCTCCTGTGAAACTAATTGTGGTACTGCTGTATTAATTTTTTTCTCTTGACCTTAGGGTTTTGGAATTTGACTATAACATTCCTGTGGGTTTTGCTCATAGGATCTTTCAGGTGGTAATTGGTGGATTTTTTCTGTTTCTACTTTCCTCTCTCGTTCTAATGCTTAAGGATGATTCCCTTTAATTATTTCTGTATTATATATACCCTTGTATATTTTTCTGAGAAAAGAGGGATTTGGGTTTTTTCCCTCTCCTCTGTGCCTCATGAGAATACATTTATAGTATCCCTAGAAAGTGGACAGAAACATTCCTAAGCTTCTAAAATGGCCAGAAATGACCATCAGGATCAATCTTTGTGGACCTCTGCAGTCCCTTTTGCCATAGAACCTGTTAGAAATTTGGCTTAGAACTTGTGTCATTTTAGGCATTGAATGTTGAGAACTGGAAGGTCCCCTAGCGGTCACCTAATCCAACCCCCTCATTTTACAGATAGAGATGAAGGAACTTGCCTAAAAATGTCAGACCACCAATTAGTATTAGAGTTACACTACATGGTGATACTTAGATAGCATCCTTCTGTATTGGAATTACGTGTATGGTGGAAACTCTGTGGAGCACATGGGGTCAGATGATGTCTTTTTAAACTCACAGTAACAGCAAATGCAGCTTGCTTTAGAGACAGGTAAGTTGGCAAGCAACTGTTTTGAACCTTTGTGTCAATCTTGGGAAAAGTATGACTGCTTAAAACAGCCTCTGGATTATTTTCAAGGTGTTCCACTATTATTATTTGGTACAGTTCAAATTGGACTCAACCTCTCCTCTCTCGAGAATAATCCTGCTTAGGGGAACACAGTTAAATTTGTTTGATCATCCATCCCGAAGTGCCGAATGAGCAAAGAGCGTCCACTCTTTAGAGATCATCAGGCTCCCAAGCAGAGGCTGCTACTTTCCTGCTCTGTGGGAGGAAGTGATGCCGCTCTTCTCAGTTCAGGAATGCTTTCCACTTCTGCTCATCAGAATCAGAGCCAGCCTTCTCTTCTGTCCAAGTCACTGTCAGAGGCTCAGACGGGTGTACTCACTCTCGGAGGCCTGTAGGGGGACACATGTACACTATGTCTCTATCACTGCTTGCTCCCTTACTGGGAAAGGAAAAGTGCTGTTTTGGTGTAGCACTACATACGGTATGGGTCCAAATACAGGCTGTATTCTCCAACCCCCCACCTCCCACCAATCTGTCCTACATAATCACTCAGTACAACTGATAACCAGAGCTATTTTTCAGGAAATATGTATGTATAGACATATAGATATACTGTAAATAGAGAATAATATATAGATATGTGTATTCATGTATATGGGAAGCTGGGTGGCACAGCAGATAAACTGCCAGGCCTGGAGTCAGGAAGACTCGTCTTTCTGAGTTCAAATCCAACCTGAGACACTTACTAGCTGTGTGACCTTGGATGAATCACTTCAGCCTGTTTGCCTCAGTTTCCTCATCTGTAAAATGATCTAGAGAAGAAAAGTAAAGTGGTAAAAGTAAAGTAAAAGTGGTAAACTGCTCTATTATCTTTGCCAAGAACGCCGAAAATGGGATTATGAAGAGTCACACACAACTGAAACTACTGAACAACAATGTATATATAGTATTATATATACACTTGGATAGTTTTCTGTTTATATGCATACATACATTTTATATATGTGCGTGTATGTATGTATGTGTGTATGCATACATCCCTAAAAAAATATAAACTTTATTTGGCATTTAAAAGCCCTTCAAAACTTGGGCCCAACCTATCTTTCCTGCCGTATTCCACATTATCCCTTGTCATGCTCCACAGGGTAGTCATTAATGATGATGATGATAAATATAACTAACGTTCATGTAGCTCTTGGAAGCTTGCTTTACAAAGGAAAAGTGCTTTGGTGCAAAGTATCTCCCTTTAGCCTCATAACAGCCCCAGGAGCCAAGCCTCCTCCCGGTTCCTTGTACATGTCTTCACTGCTGTCTCTGAGCCTTTCCACTGGCTGACCTCCACACACAAGGGGTGCCCTCCATCCTCGCCTGTTTCCCTTTAAGACACAAGCCCAAGCATTTCTATATAGGTCCATTTTTCCTTTATATTTATATTTAAATGTATATACACATATGTAGACACAGTGTCTATGCACATGCACATACATACACATATATACACATGCATGGACATAGACAAACACACATACATGTCTCTATACATATACATGCAATACATACACAGACAATGCATACCTACACATGTGTTTTCCCCTAGACATACATACACACATACATAAAGAGACATCAGCAAACACACACATATATACATATGTGCCTCTCTCTAATGCATACATTTAGTTATGTTAATATACGCATACATAGACTCATAATAGATACATACACATGAGCATCTCCCTTTACATCCATTTTATACATGTACATAAAATCACATAGACAAACACACATGTCTCTATACATACATGTATATACACACAAACATACATGCACACACGTGTGCCTCTGTACATACACAGGTATAAGAGGCAGTGTGGTATAGTGAGCTGAACTTAGAACAACCAGAAATACCTGAATTCAGGTCCTATCTTGGACAGGTTGGCTGAGTGAGAGGCTCAGTGATGCTGGGCCAGTAACTTAACCTCTTAGAGCAGTGGTTCTCAACCTGTGGGTTGTGACCCCTTTGGGGGTCAAGCGACCCTTTCACAGGGGTCACAGGGGTCGCCTAAGACCATCAGAAAACACATATTTCCAATGGTCTTACGAACCGAGACACTGCTCCTCTATCCATCTCCAGGCAGGTCTGCCCACATGCAGATACGCCCACATACGAGTATTTTAGGAAGGTTGAGAAGCACCGTCTTAGTGTTATAGGTGACTTCATAAGACTAAATGTATGTTGCAGAGGAGAAGCTGACTTCCACTGGTTGAGGATATTTCCCCCCAGGAGGTCCCTATACTAATGAAATCCTAGGCCTGGTCTTTGTCCCTGTATATGTCTCCCTTATCTCCCCTAAGAAAATAGAAAATACATAAGGGAGCACAGTTTTTTTTTTCACCCTAGTCTTTTTATGTCCATCACTGAACACAGTTCCTGGCACCTCATAGGCACTTGATAAATGACTGATTAATTTATGTTATTTTTAAATATGTGTATTCACACCTATCGATTATATCTACCTATTTCTTTTTAAAGACATCTCATTTCAAGTGGAGTGGCTGATATTTGGACCAATAAAGGAATGAGTTAACATGAAACATTTCTACAAACTTTAAAAAAAAGAAAAAATTGTGGGAATGATTATATTCCTTAATAATATGTCAAAAGCTGATAACACACATATATAACTGTGTTCCTAAACTGAGGTCATAGGCATTTAACACAAACCAGTAGCAAATAAAACTCAGTAGAAAGGCATCTCAATTATTTTACAACAGTAAAAGTGATTTTAAGCATTCATGGAATGTTAAAATTCTGTCTATGTGTTTTAAGAGGCTACTTATAATAATGGAGTCTACTATTAATCAGATTCTTCCACAAAGTCTTATTCTGGTCTTGTAGCCACAGAATGAATGAAAGCAATCCTGAGTTTCTACATCATGCTAGAAGAGCACAAGTTCCTGGAATTTCTGCCAAAATAGTAGGCCTAGATTGACAAAGGCTATTACCTGAGAACCAGCCTGGATCACTTTGAAGAACCCAATACCGCACGATTGGGAAGGAATTGTTTTGACCACAGAAATTCACGTAGAACATATTCCATATATAAAGGCTCCAATCTACATTAGTGAAGAGAATTATAACATGGATCATGTCCCAGATTTTATGATGTGGTGAAGAAAGTAATGAATTAGGTAAGGGGCAGAGGGACAAGTGGACAGAGAATAGACAAGGGGCTCACCTTAGAACCAGGAAAACCTGAATTCGGTTACGGTTTGGCACTTACTAGAGGAAGGACTATTGAGAAATCACTTAAGCTATCAGTGTCCTCCCCTTCCTCAAACAACTTTTTAAGAAGGGTGGTGGTGGTGGTAATATAGGGCAGCTAGGTGGCACAGTGAATAAAGTGCTGGGCCTGGATTTCCAAAGTTCAAATCTAGCCTTAGATACATTAACTGCATGACCCTAGGCAAGTCATTTAACTTCCATTTCCTCATCTGTAAAATGGGGATGATAATAGGACCTACCTCCCAAGGTTCTTATGAGAATAAAATGAGCTATTATTTGGCAAGTGGACTGCAAACCTTAAAGCACTATACAGATTCTACTGTTATTATTATTTTATTAACAGATTTTTCCATTCACATTGGCCAAAGAAGTTTCCACACTGGGGAGTTCTCTGTCCTCATGGAATCTCAGGTACAGACTCTTCCATCACTAAATATATATGTCAAGGTAGGAAGAATCTTGCCTTTAACAGAAAGAATAAGTTATAAGTCAGAAGCTATAGTTTTTTTCCCAATGTCATTTCAAGAAATGTTTTGATCTCAGAAGTGTATTGACAGTTGATAGCTCTCCTGAAGATAGATGAATGAAGTTCAAATAACTGTTATAGACATAGCCAGAATATTCTCCTGGATTCTGAGATTTGCAGTCATGACACACATAATATGAGACAGTTGATTGACTTAGATGGCCACCTTCTTATCCTCAGCTGTTATTTAATAACATCCCAAAGTGGAAGCAAAAGAAAAGCACAAATACCAATTATAAAGAATACCAGGAGACTCAGTTTGAAACAAATGTCTCAGAGCAGTTGTACTTAACTTTGTGGAAATTCCAATTTCGCAAGGCATACATGCACAAGCCAGATGTTTCCATGTTTCAGCTGATGAACCCGCAGTTTTACCAAAGATCCATGAAAATGGAATTCCTACACTTCGGAAAACTTGGAAGAGTTCATTGCTATAGGATTTCATTTCTATTGAAATAAGCCAATAAAGCCTCAGAGTTTCCCAGCTCATGGCCTCATCCCCCTTAATTGCTTTTCCACATCTACCTTCCTCTCACCGCTGCAAGTCTAATTCCCAAAAGTCCAGTACCTCCACACTCTATTGACTGTGTTGATGGTAGAGTGTTTTAATGGTAAGGGGAATTTATCTATCCCTGACTATTTTCTCCTCTCTCCCACCCCCCAACACATATCCCCATAACTAAGGAAAACTGGGGAAGGTATGAAGGTATGACCACCAAAACTACCCACATCCCAGAAACAACCATCAAGGCCAGATCTTTATACTGCTTTGCTTTTGCTTATAAATGCTAAGCAGTTGCAAGACGTCCTATTATAGTGTTATTGGGATTGCAGTTTTAAGAAGCCTGCCAAAGAATGAGATCTGCTTGAAAGGGAAGTCCATATTATGAGTGCTGACCAGTACAAGCCCTCCAGAACTCTGGCTGTAAACCAGGTATTATTGTCCTCCAGGGTTGTGAGAAGAGTCACGGCCATATCTAGTCCCAAGAAGGAATTTCTCTGGGATATGCTTGTTCACATCTTGGCAGAAACCATGTCTCCCTCAACCCAGACTTTATCTTACAAAGCCTCTTCTGTTTATGATTTATTAATAAACTACAGACCCTCCTTCAGAGTTCTTGGCATCCTTGGTAGGCTTTATTCCAATGTTCTTTGTTGTTATCATTAATTAGCTAATATACAGCTGTAAGATGGGCCCAGTATTAACCTCCTCTTACAAGTGGAAGAGCTGAAACAGAAAGATTTAGACTGAGTTGCTCACCCTCCTCATGCTATTCTCTTGGCCTGAAATGTCCTTTATATTTCTCACTCCTTAGTCTAATCCCTTCCATCATCTACCTCCTGTGTTCTCCATGAAGCCTTTGTGCACTCTTCTGGTCCTCATGGATCTTTCTCTTGCTCCTTCCCCATGCCATGTACCTTTTTCTTTCATCCTGGGGCAGCAGGGAGTCACTTGAGTTTATTTACAGATGACATGGTTAGATATGTACATTTTAGAATAAAGATGGTTTGGTGACATTGTGAAGGATGGATTGGAAAGGAGAGAAACTCCAGGCATTGCTGTGGGATTTAATTTCTATTGACCCAATGAGCCTGAGTGGCCTTGCAGTTTCCCAGCTCATTGACCCATATTATTGTGGCATTGAAAAACTGACAGTATAAGGTGGGTGGTATAGTAGAAAGGGCACTGTATTTGGAGTAAAAAAAAAACCTGAGTTCAAATCCCCTAATCCTGAAAAAGTCACTTAACCTCAGTTTCCTCATCTGTAAAATTAGAACGTTGAACTATTTTCAAATGTTCTTTCCAAATCTAAATTTATGATACTAAGATTCTACGAATGAGAAATGTCAAAGATGTGGATCACATAGAATTCTCATGCCTTTATGTCATGCATACTTTCTATAAAAAAAAAAGACTTAGCAGGTGCTGGATAGGGAGAGCACAAAATGGCATCAAAAAAGTTTTTAATATGTTATATTTTAAGAGATAGGAAAGAATTTGTATCAATTTGCAAGTTATCCCTGAATCAGTTTTCTGTATACAGTCAGTCTATCAACTTCTCAGAGCTAAGATCATAATTATCAAAAAGCAAGAAAAAAGAATGAAGATGAAAAAAGATACATGTTCAACTAAGACAATTTGGTTCTGAATTATTTAGATAAAGGGCTATCAAAATTGGAAGAAATGGACAACAGAAATGACATCAACACCAATAATAGTAATTTTATAGAGGTTTTGTCGATTTAAATTAATTGACATATTAAGGAGACTAAGGGAGTATATAGCATACTACACGAGCTAACTCTTGATTTATTTGCTAAATGGAGACAGCTATGTGCCAAAGGCAACACTGAGCTATATGTGGATTTCATTATCAGTTCTATTCAGGTGATTCTCAGATCTACATTTTTTGCACTTAATAGTATTTAATTTTTTTTCCAATTACATGTAAAAATGGTTTTCAACATTCATTTTTGTGAGATTTGGAGTTCCAAATTTTCTTCCTCTTTCTCTTTCCTCCTCCCTCCCCAAGACAAAAAGCAATCTGATATTATAGTTTATACAAGTACAATCCTGTTAAGAGTATTTCCACACTACTCATATTGTAAAAGAAGAATCAGAATAAAAGGGAAAGAAACAGGAGAAAGAAAAACCACAAAACAACAAAAAAGTGAAAATTGTTTGCTTCAGTCTACGTTCAGACTCCATAGTTCTTTCTCTGGATGGGGATAGCATTTTCCATCACAAGGCTTTTGGAATTGTCTTGGATTACTGTGTTGCTGAGAAGAGCTAAGTCTGTTATAGCTGATTATCACATCAGATACATATATATATATATATTCTTTTGCTTTTTTTTGGAGGGGGAAGGTAGGGCAATTGGGATTAAGTGACTTGCCCAGGGTCACATGGTTAAGGTTTTTTGTGTTAAGTGTTTGAGGCCAGATATGAACTCAGGTCCTCCTAACTTCAGGACTGTGCCACCTAGACGCTTCCAGATCTATATTTTAAACATTATTCTCTTCTGAACTCTTTTGCTTTGCATTTCAAACTCGATGTTCCATAGATATCTCAAACTTAACATGTCCAAAACTGAACTTGTTAGTTTTCGTTTGAAATCCTCTAAACTTCCCTATTTCTGGAAGATGCATCACCATTTTTCTTGTCTACAGGTGTATGACTTCAGTGTCATTCACAACCCCTTATTCTAACTTCCCCCGCATGTCCAATCAGTTGCCAAATATTGCTATTTCTACTTTCATTATATACTTTTTATCTGATATTTCCTCTTCTTCACTCATACAGACAACACCTTAGTTCAAGCCCTTGTCCAGTCTAGCACAAACTATTGAAATATGTTCCCCATTTATCTCTCTCTTTAAAGTTCCTCCACTTTCCAATCCATCCTTCACAAATCACTAAAACAATTTTTCTAAAACATGTATCTGATGTCAATGTCAGATGTCAATAACCTCTAATGATTTCCTATCTCCCTATTGCCGCAAGAATGAAACAAAACTCTTTTTTTTACATTTAAAATCCTTCACAACTCATCTTTCCAATATAATTATTATTCCACTCTACTCAAATACACTGTAGTTCAGTCAGTCTGGCCCTCTTACTGTTCCTCACATATACCATCTAACTCCCACCTTGGTTGCCTTTGCACTGACTATCTCCCATGCAAGGAATGTGCTTTCTCCTCATCTCTATTTCTCAGAATTCTGTTTCTTTCAAGACTCAACTCAAACACCATCTTCTACATAAGGCCTTTTCTGTTTTCTCCTAGTTGGTAGTACCACTTCCGCAATTTTCTATCTTAAAAAGACCAAATATACATGCGTACATATATATATAATATATATATATATATGTACATGTATGTATACACATATATTTACTGCCTCTTCTGGGTTCTCCAAAACGTGGACTGGTTTCATTGTTGTGTTTGTATCCCAGCATCTAGCACCCCGCGCGGCATATTTCAGAGATTTAATAAATGCTTGTCAATTGATTGCTTGAATATAAACTCATTTGCAAAATCTTACAAGGAAGGTAGTGGCCAATTATAAGCAGTATTGTCTCATAAATCATGGAGAATCAGTGGAGGAGAAAAACTAACTTAAAGAAAGCTTGGCAAGACATAGAAACTACAAAGTCATCTCAAAGGTGTGTAAGGCTGGATAAGGAGGCTCACCATGAGAAGACAGAAAAAATTGTAAAAATTAAAATCAACTATTTTCTCCAAAAAGGACATGATAATAGTAACTTGCATTTATGTAGCCCTTTAAGTTTTTCAAAGCATTACGTATCTATTATATTATTTGATCCTCACAACATACTTGCAAGGTAGGTGTTATTAGTATCTGCATTTTACTGGTGAGTGAACTAAGGCAGACAGGTTAAGTGATTGGCCAAGGTCGTACAGCTAGTAAGTGTCTGAGGCTCAATTCGAACTCAGGTCTTCTTAATTCTAAGTTCACTGATATTACCCACTACATAACCTAGCTGCCTCTTGGAACCATTATAGCTGAACTGTAGCATCATGGGATGCTAGGTATGTGCCCATAGAGTATACAGACATGGCTCAAAAGTAACAAAAATGGGGAGAGCAGCTGGATTGGACCAAGAAAATCCATGCAGGAAGTTATACAATTCTGAGAGTGTTGAAGAGCTAGTATAAGGAGTATCTGAAGGAGTGGAAGAGACCA
The DNA here is from genome assembly GCA_028646575.1 of Pseudocheirus occidentalis. Taxonomy (NCBI): domain Eukaryota; kingdom Metazoa; phylum Chordata; class Mammalia; order Diprotodontia; family Pseudocheiridae; genus Pseudocheirus; species Pseudocheirus occidentalis. Next base: position 142,993,248 of record CM053594.1, on the reverse strand, counting down.
AAGGAATGGAAAAAGAAGTTCTGGATCTTGTTAAGACCAAAAAAATGTCAGCTGATTATCACTGATCTCTATCATACTCTCATCTATGCAAAATCATACAAATCCAGTGCATCCTCCATGAGAGTATTGGTAGGCAGGCTCTAGCAGTCAACATTTTGCAATGGATCGCATCTTTACCATTTCACAACTAAAAGATTCAGAGACCATGAGATCTCACTATATTTGTTGTTTTTTTTATTAGTTTAAAAAATCCTATTTGTCACAGAAAAATTTCCACCTCAAAGGCTCTTTTCCAACAAGTGATCTGCCAAGCATTCCAGGTTCCCTAGAACACATAATGGAAGGATCTAGGTTTAGTATCTTCTGACAACAAACATCAGTGAAGGCTTAAAACAGGGAGATGTTTGTTTCAAGGTTTTCACTATGGCAATGGAACAGGTCAGCACAGAGTTCAAGTTTAAGAGGGATTCCCTGTGGATGTCAAGATCCTCCATATCCTCCTATTTTCAGATGACTCGGTACCGATTCTAATAAGCCCCAGAATATTTCAGAGCTCCTCTAGAAGAGATCTATAATCTGTAACAATTCAAGAGAGCTTGGTTTGGCCATGCACATAGGAAAGAGCCAATGAGTGAAGACTGTCTATTGCATAGACGACAATATGCAGAGAGTTTGTCCATCAGGATGTATATCGGAGACAAACAATGTTATCATAATTATCGTTTGCCCTTTGTTTTTTAAGAGGACCAATGACATCACAGGGTGATGTCTTGACTTATGAGTTAACTGGATTTGAGGCAGAGCTGTGCAGAGTCATCAGCCTCACCCTGTCTTCCAGAGTCATTGAAATCCAGTAGCAAGACAAACTTCAAGAGCACAATGGCTCAGGATGCAGTGGATGGCCCTGGTGGCTTTGATGTGTGACCAGGATCTAAGCACTGCACAGCACCTGCTTCAGCCACCTTCATGGCCACTGGACTTTCAAAGACAAAAACACAGGAGGCCCTGTCCTTAAGCTGCTTTCATTTCTATAAGGGAGGTACAATATGTAACAAGTGCAACTCAAAGCAAAGCAAAATGATGAGATGAGGCAATGTGGCATATTTCTCAGAGAGAGAAAGCCTAGGAGTCAGGAACACCTGGGTTCATGTCTCATCTCTGACACTTCCTGGTTGTAGCATCCTGGGAAAGTCACTTAACCTTTTTTCATTTTCAGTAATTTTTCAATCATGTTTGATTTTTTGTGACCCCATTTGGGGTTATCTTGGCAAATATACTGGAGAGGCTTGCCATTTCTTTCTCCAGCTCATGTTACAGATGAGGAAACTGAGGCAAACAGTTAACCTCACTTAACCTTATATGATTGTAAACTCTATGAGGAATATACTTTCCCTCTTTTTGTATTTCAGTGCTCAGTGTGCCTGACACAGACAGCACAAATGGACAATGAGTCAGCTCCAAAGAGGAACAAGCAAACAGGCTGAATTCCCTTTAGGAAACAGCAAAGTTCTATCAATGACCTCAAGCTTCTCATGAACGTAAAGGCCCTTCTTTTCAATACCAGTATTCTACCAGTGTGGCTGTATGGCAGCAAATAATCTCAGTAGAACTCAAAGTAAATATCACAGAGGACAGTCAAAAGGCTCATGGTGAGCAGGCTCAGACTTACAACTAATGAAAAACACCAACGAAGAACAGGGAAGAAAAAGATTTCATTAAGGAAAAGTAGGATAGGGAGAAAAGATGGGCAGGTCATCCAGCAAGGGCAAGAGATGACAGGAGACAGCCAGAGCGCTTGACTGGCATCCTCAGGCTATCAGGACAAAGGCAGGCAGGCCTCTAGAACACTGGCTAACTTCACAAGGGGAGATGGAAAAGAATCAGGATGCTTCACGTCACTCCTCCTCTCACAGCAAACTCCTCTATGTAGAAATCTATACTCACTCGGTATCTTAATTTCCTTTCTGCTCATTCTCTTCTAAACCCTCTGAAATCTGGCTTCTTAAATCCTTATTTAACTGAAACTGCCCAATTACCAATGGTGTCTTAATGGCCAAATCTAAGACCTTTTCTTTTTTCTTTTTTTTTTTTTTTGCTTTTTGGAGGGGGGAGGGCAGGGCAATTGGGGTTAAGTGACTTGCCTAAGGTCACACAGCTAGTAAGTGTTAAGTGTCTGAGGATGGAATTGAACTCAGGTCCTCTTGACTCCAGGGCCAGAGTTCTAGTCACTGTGCCACCTTGCTGCCCCCTAAGACCTTTTCTTAATTCTCATCTTTCTGGACTCCTTCATGGCCTCTGACACCATTGATCACCTCCTCCCTCTGGATATCTCTCCTCACACGATTTTCATGACACTATTTTCTCTTGGTTTTCCTCCTATTGATTTGACTTAGTTTCCTTCATTGGTTCTCCATCTGTGTGATCTGCACTAATCCTAGTTGTTCCCCAAGCTCCTCTGCTGGGCTTTCTTATCCTCTCCTTCTAAACTATTTCACTTGGTGATTTCCTCAGCTTCCGTGGATGGCTTCAATTATTATTTATTCTCCTCAGCTCACTGGTCAAGGCAAGTGAACTGGAATACTCCTTGCTCCCCATTACCCTTTCCAAGTTCTCTTCCTCCCTCCATCACTCATTAACTTCTCTTTCTTTGTGGTTCATGGTATTCATATCTACTATCCAATTAAAATCCTGGTAACTTGTTTACAGGTCCCAGGTCATTCCCCTTCCTTCTTCAATCAGTTCAGTACCTGGCTTACATTTTACCCCTCTTCCCCATTTCCTGTTTTCATACTTCAAAAAGAAAATTGACTCTTCCTCAAACATCCTAATCACTCATTTTCTCTCAACCTACTCACTTCCCATCAACTATTCTTCTGTTCCACTTCAGCTACACACAAAGATGGTCATGCTTTTGATCTTGCCATCACCCATAAATATACCACTTAATATATTCAAGAATTCTAATAAATCCCCTTATCTGACCATAATCTGTTAGCTTTTCACCTCTCCCTCTTCTTTGCCTTATAAAACCCCTTTTTTGCCATATGGCCTCCAATTCCTTTACTCTTCAATTCTCTCCCAGGCCATCTTCCCTGTACTAGCCACTCTCTTCTCTTTTTCCCACCTTGACCCTTTGGTGAATCAATTTAATTCTACACTGTCTTCATCTCTTGAATCCGTAGCCCTCTTATCATACCACCAACTATGCCTATCCAAACTTTAGCCTTGTATCACCCCACCATTTGCTACCTTCACTCCTATGTGCAAGATGCTGAACAAGGGTGGAGAAAAATCACACAACCATTCTAACTGGATGTGCTGCAAATTTGTGCTATGCAACCTCAGCAGGGCTCTCACAGCTACTAAGCAGCCTACTATACCTCCCTTATCCATTCACTATCCCACTCTCCACAGTGATTCTTCCCAATCTTCTCATCCCTTCTTAAACCACCAATGGCTCTCTCCTACTCCTTCTGTTCCAGCTAAGAACCTTACTTCAAAATTGAGACCACTGGCCATGAACTCTCTCTATTCCCCTCTTCCTCATCTACTGTCACTCAGGTGCCTTCTCCTGCTATCTCTGTCTCACATGATGAAGTGGCTTCACTTCTTACCAAGTCTGAACTCACTGCTCGTTTAAGAAATCTCATTCCAACCCATTTCCTCCAACAGACTGTCCCCTCTATTATCTACACTTTTTCAATTATTTTCCCTGTCTACTGGATTATTCCCTACTGCCTGCAAACATGCCCATGTCTCCCCATTTCTGAAAAAACAACAACCCTTATTTGATTCTTCCATCCTTGCCAACTATTGTCCTGTGACTCTTCCTCCTTTTTATGGCTAAACTTGAAAAGGCCATTGACTGTGGGCACCTCTCCTTTCTCTCCTCTCACTCTCTTCTTAATCCCTTATAATCGGGCTCCTGACCTTATGATTCTACTGAAACTGCTCTCCCCACAGTCATTAATAATCTCTTAGTTGGAAAATCCAATCTCCCCTCACTTGGAAAGGAACTTTCAGATTCATGAAATCACGTATCTATTTGAGTAGCACCTGACCTCAACATAAAAGCCCCAAAGCCCACATCTATAAGCATTTTATAGCCTCATCTTACTATAGGCTCTCTCTCCTTGATTTCAGAGTTCCAGGAAGAGTGTCCTGTGGTGGTAGATTATCATCCTAACATATCCCAGTTCTTCAGGGATTCAAGACTCCTTGGAACAGGAGACCATTTATTTAGAAAAAAACTACTGGGGTGGCTAGGTGGCACAATGAATAGACCACTGGCCCTGGAATCAGGAAGACCTGAATTCAAATCCAGCCACAGACACTTAACACTTACTAGCCTTGGGATATTGGGCAAGTCACTTAACCACAAATGCCCTGTCTTCTCCCTCCAAAAAGCAAAAAAACAAAGCAAAACACCCCTACTCATTATGTCTCAAGAAACAATGAATTTTTATAATGTTTCACTTTGGGGGAAGAGCAACTCACAAAGATAATCCTCTAGGATAAAATATTATTCTCTAAAAGGAGTATCTGTGGTGATGGAATTCTCTGGTTTCTTTTGAAATTCTAGCACAAACACTCTTATTGAGTTAAAAAAAACAGATAAGGATTTCCATTGCTATGTGAAATTGATTTCCTTTTCATTTGGTATATTATCCATTAATTCAATTAAAGTGTTTAAAAAACTAATTACTGTTTGGCACATTGATATCAACAAGCAACCAAGTGGCAGCGAATAGAGCACTGGGTTTGGAATCAGGAAGATTCATTTTTTTGAGGGGGAAGACAAGGCATTTGGGGTTAAGTGACTTTGCCCAAGGTAACACAGATAGTAAGTGTTAAGTGTCTGAGGCTGGATTTGAACTCAGATCCTCCTGATGCCAGAGCGGATGCTTTATTCACTGTGCCACCTAACTGCCCCGAGGCTCATCTTTATGAGCTACAATTCAGCCTCAGATACTTAGTAGCTGTGTGACTCTGGGCAAGTCACTTAACTCTATCTGCCCTAGTTCCCCATCTGTAAAATGAGTTGAGAAGAAAATGACAATATTCTTCTAGGATCTTTACCAGGAAAACCCTAAAATGGGGTCTAATATGACTGAACAACACATTGACATCAATAGTGTAAGGAATTTTTAAAAAGTTGTTTTCATTTTGTATGAAAGGGTGTTGTGATACAATGTTATTACTCTGTTCTTTTTGAATTCCTAGGATGTTTTTTTTTTTTTCCTTTTGAATACCTATAGTTGCATGGTTTGGTGATAATGAGACTGGAGTTAGACCAGAGTAGTTTTGCATCAGGAAAAGTATGAGGGATATTTCCCAAAAAGGAGACAGGTCACTTCACAAATAAACAGATGTTTGGTAGATAACAAATAGACCATATATGAGCAATGAAAATCATAACTTCTCTGGAGGTAAAAACGGTAGAAATGGCAGTAAAAGATGATGTAACAGACAAGGCATGACAATGCCAGCAATTTGTAGATGAATAGCAAACAGCTTACTTCTCAACAGATGGGCTGTATTCTTGTCACCTAATGCCAGCTCCCAATTCCATCCCCGGTTGCAAGCAATCAGCCTAGTCGATAAGAGCCAGCGGCAGGGAAACTCTGACTCCCTGGTGATCTGATTTTGATCTGACTCCTTGTCTTAAAATCATATAGTTGGTGCTAGTTATTATAGACCAAAAGGTGTAGCTTTGTGGGTGGAAGGTAAGGCACCCAAGGAAGGTCTGTCCTCATACTCATCTTGGAATTCTTCTTCCCAGTATAGTTTGTGCCATGTTATACACCTTCACTGTCTCCTTACCCAACCACCACTTTAGGTGGAATGTGTTACCTTCAGCCCCAGGATGGCAGCCTTTCTAACTTGGTGTAGGTCTTACCTGGTAGACTTTGTGCTCTGCTGGATTACTTTGAGAATCCAGTAGCAATGTACAATGGAAAGAACGCTGGATTCTGGGTCAAAAGTCTTGGATCTGAATCTCAAATCCATTCGTTATCGGCTATATACTCGTGAATAAGTCATATCATTTCATTGAGCCTCTTAGGGTAAAATTAGGGGACTGGATGATAGGTTCTCTAAGGCTTCTTCTAGCTCTAAATTCTGAGATTCTATGAATCAGTATCCTAGACTAAATTCACTTGGTAAAGGGTCTAACCAGGGGTGGGGAGCCTGCAGCCTCGAGGCTACATATGACCCTCTAGGTCCTCAAGAGTGGCCCTTTGACTGAACCCAGTTCTGTGAAGTTTGGATTCAGTAATAGGGCCGCACTTGAGGACATAGAAGACCACATATGACCTGAAGGTCACAGGTTCCTCACTTCTGGTCTAAATATGCCTCCCCCCGCCCCCACCACCAATCCTTCTGGGACTCTTCAATACCAAGGAACAAACACCAAAGGAAGAAAGAGGCATCTTTAAAGAAGAGTAAAAGCTTATACATCCCTTGCTTGTTTTGCTGATGCTGACAATCAATGATTAAATTACTGGAGTTTTTAAAGTCAATCTTTTCTCTGCACTAATGCAGGTCTCACTTTGTCCATGGTTCTCTTTATGGCCATAGGCTTATAGCACGTCAGAATTGAAAGCCACATAATCCAATCATTACCTAAGTATGGATCTCCTTATTCTAGACAAGTCTGACCAGTAACTCAGGCCAGTCCAGCGATTCATTCAGGCTTGAGAGTAGAATGCAATGAAATACTCATGAGACTCCCAAGTACAATAAAAGCAACTTTACTTAAAATGTGATTAAAAAAATACAATTCATATAAACCACTACTTCCCTCTGCCCCCTCATTTACCAGTGGGCCACATTTAGGTCAGACAGGTATTACAGGTATAAGACAATGGGAATTCTGCTAAAACTTCTGATGCCATCTCACCATAGCCTAGGGGCTTTTTATGCCTCAGGTATCAAGAAAACCAAATCAATGCTGATCCAGTGAACAGCCTCCCCAGCCTTTTAAAGGGAAACTAGGTCAGCCTACACAAAACAGGTGGCCCTCCTACCCAGTCCTCTATAGCATCCGCCATCAGGAGCCCTCTAGTGGTGAAGAACAATGGCAGGCATGTGGTACAAATGTGGTACAATGGGAAGACCTTGGTTCAGGCATAGGAGGCCCCGGGCTCAAAGCAGGCTTATTTCACTTCCTACTTGGTTAACCTTGGGCAAATCACTTAAAAACTGAGCTTCTGTTCTTCCTCAGGAAACTAAAGGAATTGGATCAGGTGACTTCTTAGTTCTCTTCCAGCTTGAAATTTCCAATTCTATTAACTTCCAAATCCCTAAGGCAACCCATTCCATTTTTGTGCAGTTCTGTTAGTAGGGTTTTCTTATATCAAGCTCCTATGCATATGCATTTTGGAACAGTTAAGTAGATGGTTAAATGGGTAATAATAAGAACAGCTAGCTAGCATTTATCTGGTGAGTTAAGCTTTGCAAAGAGCCTTACAAACATCATCTCATTTGATTTTCATATTTACATTGGGAGGTAGACGTTAATGTCATGCCACTTTTTACAGAAGAGGAAACTTAGGTTCAGAAAATATAGGTGACTTATACAAGGTCACACAGCTGGTAAGTATCCAAGGTGGGATTTGAACTCAGCTCCTGTGGAATCTAGGTGCAATAGACTATTCACTGTGCTCCTTCACTGCTTCTGAGAAGATACACTATCTATGTAACTGAATCGTAATACATATAGGACATACACATGCCTTGGGCAGCTGGGTGGTGCAATAGGGTGCTAGGTCTGGAATCGGGAAGACTCATCTTGGTAAGTTCATATCTGGCTTCAGACTCTTACAAGCTTTGTGACCCTGGGCAAGTCACTTAACTCTGTTTGCCTCAGTTTCTTGTCTGTAAAGTGAGCTGGAGAAGGAAATGGCAAACCGCTCCAGTATCTCTGCCAAGAAAAACCCAAATGGAGTCACAAAGAATCTGACATGACTAAAAACAACTAGACAACAACATAAGGGCCTTAGCCCGATACGACGTCTGGGTTAGCATTTTAGTAAAGATTTTCCATTTGTCTCTTTCCATTAGTCCTTTAATCTGACTCTCCATTTAGTTAAAAAATGTAAGCTCTTCCTCTACAGAGAAGGGATGGGCGGTGGAAACCTTTCCCTCCAATAGACCTCATAACCTAATAAGAACGTATTTCCAGACTGTACCTGGCTGAGGATGAAGATTAGTTATCAGCATTTCTGTGGAAAAGCATATATTCCGTGAACATGATGCCTAAGAGATTCTTGAATCAGTCCTCTTAGCCTCAATCTCAATATAACTTCTCCTCATTGAACATGAGCTGTAATAGCCATACATATTAGTGCACAGAGCTGCATCATCTTTCCCTTTTCTCATTGGGAATCTCTACCTCACCATTTGGTTCAGATATCAACTACTGGGAGGTAAACATGGCTATGTGACTTGCCTAGGATCACACAGTAAGTGTCTGGGGCGGGATCTGAGTTGAGGGTGATGAGTCTTCCTGACTCCAGGCCCAGAGCTCTGTGCCACCTAGCTGCCTCAGTAGTTCTAGTAATCTTTCCTAACAAGTCCTAAGAATGAGTTTATGTCACCAACTACTTTTTCGAGGACCTGCTAAAAAGCAGTAGAAGGTGGGGGGGGGCCCTAGAGATCCCTGGTGGCATAGGTCCAGATTGGTGGTGTCCCACTGGACAAATGATGGGTGCTTTTACTTTCATTCTCCTGCACCATGGGGATGGCACAATGTAAAAGAGCAATGGATGTGGAATCAGAAGAGCTAAAGTCAAACCCAGTTTCTGCAGTGCTATCTATTTGCTGGGGCAAATTCTTTCACCCTTTTGGGTGTCAGCTTCCTCATCTGTAAAATGAAAACCTTGGATTAAGTGATCTCTAAGGCTTTCTTTTTATAAATCTGAATGGAAATCTTGGAACATTCTAGGCCCGGCCCCATCAATCATTCCATGGACACCCTGATTATGTCTTATTAAGGAATCACACTGACTTCTTTTTTTTTTTTTTTTGCTTTGCGGAGGGCGGAGGGCAGGGTAGTTGGGGTTAAGTGATTTGCCCAAGGTCACACATCTAGTAAGTATATCAAGTGTCTGAGGCTGGATTTGAACTTGGGTCTTCCTGACTCTGGGGCTAGTGCTCAATTCACTGAGCCACCTAGTCACCCTCAAACCAACTTCTTGAAAAATAAAAAGTTTATTTGGCACTGAGGTGGCACAGTGTCAGAAAGATCTGCCTGAATTCAAATTCAGTATCAGATACTTACTAGCTATGCAACCCTCAGCAAGTCATTTATCCATTGTCTGCCTCAGTTTCCTGCTCTGTAAAATGGGGGTAATAGAGGCACTTACCTTCCAGGGTTATTATGAGGCTCAAATGAAACAGTATCTGTAAAGGTCGAGGAGCTCTATAAAGGTTTGCTATTATTTAGTTTTAGTCATAAAGGCCAACAGATAGTTGAAAATAATCAGGAAGTAATTAAGAAACTGCTGCCACAACAAATCAGGACCAGTTTCTTTTTGTCCCCAAGAGTGTCCTCCATGAAGAATAAATGAGTAAATATTCTATATTTGGCCTAGTGGATGTGCTGGCTTCAGTCCATATTATTGATCTCTTCCTCCTCCCTGTTTTCCCCTTTCCTCTCCAACGAGACCCACTGGTAGCTGACAAGAACTCATTCTCACTGAACCCACGGCTCAGTTTTAATAGACCTGGGCTTGACATGAATCATTAGCTTAACAACCCCTTTAATTTTATTGAGCTTCCCAAAGTAAGTAATCTGTGATTTTTTCATTTGGAAAGTGAAGAGTCAACAAGAGCTAGTACTGAAACAGCCTTCATGTTATCAAAGCAGTAAAGCCTGAAAAAGTTTGAATATTTGATTCATTCATTTGATCCACAAGTATTCACTGATAATCTGCTGTGTGAGCCGAACGTGGTGGTAACGTGCCTTTGGTCTCTGTTTTGGGGAGACTGAGGCTGGTAGATTTCTTGAATTTGAGATATCTGAGATGTAGCGGGGCTAACGTAGATCCATTACCAAAATTGTGAGCCCTAAGGAGAAGGGCATTTCCAGGGTAATGAGGAATAAATAAGCCCACGTAGGAAATGGAACAAGTCAAAGCTGCTGTGTTTGTCAGTATTGGGATTGGGCCTTTGAGTGGTCACTGCATTTCCAGCCTGGACAAGGGAGACCCAATCTCAGATAACAATAGTAATAGTAATAGTAATATTCTGCTATATGCAATGCACTGCACTGCATTAGTCACTGGGGAAAATACAGAAATGAATAGGACAGGGTGACAGGAGAATTTCAGACTTGGAAGGGAATTTAGGGACCATCTGATTCAACCTATACCAAAAGAGCAATCCCTTCTGCAACATCCCCAACCAAATGGTCAGCTGGCCTTTACTGGAAGGCTTCATGTGAGGGGCAGTCTGTGCTACTTTTGAATAATGATAGTTGTTAAGAAGATATTCCTTACAACAAACTCAGACTTGTCTCCTTGCAGTTCTTCCCTTTGGGATCAAATGGAACAAATTTAATTACTCTTAATTACATTTCCACATTATAGCCCTTCAAATATTTGAAAACAGCTATTGCCCCTTTCCCCTTCCACCCTAGCCACCATTTTTCCTTCTTCAAGCTAAAAATCCCCATTTTCTTTGATTGTTCTTCATCTAGCATAATCTCATGATCTCTATCCATTAAAAACTCCAGAACAAGCCCCTAAATATTTTTTATACAGACCATTATTTAGTCACACCTTTCTTACCTGTGCTTGTGTTTTTATGAAACCCAGAATAGAGTGAAGTGAATAGAAACAGAAGAGTAATTTATATTATAATGTTAATATTATGGAAATAAACTGTTTTTTGGACTTTTCTAAACTAATGAATAACATAATGAAAAGAAGCAGAATACTTTTTATAATGACACTATAAAGCCAGCATTGAAAACTCTAAGCTGTGATTGACCTAATGACTTTTCACGATTCCAGAGGACTGATGATGAAAATGCTATCCACTATAAGGAGGTGATGATTTTGGAGTACAGAACGAGAAATGAATATTTTTGTGTACAGCCATTGGGGAAATTTGTTTTGCCTGACTATACACGTTTGTTATAAGAAATGTTCTCTAAGAAATATGAGAAATGTTCCTTTTTTTAAAAAATTGTGCTGGGGATGAGAGAGAGAAAATATTTTTGTTTTTAAAAACCTAGAGAGGAGGGTCTAGTGTAAATGTGAAATGTTACATAAACTTTCAGATGAAATGACAGTGTTATTAAATTTACCTAAGTGTTTTAATTAATTACAAGAGACCTCTTACAAAGAGTAATCTGTAGATGTTTATTTTATTTTATGGAGAACTCACACAGGGCAAGCATTCACGTGGTGTTCAAAAGAAACAATACAAGGACACTCTCAAGGTCTCTCTTAAGAACTATGGAATTGCTTGTGAGACGTGGGAGACACTGGCACAAGACTGATCAGCATGGCATGGCTACATCAGAGAAGGTGCTGTACGCTATGAGCAAAGCAGAATTGGAGTAGCTGAGAAAACATGCAAAATGTGCAGATTTAGAGAATCCACCCCAAAGATTCACACGGACTATTTGTGCTTGACATGTGGTAGATCATTCCAAGCTCATGTCAGTCTGATCAGCCACTGTCAGACACATTGTAACTTGACTCGCCTCTATCTGGTGATGTCATTGGGGTCCTCTTTGAGAACAAAGGACAATCAATCTGTAGATGTTTATAATGTAAAAACTTAAACTATCAGTAAAACTTAAACAATAATCCGAGTATTGTAGTTGGAAGGAAGGAGATTCATTAGCCTATTGTAGTAATCAGCTGATTAAGTGATTTGGTCCAGAACTATGGTGGTAGCACTATAAATGGAGTGAAGGGGATGGATGATAGAGAAGTTCGAGAGATCTTATCAACAAGACTCACCAACTGATTAGATGTTATGGGACAGGAGGGAAGGAAGAGTCCAAACTCTGAGGTGCAAAGCCTAGGTGACTGATGGTGCCTTTGCATGGAAATAGGGAAGGTGGGAGAAAGGGCAGATTTTGTGGAGAAGATGAGTTCAGTTTGGGACAGACTAATTTTGAAATGCCAGAGAGACATCCAAATGGGGTGGAACCACGGGCGTCTGGAGATGTAGGCCTTAGCTCAGGGAACAGGCTGGGATGGATATAAATACACTTGAGGAGTCATCTGCATAGAAGTGACAATTGAAGTCCTGGGAATAAATGATATTGGCAAGTGAGAAAGTGTAAGGAAAGAAGAGATGGAGACTGAAGGTAGAACCTTGAATGATATGGACAGTGGAAGCTCAGCTTTTCTTAGCATATTTTGACATTCTCTCTCTCTCTCTCTCTCTCTCTCTCTCTCTCTCTCTCTCTCACATCCTCTCCCTCCTCTCTCTGTCTCTCTCTGTCTCTGTCTGCCTGCCTGTCTGCCTGTCTTTCTCCTTCTCTCTCTCTCTCTCTTTCTCTCTCTCTCTCTCTCCCCCCCCCCACCATATACTTCCTTGCAGCAGACCAAATTGTTTACTTGCCATCTCTCTCCAATTAGATTGTAGTCTCCCTAAGGACAGCTACTATGTCATTCTTCATCACTGAATACCTTGCACGGTCCCTTGCACATAATTAGCACTCGATAAATGCTCATTGAGTTGAATTGAGAAAGTGGAAAGGGCTGTGACATCAGATTAAAGAGATATCATTTCCAACTGGACAGATCACAGGAAGCTTCTTGCAGTGGTATTTGAGCTGCATCTTGAAATATTGGTAAAATGTCAATGGGCAGAAAAGATCATTGAAGCAAATGAGTACAAGAGTCACTAGGGTAGGCTGTCAAAAGTCTTATTAAAGGATAATTAGAGTGTGGTCAGTGTTCAATATATTCAGTTACCCTGTGTACAGTGCACTTTTGGTAGCTAGTGTACTCAAGGGATACTTATAATTTGGTTCTAAAAAGGTCATTCTGTAGAATTCTATAAAAAAGAATACACCACCCCCCTTTTCAAATAGACAAGATGATAACCCTCTCTGCTTATAATTGCTGGTTAATTTCAGCTGCTAATTATTTCATTAACTATATCTACTTAGCACAGAACAAGAGATTCTTTGCACTCCCTGTAGAATTCCCCTCCAAGATCATGGTTCCCAAGAGGTTTTCTCCTTTTTTAAGGGGCTTAGAGAAAATACAATGTACTAAATAATCTCTCTAAAAAAAGTTTTTGGAAGGTTAACAGGAAAGGAATGTAGTGGGAATAGGCTTCCTACTTGCTCAAGTGACCAAAGGATTTTTTTTGGCATAGCTCAGGTCCAAGAATCAATTAATCAGTTATCATTCATTTAACACTTACCATAAGCCAGTAATGTGTGAGGCTTTAAGCATGCAAGTACAGAGAACAAAACAATCCCTTCTCTCAATGAGCTTATAGTAGTGGGCAGGGGAAAGGAGTAAAGTACATACAAATATAAATATAACTTTTAAATTAAATTTGATATTTTTAAAATTAACACTGCCCCCCTGGAATCTCTGACCAGGTATTTAGTCCCTTTATCATCCTTGTGCATTGGAACATCCCACTGCTGCTGCTGCTGCTGCTGCTGCCGCTGCTGCTGCTGCTGCTGCTTCCAAGACAGCATGGGGACAGAAATACCCAAACACCACTGATTCCCATCAAAAAGAACAAATAAAGTATTGACCCTTGTAGCAGAATCATAAGATGTCAGAAATTCCCCTACAACATTCTCCAACAAGCAGTCTTAGGATAAAGAATTTAGACCTAGTCAAGACCTTAAAAGCATATAATTTAATTGCTTAATTTTACAAATGGGGAAGCTAAGGCTCCAAAGGTTAAGTGACCCACTATGATCATAGCATCCAGCTCCTAAAGCATCCCATTTCATTTTCAGATCATTCCAATTGCTAGAGAAAAGATGGTCTCTAAGGTTCCTGGTAAACAGTTCTAAAATTTCTATGCATCAAATAAGTGAAAACTCACTTGACTGATTGATTTTCTCTCCAGAGCTTTGGGCCACCAAATGCCAGATCTCTCTTAAAATCAGGAAGGTTTTCTCCATAGAAATATGATTGTAGGGAGAAAAGTCCCAGGCTTCTCTGTTTGCTCATATTTTTTACAACTTTCCCTCCCTCCTGATATTTGTAGATCCAGTTCCTGTCTTTCTATCTGTGCTGGTGCTATCAGTCTTTGACAATGACCCAGTAAAGAAGGATCTCTCTCAGTTTCTCTGCACAGCATCTAGGCCGGACAAAGAGTCACTGAATAAATTCCTCTTGATGATGGTGACCTCAGGCTATGTCAAGTCTGATAGGACCTATCTAATTGTGGTAGGATCACAATAACAACTTCCAAAGTCTATCATTTTGCTAACAACGTTTTCATAGGTATGTCATATGTCTGAGAATCATGGGATGCCACAACCTTAGAAGAATCAAAATGGCAGGTGATCCTGATGGCAATGGGAAGCCATATGGGTGGGTGTAAGCAGACTTCAGGATCTTGCCTGAGAAGTGTTGTAAAAGGCATCAAGGACACATATAATAGGAAAAGGAGACAGTAAGGTCAGTCAGCAAGCATAAGGCATAACAGATGGAAAGCTTCAGTGATTTGCAGAACATTTTTCTAAATAGAGGATGGTCCCAAGTATATTGGGTAGATCCTCTGTGGCAGACTTAAGATGAAAACAAGATAAATATAGGATGAGAATCATTCATAATTGGCATAGTATGGGTATTGTATCCGTATCAATCAGATCATGGGTCAATTGAAGCATCATAGAACATGAATATGCCACATTGGATGAGACACTGTTAACATGTATTGGTTTTGTTTGTTATAGCAAATATCAAGTGTATTATAATTTCTAGTATCATAATTAGGAGAAAGCGTGGTATGTTGGCTTGGTAGTCAGAGGTTATTGTTAAGTTGTTCCAGTTGTGTCTGACTTTATATGACCCTCTGTAATGGTAATGTAATTTGGAGATGCCCCTGAATTGACTTGGCTTTTGGGCTGAGCATTAAAACCCAGAGCTTGTGAATCTCACTTGTGGGATGGACTTGTCGACGTGAAGAAAGGGGGCTGACCTGGGAGGAGCCATGAATGAAAAGGAAGGCTCAAGCCCAGAGAAAGTCAGAAGAAGAAATACTTTTGGGAGAGCAGTGTCCAGCATCACGAAGCCTGAGTTGCTGTTGAGAGCCCATTGGAGCTGCCCAGGACTTTTGAGATTTTCTTGTCAAGGATACTGGAAATACTGGAGCGGTTTACCATTTACTTCTCTGGTTCATTGTGTAGATAAGGAAACTGAGGAAAACAGGATTAAGCAATTTGCCCAGGGTCATACAACTTATATGTGTCTGAGGCTGCCTTTGAACTCAAATCTTCCTGACTCGAGTCCAGGCACTCTATCCACTACACCACCTAAGTGACCTAGTAGTAACAGGACAAGGGTTCAAATTCTGGTTCTCACACCTAACTATCATTGTGAATTTGGGCAAATCACTTCACCACTTCAGGCCTCAGGTTTTTTTAACTGTAAAATGAGAGAGTTAAACTGGGCGACCTCAAAGGAACCTTCTAGCAATAAATTTGTGATCCAATGATCTTATATTTCCAGGTGCTTCTTATTTGATAGATACAATAGAGAGCCTCAGTCAAAATCCTACCTTCTGCAAGAAGCCTTTTCTGGTCTTCCTTACAGTTCATGCTTTCCTATTGTAATGATTTCTAATTTGTCCTGTATTGGAATGTTTCTACATAATTGTTTATATGTTGTCTACTCCATTAGACTGTATGCCCCCTGAGGGCAGGGACTACTTTTGACTGTCTTTGTATCGCCAGAGCTTAGCACTGTATGCCTGACACATAGTTGATGCTTTACAAATGCAATTTAATAGCTAGGTGATCTGAGAAAACTGGTTAACCTATATGATCCTCAGTTATGTAACGTGAGGTTAATATCTATTCCAATCTACCAACCAAGATAACAGGATGGAAAGCCCTTTGTAAACTATAGTATTCCATGCCAATAAGGTATAACCAACCATTGGATTTGGAAAACACCCTTAATATTTTCTGTTACTTTCTGACCTATGAAACATATCTTTACTGCAAAAGAAGAAGTCTGACTAGTGGCATAATTCTGCAAAGTTTAAAAAAAACCATGAATTCAATGCAAATCAAAATGACACCAACGAATCAGTAATAAATGCAAAATTAAGGGGTTTTATATGATCAAATCACAGTATAAATAGATGCTTATCTACAGATACCTAAAAAAAACAAGCACAGAAACAAAATAGTTTGCATTCAGCTTTTGTTCTTAAATAAAAGCTAGCTTTTTAAAGGTCTTTTAGCACAAGGTTGTTTAAATACCATGTATCTGGATTTGTCATTTGCTTGTACTAAAACGTGACCATCATATTTTCTTTGCTGCTAGAAGAAGCCTCTCTAGCATACTAATTGCTATCAGTAACTGGTATTTACTTTGAATAGGAACAAGTGATGAGCCATAAGAGTGATTCAGAAGAAGTAGAACCAGAGGAACCCAAAATGTCCAGGATGTTGCTATAGGCAAGGTGCAGATGAGGATAACTCTCAGTAGGCTTGACCCGGGTGGAGAACCTCTAGCACGTGAGTCCAATCTGTTTGTTTAATTGTGTCCACTCTGTGAAAAAAATCTCACTAGGATATGAATTTTTCATTTTCTCAACATATTCATGATGACCTCCAAAGCAAAGACAAAATGGTGCCCAATCTTCTTCAGCCTTTTCCTGAATCAGCAGGAAGCAAAAAGTAATGAGTATTTAGAATCATTCAGCTTTTAGTTTCCTATAAACATTTGCTGGATAAGGGAATGGCAAACCACTCCAGTATCTTTGCAAAAAAAAAGTCCCAAATGGGGTCACTAAGAGTCAGGCATGATTGAAAGGACTGAACAACAACAAATAAACATTAATTTAGCTGATACTTTAAATGTCAGAATTTATCTGGTGATCGTTTGGTAAACACAGAATGATAAAATCATAAATCTGGAACTGGAAGAGACCTCAGAGTCAATCCCGTCCAACCTTCTCATTTTTCATATAAAGAAACTGAGACCCAGGATGATTGAATGACTTACCCAAGCTCTCAGAGGTGGCATCAAAGGTTGTATTTGAACCTCGACCTTCTGAAATCAGAATCAGTGTTCTTTCCTCTGTAAGCACTAATCTTATCCATCTTGCCATCCTCTCTATAAATGTGAGAAAAGAGAGGAAAACTGATTCCAGGTTGAATAAAGAGCAAAAATGACATTGTTAGCAATGTCAGTTACAAAAAGAAAAGTGTTTATAAAGCAAAATGTTCTGGAAATGGTTACTCTTCTCTGTTAAAGGATAAGATGAAAATCTTGTCTTTGTAGATATTTTTCTTGTTAATTGGGTAACATGCACAATTGGAACAGTTCTCAGAGCAATCTGACTTTATCTCCCTTTGTTAGCAAGTAAAATCTCTGTTTGGCTTATGTGATTGGACTCGGTGTCAGATACCAGGACAGAAAAGGAAATTGCAACTAAGTAGAAGGATAGCTCATGAATAGCAGTGTGCACTGGTTTTATCCTGTGTACCAAGGTGGTAAGATACATCATTTCAAGGGACATTTGGTCTTGCATTGTAGTTCTCCTGCTAATCATTTCCAAAAAGACCACCATGAAAATATTTATAGCTTATGTTCCAATATTTATTACAAATGATGCAAGGGATGAGGAGGAGGATTATGTTTTATGGATAACTCAAAACCCCCTACATTATATCGAATTAACTTGGGTGAAAAGTATCATGATGTAGTGGATAGAGTGCTGGGTTTGAAGTCAGGAAGATCTATTGTCAGATCTTACCTCCGATAACTTCCCAGCTTGTCTTGAGTATTACTTGCTCTGTCCAGGTTTTGGACTCATAGCAGGCACCCAATTAATGTTTACTGACTGATCTACTGGACCACATGGCTATAGTGACTTAAAGCACTTATGCCCAAAGCACATCGACTGTGTGCCAGGCACACAGGCCTAAGCTCTGAGGATACAAAGAAAGTCAAAAGTAGTTCTTGCCCTCAAGGGACATACAGTCTAGTGGAGTAGACAACATATAAACAACTATGTATAAATACGATAATACAGGATAAATTAGAGACCATGACAAGAGTAAAGTATGAACTTTAAGGAAGACCGGAAAAGGTTTCTTGCAGAAGGCAGGATTTCAGCTGAGGCCCTTGGTCTGGGGAACCTGAATGAGGGAATGCTAAATGCGCTAAAAACTGACCTTTTGGTTAATCTTACACAGTACAGTGTTGAGAAAAGGGTATGCCTTTGCACCTGATGGGTTTGGGCTTTTGTATTACCATGACAGCTGTGGTTGTAATTGACCTAGCTGCATCCCTATAGGTGAGGACATGCAGCATCATACTTGGCATTATATCCTTGATGAGTTTTTGTTTATGTTTTGTAAAGGAAAGATTTGTTTTTGTTTTTTCCTTACAGGTGACCCAATCTCTACAAATCCTAACTTTGCGTCTAGAGCCCTATGAACATGTCCTAAAATATAGTTATCTAGCCATAGAAATCACATAATAATATTACTGCTGGTGGCACTGGTGGAAGTGGTAGGAGATGTCTCCTGAGGAAGAGGAGAAAGAGTGAAAAGTAAGACCATATCTAATTTAACCTTTCCTTCCTTGACTCACAATATGATTTTAAGACATAGACAGGTTGTGATCTGTGCTGGTGGAAGGAATACTCATGCCAGGCATTCTCTACACTGACAGAACCATAGATCTTGCACATATTTGTATATACTTTGATACTTGTTGACTTTAGTGCAAAGATGGGCACAGAAAAAGACAAAAACAATATGCCTTAAAAATGGTTTGAAATAAAAAATGGGAGAAGTTGAAGACTTGCCCACAAGGAACCTCATGTCTATATGTAATGAATACTTTGTTTAAGAAAAAAATGAGAAACACTGGGCTTAGGAAGGATCAAACAGCAAAAATGAAATTATATTATATATTATATAATTATATATGCTACATATATAATTATATAATAAATAAGAATATAATTAATTCTATATTAACAGATAGAAAATAAATAGTTAATATTGTAAAAATCATTACCAAAATAGTTGTTTAAAGTAAGATTACTTAATTGTAAGAACAAAGGAGGAAAATACAAAATTATTTTAAAAACCAGAAGAAAGATAGGAAATACAATTATAATAACTCCAATTTGACCTATTTAAGCTATTGACATAGAGAAACCAAAAGCGAATGGAAGAACAGACATTAATACAGATTATAACCATTTCCTAAAATAGTTTAATCTATGTAAATCAATTGATATAAGGGTGAAAGCAAAATACCTAGGAATGACATTAATTCCTGAACATTTTGTCTCCTTGCCAAATAGAGAAAACATAGCAGACAAGAATATCCACAGTTTGGAATATTAATGCATAGGTTAAATTTTATGGAAGAGGATAGAGAAAGATTGTGACCAGCATCACCTCATAAAACAATGAGAAGCAGTGAAAGGAAAAGCTGTTTTAAAGAAAGCTTGGTAGGAGACTTTACTGAGTAAGGTCAGGCTGAGGGCATTTATGGATAAAACTGAAAGATAACAGATTCAAAAACTGGAAAAGATGCTTAAATGTTTTCATTATTCTTTCCATCATCAAGGACAATAAATGTACTTTAATATTACAATCCTGATGAGCTTGTAGATGAAGTAGACATGACATTGAAAAAAAATAAAAACAAAAATGGGAAAAGCAATTGGATTAGACCAAGTATACACACAAAAGTATGCTTCCCCTTCATCCTATTCATCCAATCAGTTGCCAAATATTGCCTTTTCTGTGTCTGTAACATCTCCTTGGTCTCATCTCTTCTCTCCATTCATGCAACCTCTGTCTTCATTCATTCCCTGATACCTCTCACCTGGATTGTTTTACTGGCTTCTTAATTGGTGTTCCCATTTCAAGTCTCACCATTCTGCAGTTTGTCCTCCAAGTAACTACTAAAATGATTTTCCTTAAGTGCAGAACTGACTGTGTCACTCTCCTACTCAATAAACTTCAGTTGCTCCCTAGTACCTCTCAGATCAATATCTAAATATTTTGCTGAGCTTTTAAAGTCCTCCATAACCCGGCTCCAATGTCCCTAAACATTATTCCCTTTCCCTCTATTTGATCCTCAAACCTCTTCTTAGAATCTCTGACTTTCTTCAAGGCTCAGACCATGTACCACCTCCCACTGAAAGCTTTTCCTGATCCATCTGTTTGTTATTCTTCTGTTTCTTAACAAATGAGTGTGTATATGACTCTCTGTTTACATATTTTATTCTTTTACTCTCCCACCAGAATTTAAGTTCTTGAGGTTATGAACTACTTTTTGTTTCATCTTTGTATCCATTGCATTGTATAGTATCTTGCACATACTAGGCACTTACTGGCAGAATTGTATTGGATTATAAGCTATGTTATCATTTTTAAGAGTTTGCTCTCCCCACATTCCCCTTGCCCAGTTGTCCTGTTCAGGATCTCTATTTCCTGCCTCCCTAACTTGAGTTTTTCTTGGTTCTTGGTCCAGTTTTAAAAACTTCTGATAGTGGCTCTGGAAGTATGTATACACACACACGTGCATGCACACAAGCGTACACATACACACACATCCTGACAAACCAGATCTACAGTTTGTCTATCTAAATGTACATCATCCATTTGGGTTTTCATATGTGAATAGTTAGGCCAAATCTATTACATGATTATAGATTTCATTCCTCGCAATTTCAAGCATAGCAATGTTGTAGACCCTGTTGTAATCAGAATTATGATATGTGCAAAAATGAACTTCTGGAAGACCTAAAAATCTAATGGAAATGTCACTCCAATTTCAAATATTTTTTAATAACCTGCACTGAACTTTAATGAACACAAGTCCATCTTTCCTCTATTCAATATAACCTCTACACATCTGCCAAATTAATTCCCTCTTCCCCTCAAGTGAGGGCATCTTTCCTTCTCCTTGGTCCCAGGTACAAATATTCCTAAATCTGGCACTGATCATCTGCAAGAGCTTTATGCATCTTTGGCATACACAGTTCTCCCTGTTTTATATCTCAGTTGGTTTTAATAACTAGAGGGTCAGGAGTTATCTCTGTTATATATTTTAAGGAAACTTGTATGATTTTCATATAACCATGGGAGATACATTGCTGGAGAAGAGATGTTGAATCAGAATTTTTATTTACTGAATCAAATGTTATTTTATAGTCAATGAGTATAATTGAGTATTCTTTATGCCTTTCAGTCGATTGTACAATTATAACAAGGCAACAGAGATAATGTCGTTGAAAGACAAGAGAGGATTCTGACTTCTCCCCTGCTTAAGCCTCTGGAAGTCATTAGACTGTGACTGGTATAGTAACTCTCTCCCAGACCTGTTTGGGAGGGGAGACCTGAAATCTCATGAAAGGTGAGAAGTATATTAAAGTTCCCTAAGGGATAATCACCAAGAATTCTCCAAGTCTCATGCTGGCATAATAGAGAAAGAGATCCCAGACACACAGGATGAGAAGGCAAGGACTCTACTTCCTGTCCTGGAAATGACCTCTTCTTCCAAAGGAATTCAGCCATTCAAAAACCAGGATGGATGAGAAAAAAGGTAAAAGACTGGTAGGCTGAAACTTTTAAATAACGAGGATGGCTATCTATGGTTGTGACACCAAAAGTGGTGAACCACCTGCATCCTGATTCCTTAACTCACTCTGACCCTGGTGATCCTTTCCTTCATTTTTTACATCTCTAAGAGTTTGCTCATTTTCTGTATTTTGCCATGAGTAATCAAAAGGTAATCATTTCTCTAACATAGTTATTATGTATTTGTATACTTGAGAGATTAAAAATATTTAAGTGGGATTATGGTATAGTCCAACGTAAAAAAAAAAAAAGATAGAGAGACAGACAGAGACACAGAAAGAGACAGAAAAGAAAGAAGGAAGGAAGGAAGGAAAGAAGGAAGGAAGAAAGGAATGAAGGAAGGAAAGGAGGAAGGAAGGAAGAAAGGAAGGAAGGAAGGGAAGAAGGGAGGAAGGAAGAAAGGAAGGACGGCAGGAAGGAAGGAAAGAAAGAAGGGAGGAACGAAGGAAGGAAGGAAGTAAAGAAGGTAGGAAGGAAGGAAGGAAGGAAGGAAAGAAGGAAGGAAGGAAGGAAGGAAGGAAAGAAGGAAAGAAGGAAGGAAGGAAAGGAAGCAGGAAGGAAGGAAAGAAGGAAGGAAGGAAGGAAAGAAGGAAGGAAGGAAGGAAGGAAAA
>CM053594.1:142934137-142970341 GCA_028646575.1 Pseudocheirus occidentalis | reverse complement strand
AGAGAGAGAGAGAGAGAGAGAGAGAGAGAGAGAGAGAGAGAGAAAGAGAGAGAGAGAGAGAGAATATGAATCCTGGGATTTTTTTTCCCCTCAACCTGGAATACAAATCAAATCATATTATTATAGCTCCCCTCAAAAGAAAAAAAAATCCAATGAATCTGGACTATTTGTTGTTTTGTTGTGTCTGATTCTTTGAGACTCTATTTGGGGTTTTCTTGGCAAAGATACTGGACTGATACCTAGATATAAAATGAACCAACTATATTCTAGAGAGAGAAGGTTTTGGTAAGTAGAAGCAGGAGAAAACCTGTCTTGCCTGCGTTAAGTTTCTCTGTTGTCTTCTCTTCAGTGGGATCAAGTTTCCTGCCCTTCCCTTCCCCCCGGTTTGGAGTGAGGGTATTGACTAACAGAAGTCATGTCCGTGGAACCTGAAAGAAATAATTGGAAAACAGTGACTTCCCACAATGTTGTGGTTTCTCCCATGTTATGGTGATACCAGACTTCTGGGAGGTCCTGATGGCTACTCGTCAACATGCTAACATGCTTCTTGGCTCTCTTAAGATTTCAGTTTTCTCCTCCCCCACAGGACTGGGAAAGTATGGTCATATCAGTCACAGCAGTCTCAAGGCTCCATGAGTCCTGAGTGGGGGAGATGCCAGAAGCCTTTGTTTGACTATAGACATTGTCTCCAGAGCCCTGTTGCTCTATAAAGCTATAGTCTGTCTGGTTGGGGAGCATGCCTATAACCTCTGATACTGGGGAAGGCTGAGACTGGTGGACTGCTTAAGCTCACGAGTACTGATCTAAAATAGGGCCAAAGCTAATTAAAGGTTCACAATGAATCTAGTATCAAAATGGTACCTCCTTCCCCCTACCCCCAATGGGTGGCCACCAGACTTCTTAAGGAGGAATGAATCAGCCTAAGTTCAAAATAGAGCAGATCAAAATGCCTGTACTGATCAAGAGTGGGACCCATGATTTGGTAGCTGTATTTCTAGCCCGAGTGAGATAAGGAGACTCTATCTCAAAATGATAGACAGACAGATAGATAGATAGAGAGTCTACTGTAGAATATAATTTGTGAAAGTCTGCTTATTCTTTTCATCAAGGATGCCATATTCTTGTAACAATTTGTGGAGATGAGAAAGTAGGCATATTGGTCAAGTTACTGTTATTACCTCAGTCACCTTTTTCCTTTTTTTGTGTGTGTAAAAATAAGGTCTGAGATTTTTGTCAAGTTTTTTTTTAATCTTCCCCTCTTTTAAATTATTTTAGAACTGATTCATGAATA
Source organism: Pseudocheirus occidentalis (assembly GCA_028646575.1). Taxonomy (NCBI): domain Eukaryota; kingdom Metazoa; phylum Chordata; class Mammalia; order Diprotodontia; family Pseudocheiridae; genus Pseudocheirus; species Pseudocheirus occidentalis. The sequence goes on along the minus strand of CM053594.1, from coordinate 142,969,050 downwards.
TCCTCACATTCTTATCACTTCCAGAATGATTCTTCTCTGTTTATACTTAGTCTAGTCTAACTGCTTTTCCTGTCTTTGTTTCCTTCAACATTTCTGTTTCTTCACATACTAATCCAGGTAGGTGATGTTAATATTCACATGAGTTCCTCCATTATCATTAATGCTACAAGGAAATCATTTTTTAAAACTTTCATATATCTTTTTTTATATTTTCCCACTAATTTGTTGTCCTTCCAGTTTCACTCTTAAAAAGCTTTGGGATAACATTGTTTAATTGGGTTTTGGACAAGATTTTTGTAATCTTCGGGTTTTTTTCCCCTACACCACTTTTTACTATTTTATGAGTTAGTACTTTTTATAATCTTCCATAATATTCCTATATAAGATTTTATATATAATTTCCTATTCTAAACTAGTTTTGCCTTTGGCTGTCATATTCCTTTACCTAGCTAAGAAATAATATTTGTTATCAGAGGTGGTTTCTAGTTTTTCTGGTCTTATCATTTTGGGGGATTGATTTCTATCAGTTAAACTACTTTAGGAACTGGTGATATAATGAATGTCAATGTCAGTTCCTTTATCCATTTTCCAGCATCATCTTTGCTTAAGCAGGTTAAGTTGAAGATTCTCTAATTTCCTATCTTAACATTTCATTTTCTTCTTCTAGTTAGCTACCAAATTGTATGTTTCCCCCCACAATTTGGTGAACCAATGAGAACTGATTCCAAAAACAGTAAGCCATTTTTTCTTGTATGTTAAAATAGGAATCAGTTTCATTTTTTTGTGATGTTATTTGGTGCACAGCATATCCAGTGTCACCTGACTGTTTTTCTACATTTATTATGTTTCTGAAAGAATATGCCTCTGATTTAATGATGAAAATCAATGGAATAAAAAATATTTTGATACAATATGTAGCAATTTACTTTCAGACAGCTTCCCTAAAATTTATGTCTTCTTTAAAGTGAGGTATGTCTTCAGAAAACTTCAGGACAGAGGAAGAAAACTGAAGGATTTTCAGGCTATAAACCAAGTCATTGTTTTCTTTAAATAGTATTTAGAGTTTATCAAAGGGGAAACCACATTTGCCTCCCAACCTATGGCAAAAATCTTGACAGCTTAATATCCTGCCACCTATTGTCTATCCTCTTTTTATTTCCCTTAGGGCTCTAATTCCCCAAACAAATCCTCCTAGCAACCTAACAGCTCTCTTACTGTTGGCCATTATGCCTCTGATTGAGTTTTTCTCAGTTCTCTGTTTTTTTCAGAGTTACCAGAACAGACTTACAGAGGGAGGCAGAACCACACACTCTAATCACAACCGGAAAAGCACAACCCAGTCTCCATTGTTTCAATATCAGTTACTATATCTCATGGAAACCTTGTTCTTTGTTGTTCATTTTCAGACCACTTCTTGTTTCTGCTATGAGTTTTATGTGCTGCTCACCTTTCTTCAGTGGGAATAAAATGTGCTTTTATTTCTGAAGGGGTCAATGAGATTTTTCTCTTCCTGGTTCACTTGTTTATGAACAGAAAATGGCAGGTCAGGGACACACTCGGTAGAGATGCTGTTTAGATCTCTGCGTGAATGTATAGTCATATAATGGAAATGTGTAGGATAAAGAGGTATATGAAGGTAATAAACAAAGTAAGCAACTCAAATGAAAGACTGCAAATATCTCCTGCCCCTATTTGAATCTGAAAACATAGTTTCTCAGGGTTCCCCATTTTCTGGCACTCCACTTCTCAGTATGCTATAATGTGCATGAACCCCCTTTTCTTGTTCTCAATCTTAGTACATTACTTATATATCCCATAAAAGTGTTCTTCAATTGACTGTATGTTTTTAACACCTCAGAACTTAGAAAAATGCATCCATGTGTATACATGACATAATATTAGATCTTAAGTTCTTCAAGAAGATAAGGAGGCAGCTAGGTGGCAAAGTGAAGAGAGCACCAACCCTGAAGTCGGGAGGACCTGAGTTCAAATCTGGCATCAGTCACTTGACACTTCTTGCTGTGTGACCTTGGGCAAGTCACTTAACCTCAATTGCCTTACCTTCCTCCCTCAACCCCCCCCCCAAAAAGAATAGGGAAGATATAGTGACTTACGTGTATCACAGTATCCCCTGTAGAGAAGTGGCTGATGAATATTTTGGATGATGGTTGTGATGATGATGATAATGATCAATCAACCAATTAATAAGCACTTATTGAGGATCTACCATGTACTCCAGTACCATTGTACTGGATGCTGGGGACACGAGGGAAAAAAACTCAGTACATGCCCTCAAGGAGCTTACAATCTATTGAGAGAGCTATTTACATACAGGGTACATAAAAGATAAATCCAAGATAGTTTGGGAAGAGAAGGAAATGGTAGTTGGGGGAATCAGGAAAAGATTCATTCTTTTTTTTGTTTTGTTTTTTGTTTTTGCTTTTTGGAGGGCAGTTGGGGTTAAGTGACTTGCCTAAGGTCACACAGCTAGTAAGTTTTACGTATCTGGGGCTGGATTTGAACTCAGATCCTCCTGACTCCAGGGCCGGTGCTCTGTTCAACTTGAACTGATTCTTAAAGGAAGTGAGGGACTGTAAAAGATTCAGGCGAGGAAACAAAGCATTCCAGGTATGGGCAGCAGACAGTTACGTGATGAAGCAGAACACATATATAGAAGAATTAGAAGGCCAGTTTTGCTGGACCATAGAGCATACAAAGGGGAGTAATAAATAACGAGGTAGGAAAGACAGGTTTGGGTCAAGTTATGAAAGATTTTAAAAGCCAAATAGAGGAGTTTTTATTTTATCCTAAAGGAAATGGGGCCACTGAACAGGGTAATGGCCTGGTCAGCTTAGCACTTAAGGAAAATCACTTTGGCAAACTGGGTGGATGATAAATTGGAGGAGAGAGAAGGCTGGGGAGGGAGACCACTTAGGAGGCCATTGCAGTAGTGATGATGAAGTTAATGACTGTAGTGATGATGGCTGGAATACAGTCCTACAATTTTAGCATTGGAAGGGCCTTCAGAAGCCCTCTAGGCCAACCCTTGCTTAGAGCAGAAATCCTTGCCAAAGTATCCTTGATGAATGGTTGTACAGCCTCTGCTGTACAGCCCCAAGTGATGGAAAACTCAGTACCTACAGAGGCAAATCATTCTATTTTTGGATAGCTTTAATTACTAGTATAGCGCTGTCTTGGCGTTGCCAAGGAGATCAGAATGCTGGAGATGGATAGCCTGCTGGTTCAGGCAGAAATCACACTTAGCATTTCCCTTCTTGATCAGCCAGGGAATTGCCTTGGCGGGGCCAGGCTTTGACTCTCAAACTAGTCCCTGCCATTCTTAGGGATTTGGGAGTAGCAGGAACCAAGCAAGAAGCAAGGATGTGGGTTCTAGAAGAGTTCATGGAAGTGAAAGAGGGGGTTCAGCCACCACAAAAAGCAGCCAGACATGAGAAAGCATGACATGGGGAGAGTGGAAACCACAGAGGAAGCCACTTAAGCTTTGAACTTCCCAGTTCTGGAATCCAGGATTGGGGATGTGTGGGCCCATGAGGCTGCATGACTTCTGTCAGAATGGACACTGTGTGGCTGAAATCTCCTTGGGACTACTGGCTGTGATTTCTGGCAATGAATTCTCTATGCTACATGCTCTATTCTTTCTGGCAATGATTTTTCTATTTTTCTGTTCTCTAAAATATTTTCTATCCTCTATTTTCTCTCCTCCCTTTCTTCCTCTTTCTTCTAAGAAAGCATGTACTTATTTCCTGAAACGGCTCTGTTTCTTCAAAGCTTATTTACCCTTTTGTTTAATTTGTCTTTTAAACCAGGTAGTTTGATAAATATTGCCAACCATGACATTGCTTAACTCTGTGTGTCTGCTCAAATGCAGCAGAGAAGGACCATAAGGAAGCATCTAGGAAAGGAAATAAAGAGAGATTTACATCTGTGGCATTTTGTTAGAATGGTTTTCTGGATGGGGGTTCAGAGCTAAAGAGAGAAATAGAAAGAGACAAAGACAGAGACAGACAGAGACTTGGAGAGATAGACGGAGACATACAGACAATAAGAGTAAGACAGAGAGAGACAGAGAAATAAACAAAAGGAAAGAAAGTGAGAGACAAGTTATTGTTTTGTTTACAATTTCCAAAACAGAGGGAACACATTCCAGTATTTTTCTAACTAATGGTAGCTTTGTCTAAAGAAGGAATGTGACATCTGGCTTGGTACTGAAGGTGGAACTTTTGTTTGTTTTCCTTCCCATTCTTTCTTTTATGGTTTGAAAGTAAAAATACTCCTCCAGAAGCAGGCATTGACAAAGGAATCTTAGCTAAGAGAGAAAATCACAAAAGAAGAATAGTTCTATGAAATGAGGGGAATAAGTAAAAAGGAGTGAGTGCCCCTCTCATCAGTACAATATAGGAACACAATATCATACCACTAATAAACTAGGAAGATCATCCTTATATTAAGCACAAAAGACCTCCCTATAATTTCTGCCCATTGATTCTAGCATTCTTTCTGTTGGGGCCATACTGTTAAAATGAATCTTCCCTTCCCATACACATAAAATAGTCAAAGATGCATGTAAAGGGTGCTGGATTTAGAATCAGAGAATCTGAGGTCAAATCCTGTGTCTGGCATTTGCTGCTTGTGTGACTGTGGACAAGTCACTTAACTTACTTGGGCAAAGGGGTTGACTAAATGACTTCAAAGGTCCCTTTCATTGCTATACTCTATGATGTAATGGGAGGGGTAGAGTAAAGCACTTACAGGACAGATATTTCAAAAGATCACAACTCACTGTGGGAAAGGACCCTCCCCCATTCCTTAGACAGGGAGAAGATGGAGAAAAAAATCTTACATCATTTGGAATTGGTGTATGAGATCTTGCTGTAAAGAATCTGAACCAGAGCTAGAGTACAGTGCTCAATTTTTTGAACAAAGGAGATGGTGGGTCCAGAGAGGATTGTGAGAAGGAGCAGCACAATGGTGTCCAATGTCCAGAACCCAGCATGGCCAGAAGCTTCGCTCACTGGAGGCCGTTTGGCCATCAGGGACTGGACCAAGAGGTAATACTAAGCTTGATGAATGTTCCCCAGCAGTAGATTCCAGGCCGTAGAGAACTAATACTCTCTCTGTCTTTGTCTCTGTCTCTGTCTGTCTCTGTCTCTCTGTTTCTCTTCCACCCCTCTTCTCCCTCCTCCCCTATTCTCTATTTACTCCCCTCATCCATTTTTACATGGATGAACTAGACAAACAAGCTCCCCACCATTTTCTAGTTTCCTTTTCTCACCTCTACTCCCAGCTCCTACTGCTAACAATGGTAGCTATACTAATATCACAAATGTAATTTTCAAAGAGAAAGATTGCTGATTTTTCTTTATAATCAATGATCAAATGAGAAAATATTTGTGAAGCACTAGCACAGTATCTAACACATTGTAAAAGCTTAATAAATACTTGTTCCTTTCCCTTATAAATGAAGTTTGAAAAAAACTTGCCTGTGAGACTATCTTAACTTGCAATCAGTCTATACCAGGAATAGTTTATTATGTCTTACAGAGAATACAGCTAGAATCTGTTAGTTTTTCCTTGGTGGTCAAGGGAACACCTGGAAGTGAGACAATCTTATTACAATTCTTATAAATTATTTAATTCTTTAGGTTTCTTAAGAGTAGAGGAAGGCCTCCATATGGATCTGGGACAAATTATTTCCCCTATGATTAAAGAACCTCTTCCATTATCATCCTAACTGAGTAGAGCTCACTAGGACAAGTGAGCCCCTGGGGCTAAAGCCTCTCCTGCTTCTCAGATGTGGAAGAAGTGGGGGGTGGAGGGGGGTGGAGAGAAAGGTAGGAGGAGGCACTAGATTCCACCTCTGAGGCAGCAGGAGGTGTGACCTATGCTGATTTTGGTCCCAACCCCTTCAAGGTTGCTGGGAGAAGCAAGAAGCAGCTCAGCCAATCTACCTTGTATTCAACAGCAGAGACGATGTGACACTGAATCAGAAAACAGAACCACTTTTGCCATATAGCTGTCTATACCTTCCCCAATCCATCAGGTAACTCTGCAAGGCTCCACTTCACTTGAGCTTTGCAGACTTGGCCTTAGACAACCAAGAATATAGCTGATTGCAAACTTGGTATATAATGGAGAAAATAAAGATACCACTTACAGACTGATTTGGAAAAAGAAAAGATGTATTTACTTGCAGTTTATTATGTGGAATGTGACAGGCATACATTTGTGCTTTTTATTGAATGATGACTTACTACATACAGGAATTGGTGCAATTTGTAATGCAGATTATGTTTTTAAACAAAAAGAGGGTGCAAATACACTGATGACAGTCACGTGGCTTGTTCTGCACTTCTCAAAAATGGCTGGAGAGTGGGCGGAACGACAAATATACCCTAGTTGCACAAATGTAATTTCCAAAGAGAAAGATTCTGGGCAGCTTCCAACTCAGCCGGGTAGATTTAGACAGAAGAAAACCATGGCTAAGAAAATCTAAGTATCCTAAAATAGTATGAATTGGAGTAGGATAATTTGATTCACCCACATTAACTGCTGAAATGCCACAAGGCAGAGAAAAAAAATCCTGTCTAAGATCAGGATGTGGGCTGAAAGGAAACATATTGGATTTCTGTAAGGTTTGAAAAGTTTAGCACCTGGCAACTGGGTTTTACCTAGATGACCGAAGAAGAAATAAAAGAAAGGAAAGAGAAGTAGGAATTTTTTGTTCTCCAAAGAAGTGAAATTGTATGAGGTCCTGGCTTCTTCCCCATTCTTGAAGCAATAAGCTACATGACCTCATAAATTCCTGGGCACTGAGCCAGCTCCTGCCTTGAGATATGTGTGGTGTGTGTAATTCCTAGAGGCTGCAAACTGGGATTTCCTCCTGGAAAAGAGGATATGTGTATTTATGAGTGGGCGGGATTTGATCCATTTTTCTTCTAACCAATCACCAATTAATTTTCCTCTTCAAGTCCAGAACAATCATCAAATACAAAATTAAGCAAAACGATGTGAACCAGTATCAGAGGTCTGGTGGGCAATCATCTTTCTCCAAGCCACGAGTTGCTTTGAATTTACCATATAAGTGATTTCACCCAGTGACCCAGCTGGTAAGAAAAGAGGTCCATCTATGCTAATGATTCCTTCTTTAGCTGTCCATGAGTAATATGAAAGGGAATGTATGACTAAAGGTGGAACCCATGCTCAGATTTGAGAACAAGTGGAAAAACTTATTTTTTAATATTCTCATTTGCCCTGGGGAAAATCCAAAAAAGTCTGCAATGTGATTTTCAAATCTAGTTTTGTGGATTTCTTCTTACTGAAAAAAATATTTTTTTAAAATCTGTGCAGATGCTCTCAAGTGGGCAAAATAACTGACTTGAACGTTCTTAATCCCTGTCCTTCCCAGTTAGTAGGACCCTCTATCCCTAACTACTTTGCATTTATTTGCAGTTATTCTCTTTATGTTTATTCTGTGCATACTAATATATGTTAGTCCCCCCTCCTCCAACCCCCATTAGAATGTTGTCTTCTTGAAAGGAGTAACTATTTCATTCTTTAGGATTTCTAGTATCTAACACAATGCTTGGCACAAAGTAGGTGCTTAATAAACATGCTTCCTGATTGATTCTTTTTTTTTTTTTGGAGGCAGGGCAATCGGAGTTAAGTGACTTGCCCAATGTCACATGGCTAGTATGTTAAGTGTCTGAGGCTAGATTTGAACTCAGGTCCTCCTGACTCCAGGGCTGGTGCTCTATTCACTGTGCCACCTCGCCTCTCCTTCCTGATTGATTCTTTAAAACTTGTGCACTTTTTGTTCATTTTTAGGTCTTACCTTTCATTTTAAAAAAAGTTTTATTGTTATTTTTTGCTATTATATCATTTCTGGACATCTTGAAATATCTTGGAATCCCCCAGTGCCACCACTTTCCCACAAGAGGGACTTCCCTTATGATTCAGATAGTTTTAGCAAAACCAAATTAGGGCAACTACATCTGATAGCTGATGCCGCATTCTTCACTCATAGTCCTCCAGCTCTCCAAGGAAAGGAGCAAGGTGCATTTCTTCGTTTCTCCTCTAAGGTCTATTGGTCCTTACAGCTTTGTTTTGGCTTTCTCATTTTCATTATCGTACTCATGGTCTTGCCATTGATTTTGTACTTACTGAGATTTAGAAGTCTGGGTGAAGCAGTGCCATTTCCCCCAACCCTGATCCATAATTAGTCATAATTTTTCCTTTTGGAGATTGGACACAATTCCTATTGGCACACAAAGCTACATGTCCTATATGGAAACACATTGTTACCTCCCCATCAAAGTTCCAAAGCCAGCCCTGATCAAAAGTTACCCTTGACAGAGATTCCATTTAAGGCAAGAGTTAATATATGAAGAGAGAAAACATTGATCTCTTCAAATGAATATTGTGCAGCCTCGCACCAGCTTGCTGGCATTTGTGGTTTAGTTTTTCAAAGGTGATGAGGCAGCCGTGCTATTTTAGGCAGCACATCCCAGATTTCCTTGTCTTTGCTTTCACAGATCTGGTTTTTCACCCTTTTCTTCCAAAAGGAGGGCCTGCATTAACTGCCTGCTTTTGTGAGGCTTAAAAATCACCAGGTGTGGGGGTAAGAGGTTCTCAAAGGCTCCTTGTTCCCTGAGGGCCATCACACTAAATGGGAGATGATGATGATGATGATGATGATGAAGGTCTGCTTTCTGTAGCCAGTGAGGAACACATTCCGACATTTTGACTAAGGTTTGGCTTTTTTTTTAATTGCCAAGCACAATTCGAAGTGGGGAAAAATAGAAAGGTAGTGAGGTATTTGCTATCCCACCTTACCCCACCTCACCAACCCTGACTAGGCATCCAATTTAACCATGTCGACTTACAGGCAACTTTATCTAGCTCAGGCTTTGGTTTCGTGGACAGAGGAGGAGAGGACAAAGAACAAAGAATGTGAGTGGGTTCCTGGCAGTGACTTGTTCCACTTTAGAAGGAGTAGAATTATAGGTTTTAGAGCTTGAAGGTTCCCTAGAGGTTATCTAGTCGAATCCTTTCCTTTTACAAATGAGGAAACTGAATCTCAGAGGGATGGATCAAGTTACTCAAGGCAACACTTAACTGGGGTTTGAACCCAGATTTTCTGATTCCAAATAAAAGATGCTTCCCATTAAATCTTTAAAAGAGTGTTTAGTCATTTTTAGTCCTGTCTGACTCTTCATGACCCCATTTGGGGTTTTATTGACACAGATACTGGACTGGTTTGCCGTTTCCTTGTGCAGCTCATTTTACAGATGAGGAAACCCAGGCAAATAGGGTTAAGTGACTTGCCCAGGGTCACCCAGCTACTAAGTATCTGAAACCAGATTTGAACCCAGAAAGATGAGTCTTCATGACTCCAGGCTTCGTGCTGGATCCACTGTATTTATTATGCAGCTGCCCTCTCTTTAAAAGAGACCCAATAATGAACCAAAGGGTCATTCCCCTGTAATAGTGCTTTACATATTGTGAATCATCAATAAACATTTGTAAACAGAGTAGAATGGAAATGGAACTGGTAATACCACTGTTGATCTCTCTTACAGCCTACTGCTTGGTCAGTTTTATAATGACATCTATGAACGAAAACTCCCAGATGGCAGAGGCCACATTTCTGCGGTACCTCACTGCAGGAGTTCCATCTACCTACATTCAAAGGTGGAAAGAAGGTTTGCTTTCAGAAATTCCTTCTGCCAGGCCTGACCTGGAGCAATGAGGATCGATCTTTACATTCCTAAGACAGCAATATCCACCTGCTTCTCTCTGAACCTGATGTGTCTTTGTCGTTCCCTAGGTAAGGTCTTTTTGGTAGTCAGAAATGTGAACTCAGAGTGAGAGAGGGCTTTCTCCCACAGTGCTGAAATTTCATCCCTATAACAGACCTTCTTTCCTCCCTATACCATGGCCTCCCACATGAATGAATGAATTTATAAATGAATGAATGAAGCAAGCATTCATTAAGGGATTACTATGTGCTCAATCTTAGAAATTATAGACTTTAGAACTGAAGGGGCCCTGAGAGATTATCTAATTCAAACCTCTCATTTTACAAGAGGAGAAAACTGAATGCCATGAGGCAGAGAATAGGAAATATTAAAACAAAAGCAAAAATGGTCCCTGTCCTCAAGGAGCTTAGTGTAAAGGGGAAAATGACCCATACATGGGGTGGTGACCAGGGAAGAGCACTTTGAGCAGGAAATTTACCTGGATAGTGAGTTGGGCCACTCAGGAGTAGTGGCCCAACACACCCCATGCAGGAAATGAAGAACAAATGGGCTTTTAGGAAATAGTGTTGTGGGAAAGGCAGACACCAATCCACAGTGTGACTACCCTAGCTCTTTCACCTAGGCCCTGGACTTCCAGCTCCCAGTTCCTATTATTTTCTTCATTAATCTCTTCTCCTACACATCAGTGGATTGATTGATATACGCCATTACTGAGGTGTCTTTGCTTTTTCCTAGGGCAAGGGAGATGACTACTGCTCTGCCCTACTCCACTCTGACTCCCCCCATGCCTACCCTCCAGTCCCCTCCAAGGTCCAGATATTATTGCATTGATGAGGCCATGGCAGAACTGGCCAGACTTCCTGAGAGATGTTAGCCCACCCCTCCAGTGAAGCTGCATTATACTGGGATTACATGCATCAGAGGCTCACATGAAAACTACTATGACACAATGAAAATGAAAGCTGAAAGGAGTGAGCCCTGGTAGGATGCCAAGGCCTTCACAACCCCCAAGAGAGCTCCTCCCCAAGTACCACCTGCACCAGCAGTTGCTTAGCAATACTCTTTGGTGGTACTTTGCCTCACTGTTGGAACTGCAGTTAAGGCTCTGCCTATATAGTGAAAGAATTTGCAAAAAGGCAAATTTAAGTTTGAAGCAAGGAAACTCTAATAATTAGAACTTTCCAAACATGGAATGGGCTGCATCAGGACAGGATGGGCTCCTTTTTCTCAGCGTCTTCCAAAGAGAGACTGGATGACTGGTTGTCAAATGGTCCTCTATAATGGCTAACATTTACAAAACACTTCGTGGTTAGCGTAAGGATGCTGGAAAGTAGGCATTATCATTGTCCTCATTTTACAGATGAAGAAACTCAGATAGAATCCAGGTAACCTGCCTAGGATAGCAGTAAATGTCTGAGGCAGGATTTAAACTCAGATCTTCCAGACTATAAGACCCACATTCTGTCCACTGTACTATCTAGCTCTCTAGGTAACCCAGAGAGCTCTTGGCTACCTACTCATAAAAAAGAGTAAGGACATTGGGCAAATTCCCTTCATCCTTGGACTGGAGTACTTTACTAGTACTAACTCCGTTTTGCTAATTCCTCTGCTCTGACTTCAAGTCCCAACTAAAACCCCACCTTCTATAGGAAGCCTTTCCTAACCCCTCTTAATTGCAATGCCTTCCCTCCTTTAATTATTTCCTATTTATCACATGCTTTGCTTTCTCTGTATATTTTTGTTTATATGTTGTCTCCTCCCTTGGATTGTAAGCTCCTTGAAGGCCGGGATTATCTTTTGCCTCTTTTTGTATCCTCAGTTCTTAGCAAAGTGCTTGGCACATAGTAGGTACTTATTAATAAGTGTTTGGGATTTAGATTTAGACACAGTGGATAGAATGTCCTGGAGTCAGGAGGACCTGAGTTCAAATGTGGCTTTAGCTGTGTGACCCTGGACGAATCACTTAACCCTATTTTCCTCAACTATAAAATGAGCTGGAGAGGGAAATAGAAAACCACTCTAGTATCTTTGCCAAGAAAATCCCAAATGAGGTCACAAAGAGTTAGAAACGACTGAAGAACAGCAACAAAATAAATGTTTATTGAATGGATTTCTTGTATCTGGGCCTCTCTAACCTAGATTAGGAACTACAAAATCTTTCTTCCCCTGCTTACTTCATGTTTGAATTAGCAGTACCACCTGATTGTTCTATCCCTCCAGAATTTAGCCTCCTGTCTGCTTGAGGTATCTGAGATGACTGTGGCATGGTGGGAAAAGTAATAGATGTATCATCAGACAACCCAGTTTTGAATCCTATCTCTGCTCCTTACTGCTTGGGTGAAGCTATGGGAAAGCTGCTGAGCTTCTCTGGGCCTAATTTACTTGCCTTTAAAATGAAGGAATTTGCCCTGCCTGACTGCAAAGGTCCATTCCAGTCTTAAATTTCATGGCCCCTTCTGCCCTCTGCAAATCAGACCTCTTTTGTTGATACCCATAATTAAGCATGACAACCGATCTGTTTCTAGGAGAACTTAAAAAAAGCCAGACAAATGATTTTGTCAGAGCAGAGAAAACTGTCTGTGTGAAAACTCCCTTCACTGATGCAGGCTGAAACCCATCCATAGTTAATAATCTTCCAGGATTGCTGGAGGCTCAGAGAGGGATTAGAAAACTTTCCAGTGGTCACCCAGTTAGTATGTATCAAAGGCAGGACTTCAACCCTGGTCTTCCTGTCTCTTTGATCCTACCCTTTTTATCTATGACGATATTCTGCCTCTCCACCAGAAAAAAACATTATTTAAAAGATGACCTTTTATTTTAGCCTTATCCAGACCATGACATGCAGTTAGATGAACAGTGCATAGAGTTGGTCCCTTTGGTACATATGTCTTGTGCATTTTTTAAAAATGCAATTTTCAAACTCTTTCCTTCCCCTTCTCTCCCACACATTAGGATGACAAGGAAAACATCTCTTGCAAAGACATTGGCCCTGGACAATGAGCTGGGTCTAGAACTGAAAAAGTTCTGGACAGTTTTTGAGAAATTGCTCAGTGTATTTAATAATTCTCAAGATACCAGCTTAATTTTATTTAATTAATTAGTAAATAGTTATTAAATCTTCTCTCTGCACACAGCACTGTATTGGGCACCATGGGGGAATAAAACAAACTTATAAGATATGGACCCAGCCCCACAAGGAGCTTATAATGGAGTTGGAATAACAGGACATATGAAATCAGGAGTGATATCATGTAGCACATAATTAAGTACCAAATTGTGTGATGCAGACAATAAATATTTTGTTGATTTTTTTTTTGCTGCAAAGTTCTAGCCACTTTATTCCCTAAACTTCTCTTTGCAACATTTTCTTTAAGTGAAGTTTTCTTTGCGGAAATTCTGTATGACAGTATATGCATTTTAAACCCATTGTTACCTATTAACATTTTATATTAATAGATCATGACATTGGAAATCATTAGGAGCCAAAATGGGTTCACCAAAAATATGGTGTATTAAACCAGCCTCATTTCTTTTTCTGAAAGACTTGCTAGGTTTCAGTAAGGAGCACTGCATAAATATAGTATATTAGAATTTCAATGGGCAGCTAGGTGGTAATTGTAGGCCTGTAGTCAGGAAGACCTGAATTCAAATCTCGCCTCAGATACTTACTAGCTGTATGACCGTGGGCAAGTTACCTAACCTTGTTTGCCTCAGTTTCCTCATATGTAAAATAAGCTGGAGAAGGAAATGGAAAACTACTCGAGCATCTCTGCCAAGAAAATTCCAAATGGGGTCACAGAGAACTGGACACAACTGAAAATGACTGAACAATGATAACAATAAGGATTTCAGCAAGAACTTTGGTGTCTTTTATGTTATCCATTCAGGCACCAAAGTGATTTTTTTTTCGAAGTGATTTTCTTAAAGCCCAAGGCCAACCATGTCCCCTCCCTACTCAGTAAACTCCAGTGGCTCCCATTATCTCCAGGATCAAATACAAAATCATCTGTTTGGCATGCAAAGCCCTTCATAACCAGCCCTTGCTCGCTTCACACATAGCTTTCCAGTCTGCTTACACCTTCCTCCTTGTCACATACTCTTTGATCCAATGGCATTGGCCAAGGATCCTAGTATTTCAACAAACAAGACTCTTCACCTCTTAGCTCCAAGCATAACTGAGCATAAATTACTTCTGCATGAACTATGTGATGCCTTGTCACTATCATTCTCTCCCTCTCTTCTTCCATTCTTATTCTACCCCCCTTTTTAGAGGCAGTACGTTGTAACAGAAAGAACATTTGGGATCGGATGACCTGAGTTTGGAGCCTGAGGAGTCATTTTCAACCTAGAGAGAGTTCTCTAGTGACATGTCACAGGGTTTTGTCCTCAGCCTTGTTTTGTTCAACGTTTTTATTAATGACTTGGATGCAAAATAGATGGTTTGCTTATCAAATGTATACATGACTTGAAATGGAGAATGATAGTGTGTTCTTTTAATGATGGAAGTGGTATCTAAGGGGAACATAACAAGCTAAGATTCTGGGCCAAATCTAACAAGACGAGGTTGGGTGTCTATAAATGTCAAGTCCTGTATTTGGGTTCAAAAAACTAATTGCACAAGTATAGGAGGGAAAAATATGACTAGAGAGAAATTCATGCTTAAAAGAAAGCTTGAAAGTTTTAGTTGACTATAAATTTTGTTATTCTTCAGTCATGTCTGACTCTTCATGACCCTGTTTGGAGTTTTCTTGGCAAAAATACTAGAGTCGTTTGCCATTTCCTTCCCCATCCACAGATGGAGAACTGAGGCAAACAGGATTAAATGATTAGACCAGAGTCATACAGCTATTAGGTGTGTGAGGTCAAATTTGAATTCGAATCTTCCTGACTGCAGGCCTGACTCTTTATCCACTGTACCACCTAGCTACTCAACTGTAAACTTAGCATGAGTCGAAAGTGCAATATAGTTGACAACAAAACTGATGTGATCTAATTATTAATTAATAGAAATATACTATACAGAGGACATGATGCAAAAGACACTACTGAAGATTTGTTGTTGTTCAATTGTTTTCAGTCATGTCCAAATCTCTATGATCCCATGTGGGTTTTTCTTGGAAAAGATACTGCATAAAGATACATTTCATTCTCCAGTCATTTTACAGATGAGGAAATAGAGGCAAATAAGGCAAAGTGACTTGCCCAGGGTCACACAGCTAGTGAGTGTCTGAGACCAGATAGGAACTCAGGAAGATAAGTCTTCACAACTCCAGGTCCAGCACTCTATCCATAATGCTATCCAGCTGTCCATCATCCCAGATACATACAATTAGAATGAGATGAGCTGATTGTGTGCTGAGAAGAAAGAATAACATATGAAGGACTCTAAAGAAAGGCCACTGACAATTTGTGGAGCCCCCCTGCCATAGGAGGATTTCTTGGAGGTCATGGACAAGGGTCACCTAGGAAAACTGTAGTTGGTTTGTGACCTGCACTGTAGGAAGTAAGTCTCCTTATATAAACCTGCTTGCTGGACTATTTCAAGACAACAGAGCAGAGGCATGAACTAAAAAGAGTCATCAAAGTATGGAAAGCTCATAGGCTTAAGGTATCATCTTTCTCAGACATATATTTGTTTTAATAAGAGATTCTGCTTGGCTCAATGGAAAGAATCTCTGATGATGGAATTTCAGGCAATTTGAATGGTAGTAGGGGATATTTGGAGTCTGTAGGACCTGTTTGGAGCTCATGATATCACACCTTATCACCTACCCTCAAAGGTGCCCCAGAGCCTAACTAAATTAGAAGCAAAGGAAATCATACGAAAGGGGCTTCCTTTCTGTCCTTGCCAAAAGAATCCAGGCATTCATCAAAAGGAGGTAAGACCGGGACAATTCATTCTGAGGGAGCATTGGTCTAGTCAACACATTTGTTCCCTATGACCCACAGAGATGTCTAAACACGGAATTAATCACCGTTTGTTTTTACTGCAAAATGTTCTCTCTAGATGACTTTCCAAACAGCCTTTTGCAGCACTTTCTTCAACGGAAATATCATATGCAACTTTGCTGCACATGATAAATGGGGACAAGTGATCATTAATGAATTAGGTGGTCTTACATGTCATTGCTCTAGTTACATGTTTGTGAAGCTGATGTATGTATATGTGTTTGCATGTGTGTGTTTGTGTATATATATATACACACATTATATATATACTGTATATATAATCAGGATATGTTTATAATATTCAGGCATATGCTCATAAATATTCATGAGCCAATCCATACATAAATGAATAATTTAACTTACTTAACATCAACCAAAGTCTGTTTATAGCATTTCCTTTCAGTTCCAGTTGAGCATCACCTGATAAAGTTCTTCTAAACACCTTCTCTCAGCTAGTATCCTGTGAAGAAGGTGAACGAGCCTGATGGAACGAACAAAGCAGAAAGAAAGAAAAAAAAGAAGATAGTTTCCTGTTAGTCAGTCTCCTTCTTCCCCAGCACATGCAGCATGAGGGCTGAGCACTCTCTTCTGCTTGCTCCCATATGTTCCTAGTTTGAGTCTTCCCCACCTACACCGTCAGCTACTGTAAAAGATGAAGTCTCTCCCGTGGTCAAATAAGCACTGGTCTTGTTGGCTAATCTGGGTTTGAACTCCACCTCTGACACTTACTATCTGTGTCTGTAGATGAGTCACTTAATCTCTCTCTTCTCATCCTTCGTCTTCTCATCTATTAAATGGAAATAATGGTATTTGTCACAGGGTTATAGGATCATTGGTTTAGAAATAGAAGAGGCCTTAGAGATCATCTGGTCTAGGCATTCTTTTTATTGTTGTTGCTTTTTGGAGGGGAGAAGGTAGGGCAAGTGTCTGAGGCTGCATTTGAACTCAGGTCCTCCTGACTCCAGGGCTGGTACTCTATTCACTGTGCCACTTAGTCTAGGCATCCTTAACCTGGACTCCATAGGCCACAGGTTGTTCATGGATAAATTTCAGGGGATCTCTTAATGTGGATGAGAAAAAAATATATATGTATATGTATATATGTGTGTGTATGTATATATGTTTATGTATATGCACACATATATACATATGTGTATATATAATTTTTTCCCACTAACCTCTAACCAAAATTTATATTTCCTTCAATTATGAATGTACACAAACCATTATTCTGAAAATGGGTCCATAGGCTTCATCACATTTACAAAGAGATCTATAATACAGGAAAGATTAAGAACCCTTCATCTAATTAAGCTTTCTTCTTTCATAGATGAGGAAACTGAGGCATGGAGAGGTGAAGGGACTTGTCCAAAATCATTTGGGTGGTAAATAACAGAGTCAGAATTGCATGACTACCCTTAGGGTTGTTGTGAAGAAAACACTTTGTTGCCCTTCTGAAGAGGAAATATTTATGACTCAAAACCCAAAATACAATGAGCATCAAGAGATACTAAGTGAAGTCAAAGCAAAAACAACACTAGAAATTGGTACAGGCCGAAATCATCTGAAAAATCATTTTAGTTTTAGTTATTTCAGTTTGCTTTCTCAACCAAGTGGTGGGGTAGAGTAAGGTGGTGAATGGCATGGTCAATTCTTCTAGGTTGAGGTTTACAAAGTCCCTTTATCTTGATCTTTTTGTCTTTGGGAAAGTCTACATAAATCCATCTCTTTGAATATCCAATGAACATGAGGTCAAGAAGCCTGAGATTATATTGTCATATTAATGGAATCTGAGCAATAGCCTACAACCTTCCCCTCAAATACCACTAATAAACATCTGCTGAAGGACAAGTGGCCCCCATTTTATTCACTGGTCATGTGGTTGCTAGGGTGACTTCATAATCCTCTCTAAAGGATCAGATACATTCAATAGCTTTCTTAATGCCTAAAAACTGTTGCATTCACACACAATATGGTTATTTCAAAACCTAAAAATTTAGAAGTTGGGGAACGAATACATGTAACGGGGCCTGGTCTTGTAAAAAAAAAGCAAGAAAAAGCATGCAATATGATCTTTTTAGGTGCAAATCTTATTTAGGGTCAAAAATCAAGAAACATTAATCTATGGTCATTATTGAACGCATGACAATTGATGTACATAGACAACACCAGTAAGATAACTGAGGCATTTATATGGGAAAATAACATGTGAATGGCTAACTTTTATATAGCAGATTAAGGTTTATAAAGTATTGTATGTATGTTATAGCATTTGATCCTCACAACAACCCTGGGAGATGGATGTTGATTATCCCCATTTACAGATGGGAAAACTGAGGCAAGGAGAGGTTAAATAACTTGCCTGAGATCATAAGGTCTCTCCTCTTCAGTTTCCACTTCTATAAAATGAAGGGGTTAGATTAGAGCAATGGTGTCAAGTTCAATTAGAAATGGGTACCTAGGGTATTGTGTCTGAGGAAGGACTCAAATTCATGTCTTCTTGATTCTATATCCAGCATTCAATCATACCATCTAGCCACCACTCTTTTTTTAAAATTGACTTGTTTGTTTACTTTTAGTTTACAATATTCAGTTCCAGAATCACTTGAGTTTCAGATTTTTCTCCCCTTCCTCCCCACCCCCACCCCGCCGTGGTAGCCACCACTCTTAAAATATCTACCTATATATGCATACATGGGTAGCTAGGTGGTGTAGTGCATAGTGTGTTGGCCCAAGAGCCAGGAAGATCTAAGTTCAAATATGGCCTCAGACACTTACTAGCTGTGTCCCTCTGGGCAAATCTCTGCTTCTGTAAAATATGATTGAAAATGAAATTATAAACTACTTCCAGTAACCTTGCCACCAAAAAACTCTAAATGGGGTCACAAAGATTTGGACATGACTAGAATGATTGAACAGCAACAACATATACATACATCTCTATATATCTATGTCAATATATGCATGTATATATATATATGTGTGTGTATATATATATTAATTTATGTGCATTGTATATATCTACATCTATATTTATGTCTATGTCTTTGCCTATATGTCCATATCTACATCCACTGTGTATCCATATCCATTTATCTATGTCTGTGTCTATATCTATATATGTAAAACTTACTTTAGAGATGACCTAGTCCAGGGAAGTCAAGCTCATGGCCTGCAATACTATCAAGTGATGGCCTGAAGAAGATTAAAGTGTAATTGGGAAATGCTCAACAAAATAAATAAAATTATGACATAGATAGTTTTAATTTGTGATTTTGATAATACCATTTTGATATAATTGGTTTCCTGTATAGTCCTATATAATTTATTTTGTGCATTTAAGACTTTTTAAGGGGCCCATAGACTTCCTTTACCAGACTGCTCAAGGGGTCTGTGAAGGTCAAGAGACCTTGCCCTAGGTCACACAGGTAGTTAATGGTAGATGTTAATCCATTAGCTCTGACTTTCAACCATGCCATACTACCTCTGAAAAGAGGAATCAAGAGAGAGTGGAAGAAGAAAGGGAGAGAGTATGCTCAGTCTGAGACCAGCTGCCATGGACTCTTTTTTCCCTAGATGTTCCCTCTGAACTTCCTCTTTAGTTGCTTGGCAAAAGAGAAACCAGAGGGAGAAGAAAAGATCAAATGTGTTTTTAACTTGAACAATCCAGCTAATTGCCTCTATTCTCCATTTTCCTTAACATATGTAGACATTGTGATTAGCCTGTTTAATGTATGTAGACAGTGAACTTGTATTTATTAAGCTATATTAGTACAAGACAATGCTCAACAATTCCGTGTACGTCCTAATATCTTCATATCAATCAATACTGGGCACAATCTGGAAAAAGGAAACTAATTTAGATAGACAGTTCTATAGAGTCCCACTCCATGTAGAGCCAATGCAGTATTTACATTACCTACGATCATGATAAAGACTCTGGCTATAAGTATCGCATGATGTTTGATCACAAAATATACCAGATTCTACAGGTAGAGAACAGAATTGAAACATTTATTTAGACACCAGAAAACCGAATCCCCAAACCACTAAGCCAAATCCATCATAGTACCAAAGATATTCAGAAGCCATAATAATGGTGAAAGCCACAGCATCCTTCAGCCTTCCCACAAACCAACACAAGATCAATATTTACTCACAAAACTCTCTATCTCATTGCCTGAGCTCCTCTGTCCCCCACAGTCTGACTAGTTCTGAATACCAGCTTCCTGTGGGTTCTGCTTCCTTTCAGCAAAACTCCTCCCACCACAGGCTCCATGTGACTACATTCAGCCTATTAGGGAGCAGAGATTTCACATCAGGGAAGCTTCCTGTGGGCTCTGCTCTACCCTTTAGCAAATTCCTTGCACCCCAGGCTCCATGTGATTACATTCAGCCTATTAGAGGGCAGAGTTTACCTTCAAAGCAGGGGAGACTTTCAAACTCCCCCCTAGACCTATTAAGGGACAAAGAAGATCTTCAAATTCCCATTCCTATTACACTCTCCTTTGATCATAAAATTTTCAAGGATTTGGTTAAAGTGGACAGTATGTGTACAGAAGTCTGCTATATGTAGTCTGTATAAATTAGCAAAAATCTAGTAAATAAAACTTCCACCTAAGTTAAGCAGTCTAATTGAAATGGATATAGTCATATTCCCTATAAGATTACCCAACTTTATATATCATTTTGAAATAACATTATTAATATATTATAAGTAAACCCTATTATAAAATTGCAAAACCCCATCATTTGGCCTTTTCATCAAGAATGCTTGAAAGCCCTTTATTTCATTAGGTGGTCATTGTTTTTTTTCCCCAAAGGTGATTCTTGTTTGTAATCCTAGTTCCTTTCCCTTCTGAAACATCACATTCCATGCCCTCTGATACTTTATGGTAGAAGCTGCTGTATCTTGTGTTATTCTTCCTATGGCTCCACTATATTTGAATTTTTTTCTGGATGTTTATAGTATTTTATCCTTGACCTGACAACTTGGAAATTTGACTATAATATTCCTGGGAGTTTTCATTTTGGAAACTTTTTCAGGGAGTGATCAGTGGATTCTTTCCATTTCTATTTTGCCCTCAGATTTTAGAATATCAGAGCAGTTTTCCTTGAAAATTTCTTAAAATATGAGATCTAGGCTCTTTATTTGATCATGGCTTTCAGGTAATCCATTAATTCTTAAATTATCTCTCCTGGATCTATTTTCCAAGTTAGTTGTTTTTCTAATGGGTTATTTCACATTTTCTTCTATTTTACATCATTTTATTCTATTTTATAATTTCTTGATGTCTCATGGAATTATTAGCTCCCATTTGCACAATTTTAATTTTTAAGGAATTGTTTTCTTCAGTTAGTTTTTGTACTTGTCTTTCCATTTGGTCAATTCCACTTTTTAAGGAATTCTTTTCTTTAGTGAATTTTTGTATATCTTTTCCTAGGAAGTCAATTCTGTTTTTAAGAAATTTTTCTCTTCAGTAAATTTGTGTGTCTCTTTTATCATTTGGTCTATTCTGGTTTTTAAGGCATTATTTTCTTCATTATTTTTTGTTCCTCCTTTACCAAACTTTTGGCTCCTTTTTTCATGATTTTTTTTTGCATCACTCATTTCATTTCCCAATTTTATCTCTTTCTCTCTTATTTGATTTTCAAAATCTTTTTTGAGTTCTTCCAGAAATTCATTTTGGGCCTGAGATCAATTCACATTTTTCTTTGAGGCTTTGTATGTAGCAGTTTTGACTTTGCTGTCTTCTGAGTTCATTGATCTTTCCTGTCACCACAGTCACTTTCTATGCTCAAAGTGTTTTTTGTTGTTTCTTCCTCATTTCCCCAGACTATTTCTTGACTTTTAATTTTATATTAAAGTTGGGCTCTGCTCCTAGAGTGGAGTGGGTGCTATCCCAAGCTTTAGGCTTTTGGTACTGCTGTTTATAGAGCTAGTTCTGGGGGTCTGTAAGTTTTCATTTCTTCCCAGGTGGTATGATGTAAGGAGAGATGTGTTTACTACCCTTTCAGACTGGGCTCTAGTCTATGAGCAACCACAAGCACTCTTTTCTAATCTGGGACTGTGACCAGGGCTCCCTCTTCTTTGTAGCTACAAGCCCTAGTGTGCTAATTCTCCTCCTCACTCTGGGACTGTGACACCAGATCCACATATCTGCTATGCCACAGAGTCTTGTTCCCACTGTCAGCAACAGAATCCTTGCAATCTCTTTCTGACCAGTTGTCTGACCCCTTTACCATCTGTGGGCTAAGAACTCCAGAAATTGCTGCCACAACTGATTCAGTCTTCCTCAAGCCCTGTTGCTGGTTCACCCTACACATCTGCACAGGACTGCACTCTACTCTCATCCTGGTGCAACAGGCTCTTCCTGCCAACCATCTAGATTGCCTTGGGTTTGAAAATTGTTTTATTCCATCCTTTTGTGGTCTCTGCCACTCCAGAATTCATTTTAAAGTGTTATTTTAAAGTTTGGAGAGGAATTTTGGAGTGCCTAGGCCAGGCCCTGCCTTTTCTCTGTCCTGATAAAATCATTTTTCCAAACAAAAAAAAAACCACCAGTGATTATGGAACAAAGACTATTGTGTCCAAAGACCTGACCTGGTAGTCCTGACTCTGCTGGTTTCACAAGGCACCCATGGCCAGGACCGTTCTTGGTTCAATGATGTTGACATGGCCATCATTTTTTTGGTAGTCAGCATGGTTTTAGTTAAATGAAGTTATCTCTGAGATTCCATGTAGTTCTGACATCTTCTAAATTTGTAAATGTCAGACCCTCAAAGTCTCAGGGTTACACGTCCATCTTAGTTTCCTCCTTTTCAAAACTATTTTGCTGCTCAGATTGTGAGAGTCTAAAAGTAAGATATGATAGACATGTCATGGATATGGAAAATACCTGAACACGTGGCCTTTTAATGAGAGGCAGGCTGTTTGATAACATGACTTTGCATTTTTATGGAATTTTTCTCAGATGGAGGATTCAGAGACAGCGAGAAATGAGAGAGAGAAAGGGAGAAAGAGAGGAGATAGAGCAAGAGAAAGTGAAAGCAAAAAAGATTCAGAGAGAGGAACAGACATTAAAGGAGAAAAACAGAGAGAAGGAAGGAGGAAGGGAAAGAGAAAGAGGGGGAAGAGAGAAGGGAGAGAAGGACAGAGGGGGAGGTGGGGGAGAGAGAGAGGGAGAGAGAGAGAAAGAGAAAAAGAGAGAGAGAGAGAAGAAAAGAGGGAGAGAGAAAGACAGAAGAGAGAGAAGGGGAAGAGGAGGGAGAAAAACAGGAGAGAGACAGAGAAGGAGGAGAGAGAAAAAGAGGGGGGAGGAGGGAATGAAGAGGAGAGAGAGGAAGACAGAGACAGAGACACAGAGAAAGAGAAAGAAACAGAGAGAGAGTCTAATGTGTGGCATGGGATTTAGTTAGCTTTTAAATATGCAGTCTTGCTGTCCTAAAATATACCTGTGCCTGTGAGGCCGCTGTAGGTTCATTTGTTCATTTGGAAAGGTTGGCCTGATTTGCATGGTCTCTGAGAGACTTCCTGCAGGCTGCCACATGGGAATCTGTCCCCTTGTAGACACCTGCCCTCCAGCACAGAGCTGCTGCAGGGCAACAGGACAGTACATGTTACATCCATCAGTTGAGTTGATGGATAACATACTTTCCAGAATAAATAAATAACCAAGCAGAAAGGTACTGAAAGAAAAAAAATTACCCAGATACTGAGATTATAATATACATTATTTGAGCTTTTAGGCACTTAGGAGGCCTCAGGAAACCTTAAGAGAAAATTAATAATTACTGGAAAATAAGGCAAAATGATCTTACAAAAATTTCTAAACAACAATATCTCAACCCCCTTTCCCTCCACCCTCATCTCCTTCACCATCCAGTGACCTCCCTAAATGTATGTGTTTACTCTGGCACACAAGGAGTGTCTCCCAAAAACAAGAAAGGGAGGGGAAGTTGTCTAAAGGATTCTGGAAGAAGTATTGGACATATTTTAAGGAAATAAGTATCTTCAGTGTACGGAATCCCTGTGGATTATGCGAAATATTGTGGCAGAGTAGGAAGAGCACTAGATGGACAATCCCACATCTACAGCTGGCTATGTGACCATGAGCAAGTCACTTAAAGTCTCTGAGCCTCAGTTTTCAAACCTGTAAGATGGGAATGATAATAATTGAACCTGCATCTCAGGGCTGTTATGAAAATAAAATAATTTATGTGTATGTAAATAGCTTTGAAGATATGAAAGCACTATATAAATATCAACTATTATTATCATGCATTATTCAATTATATAGACTTAATAGTTACTAGTTACAAGGTGGGCAGCTGGGTGATGCTCGACCTGTAGTCAGGAGGTCCTGAGTTCAAATGTGGCCTCAGACACTTATTAAACTGTGTGACGCTGAGCAAGTCACTTAACCCTGTTTGCCTCAGTTTCCTTATCTGTGAAGGAGCTGGAGAAGGAAATGACCAACGACTTCGGTATCTTTGTGAAGAAAATCCCAAATGTGGTCACAAAGAGTCAGGATACAATTAAACAGTTGAACAACATGTGTGAGGTGCTACTGTAGGGTCTGGGTACACAGAGATGGTTCATATATGGCATGCAAATGTAGACCAGGTTCTACATTAACTTAAAATCTACAAATTCATGGAAAATACATATGCAAAAATATCAGTGTAGAAGGACGAGTAAGATTAAGTACAAAGGGGAGGTCTAAGCCAAAAGCTATGAGAAATATGAGGAAGGAGCTGCCATTTTCACCTAGTAAGGTCAAGGAAGGCTTCATGGAGGAGGCAGCACTTTGAGATTGACTTCTGAGATTGACTTCAATTGAAGGAAGAACTTCAATTGACGAATATTAGGAAGCAGGATTAGAAAGGAAAGAAAAGTGTCCATTTCAATCAAAGTGGTGCCCAGAGTAAAGGCAACAGGGTGGGAAATAATAAAGAGAGATGAAAATAGAAGCCAGAAAGTAGACCAATTAAATAATTTAAAAGGAATAATATTCCTCCAAGAGTCTACGGTGGGATGGGGAGGGGGGCAACAAGAAAAAAGAAAAAAAGCACAATAACTTTATTCTGTATTTGAAAGGAATGGCAAGTAGTACATAATAGAGTTGTAGTTTTATGTGTAATCATCTTTTTAATTATATTATGTTATAGAAATACTTGTTTCATTCTATAAGTTAAAAATTATTATTTTTCTTTTTTTTCTTTTTGGAGGGGGGAAGATAGGGCAGTTGGGCTTAAGTGACTTGCCCAATGTCACATGGCCAATGTGTGTTAAGTGTCTAAGGTCAGACTTGAACTCAGGTCCTCCAGGACCACTGCACTACCTAGCCACCCATATGTGTATATGTATATGTATGTGTATATGTATGTGTATATGTATGTGTATATGTATGTGTATATGTATATGTATATGTATGCGTATGCACATACGTTTATGTGTATGCGTGTATGTGTATGTATGTATGTGTGTATGTGTGTGTATGTGTATGTGTATGCGTGTATGTGTATATGTATATATTTTTTAAAGGAACATTTAGCATAAATGTTAGATCATGACACTCTTCTGCCCAAAAATCTTTCCTGGCTTCCATCTCCTACCAAATGAAGTTAAAAGGCAGTTTGTTATCTGGTGCCGCTTTTCCCAAGCATTTCATACGGCTCTCCTCCCTACATTCTAATCTTTCATAAGACTGGATTGTTATGTCCCCTGAACATTCTCTGTGCTTTCCCATACCCTTGCCTTTACTGTATGTTGCTTCTGATGCCTAGAAGATCTTCCCTTCCCCACTTTGGCTGGTGAATTTCTCCTCTCCCTGTAAAGCTCATTTTAAATACCCCCTCCTTTGTGGAAATACTTTTTTTTTTCTACTTTTATTCTCCAAGGAGGGAGGGAATAGATAAAGATAATACAGAAGTTTTGAGTTTGTAGGATCATAAATTTCTAACCCTAAGGCCATCTGGCCCATGCCTCTTTTTGACAGATGAGACAGAAAGAGGTTAAAGATACCTGCTGAGATCTCATAGCTAGTAAGTGTCTGAGGCAGGATTTGAATACAGGTCTTCTTGACTCCAACACCAATGGAGTCCACTATAGAAAAGTGGAGTTGAGGGTACTTCATTAGAAAACCTTAGATTTCTCAATAAATCAGAAGGCTGGGTCATCAGCTGGGTATGTGAGGATAGGGTTGGAATCTTGAGGAGATGAAAATACTTGAATAGGGAACCATGATAGATGAATAAGATTACTGAAGAAATGTTATCATCAATTTGTAGTGGGTAAAACTAACATGATTTGGGACAGGTAGGTGGCGCAGTGAATAGACCACCAGCCTGGTGTCAGGAGGACCTGAGTTCAAATCTAGCCTCAGAAACTTAACACTTACTAACCGTGTGACCTTGGGCAAGTCACTTAACCCCAACTGCCCTATCTTCCCCCCTCCAAAAAAAAGCAAAAAACAAAAACAAAAACAAAAAAGCTAACATGATTTCATGACTTTGTTCTGCAAATTCAACAACCTAGAAGCAAGAGGGGAGGAAATGGATGGGGAAGGGGAAGGAACAGGTTACATAGAGCTAGGTCACTAGATGATGCAGTGGACAGAGCACCAGACCTACAGTCAGGAACACCTGAGTCCAAATGCAGCCTCAGGCACTAGTAAGTGTCTACTAGTAAGTAGCTGTGTGACCCTAATGAAGTCACTTAGAATGTTTGCCTCAGTTTCCTCATCTATAAAATGAGCTGGAGGACACGGCAAATGGTTCTAGTATCTTTGCCAATAAAGCCTCAAATGAGGTCACACACAGAGTTAGACATGACTGAAAAATGCCTGAACAAGGACAAATGCTAGAAAGGATGTGGAATGCTCTGTCACCCCAAGGTGAGACTGGAAACTCTTTTGTCCTTAAAGTCTTACCTTCTTCTCCATTTAGAGGGAGAGAGTTATAGGCTTGGAAATGTCCCCAACTAAAGAGCTGTAGAGTCAACTTGGAGTTACTCTGGGTTTGCAAAATTAAAATAATAGTCACAGGCACTACATAACTCTTCCCAACTGTTTTATAAAATTTAGTTGACTCTGTCTCAGGGGTTCTTAATCTGGGGTCTGTTAATTTAGTTGTTGTTGTTTTATTTTGATAAATGTATTTCAACATATTGACTGCCGTCGTAATCCTATGTGTGCTATTTTGTGCGTTTAAAAATTCAGAGAAGAGGTTAATAGACTACCAAGCTACAAGAATACACAGCACAAAAAATGGTTAAGAACTTCTAGCCTAGAAGTTAACATGCCCAAGATCCAGAAAAGATCCCATGAGGGTCACCTAGCTTCCTGCTCATGAGAAGGTCTAAGTGTTGGAGGGTAGTCTAGCACTGGAGAAAGAACAGTAGCTTTGAAGTCAGAGGACTCAGGTTCAGTTCCTTTTTCTGATGTTTACTATTTATGTAACCTTGTGATCAACCTCTCTAAGCCTCAGTTTCCTTATGTGTAAAAAAAAGCACATGTAGTTGGAATGGATGATCTCTACACCTGTGGTCCTTGTGACCCAGTCCCTTGAACTTGTGCTGGCCTTCAGAAGTGTTCAAATGTGCCTCTGCCAGCAGGTGGTGCTGTTTGACAACAGAGAAAATGCCACCACCAATTGCTTTGCTGAGGAAGGCTCCAACCATACAGGACCAATATTGATTTAGTGAGACTTTCTTCTTCTAAAGCACCATTTCCCTAACTAATTTGACTACAAAACACACTAAGCCCTAAAATAAATCAACAAACCCACTAGTGCTGCCCTAGGGGCCTTTTATAAAGGGTAAAGAATATCCCTGGGGTAAGGGATCAGGGAGAGATGTTTGGGGGCAAAATAGAGAAAATTAAATTTAGAATCATTTCATCTCAATTGCCTTCATGTATTTTTTTCCTACATGCATATTTCATATTCAGAGTTTTTGAGGGAAGAATATTGCCTGCATTGCCACTTTTTTTGGATCCTTGCTTCAGAACAGCAGGAGTCTGCAAAATAGGGTTATGTCTTGAGGCCTTGCTCTTGGCAGCCTATACTCCTAGAATCATCACGTGGGGCACTAGCCCCACCTCTTTAAACTAAGTTGGAGGCCTTGCTTTGATTCGACTTCAATCAAGCTTAATTTTAGTGTTTACTTTATTAGCCTTGTTAGCTCACCTGGCACAGGTACTGAGAGTACAAAGTCACCCAGTGTGCTGGAGGTAATGCCCTGTTTAATTCAGAACTGTGTTGTTGCCTTTATCTCTCTCTCTCTCTCTCTCTCTCTCTCTCTCTCTCTCTCTCTCTCTCTCTCTCTCTCTCTCTCTCTCTTTCTCTCTCTCTCTCTTTCTTTCTCTCTCTCTCTCTCCTTCCCTCTCTTTCTCTCTCTCCCTCCTGCTCTCTCTGTCTCTGTCTCTGTCTCTGTCTCTCTTCCTCTCCCCACCCCCCAGTTTAGCAGTTCCTTCCACAGAACTGGAAGTTCTAGGGGTAACCATTAAGTTCTTATGACTGTCACCTAATCACCAATGTTCTCTTTCTCAAGACAACTAAACAAAAAGTGCCCATACTTTCTTAGAAAGGTAAATGCTTAACTACAAGTAATATGTTTTTGGTAGTTCTGAGAAATTAATTATGTGATTAGAACAAATGCTTTATGGGGGGGAGAATGACCTCTAGCCAAATCCCATATCTATAAAACACTTTATGCCTTGTATCTACATCTGCCTAATAACCCTTCAAAGTAGATAATGTTTTGTCTTCATTTTACAAATGAGAAAACTGAGATTTAAATAGGGTGAGTGACTTGTACATCTTTGGTAAGTGGGAGGGCTGGGACTTAAATCTGCATTTCCTGTTTCGGTCTCTCCGTTTTACTCCAGGATACCTCACTACTAGTACTGTTGTTATTGTTCAGCCATTTCTCAGTGTGACCCCCCCTTTGGGGTTTTCTTGGCAAGAATACTAGAGTGGTTTGCCATTTCCTTCTCCAGCTCATTTTAAATGTGAGGAAACAAGCAAGCAGTGTTAAGTGTCTCCCTCAGGTTCTCACAGTCAGTAAGTGTCTGAGGTCAGGTCTGAACTTGGGGACATGAGTCTCCCTGATTACGGGTCCATCACTCTATCCAATGCGCCTCCTAATTACCCCCCACTAGTGCTACTTTTTGAAAATATGCAAACGATATTGGAAAGTCACAGGGTGCCTAATATAATACAGGAACTGGTGTTCAATAAATGCTTAAAGATTAAGATCTGAAGGTTTTGATGGATTGTAAGCTCAATATGGATCAACAGTGTGATGTGGTAGCCAATGAAATAAAGAAAGATGGTAGGAAAGAAAGAAAGGAAAGCTATCTTGGGCTACATTAAGAGAAACACGGCTTCCAGGAATCAGGAAGTGAGGGTTTGTAGTATTGCATTCCCTTCTGGACTCTTCATTTTAGGAAGATACTGATCGATGCTTGAAAAGAAGGCAAATGGGATGCTGAAAGGCCTCAGATTCCTGCCATAAGAGGCTTAACTGAGGGAGCTGGGGATGCTTAGCTTAGAAGGAAGAAGGGAAGGAAGCAAACATTTATTAGGTGCCTACTATGTACAAGGTAGGCCGCTAGAGTGCACAGTGGACAGAGTTATGGGCCTGGAGTCAAGAACACTCATCTTCCTAAGTTCAAATCCAGCATCAGACGCTTACTAGTTGGGTGACCCTGGATGAATCACTTAACCCTGTTTGCCTCAGTTTCCTCATCTGTAAAATGAGCTGGAGAAGGAAATGGCAAACCACTCTAGAATCCTTACTAAGAATCAGACATGACTGAAAAATGATTCAACCACAATTAAAAAAAATGTACTAGGAACTAACTGTGCTAAGAGCTTTACAAATGTTATCTCATTCGATCCTCACAACAACCCCAGGAGGGGGGTTCTATTGTTACCCCACTTTACATTTGAGGAAACTGAGGCAGACAGAAGTTAAAATGAGTTGGTCAAGGTCACACCTCTAGATAAATGTCCAAGGCTTTGATCTTGAGTCTTTCTGACTCTGAATGTCCGTCATGTGCAAGAGGACTTAGAACTGTAATGTTTGTCCTAGAAGGGCAGAACTAGGAGCAAGGGGCGGGAACCGAAAGGAGGCAAATTTAGGCTTGATATTAAAAAAAATCAACTTCATAGTACTTAGAGTTGTTAAAAAACATAGTATCTTTCTTTAGGTATTAATAGTTTCTTCCTCACTGGGAACCTCAGGCAGAAGTTGCCGATAAAGAGAATCTATGTTTTTTTGGAGAAAGCATATTAATATAATGCTTCGTAATTCTGATCACTTGGCATTTATTTCCTTTTTTCTTCCTTTTTTCTTTCTTCCTTTCCCTTCCTTCCTTCTTTCCTCCTCTTTCTTTCTTCCTTCCTTCCTTTTTTCTTTCCTCCCTTCTTTCCTTCCTTCCTTCCTTCCTTCCTTCTTTCCTTCCTTCCTTCCTTCCTTCCTTCCTTCCTTCCTTCCTTCCTTCCTTCCTTCCTTCCTGTCTGCCTTCTTGCCTTCCTGCAAGCTTGCCTGCCTTCATTCCTTCCTTCCTGCCTTCCTATCTAGATTGGGAATCTCTGGATTGGGTCTTCTGATATCACCTAGACCCTCTATTCCCCATGGACTCACAATGTTGGCACTTGATTTAGTATGGATACCTGATCAGCTTTAGCCTTACTGTATCTCAGAACTCAAAAGCTTAAGCAATCCAGCAGTCCCAGCCTACCACAGCATCAGTGACTACAGGCATGTGCCACCATGTCTGGATATCCCTCTATATATGTTAGTTAATACCGTCAGTTGTTTGCTTGACAGATGCTGAAATCCTTTCAAAGTACAGTAACGATATGCACTCTTCCAAAAAGGAATAGTTGCAAGTAATTTTGTAGAACTTCTTACAATGATAAGTCCTGCCAAGGTAAATGTTGCTTAGTTTCCATGTACAATTTAGAGCTCATTCCAGCACATGCAGATCATACTTCTGGTCAGGGTCCTACAGCCGAGGGGAATAACAGAGTACGGTGCAGGATTACTTTTATTTTCTTAAGTACAGCTGAAACAAGAAAGTTCAATTTGGGGTTTGGTAGAGAATAGTCTTAGGAATTTGAATTTACCCCAGACCATGTGCCCAATGTTATAAAAGTCTGGCATTTCCTTGCCCTTTTATGTCCTACATACAACTTGATATTGAATTAAAATAATTAACAATGCTTTTAGTGTTAACTAACCTCAAGGCTTAAAGACAGTCAACAAGCATTTATTTAGAGACTGACACACCATTTTATTGTTGTAAATGAATGAGCAAATAAATGAATTCACTCACTACTGTTCTAGGAACTGTTGGGGTTCTGATTGAAGTGTGAAATGATGTCCCTGCCTTAAAGGAGCTTATCATTTGGGGAATTAGGGTAAGTGTGATAAAACTTGGAAAACAAAGCAGGAGAATTTATAAATTAGTAACATGGACTTGTTCAGAGAGGGAAGAGAACATTATGGATCAAAGGTCCAGCAGCCTTTTGTCAGTCTGGCTCTGTGTTTTCTTTTTCTGGAATGACGTAATAATAAATTCTTATCCCCCAACACTATAGATGATCCTTTTTAATCATATGGTGGAAATTATAGCTGGTATTTATGCAATGATTTAAGGTTTACAAAGCACATATATGTTATCTCATTTGTTTCTTACAACAGTCCTGGGAGGTAGGTGCTTCTATTATTCATTCCTGTTTCAGAGCTGGAGAAACTGAGATAGAGGTTGAGACTTGCTTTGGGTCATGTAGTTAGTAAGTGAGGTAGGATCCTAAGTCTTTCTGACTTAGCAACTGGCATTAGAGAATCCGGTTCAAATACCACCTCTAAAGATCTGTACTCCTCTGATTTGGGGACTCTCAGTACTGCTGATAGGCCCAAGAATCCCTTAGGGAGACAGGTTCTCTCCCCATAGGGACACAGGTTCACTGTCTTTGAATGGGGGAAAGAAATCCCTACACCAGAAGCTTCCTACACTGATTAAATCAAATGTCCTATAAAGAAAAAGAAAACATCCACATATCTGAACCTGTAGAGTTGTGTGGGTAGAGCACAGGCCACACTTATCAATAGATGTGGTGGTGGTGGTGGCAGCCATGTGATGCAGTGGATAGAGCACCAGAATGGGCATCAGGGAAACTTATCTTTCTCCTAAGTTCAAATCTGGCTTTAGACACTCACTATTTATGTGACCCTGTGCAAGTGATTTAACCTTGTTTGCCTCAGTTTCCTCATCTGTAAAATGAGCTGGAGAAGGAAATGGCAAAACCCTCCAGTATCTTTGCCAAGAAAACCCCAAATGGGGTCAGGAAGAGTCAGACAAGACTAAAACAAATGAACAACAACAGTAACAGATGAACAAATGTTATCGATGTCATAATATAATTCATATTAATTCACATATATGATATATCATATTTATTATATGATATTATGATTCATGTAATTCAATTATAATTAGAATTCAATGTTATCATGTAATTCAATAAAACATTTGTTTGCCAATTGTTTCATTTTGTCTTTGGTTCCTGAGTATCTGCCACAGACTGCTAGTATGTAGTAGGCACTTAATAAATGTTTCTTGATTGATAGGTTGAGTTGATTGGTAGTAGGCACTCTACTAGGAGTTAGAGATAAAAAAGACAAAAAGGAAACAGTCATTCCATGTTCCCATTAAATCCCACTTGGTGGGTGGGAGGAGAGGATGGCAGGAATGCAGGTAAGTATAATGCAGATTCAGGAGTGAAGGACAGAGAGGCCAAGATCAAGCAGCTTCCTAGGAACACTGAAGGGTGATGAGAAGGTCTTCATCTCAGGGGAGTGGCTCAGGGAAGGGTGCATTGGAGTAGATTCCTCAAGGGAATGGTCAAAAAAAGGTACAGATTGGAGGTAAGAGATCATTTTAGAAGGGGTAGAACCAAGATGACAGAATAGAAACGGGATTTCCCCATGACTCCAGCTTCCACCTCATCCAATACATGTCAAAAATGACTCTAAACAAATTTTAGAGCTACAGAACCCACAAAGTGACAGAGAGAAACAGATCTCCCACTGAAGGCAGTTTGGCAGACCAGTAGGAAGGGGTATCACATCAGACTGGGAGCTGAGCCCAACCCCACATGAGTGATTTTGGCCCCAAGGTAGCCCCGATCAACAGCAGCTAAAGCAAACTTCAGGAGAGTGAAGCACCAGCAGTTGTGGTGGTTTCCATACTTCTCAACCCATAAATGACAAAGACAAAATAAAAGGTCAGTGTGGAACTCTGGCCCCTACCCCCTGAGCAAGAAGTGGCAGAGGCACAATGGGTGCCTCAGGAGCTCCTAGCCTATAGATTATAGGGGGACCAAGTGACCACCGAGAGGGTAATTGCTCTTCCCTTGACCTGCTTGGATCTGGATCACAGTCTTGGATGGAGGTCCTGGGATATGTGACCAGGTGCCAGAGCCTGATAGAGGGGGGACACCCTACTAATTGCTCTGGCAGCTGCAAAACCCCAGAAATTTGGAACAAAGCTCTTTCCATTCTGAAAGCAGAGTTCTAGTGTGGCAAAGAGTTCAAAAGTCAAGTAATTGACTGGCCACATGAGCAAGCAGAGGAAAATCAATGCTACCATAGATTCCTTTTCTGGGGACAAAAAGGATCAAATCATGGAATGAGAAGAAGACAATGAAGTCAGAACTCCTGCATCAAAAGCTTCTAAGAAAAATATGAATTGGTTACAAGCCATGGAGGAGCTCAAGAAGGATTTTGAAAATTAAGTAAGAGAAGTGGAGGAAAAATTGGGAAGAGAAATGAGAATGATGCAATAAAATCAAGAAAAGTGAGTCAAAAGGAGAAAATAACACCTTAAAAATAGACTAACTCAAATGGCAAAAGAGGCCCAAAAAGCCAATGAGGAGAAGAATGCCTTAAAAAGCCAAATTTGCCAGATTGAAAAAGAATTTCAAAAACTTGCTGAAGAGAATAATTCATTCTGAATTAGACTGGAGCAAATGGAAGCTAATTACTTTATGAGAAATCAAGATACTATGAAAAAGATCCAGACAAATGAAAGGATAGAAGGCAATGTGAAATATCTCTTTGGGAAAAAAACACTGACCTGAAATATAAATCCAGGAGAGATAATTTAAAAATTATTGGACTATCTGAAAGCCATGATAAAAAAAGAGCCTAGACACCATCTTTCAAGAAATTATCAAGCAAAACTACCCTGATATTCTAGAACCAAAGGGCAAAATAGAAACTGAAAGAATTCACCAACAGCCTCTTGAAAAAGATCCCAAAAACAAAACTCCTAGGAATATTATAGCCAAATTCCAGAGTTCCCAGGTCAAGGAGAAAATACTGCAAGCAGTCAGGAAGAAACAATTTGAGTATTGTAGAAACACAATCAGGATAACACAAGACATAGCAGCTTCTACATTAGGGAGTCAAAGAACTTAGAATATTATATTCCAGAGGTCAATGGAGCTAGGATTAAAACAAAGAATCACCTACCCAGAAAAACTGAGTATAATGTTTCAGGAAAATATGGTCATTCAACGAAATAGAAGATTTTCAAGCATTCTTGATGAAACAACCCGAGCTGAACAGAAAATCTGACTTTCAAATACAGGAAGCATGAGAAGGTAAACAGGGAAAAGAAATCATAAGGAACTTATGAAAATCTAACTACTTACATTCCTACATGGAAAAATGATAATTGTAACTCATAAGACTTTTCTCAGTATGAGGATAGTTGAAGGGACTGTATGTGTATACATACATATGTATACATACATATATATTTATGTATAGGAGTGTATAAGTGTGTATATATGTGAGGGTGGGCATATTTATATACATGTATACATAGACAGAGAGCACAGGACAAGTTGAATATGAAGGGATGATATATGAAAAATAAAATTAAGAAGTGAGAGAGGAATATATTGGAAGAAAGAAAAGGGGAGAGATAGATTAGGGTAAATTATCTCATATAAGAGGCAAGAGAAAACTGTTAAAACAGAGGGGAAGAGCAGGAAGGAAAAGGGGATGGGACAACCTTACTGTCATTGAATTTAGCTAAAGGAGTGAGTTATACAAACACTCAATTGGCTATCTTATCCTACAGGAAAATGAGGGGGAAGGGG
>CM053594.1:142914387-142933637 GCA_028646575.1 Pseudocheirus occidentalis | reverse complement strand
CTCCTGGTTCTCTCCTTACATACAGTGTAGCTCCTCTCTGTTCAGCCCCTTCCTGTTAAGGTGTGAACTACTCCCAAGGAGTTAACTGGAAGTAAGGAGCTAAGCCTTTACTAGGTGCCAATAGAAAGGGGCATAGAAGATGTTCTGATTTCATTAACATTACAATTCCTTCAAATTATCTTCATATGACATGATTTCAAGTCTCCCTGCCTGCCACCCCCCAATCTGATCATTAGTATGATTTATCACAGGATTTTGAGACAGAAGGAACCTTAGAGTTCATCCAATCCACCACTCCCATACCCACTCTACCCCATCCTCCCCACTTTAGCCTCTGAATGCATTCAAACTTGTCTGCGTTCCCATCAAAATGTAGTTCTCAGAACTGAACACAATATTCTAGATATGATCTGATGAGCTACAAAGTTCAGTGAGACTATGGCTTTCATGACCTTTCAGTAATGGGGAGGTCATCCAGAATATTTTTCCCATCTGAAGGTTTGATACCTAAAACCCTTTTAATCCAAGGACAAAGCCTCTCGTTCTACATTTAAAATATCATTATTCCCCCCCAAAAAGTAATTCATTGACAAATTCACTCCAAGATGTCAGTAACTGATACCTGATCTTTTTCTTAGAGTTTTATGAAAGCAGGGAAGAAGGGAAAGTGAGAGAAACTACACACTAAGAGAAAGGATATAAAAAGGAGACATTATAGGGAGACCAAAAACAATATTTTCCCAGGCAGAATAGGTTATACTCTACTAGGATAGTCAATTCAGTTTGTGATTTCATTCATTTAAATGTTCCCTTCAATGATGCTGATTGCCACCCATGCATTCCTGCTTATCCTATCTGACTTATCTGTATTCTCCCATAAAATCACTTCATAGGCACCAAGTATTTGCTGGAAGGCCTCCATGTGTTCTCTCACTATTGAAAGATTACCAGTGAAGTACTTGAACTGCATGGAATTCATTGTTTCTTCCTCTCACTCTGCCATCTGCCCTGCTGCTGCGCCATGGGAATCCCGGGCCTTACCATGCACCCTGCTACTCAACCCTATGGACCTCTGGGACTTTTCACCTGCCTTGTACCTCCTATATATGCTTTCTCCTCCCCAAATGGAATGTGATCCCCTTGAGAGCAGGGAATGTTTTATTTCTCTATCTGTATCTCCAGGGCTTAGCATAGTGCTCGGTGCATGATAACTATTTATTTTGTATTCCCTTAATATTCTTTACTCCAAATCTTCTAGAAAGTTCCTAATTTGATATTTGTTGCAACCTGCTCCCCTCTCTCATAAGAGCATATGGGTGTCTCCATTGCCTTTTCAGTAATACTCATTTTATTCTGTGGAAACTAGTTTTCTAATGCCTCACAGTCATATAGCAACACCCATAGGATACTGGTGTTAGAAGTGTGGCCTATGTTTTTAAGAGATGACTAAAGAAGATTTGTAATTTTTAAAGGCAACCTAGACCATTCTCCTCCTCCTCTTGATTTCTGGGCCCAACGTGCTGCCATTGCATTCTGTCTTAGGCATATTTATTGATGAATTAGCTCAATAGGTTTTCTATCATATTACATGTAATATTCTTGGCAATATACATTCTGCATCTATGTGATTTTTTTTCTGTGTGGAGGGTCAGGCTATACTATTTTGAGTGGTCATGGATCTCTTTTGGGGAGCCATGTTTCAGAGCTTAATGAAACCAGCACAAAGTTATATGAAAACAGGAACAGCTCACGTAAGTTCCCAAAGTGGGCAACAATGGCCTCCAGGGGATGCTGGTACAATCTGGCGTTAGCCTCAGGTGCAATTGGGCAGCATTGAATAAAAACAAGGGGGTGTTGGAAGCATAAGGAAAGAAGAGAAGGAAATTTTGAAAAATCATTCATACATGTTTCACCTGATGTGTAATAGAGTTAAAGATGTAGTGATTATTATTTTCCAAATAAATACACAAAATGCAAGTTATAGACAATCAGTGGTCAAATCCACTGACAGATCTTAAGGAGCAAGTGTTAGCAGGTAAGCAGGTTAAGTCTTGTCAGGAAGTCCAGCACGCATTAGCAGGAATATGTGTATGTAATGACCTGTTTACAATATGATAGCATACTGTTACATGATGCAATATTGAGTCATCAAAATTTCAACGCCAGAAGAACCCACACATTTATAATAAATTGACAACTTTAAGATGTGTCTTTTTAAAAATTACATATTTTTTGAAATGACACAAATTTTAGAAAAAAAAAGTTAATGGGTTAAAGAAAGTAGATTTCCAGGGGGGCTCTGAGTAACTATTTTAAAGGGACAATAGGTCAAAAAAGTTGCGAACCTCTGATCTAGAACAAGTGGCAAACTACATAAAAACTTTTTTAAAAAAATTATTAGCTAATAGGGCAAAGAGAGTGGTGGCAATGGGACAGATTTGGCCTATGGGCCATAGTTTGCTGATCCATGATCTGAGAAGATCTTTCAATTCACAAGAAATTTATTTTCAATTTGTATTCTAAATGTATCTCTTCAACTACATCAGCAAGTACATTTGGGAAAGACATGTTTTCCTATTATTCCTTATGAATACTAATCATCAAAGGGTCCTTGTATAAACTTATCTTTCCTGTTATATTGTTTTAAGAAATCCTGAGTGATTTTAATGTAGGGACAGGAGAAACCCCCTTGGAAGACACTCCTTTTTTTGAGGGGGGAAGGTAGGGAAGTTGGGGTTAAGTGACTTGCCGAAGGGCAATTCTCATATTTTCATTTTGTGCCCTCTACAGCAATGCTCTATTCACTGAGCCACCTAGCTGCCCAGAAGAGACTCTTTAAGGCAGCATTTTATGCTACCAAAAAAAATACTTTAAAAAAAATTCATCAACAATTAGTGGAATCCTATATGTTTTCTATCTTTCAGTCAATTGTGTGACAGTAAAAATGTAAACTATTGTCTGTTTATTCCCTACGAATTGCCTATTTATTCCATATTAATACCATCATTGAGGATGCCCTTGATGGGTGTGTAGATGATACTCATAATGATTTTAGATAAACAGGAGAGAAGGAATATAGGTTGTTAGTTGCTGCTGTTCTCAGTTGCCTTTTCTTATATTAAGGCCTGATTTTTTTTCCCCATACATTCAATATTCTGAACCATCCTTCAGACGCCTCCTGAATATCAAATCCTACGTGCCCTCCCAATTAGGTCGCCTCCAGCACAAATCTCCTCTATAACCACCTAATCCAGGTAGATCCACTAATCCTTCTGCTTTTCCTGTCTTTATTCCCACTTGTTCCATTTCTAACTCTTCAATAGGCACTTCTGAGACCGCAGCATTAGCGTCAACATGAGGTGGCTCTATTCTCCTTAATGCAAAAGAAAAGTTTATTACAAGATAAGTTTACGATCTTTTTCATTTTTATCCTACTTGTTGTTCCATTTCCGTTTTCAGCTTCAAATTTGCTAAGGATAACTTTTCTTAATTGTATGTCTCTACACATACAAAAAATATTTTTATCTTTTGCTACTTTTCTCTGTGTTTTCATGAAGTAAAACTGAGCACAATCTTCTAATATCCTTCTCCATAATGTTTTTAAAACAAGTTTGTAATCTAGTGCTGTTCAGATAATTTAAATTATTTACTGAAAGTTTCACGGGTCATAAATCAGAAAACTGAGATTTGAAGCCACGCCTTCTAATTCTAACTCCATTGCCCTTTCTACTGTGCCACATTTCAATGGCAACCAATTGATTCCACCTTCTTGTCTTTTAAAAAGCAGTTTACAGATGTATTTTGGATATAACAAAGCCACACATAGAGGGCCAGTCTCAAAGCTGGTAAGACCTGAGTTTGAGTCCTTTCTTGGACATATTCTGGCTGTGTGAATGGTCCTAAGTCAACTTAACCTCTTATTGCTCTAGGCAACTGTCTGATAGTATAAATAGAAGAGAAGGGACTGAGTGGCACCGAAAGAGGCAATTTCCTTACTGGGGAAATTCATATATCAATGAAATCATAGTTTTAAGCCCCATCCTTAATCAGAGGGGTTAGGACAAAACTCCCCAGTGAGTCTGGAACCAGATGAGTACCTAATTGGGAATTACTTAACAAAGTAAATAAATACAATAGAACATAGATAATGTTAATATGTGGTTTTCTAAGTAAATATGGGCTGCCATGGATGCTTATATATTGTTTAGTGGCTTCCATTTTCTATTTGAGTTGGACACAATTGCTGTAGAGGGCACAAAATGAAAATATGAGAAGGAATCTGCCAGGCTTTTACAAATTGTAATTTACAGTGGACTTCTCACAATGTTAGTCAGTCTTCCTCTCCTATGTTAGCTATAAAGATCCTAAGACTATAAATGTAGTCATAAGGGATCTTAAAGGTTGACTAGGTTAGTCTTTTCAATTGTTTAAAATAGAAATTTAATAAACTCTTTTGTTTTTACAGCATATTTATTTACAAATGTTTTGTGCCCCCACTGAGTGAAACTTCCTTTTTGGCAGAAATTTTTTTTTAAGTTGAGTAAAATAAACTCATGAACTCACGCAGTATTCAACACAAATAGTTCCCTACCTGTGCATTAAAATGAAAAAGGTTCATTTTTTATAAAATCTTCTCTGGGGACCAGACTTGCTCACTATACTTACTCAGCTTTTCATTTTATTGTTCTTTGCATTTACATTGCTTAGCCTTCATTTGTATCAATTTCTCATCCTTCCTTCACTCTGAATCAGTTCATTTAAGTCTTCCTACAGTTCTCTAAATTTCATAAGGTCATAGGTCTTAAGATCTTGAGTGGAAGGAACCTCAGGGCCCATCTAATACAAGTTTCTTGGGCTTCTCCAGGGAGGTTAAGGAACTGGACAAAGGTTGTATGAGTAGTAAACATCAGATATAAAATTCTACATATTTGCATTTCTTGTGATGCAGTAACTATATTCCATTATATTTAGACATCAAATTTTGTTTCTAGTTACTTAGTATTACAGATAGCATTTCCATGAATCTTTTAGTGTATATAGGAACTTTCTGTCTTTGCAATCCTTGATGTATATGCCTAGCACTAAGATCTTTAGATCAAAGAGTATGTTGATTTTTATCTCTTTTTTTAACTATAATTCAAAATTGTTTTCTAGGATAGTTGGACCAGTTCCTAGCCCAATAAACAACATATTGGTCTTCTTTTCTTCTAGTGGCCCCTCCAACATTGACTATTTCCATGTTTTGTCATCTTTGCCAATTTGATTAATATGAAGTGAAACCTCAGAGTTATTTCAATTCTTGTGTCTTTTATTATATATGATTGGAGCAGTCTTTAACATAGAATTATAGACTTAAGGCTGGGAGGGATTTTAGAGGTCATTAAGTACAACCACCTTATTTTACAGATGAACTGAGGCCCAAAGAATTGAAGTGACTTGCCCAAGGTCAAACAAATAAGGTCAAAGGTTGTTGTTGAATCATTTCTGTCATGTGTGGTTTTTCGAGACTCTCTCCCTTCCCCCACTCCCTTCCCCACTTCGGAGTTTTCTTAGCAAAGATACTAGAGTGGTTTGCCATTTCCTTCTCAAGCTCATTTTACAGACAAGGAACTGAAGCAAATAGGGTTAAGCGCCTTGCCCAGTGTCAACCAGCCAATGAGTGTCTGAGGCTATATTTGAACTCAGGAAGATGAATCTTCCTGATTCCAAGCCCAGTGCTCTATCCACAGTACCACCTAGCAGTAAGTAGTTGTTGATACTTTTAATTATCTTTAAAACTATTTTTTCCTATGCTTTGACCATTTACGTATTGGGGAATGGCTCTTGATTATACATAATTGTGCATATCTCTATTTATCTCATTATATGTGTGCATGTATGGAATAAACAGAGTGTTCACTAATACTGTGTAATCCAAATCTTAAAAGCTGTTCACAGTAGCATTCTTTTAGGAATCTACTGTTGATTGGCTTTATACTTACCCACACTTACCGTGTACCTCTGCATTGTCTTCTGAATTAATAGTCATTTTTCTTTGAATATTGTTAGGGTTCTATGACTTTCAATCATACAACAGCACAAGTATATTATTAGAATTTTTTAAAGGACCTTTGTTCCTGGGGGAAGTTTAAGGTCATAAAGGAGCTTTTCTATTTCCCAAGGGTAATCCAACCTGTTCTCCTACCCCTGATTAATTATGGACCCAACACTCTTCTGTATATTTGTAGTATATATTTAAGTAATATATGTTGATTACAGACCCTATAGGTTGTCTATATAACTGCATTTCATAGTTTGCACAATAAGACTTTCTTTATCCATTTGGGGTTTTTTTGTGTGGATGGTTAGGCTGAATTCTTTTGATCTCATTTGGGGGGGGCCTTCCTACATTTCAGAGCTTGTTGTAGTCAGCACAATGTCATTTCCATATAGGAACACCCAGAGAGTTCATCAGATGTAGCAAATCCATTTTCCAGCATGGAATCAGTGGATTGGATCTCTTCCATGACAGTGGTGAACATATTTACTGAACATATATCTCTCTGTTCTAGTGCTTGATCAATATTGGTTATCAGAAATTATTGTTTTACACTTCTGTTACCTTCATTGCTATTTCTTTCAAGGAATTTGTCATAATTTTTACATATGAATAGGATATACCTTGGTTGAAGAGAATGTTTAAGGTGATATTTTGTTCTACTATCGACAAACTATCAATCTGTCCAAAGAATATAAACTCCTTGAAGGCAGGGACTATTCGATTTTTGTCAACCACAGAGCCTAGCATAAAACCTGACATAGTAGAAACAACTTGTTGCTTGAAATGGATGTAAATTTTTAAAATAGTCAGTAAACAATAAACATTGGTGCACTTTGTATTCCTACATCTTTCAGTCAATTATGTGATATACTGTGGTTTATCTATTGACTTATCAAAGTTTGAAAAAGACTACCCATTTCCTCTTAATGCCCTCAGCAATGGTACCTTAAACGTACTGTATATGGTTATCACTAAAGTTTTACATAGATGAAGAAATAGACATATCATTCAATAGTGGTCCATACTTTCTCATTTGTTTTTTTGGGGTTTGCATCAATCCCAAGAGTTTTTCAATGCCTCCAGATACCTAAATAAACTATTCCTCAAAGCCTTAAGAAGTGTGTTGCCTCCAAGACTGAATTTCTTTATCTATACTTGCTCTAGTGCTATAGGGTAGCAGGGACCACATCCTAGATTTGGGTTGAGGGTAAGCTAGATGCAAATGTCTTACTTCGACTTCTCCCTCATGCCTTAAATAGTGAGTCTGATGGCAACGCTAAGGATAAGTGGTGTCATCTTTTACTCGTGGTGTAGAACGCTGCTCTATCTAGCCCTCCACCTCACAGTATACATTTTTAATAGGAGAGGCAACAATGAAGACAGAAATTTGAGCAGTAAATTCCACATGAGTTAAAAGCATTACAATTGAAATAGGTTTCATTGGCCCAGTGTCCTCTTAACAAAAAAACCACATGTAGGCTCTTGGCCTTTTGTTATATGTCACATACACCACAATCCATTAATGAAATTTTCCTGTTCACTAGAAAGAAAGCTTTGCCTGTGTCTTCAAGACTCGAGATACCATTTTTAATTCTCTTCCTGCTATGAATGGTTTAAGTCATTCTAGAAAACCCCTCAGTTGAAACAAAAACCCTCAAATCACACTTCTGAAGCACAGATTTACTGTGTGGGGATGCTGGGAAACTAACATTAGACAGCACATTCTGGTGTGCAGAAAGATTCTTCAGGTACGGACAGTCTTTTTCAAGTAAGCTTCTGGTGTAAATGCATCTAAAAGACAAGGTCATAAAGGGCACAAAGCCCTATAAATGGCAGCTCTAAAACAGATAGTTAGAACCTGCACATAGTCTGAGAAGGATTGCTGGTTATCCAGTGCTTTTGTACCCTGTACCCTGAACGATAGACATCTAACATAGTATTATATTCAAATAATGATGAATAAATGAAAAAAAATTGTGAAATATTTACTCTGTACCAAGCACTGTGCTGAACCCTGGGAAATCAAATCAAAAGAAAAAACTCTTCCCTCAAAAGAGATAACATAAATATGTCTGTCTGTCTATCTATCTATCTTTGTGTGCATATGTTTTATGTATGTACATTGTGTGTATATGTATATTATATACACATATGCATGTATGCATATAGTATATGTGAGTAGTATGAACATATCTGTGCATATAGGTACATACCTATTTATACATATTTGTACATGTATAATATATATGCGTATGCATATGTGTTTATCTAAGTATGCGTATGCACATATACCTGATACCACAGTCTATCCACATGCATGCATGCATGCATGTGTACATACATACATACATACACACATGCGTAATACATATATATTTGTGGAAATGGTGGCCAGGAAGTGGTATTTTGGTTTGGAAAGTTGCAGGTTTGATAAAGGCAATCATAAAGAAATAAACTGGCATGCCCTTTTAAAATGGTAATGGGAATTTGAAGACCTTCCTTGCTTTGAAAATAAACTCTGCCTCCTAATAGGCTGAATGTAATCACATAGAGCCTGTGATGGGAGGAGTTTGCTGAAGGGTGGAACAGAGCCCACAGGAAGTAGGAAGTCAGAGAAAGCTAGACAATTGGGAGGAGAAGATGCTTCCGAGGGAGATAGACTTGTGAGTAAATATTGGTCTTGTGTTGGTTTGTGGGAAGGCTAAGGTGTGCTGTTGTTCTCTGTGCTGTTATGGCTTATTAACTTCTTCACTACCACGATGGAATCAGTTTACTGGTTTGTGGATTTGGTTTTCTGGTGTCTGAATAAATGTTTTGCTTCTGTTTTCTATATGGAGATTCTGTTATATTTTGCGATTGAGCACCATGTAAGTATATTTATCATGACTCTGGGTGATGTAAATATTGCATTGATGCTACAAATTTTAAGCACATAATAAAGATAACAAACATAATTTTCAACAAGGGAAGAGAAGGGCTCACTCTTCCCTCACATCACCCCAGCAAAATATTTCACAGAAACAAGCTGTTTGAAGTAGGTCTGAATAACTATAGTGAGGAGAGACTTTTCAGCACAGTGCTTCTTCCATTTTTTCTTTCCTCAATCAATATCTCTCAGGTAGAGGTGGGGAACATTTTTCCTTCCTATTTGATCCTGAAGAGGAAAAAAATCATTCCATGACCATATAAAAATAAAAACAACTGATAAATGATTTAAGCTGTGTGTCTAGTTGTGTTTTTTTGTTTAAGTGAGAAGCAGAAAATGTTGAATTTACTTTTCAAGTTAAGAACAGAAAACAAGAAGATGTATTTAATAAGTACAATAAATTATTCAAAAGGTTCTCACTTATATACTATGACCAAAGAGAAAGGAAAAGAGGAAGAAAGAGATAAGGTCCTCCTGACTCCAGGACTGGTACTCTGTCCAATGCACTATCTAGCTGCCT
Organism: Pseudocheirus occidentalis; assembly: GCA_028646575.1. Classification (NCBI taxonomy): domain Eukaryota; kingdom Metazoa; phylum Chordata; class Mammalia; order Diprotodontia; family Pseudocheiridae; genus Pseudocheirus; species Pseudocheirus occidentalis. The sequence goes on along the minus strand of CM053594.1, from coordinate 142,924,151 downwards.
CCTCTTTTATTCTTTTATTTTTCTTTTTTAAAGAGGCAGTTGGGGTTAAGTGATTTGCCCAGGGTCACACAGCTAGTAAGTGTCAAGTGTCTGAGACTGGTTTTGAACTCAGATTGCAGAGAGATCAGGAAAAGGAAAGAACCAGGATGTAGAAGAAAGGTCTTAGGCAATTGCTTGTTTTCTCAGTTCTATGACAGGGAATTTCCATCCCCAGGTTCTGTCACAGAAGGTTCCCTTTCTCTTCTCCATCCCTTCTCACCTTTCACTACTGATCAATTTCCCTCTTGTTAAATTGCTATCCAGGAGATGCTGATTTATCTGCCACGCCCATCCCAGTCAACCTCTCGTTCTTCCCTGAACTTGGGGGACCCTGGTTCTTGTCTATGCAACCAACCCGTCAGTAATAAAAACATATGTTTGGAATTGACTAATTTTAATCTAAATTTTGCTCCTTCTTCTCCTGGAGTTTCTTGCACAGCAAGTACCTGCCTATGCAAATCATAGCAGGGCCTATATATTACTACCAAACATCACTTCCAGATATTACTCAAGCTTCTTTGAGGATAGAAACTATTTCTTCTGTTTGTGTACTCAGTTTGGCACGTAGTAATTGCTTAATAAATTAACTATCCATCTATCTACCCATTCATCTATATATCATCTATCAATCAATCAATCTATCTATCCATCCATCCATCCATCTCTATCTACCTATTCATCCATCCATCTATCTATCTACCTATCTCTCTACCTACCTATCATTCATCTATCCATCCATCCATCCATCCATCCATCCATCCATCCATCCATCTATCTAAACACGAGACATTCAGAACATTACTTGTTAGATCTTCATCATTCCTTCATTTAAAGAAAAATGGGGGGCAGCTAGATGGCGCAGTGGATAGAGCATTGACCCTAGACTCAGTAGTTCAAATCTGGCCTCAGATGCTTACTAACTGTGTGCCTCTCTTTCCTCATCTGTAAAATAAGTTGGAGAAGGAAATGGCAAACCACTCCAGTTTCTTTGTCAAAAAAGCAAACAAACAAACAAATGGGGTCAAGGAGAATCAGACGCTACTGAAAAAAAACCAATAATACTGAGGAATTTGTGTGCAGCCTAATGTGAAAAAGGGAAGAAAAGACCAATTATTAAGTGCCTTCTGTATGTTAGGCACTATGCTAAACATTTTATAAATTTGATCTCATTTCATCCCCACTACAAGCCTGGGATGCAGGTGTAGTCATTATCTCAATTTTACAGTTGAGGAAACCGAGGCAGGCAGCTCCACCGACAAAGCCTTCATTCTTCAGTCATCTGCTGTCTCATTCTCACTTCTTCATGTGTAAACTTCTTCCTTTCTGAGGAATTAATTCAAATGAGATAATGCCTGCCTTCTGGCAGCTTAAATTCAGACAGAAAAAGAAAGAAGGAGAGACCCAGGAGTTGATGAATGTAACAAAGTTAAACTTAAACAAAATACTTTTTCCTGCAATGCAGCATTAATATTATTTTTTCAAGAGAGGATTGCTTCTTTAGAGCAGAAAAGGGAAGGTAGAGGAGAGTTTACTGGCTTGGCTGTAGCATTTTTCCTCATAGAGTATTTTTCCCTTTCCTAAAATCCTCTAATTAGATCATTGGCAAGACTGATTGACAGGCAAAGTAATGGAAACATTTTTGAGTTGTCCTGGGAACTTTGTTACCCTGTGCGGCATTTCCCAGCAATGTAATTGCTCTGCAGGTTTATTGTTGAATATTAAATATTTGATTTCCCCCTATTTCAACATGTGATGAGAGCTCTTTTCAATTTCTTATGTTTACCTCACTAAATAAAACTGGCTTTTACTAACTGAAGACATATTTAGTCCTTTAAGAATTCTGAGAACTAACTTTCCCTAAAGTTAAAAAAATATATGATTTCCTTGAAATCTGACATGGTTCTGAGTGCACTCTTAGGAAAATAATTTTATGGGCTAAAATGGTACAGAAATCAGACTGTCCTTTGGATAAACATTCAATTGAAAAATGTAGCTTTCACAATTCTGTCCAGGTTTATTTAAATTGCTTTTGACTAATTTGCTGTATAGGTAAGGCTATACTTTTATTCTTTCTGTCCCATTCTCTCAACCATCTGAAAGATGAGGAAATACAGGCAAAAAAGGGCATGGTACAAGTTCTAGAATTCCTTGTTTTCTTCTTCTCCAAACTCCCCTATTCTCTTTGAGGGTACCACCATTTTCTAGACACACGAGTTCACAGCCTCAAACTTGTATTCGACACTTTACCCTCCCTAGCTCTTGAAAATCAGTCAGCCACCAAATTCTGTCAATTCCATTATCCCCTTCTCTTCACCTATGGAACATCTGTCGCCATAATTCAGACCCTCATCAAGTTCCACCTGGACTATTGCATCAACCAACGTGGTATCCCTGCTTCTGGTCTCTTCACAACTGTCAAAGTGTTATTCTTTTCTTTTTTGATTTTTGGCAGGGGCAACGCAGGGCAGTTGGGGTTAAGTGACTCTCTCCTCACCTCCATCTCTCATAATCTTTCTTTTCCTTCAAAGCTCAGGGTTCTGACTCCTACAGGAAGCTAATGCTCACCCTCTCTCCTCATGTTATCTTGTATTTATATATCTGTGTATAAGCTAGTCTACCCTCTGTCTTCCTTCAAGTCCCAGCTAAAATCCCACCTTCTACAGAAAGCTTTTCCCAATCTCTCTTGATTCTAGAGTCTTCTTATTTTAAATTATTTCCTATTTATCCTATATATAATGTGTTTGCCCATAATTGTTTACATGTCTCACTCATTAGACTGTAAGTTTCTTGAGGGCAGAAATTGCCTTTTGACACTTTTTTTTGTAGTTCAAGTGCCTTAACACAGTCCCTGATACATAGTAGGCTTTTAATAAATGCATATTAGGTGACTGGACCCATTTCCTTATTTGTCAAAACAAGTGGGTTGGAGTAAATGACCTTGAAATCTTTTGCAACAACAAGAATCTGTTTTCTAACTCATGTCTCAAATGGTCCCCAAACTCTTATACAACATGTCTCTGGCTTGTCCCAGGGGAACCCTAAGAATATCTTCATCTGACTTGTTTAGCACTTTCTAAAATGTCCCTTAGCTCTTCTTCAAGCAGTCAGGCTGACAAGAAACCAGATAGAAGAAAGATTTTATTAAATGAAAGAAATACTGATAGACTCAGGCTGCTTCCTGCTATACACAGCACTTGGCTGGACTGATTTCTGTGGTACACACAAGGGCAAGGTATCCATAGGTTTGCTTCTGCCTCTTATGGTCGTGTTCCAATTTCAGCATCTCCATCCAGTGAACATAGTTCCCTATAGTGGATACTTGGTTTTGCAAGCCTTTTTCCAGGTTTGTTTCTCCATTTTCTGAAGTCCACAATTCTTTCTTATATCCATAAGTAGATAGGATCTTGTGCATGGGTACTAGAAAATCTCCTGTGAATTAGGGTTAGGGGCTTACCTGTATGCTCAATACATATTCAATTTGTTGCCTTGGAGGACTTAACCCTTTCAGCTCTGTTACTTCTACCCTGGGGCCCCATATCTGGATTGCTGAGGGACTCATATAGTGCGCTTTATTTAGTCCAGCTTGAGCCAAACTTAACTTTTTGCTCCTTGGCCCTTCTTATGAATTGCTTTGCCATATAAATCATACTCTCTCCCGCTCCCTGATGTCTAGTTCTGTAACCAAAACCAAATTAATACTGCTATTGCTACTAGAAAGGTGTAGCAGTAAGCACCCTAGCACACCCAGGATGGCTGCTAGCACAAGTTCTTTGATCTGCTTTTTTTAAAGGGGTGAACAGTCTTAGTTTAAACAAACACATATCATTTACTTAGTTCAGGAGGAAAAGTAAGCACCCTACACTTCAGAAAAATACAAGTAGAAGTTACAGAAGCAGACAAAAATATACAGAGAAAGTAACACAATTCAACAGACCAATAGAGAGGGCTTCTAGCTGTCTGATCATCACATACATACAGTTTGTTACCAGAAAGAGAAGCACCAACACCCGGATTTTCAAATCCCAGGGACTCATTGGCTGCCTAGTTTCATCTGACCAAATAATGCAATTCTTCCCACAAGTAAGCTGCAAAGAAAAACCTTACCTCAGGGAGAATTTATAGCCTTTTCCAGGGCCAGAGAACAGCATAACCTTAGTGACCCACTGCCTAACTACAAAGTAACAAAAAGTGTGCCTTTCTGAAAAAACAAGCCTCCAAGCGAGGCCTATTATGAGGCAGGAAAGATCTTCAAATTCCCTCACCATTGCAAGATTGTATATGTATATTCTGGAAGGGGCAGTGTGGTACAGTGAGAAGATTCTAGAGTCAAAGGATCAGATTCAAATCTTGCCTCTGTGAGACCTTGGGCTGGTCTCCATCTCCTCATCTGTCAAATGAAGTATTTGGACTATGTGACCTTAAGGTCCCTTCCAGGTCAAATCTATGATCCTCTAAAACCATTTCTGAGGGGCACCGCCTGAGTAGAAGGAGATGCCTGGGGGAGTGGTCTCTTCTAGTAACACAACTAAGAAAGCCTTAGACTATGGTATTCGTCTCTAGTCTGCAAGGAGGCTAAGAACCCCAGACAGGCCTTTGATAGAAAACAGGAACTCAATGGGAAATTTAAAAGGGAAGAGGGAATAACAAGCAAGGAGTATGGGAGAGAGGGAAGAGGGCAAAAACTGGTACAGACTTGAAACAAGTGAACATCATTAAAGGAGCTATCCAGAGAAAGATGGCATATACCATCTTGGCACCATGATCACTAAGGAGAAGAGGCCTTAGAACAAGAGACAGAGAGAAACTGAGCTTCCCTAAGAGGTAGAACTAGCCCTAATAAGAGGCTGTGAAACTCTTTTTAGTCAAACTGAATAGCAAAGAGGGATACGAGCCAAAGTCATAGCAATATCCAGGAGGCAGCAAAAGGCTGCATGAAGGCCAGGAGAGAATCTTTGGGGACTGGTTAAGAAAGTGCCTTCCCCATTTAGAGGGGCAGGGGGAAAAATGAGAACCTTTAGGAGCCAGAGCAGCCCTTGAACTAAAGAGCTGGGAAATCTATCGCCACAGTGGTCAACTTGGGTGGCACATACCCAGAGATAAAATTGGGAGCAGGAACTAGGCAAAAGTAAGTAATCCACCATCTATATACCCTACACAGTGATACATACACCCTTAGACCTAAAAGCAAAACCAAAAAAACCCACCTACCTTAGGCTAAAAAATCTGAGTGACTTTATTTAGCATCTAGGCCAGACAGGGTTGGGGTAAGGGAAAGAAAATTGGAGTTGGGTGCCCCCTAAAACATGCCAGCCAAGCCAATCGTTGGCTGAACATCAGTTAAAGTTAGAAATCTGAACTCTGTGAACTCATTCACTTCTGTGAATATGTGGTTTTCATTCTGTTTTCTCTCAGTTTCCTAGCAAAGGTTCCTTTTGAAAAATTCCAGCTCTTGAAGGGGCTGTGGGAAAACAGGCGTACTACTGTACTGTCAGTGAAGTAGGAAATTGGCTCAGCAGTTCTGGCTAACAATTTGAAATTGTGTAAGAGAATTGCCTAAATTGTTCATATAATTTGACCCAATATAGTGTATATCTCAAGGAAGTCAGAAAAAGAAATAAAGGTCTTGTATACACCAAAATATTCATAGCAGCAATTTTTGTGGCAGCAAAGTCCTAGAAACAAAGTAGGCACCCACTGATATGGCTGAACAATCTGTGATATGTAAAGTTAACAAGATATGATTGTGCTGTAAGAAATGACAAATTCAGAGAAACATGAGAAGATGTGTGTGAACTGTTGTTCTCAAAGAGGACTGTGACATCAGGGAGGTGATACCATGACATGAAAGTGAATTAAGTTTAACCAAGGAAGGGCTGTGCAAAGTCACCAGCCTCATTTTCTCTTCAGGAGCCATCAGTGTCCAGTGGCCCGATATAGATCAGGATGACTGGAGATGGCCTTTACATGAACTGATACAGCATGAAATAGAAAAGAGAAGAATATGTATGTATATATATTAATATATAACTATATACAGATTTTATATATGTATTGTTATATACATTAAAAGTATTTAAGTAAAAGTAAAACTGGAAAACCAATAATGACATTGAATAATGAAATAAAACTAGTAAACAACAAACCATATCACTGTCTTCTCAGTAGACAGGTGGGAGACTACTTGGGCAGAATGTTAGACGCAATGGCAGATTCAGTCACTCTACTGGTTTTTTTCATTTAATTGTTTTTTTGTTTATTATAAGAAATAGTTTCATTTTTATAGATGGGGGTTGGGTGGAGGAGGCTACCTTTGGAAATTACTGTAATTGATTGATTTAGGACAGATTTTAAATAGTATTTTTTCCTAATTACATGTCAAGATGATTTTTAGCATTCATTTTTATAACATTTTGAGTTTCAAATTTTTCTCCCTCCTTCCCCTCTTCTGAAAATGGTAGGCAATTTTATATAGGTTTTTACATGGGCTGTCATGTAATACGTACTTCCATATTAGTCACAGTTGTGAAAGAAGAAATAGAACAAAAGAAGGAAACCTATGAAAAAGAATAAAGTGGAAAAAAGGATGCTTCAATCTGCATTCAAAGTCCATCAGTTCTTTTGTTGGATATGGATAGCATTTTCCTTCATGAGTACTTTGTACTTGTCTTGGATTGTTGTGTTGCTGAGAAGAGGTAAATTATTCATAGCTGGTCATCACACAATGTTGCTGATACTCTACAATGTTTTCCTGGTTCTGCTCATTTCATTTTGATTAGTTCGCATAAGTCAGGTTTTTCTGAAATCTGTCTATTCATCATTCTTTATTGCACAACAGTATTCTTTATATTCATATACCACAGTGTGTTCATCAGTTCCCCAATTGATGGGCATCCCCTCAATTTCCAATATTTTGCCACCACAAAAAAGGCTGCTATAAATTTTGCACGTGCAGGTCCTTTACCCTTTTTTATGATCTCTTTGGGATACAGAACTAGAAGTGGAATTGCTGAATCAAAGAGCATGCAGTTTGGTTGCCCTTTGGGGATAGTTACTCTCCAGAATGATTGGATCAGTTCACAATTCTACCAAGAGTGCATTAGTGTCTCAATTTTCCTCACATCCTCTCCAGCATTTATCATTTTCGTTTTTGTTATATTAGCCAAACTTATACACGTGAGCTGGTACTTCAGAGTTGTTTTAATTTGCATTTCTCTAATCAAAAGTAATTAAGAGCAGTTCTTCATATGGCTATAGATAGTCTTGATTTCTTCCTCTGAAAGCTGCCTGTTCATATCCTTTGTTGGGGAATGGGTTATATTCTTATAAATTTGATTCAGTTCACTATATTTGAGAAATGAGGTCTTTATCAGAGACACATGCTCTAAAGAGTGTTTCTCAGCTTTCTGTGTTCCTTCTAATCTTGGTTGCATTGGTTTTGTTTGTGCAAAAGCTTTTTAATTTAATACAATCAAAATGATCTATTTTACATTTCATAATGCTCTCTATCTCTTATTTGGTCATTAATTCTTTATATATTTGACAGGTAGTCTGTTTCTTGCTCTCCTAGTTTGCTTATGGTGTCACCCCATTACTGTGATTTTAAAACAAAAAGCATTAATAAAATTTATTTTAGAAAGAAAGAAAAATTTCAGCCCCATCCTGAATGAACTAAAAGAAAAATGGCTTAGAAGATCAGTGTTTTCCAGGTGCAGTAGATCAGACCAAATGAAGACCCTAAAAAGAATTAATGAGCCTTGAGCACCAACAAGAAAGGGAATGTCACGGAGAATCCCAGAGAATCAAGTAAAAAACTTCTTGAGACAATAAGTTTAGCAAAGTCCTCAGCATTCTTATGTATTTCCAACAAAGTCCAACAGCAAGAGATAGTAAGAGAAACCTCATTTAAAGTTACTGTAGGCATTATAAAATATTTGGGAATCTACCTGCCAAAACAAACCCAGTACCTTTATGAACACTTTATGAACAAAACACTTTTCACACAAATAAAATCAGATCTAACTAATTGGAAAAACATCAATTGCTCATGGCTGGGTTGAGCTAATATAATAAAAATGATAATTTTACCTAAATTAAATTACATATTTAGTGCCACACCAATCAATCTTCCAAAAAACTACTTTATAGAATTAGAAAAAATAGTGACAAAATTCATTTGGAAGAGCAAAAAGTCCAGAATATCAAGGCAATTAATGAAAAGAAATGCTAGGGAAGGTGGCCTAGCCATACCAGATTTTAATCTGTATTATAAAGCATCAGTCATCAAAACTGCTTAGTACTGGCTAAGGAATAGAGTAGTGGATCAATGGAATAGATTAGGTACAAAAGACTCAATAGTCAATGATTATAGTAATATACTGTTTGATAAGCCTAAAGACCCAATTTCTGGGATAAGAACTCTCTATTTGACAAAAACTGCTGGGAAAATTGGAATATAATATGGCAGAAACTGAACATAGACCATCATCTCATGCCATACACCAAAGTCAAATCTAAATGGGTGCATGATCTAGGTATAAAGGCTGATACTGTAAATAATCTGGGGCAGCAAGGAATAGTTTATTTGTCAGATTTATGGAGTAGGAAAGACTTTATAACCAAAGAAGAGTTGGAGAGCATTATGAAATGCAAAATGGATAATCTCAATTACATTAAATTGAAAAGTTTCTGTACAAACAAAGCCAATGTAACCAAGATTAAGAAGGAAGTGGGAAATTGGGAAAGAATATTTATAACCAGTGTCTCTGATAAAGGCCTCATTTCTAAAATATACAGGGAATTAAGTAAAATCTATAAGAATACAAGTCATTCCCCAACTGATAAATGGTCAAAAGATATGAACAGGCAATTTTCAGAGGTAGAAATTAAAGATATCTTTAAGCATATGAAAAAAATGCTCTAAATCACTATTGATTCAAGAAATGCAAATCAAAACAATTTTGAGGTACCACATCTCATTAGGCAAATTGACTAAGATGACAAAACAGGAAAATAACAATTGCTGGAGAGGATGTGGAAAAATTGGAACACTAATGCATTGCTGGTGGAACTGTGAACTGATACAACTATTCTGGAGAGTAATCTGGAACTATGCCCAAAGGGTTATAAATAACTGCATACCATTTGACCCAGTAATACCACTTCTGGGGTTGTATCCCAAAGAGATTATAGAAGTGGAAGACCCATATATACAAAAATATTTATTGCAGCTCTCTTTGTGGTGGCAAAAAACTGGAAATTAAGGGGATGCCCATCAATTGGGGAATGGCTGAACAAGTTGTGGTATATGAATGTAATGGAATACTATTGTGCTATAAGAAATGGGAAGGAGATGGACTTCATAATTACTTGGAGAGGCTTATACAAACTGATGCTAAGTGAGAAGAGCAGAACCAGAAAAAACTTGTACACAATCACAGACACATCGTATGTGTGATGACCACCTTTGATAAACTGGACTCTTCCCAACAACACGTAGTTATAGGACAAGTCTACAAGTTTCAGGATGGAAGGAGATGTTTACATTCAGAGAAAGATCTAGAAAGAACAGAGTTTAAATGGAGACTGAAACAATCTGCATGCTACAGTTCTTTTCCATGTTTGGTTTTCTTTCTTTTTTTCCCATTGTTCACTCCATTGGTTACTACCCTTCTGTATAACCAGACTAATGTCCAATGTGAAAGTATTTGCAGATCCTATACTTGATT
>CM053594.1:142901296-142914287 GCA_028646575.1 Pseudocheirus occidentalis | reverse complement strand
GGGGCCACAGAAGGGGGGGAGGGAGGGGAGAAAATTTGAAACTCAAAGGATTCTGGAACAGAATCTTGTAAAATAAAAGTAAATAAACAAGTCAATGGAAAAAAAAGGGAATCTCAGAAGAATTAGGATCTAGATCAGCTGTTAGTAATGACTAGAAGAGCTGGACCTCTTAAAGAGAAAGGGCAGAATTTCAGAATAGCTTCTTTCTCATTTATGCAGCCTGGGTTATAACTACACTATCAAATCCCCCTTAAAGCTTTTACCTTACTTCAGTTTATTTTCTCCACTTTACTCTGTATATATATCTTGTTTGTATGAAGGCCTTTGCACATTTTTTTCCCCAATTAGACTGCAAACTCCTTAAGGGCAGGGACTGTGGGGATTGTTTGGGTTTTTTTTTGCCTTTCTTTGTATCCCTCATCAGTTAGCATAGAGCCTTGCACATTCTGTGCTTAATAAATACATGCTGACTTAATTGACCAAGCATAGCCAGAGAACAGCAAGACCCCTTCTCTAGGAGGAGACAAAGGCACTAGACAAATACCCTTTCAATTTGCCTTCCTGTACACCAGTGAGTAAAATAGAGCACATGGAAAACACGGACAGAAGCATTATAGCTGATATTCACCTTTATGTTTTGCATTATCTCATGTAGTCTTCACAATCACAGTGTGAAATAAATACTATAGCTATCAGTATTTCAATTTTACAGATGCAACTGGGGGAGGGGAGGTGTCGCTGGAGCCAGAAATTAGCTCTCAGACAGGTGGTTGTTAAATTTTCAGTGTGAATATTTATGTATCAGAAATTGCTACATATTGTTTTCTAGATTGTCTAGACCTAAGAAAATGATGAAGAAATGTTAATCATGCATTTTGAACTTTAAAAAATGTGGTCCACTTTTCAGAGAGCCCATTGTTTAATATTTACCACCATACCACTGAAAACTGAGGATCAATGAGGAAAATTATTCATCCATGGCTACGAAGTAGTGGAAACAGACTTAGAACCCAGGTTTCTCCTTACTCCTGATTCAGCATCCTTTCCATTACACAAAGCTCCCTCTCATATCATGGGAAGTTCCCTACCCAGCTACAAAGATGTCCTTCCCAGAGTTCTAAGAGATTACTTGGGGTAGGGAGTGGTACAGAAGAGCAGTTCCTTTCCTTCAGTACCCAAAACACAGTAAGTGTTTAATAAATGTTTCTTCATTCATTCATTCATTCATTCCTCAGTTAAATCAATTTTCCACTACCATACTAATAATGTGTGCTTTCTTAACGTGGGTCAGCCCTCTCCCACTGACCATCAGACTCTATTACAAGAAAGTGTCCAAATGAGCTAACTTGTCCATGGTCTAAAAAAGTATGGTCCTCAAAGAAATCCAGGTTTATTATCCCATACTATTGCAAAGTGTAAACAATAGGCAGTGCCTCCTCCACCTCCATACACCATTCATAAGAAATGACAAATGACAGCCCAGTTTTCTTCTTCTGTCCCATGGGCAGACAAGCCTTTTCCAAGAAGACATTTGTCTCATTCAAACTATGTCATGGATCATTTTTCAGTCCCCTGTTGAAGTGACTTATTTATTGTCATCTGGGCGACTGTTATATCCTGCACAAGGGGAACTGTTACTGACTGCCAGCAATTTCTTGTTACCATGTAACCCTTACCCTTCCACCCAACCCTCCTCCCATCTCAAAGTACACACTGATGATACCAGACACTTGTCTCTGTGCTGACTTAGCTAAATTAGGATATTTGAGATCAGAAGGGACAAAGGTAGCTTCTCCAAGAAGGCTAAGATATTTGGGGGATGCTGAGGGCTCAAAAATGAAAGGTAAGGGATCCTTCATTGCTCAGTGAAGAAGGATCAGAAGTCACATTTTTCTTGAATGTCAGATTGTTGGTTTGGGAAAATATTTACATTTGCTACCTAAAGAAAAACATAAGCATTATATTTTCTGGTATGGATAACTTCCCTCTCTACCCTCCTATTTCATTACTACCCTTCTTCCTCCTCCTCCTTCCACCTACGGATACAGACCTAGAAAACATTTACAGCTTGTGAATATTTCAATAGTGTGGTTTTAAAAGGTACATTAAATTTATTCTAGATGTTGAGCTCTTGACAGGGATAATGTTACATGATGGAATAAAGATCTCCAAAGAGCTATTCCTATTAATAAATTGGCAGATAAAATATGAGAATCAGACAACACTCTTGGTTTTCAAAAATGGAGTCATATAATAATGGTAGAATTGACTTGTAGAATAGTACTAGGACAAAACTATGGTACTGCCAGGAAGAAAAAGACTCATATTTCTTTTAAAAAGTCAAGAAGGTTTTCCCCCAAGATGGCGCCGAAGGCGAAGAAGGAAGCCGTTGTCCCCCCCAAGACAGAAGCCAAATCCAAGACCTTGAAGGCCAAGAAGGCAGTGCTGAAGGGTGTCCATAGCCACAAAAAGAAGAAGATCCAAACATCCCCCACCTTCCAACGACCCAAGACACTAAGACTTCGAAGGCAGCCCAAATACCCTAGGAAAAGTGCCCCTTGGAGAAACAAGCTTGATCACTACGCCATCATTAAGTTTCCCTGACCACTGAGTCTGCTATGAAGAAGATTGAGGACATCAGCACTCTAGTCTTCATTGTGGACATCAAGGCCAACAAGCATCAAATCAAGCAGGCTGTAAAGAAGCTGTATGACATCGATGTGGCCAAAGTCAACACACTTATCCGGCCTGATGGAGAGAAGAAGGCCTATGTTCGTCTTGCTCCAGACTACGATGCATTAGATGTTGCCAACAAAATTGGAATCATCTAACTTACTGTGTCCAGCTGTGTCCCGTTCCACCTACAATAAAGAGTTTTCCAGAAAAAAAAATAAAAAATAAAAAGTCAAGAAGACATTAAAATAAGGACTTAGAAAGGGGAGATTAAACATACATATTAAAACAATATACAAAACCTACAATCCAACAGTAGCTTTCCATTTTATAATGCCCAATACACTTTTTGCTGACTTTATTCAATTTAATTTAAAAAAAAATGCTTATTGAATGAGTTAGATTGTGAGGCCTGTTTGCCATCGTGTTGTGTCCCTAGTTTAGCACGGTATATTACAGGTGTTTAATAAGTGCTAAGTGACTGATATGCCTATAAGGACAATTCACTGTGCTAGGCTCTGAAGAAGACCCTAAGTTAAGAAAGGAGCTGCCCTCAAGGAGTTTATAGTCTAGTAAAGAAAAGAAAATCATGTACAGGTGACTATTATACAAAATGGAATGTGACAAATGCATGAAAGATGTATAAAGGTTGATGAGGGTTCAAAATGGGGAGAAATTTATTGGGGGAATGGGTCAAGGAAGGTTTCATAAAGTAGGAAGTATTTGACTTGGGCCTTGGAAAATACCAATAATATCAACAAATAGAGAGATGTAGGGAAGTGGAGAAAAAGTATGAACAGGTAGAGAAGAAGGAAAGTTTGGGCTGTGTTTATGGTATTATAACTAATTCAGTTTGATTAGCATTTAGAGTGGGTGAAGAGGAGGGATAAAGGAGAAGGCTGGAAAGACAGGTGAGGCCAGGTGGTGGAGGTCCTTCCTTGCATAAGCAGAGCAGTACTTTATTTGGTGGGCTATGGGGAATCATGGAAGGTTTTTGAGAAGTGAATGCATATAACGACTACTACCCATTACAGAGATATATAGACATATAGAAAAGATGGGTTGGGGGCCCAGTGGGAGACAGGGAAGCTGGTAAGGTTTTCATTTCAAATCAATTCAATTTAATAAACAATTAAGTGCCAACTGTGTACCCGGAGGTACAGTGAGATACAAAATTCAGATAAGACACAGCCTTCGTGCTTAGGGGAATATGACAAGCATTTCAATACAATTTTTAATACAATATTATACATGATAAACACATGAGAAGCACAAAAGTAAAATGCCATATGAGATCTAAGGGAGTCTTCTTCCTCATTATAGTATAAAGGTGAGGTTCCATTGATTATCCCACCCACTTAAAAGTTATTACCTTTGTGAAGTATGAAGGCTTCTTGAGCTTGAAATGAGCTAATTATGTTACTGAGTATTACAACTGATTGGGGGAAAGGAATCAGTGAGGGGCCTCATGGAGGAGAAAAAATTCAATTTGTGCTTTAATAATAGCTAATATTTACACAGCACTTATCTTCATTTTATAGACAAAAACAAATGAGGTTCCCTAGGAAATAAGTTATTTGCCTAGGGTCACATAACTAAAAAGTGTCTAAGGCAAGATCTAAACTTAGATTTCAGATTTTCCTGGCTCCAGGGCCAACTCTCTATCCATTATACCTTGTATACCTTATGCCTTGTAAAGGATAAGTAGGAATCAACATATGGTAGAAGGGCAATATATTCCCATTGACCCCAGCCACCTACTTACATCTGGGCTCTGTTCCTGACTTTCTGGACTGCAAGTATATACCCCCTGAATTAGGCGTGTTTATCTCCCACTTCTTGGATTTTCAGCTCCTTTTAGTGTATTCCCCTATTAGAACACAAGCTCCATGAGGGCAGGGTCTATCTCTATCTATTTAAAAATTGTTTAATTATTTGTATCCCTAGTGCGTAGGACTATGTCTGACACATAGTCAATAAATTGTTTCTTCCTTCCTTTCTCCCTCCCTTCCTCCTTCCCTCTCTTCCTTCCTTCCTTCCTTTCTTTTTTCCTTCTTTTCTTCCCTCCTTCCATAGGGAAAAGAGTTAGCAGTTGTGTGGAGATGGGCAAATATAGGTTATGGACAGTCTAATAACATAAGTCAAAAAGAGATTATACCAGAGAGCAAAAGGAGACAGACCCAATATCTCTGAACATCTTTTCAATTGTACAAAGCATAGATTATACACTTTTATAGGCTTCTGGGTGAATGTTCACTCATCAACAAGCAAAATATCTACAACTAAAAATTTTTTATGGGTTTTATAGTCCTGTTCTGGAACAGAGAAGAGAGACAGTTTCTGGTACATTTTGCTTTATAAGCAATTTCTGTACCTAATGCTACTAACAAGGTTGTTTTGCTAATGGCTCTTTGTTCAATATGGAGTTAGTCCTGGTATTGTGTGTGTGTGTGTGTGTGTGTGTGTGTGTGTGTGTGTGTGTGTGTGTGTGTGTGTGTACCAGGGACGAACATAATTACTGCAAGTGAAGAGTTTAAAATGATTCAGCAATTTCTGAGCCTAGGTGACTGGAGGAAAGTTGGAACAACTAAGAGAAACAGAAAATTCTGGAGAAGGGACATTAAGTCACTAAACCTATCAATGAGAGAGAGGAATGAAACATTTTTAAGCACGTACTATGTGCCAGGCACTGTTAAATGCTGGGAATATAAAAATAAGAAAGCAAAACAGTACCTGACCTCAAGGACCTTACATTCTAGTGGGGGAAGACCACCCATGCACATGGCAGTATTGTGTGAAAATGACCTAAAAATGGCATGGAGGTCTGAATCCAGGCAAGATAAGGCTTACTTATCAGAGACAGAGGAGCATTTAATACGGTCCAAGGTTTCAAGGGGCAATGCAGAAGGGGAGAGAGATGAGAATAATGGCTATAGTATAAGCTGCAAGGTGCAGAGATGCCTGGAGAATACTATGTGCAAGGCATGGAACAATAGACTTTCTTTACATATTAATTATATAGTTTGATTCATCATCTGTTTATATGCATATGATAACCCTGACCATAAATATACATTCTGTCTTATAGACCTGTAGTAAAACTTGTCAAACACTTTTTTTATCATGCAGAAGATAACGTCAGCGTTTGTTGAGATGAGATCTTTAAAGGGCATAGAATGGGAAGACGGAGGAGAGGCGACCTGCTGGTCTGGGACTGCCTTACTCCAATTATGTATCAAACGTTTAACAGTATGAAAATGGGTGGGTAGTATAACCCTGAAGGTTTCTAGAGTAAATATTTTCCATTCCTGTCACTGCCCACATGTTATTATGCAATGTGGACACGGTTTTTAAAAAAAGCCACACTTCCATTATTATAGTCAGTGGGCATTTCACTTGAATTGAACAAACATTTCAAAAGATAGAAATATCTTTGTATGATTTCAATATCAAGGGGACACAGGTTTCCTAGTACAGAGGTAAGCATCAATATTAGCGTATAGAAGAGCATCTCACATGATTTTGTCTGATTTTTTTTTTACTTCAAGGACCCTAGGAAAGGCAACCTGAACACATATACTAATATCTTCTGTACTTAGAGATAAGATGATGTCTTTTGTTAAAATCCGACTATCCTAGGGAAGGATGGCATCGTAAACATTACTACACATTCATACTTGAGGAGTAATGATTATCATTGAATCATAGATTTAGAGTTGGAAGAGATCTTAGAGACCATTAATTCCAACCTCCTCCCCTCCCCCTCCCCACCACACACCACCACCATTTTACAAATGAAATAGAAGCTTGCAGAGGTCTGAGCTAGTAAGTGTTTGGGCAGTAAAGTGGCAAAGTGGCTAGAGCACTGGACCTGGAGTCAGGAAGACTCTTCCTCCTAGGTTTAAATCTTGCCTCAGACACTTACTGACTATGTGACCCTGGACAAATCACTTAACCCTGGTTGCTTCAGTTTCCTCATCTATCAAATGATTTGGAGAAGGAAATGGCAAAACACTCCAGTATCTTTGCCAAGGAGACCCCAAATGGGGTCATGAAGAGTTGGACACAGCAACTGATGACAACAAGTGATTGCTGTGACATTAGAATCGTGGTCTTCTTCCTAGGTTCATTAGATACTGAGGTACACACACACAGACATGCGCCTTTATAAACTGACTTACTTGCTGCTTCCTGAATAGTAGCATTCCATCCTCTACTTACAGGGTTGGGGAGCCTGACATGTGGTCCTCTAGGTCCTCAAGTGCAGCCCTTCGAATCCCAACTTCTCAGAACAAATTCCCTTAATGAAAGGATTTGTTCTGTAAAATTTGGACTTGAAAGGCCTCACCCAAGGACTTAGAAGGTCACATGTGGCCTTTAGATTGCAGGTTCCCCAGTCCTGAAAGCTGTTCCTTATGCCCAGAATATCCTCCTCTCTCACCATCTCCTCTTAGAATCCCTAGCTTACTGCAAATCTTATCTCATTTGCTATTACCAAAGTTTATTTGAATTAAATAAGTGCTTAATAATTACTGTGTACCTGACATTGCAGAACAAGACAAAAGGAACATTTCTCTGCCCCTCAAAAACTTACATCATGTAGGAGGTAAACATGCATTTGTCTAGTCATTTTCAGTCATGTCGGACAGTTCACGACCTCATTTAGGGTTTTCTTCACAAAGATACTGCAATGATTTGCCATTTCCTTCTCCAGCTCATTTTATAGATGAGAAAGCAGACAGTTAAGTGACTTACCCCAGGTCACTTAGTCAATAAGTGTCTCAGGCCAGATTTGAATTCAGGAAGGGAGGTCTTCCTGATTTCAGACCAGCTACTCTATTCACTGAGTCACCTAATCGCCCATTAAATACAAAATATATTAAAATTCTATTAAGATAGAAGGAGGACACATGGTCTAATACAAAGGGTAGTTCATATTTTTTTAAAGAACAGGAGTTTCAGAGTGCATAATGAAAAGGTAGAAAAGAGTGAGAGAGGGAATTTTGAAGGAATGGGGTTGACATGGATGGGAGTGAGGGAAGTAAGCCTTGCAAATATGAATCAACAGGATTCTGAATAAATCCATGGAGCAGTAGATACAAGTCCTGTTTTTACATGCTCTTTGTTTTCTTGTGAATGAAAGTGAAGCATGGTGTTACAACCAACATAGTCCACAAGTTGGAGTTGACAATAAAAAATAAAAAAAAACAATTTTTAGAAATTCAATTAAAAATGCTTGCATCACTGTGGAAGAAAGTGGACTAGTGAAAATTATACTTGGGCTGGTTGCTTTATTTTTTCTAACATAAAAATATCACAGTTATTTGAATAACAAAGGAAGATCATTCTGTGGAAGTTTTGGTTATCTCCCTACTCTCCCTAGCACCTATTCTCTCAAAACCAGGTCACATGTTAACTTCTCCCCTTTTTCCCTATCTCCTCCCTGTTTCTTTGGTAACTTGGAATGTTTGTGAATCCTCTCTTTTCCCAGCCTTGGCTTCAGTCCTCACTGGATGCATCCCAAATTTTTAGGGGGCCTATGACTAGCATCCCAGTTCCACTGAATCACCTAATATCAGATTCAGTTTTTTCTAAATTTTTTCTAATTTTTTTCTTCAATGAAATAGCAACAACAAATGTACAAACATTTACCCCAGTACCTCCCTAAGTAATCCCCCCCTGTACCTCTAAGATCTTTGGGGAGTAGGACAATTAGACTCACAGCTTAGTTTAGTTCCTATACAGCATTAGTTAACCAAGTTCAGGTTCCAAATGGGTGCCCCTAAGGGTATTACATATTGGCTGCAACAGTGGGCTTGGATCATTGGATCACTGGATCACTGGATCACTGAGTTAGCTCAGAGGTTCCACTCTCTATACATAGAAGAAAATGACCAAAAAGGCCCCAAACCCAGTACTATTTCTCAGGGCCAAATAGCCCAAAGGGTAGAGGAAGGCTGGGAATAAAAGTCACTTTCAGCCTCAGATGTAAATACAACCAAAAGTCTTTGCAGGTACTGAGTCAAGCCTTTTTTTTCATTGTTTTTTATTTTATTTTATTTATTTACTTTTAGTTTGCACCATTCAGTTCCACACAATCCCTTGAGTTCCAAATTTTCTCCCTCTCCTTCTCCCTCTCCTCTCCCCTTCCCCTACCCATGGCTGCATGCAGTCCAATATAGGTGTTACAAATACCTTCACATTACACATTAGTGAAAGTGTAAAGAAGAATTATAACCAATGGAGTGAACAATGAGAAAGAAGTAATGAAACAAAACAAAACACTAAAGAGAGAGAGCAAGTAGTTTGCTTCCATCTGCGTTCAGACTCTGTAGTTCTTTCTCAGGATGTGGACATCTCTTTCCATCATGAGTCTTCGGGAGTTGTCTTATAACCTTGTATTGCGGAGAGGAGCCCAGTCTATCAAAGTTAGTTGTCACAAATACACTATGTCTGTAATTGTGTACAAAGTTCTCCTGGTTCTGTTCCCCTCACTCAGCATCAGTTTATATAAGTCTCTCCAGGTTATTATGAAGTCCGTCTGCTTCTCATTTCTTATAGCACAATAGTATTCCTTCACATTCATATACCACAACTTGTTGTTCCCTAGTTGATCAACATCCTCTTGATTTCCAATTCTTTGCTGCCACAAAAATGTATGGGTCCCCCTCCCACTTGTGTGATCTCTTTGGGATACAGCCTTGCTGGGTCAAAGAGTATGCACATTTTAATAGCCCTTTGGGCATGGTTCCAAATTGTTCTCCAGAATGGCTGGATCAGTTCACAGCTCTACCAACAATGCATTAGTGTTCCAATTTTTCCACATCCTCTCCAACGTTTATCATTTTCCTGTTTTGTCATCTTAGCCAATCTGACCAGCGAGATATGGTACCTCAGAGTTGTTTTGATTTGCATTTCTCTAATCAATAGTGATTTAGAGCATTTTTTCATATGCTTATATATATATATATATATATATATATATATATATATATTTAATTTCTTCCTCTGAAAACTGCCTGTTCATATCTTTTGACCATTTATCAAGTGGGGAATAAGTCACGCCTTTCTAAAAAACTTGATGGTTTTAGTTATGCAATCAATGGGAAAAAAAGACTGCTTGTAACCACATGGTAGGCTGTTTAGAATGTCTGCCTGTGGTCCAGTCTTCACTGGATTCTCCTAGAAGCAGGTTCCTAGGGTCTTCTACATGGGTGATACCATCTTAGCAAAAGGAATAGTATTACATATATGCCTGACCCTAATTACAAAAAAAATATCCACAAAAACCCCACCCTGTAGTTAAATCACTGTTACATATATTCATTTGGCCAAGGACCAGCAGGCAGGAGGCACTTGCTAAGCACATACTATGAGCAAATCACCGGGAGTAGTGAAAGCAGAGGTCATTTTTCTAAAAAGCAACTCTCCAGTTCTGCCAATAACTAACTGTGAGAATCACTTTACTTCTCAAACTTGTTTCTTCATCTGTAAAATGGTGGAGGAATAAGGGAACAGATTGCTGATTCTCTGTTGTTCCTTCTAGCTGTAACACTGCATTCTGGGATCCTCTTCAGGCCCCAGCCGGGCTCTTAAAGCTCAAGTTCTGGAGGCAAGTGTTGTCAAACAGTGGTCTATTGTTGGACCTAAAAACTCTTTCCACTCCCTATAGTTTAATCTCTTAAAGAGGGTGTTAGAGATAAGACAGACTGGGAAACTGACTCACTGACATCCAATTAGGAAGCTGGGATCTGGAACTCTTCTTTCTGAAACAAAGGGGAAAAAATGAAAGGGGAAAAAAAAGGTAGAATCAATTCTTAAACAATCGTATTCATTTATTCTCCTGTTCTTTTTTCCCCCTTCATGTCTGTACAGGTTTAATCCTTTTTTTAACTAAACATGATTCATCTGAAATGAGAACCATGATTTCATGGGATTTGCAGGGGAATCATTACAACATGAGAAAACAAATCCAGAGATTTTGTAGATAACATGATGGCAATAGTAGAAAGCAAATCCAAAAGTTGTCAAACTTATTTAAATTTCCAGGCCTCTTCTGATAATTTGATATGAACATCAAGGGCCCCTGTGATGGTTAAGGAATGGAATAACTTTAGAACCAAAAGGCAATAATTTTTTTGAGCCAAATCTCTCTCTCTCTCTCTCTCTCTCTCTCTCTCTCTCTCTCTCTCTCTCTCTCTCTCTCTCTCTCTCTCTCTTTCTGTGGAAAGAAACAGACCCAAGATGTTCAAGTTACAATTATATCATCAAGCCTAAATTACCTCTTTGAAACTTCTCACCCTTACTCCTAGTTTTGTTCTATGAGAACAAAGAGAAAAATTCTAATCCCTCTTCCATATGACAGTCTCTCAGTTTCTTAATCTCTACTGTGTCACTCCCAGGTTTGAGATTCTCCAAGCTTGGTAGATTTTTCCTTAAACTGATCGTCAAATGTCATGATCTGGAGCCTTTTCAACATCTTAGATATCCAGTGTGTTAACTCTCCTTTCAGGACATCCAAGACAGGAGGGAATATGGTATGCAAAAAAGAGCTGAGCAAAGAGCCTTAGGTCACTCCACTAGAGACCTTCTTTCTAGTTGACTTTCTTAATGATTAACATTTCAGTGGGACCACCGGTTGATGGCAGCTAGTGGCACAATGGATAGCGAGACTCATCTTCCTGGGTTCAGATCTGGGATGAGTCACTTAACCTTGTTTTGCCTCAGTTTCCTCATCTGTAAAATGAGCTGGAGAAGATTTTTAAAACCCACTTCATTATCTTTACCAAGAAAACCCGAAATGGGGTCACAAAGAGTCAGATAGAACTGAAAAATGACTGAGCAATGACCATACTCCTCATGCTTTCTTTTTAGCACCTCTTTCCCAGGGTTAAGGATCAAATGAGATCATATTCTAGTAGAGTGCTTAGAACATAGTGGAAGCTCTAGAAATGCTTGTTTGGGGGGGGCAGCGAGGCAGCACCAACTCTGGAGTCAGGAGACCTTAATTCAAATCCAACCTCAGAAACTCGACACTGTGTGACCTTGAGAAAGTCATTTAACCCTGATTGCCTCGCTACTTCCCCCCTCAAAAATACTTATTTCTTTCTTTGGGGGGGACCAAGCTGCACTTTAATATTCATCTTGCTTTACTCATCCTTGTTTTCATCATTAATACGTATTTTAAAAAATCTTAGTTGATTAGAAGTCACTGTACCTCAATGTGTCTCTAAGAACTATTTAGAGGCAGAGAGATGATCAGAATGATGTTTTTTTTTAAGGAAATTGGAAGAACGTTCTAAGAAGAGGAGCATTATTCTTACACAAGACCCAAAGGAGGTATTCTGCACTGACTGTACGCATGGAAAATTCAGGTGCTTTGGAGTTCTGGCTGAGTCACCTCCTTCTTTAGTAGCTGTCAGCCCGAATCACTACCCAAGTGAATGTTTTGTAGCAAGGAAAGGGAATGGGGACAGACTCAGGACCTGGGGTTCAGGACCCGAAGCAGCCACTCCAAGCTGTCATTTGCTAAGCTTAATGCTGTATAAACATACACTCTGTCATCGCTGTGGCTTACAAGAGGATGAGTCTAGTCACTGAGTGTTGTAAAAAGGCTTGGGTACGATCAGAAACCTCCCCAAGTGGTCCAGGAAAATTCCCATGATATTGGGCCCCAAGGTTGAGTTTCTTAGGTTCAAAAGTTATTGAAACAATTCTCCTATTTGCCTTCTGTCCTGGAAAAGCAGTCAATTATCTCACCTTTAAAAGCAAATTAGGGGGGGGGGTGGAGCCAAGATGGCGGCGTAGAAGCAGCAAAGCACCACAGCTCCCACACGAAAACGCTAAAAAACTCACAAAATGGGACGCTAAACAGATTTTCAAGCTCCAAAATTCCCCACAAGACAGAAAGCACATCTGTTGCTACAGGCAGCACAGCAGGCGGGGCTCTTCGCAGCAATCTGGGACCCGTGGCCGAAACCAGGCCTGCTCAGGCCCTGGGGCATTGGGCGTGGAGCCACGGCTATAGGAGAGCAGATGGGCTGCACTGGAGGCACAGTTACCACATTTATCAGGCCAGAAGACAAAAAGGCTAAGAGAAAGGTCAGTGGATTTTGCTAACTGGGGAGGAGAAGAGCGGGTCCGGCCAAACTGCTCCCAGGGCAAGCAGGCAGCGGGAGGTGACTGTTGCAGCAGGAACGGCTGAGAGGCTTCCACTGGGCTGCTTCAGAGCCCTCAGCCTGCAGATAGCAGGGGGGCTGACGCGACCCATCGAGGCCAAGGGCTCTTGCGTTGAGCGGCCTGGATCTGGATCGGGGTC
>CM053594.1:142849232-142900796 GCA_028646575.1 Pseudocheirus occidentalis | reverse complement strand
AAACATGGGAAAGAAATCATAAGGAACTTATCAAATTTGAATTATTTACATGCCAGTATTGAAAAATGCTAATAGTAATTTATGAAACTTTTCTTAGTATGAGGATAGGGGAAGGGAATACAAATGTATATATAAGTATACTTACACATATGTCTAAATAGGAGGCTATATATGTGTATGAATACATATCTGAGCATGTGTGTAGATGTGTATATAGGGGGTATAGGATGAGTTGAGTAAGAAGGTGAAATTCTGAGGCTGGAGCAGACTAGAATGAGAGGAGACAGGGAGAGACAAAATGGGGTTAATCATCCCATATTGAAGAAGCAAGGGATAACTGTTACAACTTTACTTTTAATTATTCTCATTGAATTTGGCTTAGGGAAGAAATGGCATAAATGCTAAACTGGGCATCATGCCACACAGGAGAGTAGGGGGTATGGGGATGAGAGGGGGGGATGATGGAGGGGAGGGAAGGGTCTGGGAGACGGATGCTGGAAGCACACACTTCAACAAAGGGACAGGGACAGGATAGAGAATAGAACAAGGAGGTAGGGATAGGAAGGAGGGACATATGATCACTGTCACAGTATGTCCACTATGAAGATGTCCTGTATAATCACGCATCCACCGCCTGTATTGAACTGATTGTCCTTCCAGTGGGGGTGTGTGACAAGGGAGGAACTGAAAGAATCTAGAATTTAAAGCTCTGTAATACCTGCAACTAGGAATTAAGATATACAGGGGCTGGGGTAGGGAGATCCTTCCTGCCCTCCCAGAAAGTTAGGGTGCAGATCGGGGGAGGGGCTTTACAGTGGGATTACTGTTTTAGGGTTGGTATAGGGGAAAGACGGGGAGAAAATTTATAATTCAAAAATCTCGTGAAAACAAATGATGTAAACAAGAAACAAATAAAATTTATTACTATGTAAAAAAAGAAAATGATCACTAAAAGATTGGAGAGGAGGTTCTCAGACATTATTATCAGGCTTGAAATGAGACCTAGGGCATATTGCTAAAAGCCAACACATATTTGATTACATATATATATATATATATATGTATATGCTCTCAGAACTTTCTTGGTGAAGACATAAGAAAGACAGAGGGAGACTTTTACAAATGTTATAGTATAACAATCCATAATTGGATAGTCACATAATTGACAGAAAGATTTTTAAAAGTAGGAAGTAAGGGAATAAACATTTATATGGTGTCTGCCATGTGCCAGTACTTTTGACAAGTTTTATCTCATTTGGTCCTCATCACAATCTTGATATGTGGTTACTATCATTACCCCCAATTTATAGTAAATAGAAGTTGCTTGGTTGTAAATGACTTACCCAAGGTCATATGGCTAATAAGTATCATCTTAGGTCTATCCTGACTCTATTTCCAGTGCACTCTTCACTATATCACCAGCTGCCTCTTTGGAAATCCAGGATCCTATTGAATTTTAACTATTAAAAATTCATTTAATTCAGAATAGTGAAAAGTCACCTTAAAAGCCACCTCCAGCAAAGTTTTCCATGTATTAAATCAAAATTATGTAAGATTCCTTGAAAAACGTAAGAAGAGAGATGACAGGGTTCTATGTTGTCCTCAGTGCTAATACTAGGTGAGCCACAAAAAAAGAGGAATGCATATTTACTACAGGTGATTGCCACCATCATAGAGGACGTCCAGCACAGAGTAGAAATCAAAGGACTATTCCCAGTCATTGCAGAAGTACTTGACATATTCCTTCCTGAGAATGATATTGTGCTGTTTGCAAGAAGCAACAGAACTCTGCAGAACCTCCCCAATGAGCTCCATAATCACTCTAACTATCCATGTGGGAAAAAACAAGTAGATGAAGAATCCTTACTGTCCAAACTAGGATATGCATTTGGGGGATACCCCCTAGAATTGGTCCAGTTGGGTTCATATATTTTAGACAAACAGAGCACGTGGACAATGAGCAAAACCTAAACTCAAATAGGTCTGATTGCCTTAAGGATTTAATGACCCAACCTTCTCTCTGAGACAAAGGACCATCATTTTATCTGCAAAGATTCTGTGGTAATTCTCTTTGACCATGAGTCCTTTTCCACAATGACACTCCTCCTTCCACTGTTGCTTGACACACCCCCTTCATTTGAACCATCATGCTTGGGAGGGTCTAAGCCATTCAAGTCTACACACCTGAAGACCTTGCAATCCTAACCTTTATCTCTGGTAACTTTCTTCTCTGCTTCCTCTCACATAACCTCTCCTACTTTCTACCTTTCTCTGAGAACTATAACCAAATTACCAGTAGCATTGCCTCTGGAAATGGTGCATCAAAGATTTGCTCTGTTGTTCCACTCAGTATCTTTGGGACTTTGTCACTTCCCAAATCATGACTCTATGTTGTCTCCCCAATTCAAATATAATCTCCTTGAGGGCAAGACTGTTCTGTTTATAGTTGTATCCATTGACACAGTGTTTGATATATAACAAGAATTTAACAAATGTTTTTTCTCATTCAATCATTTATTCATTCAGTTGGCAAAACATTAAGTTGGAATGACACAATGGGCAATAGAGAAGATCGTATTGGGTGTGAATAGGTTTCAATTCATTATCAACAAAGAATTATGCAAGAGAAGTCATGTATGGATTTCAGAAAAACCTGGAAAGATTTGCATGAACTGAGTGAAGTGAGCAGAACCAGGCAAACAATATGCACAGTAACAGCAACATTGTGCAATGACCAACTTTGATAGCCTTCATTGTTCTCAGTAATACAATGATCTAGGGCAATTCCAAAAGACCCATGATAGACAATGCAGAGAAAGAACTACGGAATCTTAATGCAGCTCAGTGGAGTCAAATGCAGCACATACAATTTTCTCCTTTTTTGCTGTTTTTTTCTTCCTTGTGATTTTTTCCTTTTGTTCTAATTCTTCTCTCACAACATGTCCTACGTGGAAATATGTTTAATATGACTCTACATGAATAGCATATGTTGCTTGCTACTTTGGGGAGGGAGGAGAGAAAAGGAGAGAGAAAAAAAATTGGAAATAAAAAATAAAAAATAAAAAAAGTGAATGTTGAAAAGTATCTTTCCATGTAATTGGAAAAAATAAAATACTATTAAATGGTGGAAAAAGAGAAACATGTAAAGAATGTGACGAAAGGGATTATAACTGGAAAACATGGTTGGCCAGTCATATGGGAAGGGTGATGGATAACTAATGGACAGCCTACATGCTTCATTTATATAAACTTAATGTCAAGAGATCTTGAGGAAGGTCAAACACATTATACAGGCTCCTTGCCTAGGATTTACATGAATCACCCAGGGCAAGAGAACGAGGATAGTTGTTATCTGCACATTGATGGTCCATCAAAGTGGCATGAAAATGAATTAAGCAGGTGTATTGTTACTGCATTTTTGCTTAATGGGAAGTTCTTTCCTATCTATTAATAGGTCCATGTGATCTACTTGAGTCACAAGGAAGCCTGAGTCACATGAGTCTATGGTGGGAGGAGTTTGCTGAATGGCTGGAGTAGAAAGGGTGGGGCAGAGCCCAGAAGTTGATCAGAGCAGTTTAAGCAAAGGAGTAGACAGTGAGCTGTGAGTGTTTGTGGGAAGGCCCTGGCAGGGGGAGGGTTTGGGGATGGCTGTGCTTCCTGCAGTGTTATTACATATGAATATTGCATATATTTGTTACTATAATGGATTTGACTTTCTGGTGTTGGGATTTGGCTTTCTGGCATTGGAATAAATGTTTTGGTTCTGTCTTTCATGTGGAGAGTCTGTTATATTTTGTGATTCAGAATTATACTAGCATATTCATAGCTGCCATAGACACTGTGAATATTGTGTTGGTGCTGCATTGCATGGTAGATATTAATTTCCCCATTTGACAAATGAAGAAACTGAAGCTCAGAAAGGTTAAGCAATATGTCAATGACCACATTAGTTAGTAGTAAAACTAGCAGGGTATAAATTATCTCTATTCTTATGCATCATTCTCTCGGTTCTCTCTAAATTCTTTAAAAAATGTTCATGTTTAACAATGGATCTTATTTTTATTGATAGCTCTTATTGTTATGTCATTTATTTCAGAATATATCCTCCTCCCTACACCTTCTCTTCCCCAGCAAGTTACTGGTCCCCAAAGGCAAATGATTGCTTTTCAACTGGAATATTAGTAGAATAGTGAAAAAAGTCACTGGCTAAGATGACCCTGTGTCATCTTAGGAGAAGTTAGGTGATGCAGTGGATAGAGTGCTAGGTCTGAAGAAAGAAAGAATCTTTTCTCCCTGAGTTCAAATCTTGCCTCAGATATTTACTAGCTGTGTGACCCTGGGCAAGTCATTTAACCCTGTTTGCCTCATCTCCTCATCTGTCAAATTAACTGGAGAAGGAAATGGCAAATCACTCTTCTATCTTTACCAAGAAAACCCCAATGTGGTCACAAAGAGTCACAAATAACTGAAACCACTCAACAATAACAAAGATGACTCCTGACCTTCTAGCTCCTTTCCCTTTGTGACATTTCTGTAGAAGTCATTCCATGGGTGAAGGTTCCTCTCTCACCAAGCCTATGACTCTTAACAGCAACTGGATGTTTTTGAGCCACAAAGGACCTTGGATGGTCCCCTAACTGCTAATTGCTGGTATGTTGTCCAGACCCTGAGACCAAAGTGACTAAGTTTGAAGCTTCCCACGGTCAGCTCAGGATGAGTTCTCTGAGCTCAAATTGGCTTCTGTTTCAAGGAATATTTCTCAGTGCTCTCCAAATTCCCTTTCAGTTGCTGAACTCTTAGAGTTATGATTCTCTCCTGAAGAATGCCATTTTCCTCAGGGGTGGAAAGTACTGGTAAATTTAGATTGTAGAAACAAAATAAGAAAAGCAAAACGGGGTAGTGCCTGCAACAAGGTTAAAAAAATAGACTGAAAGCTTGAAGACCTGACGTCTAGTCCTGGCTCTGAAAGTAATTAACTATGCAGTTGTAAACTTGGACAAGTTATCATTTGAGGGGTAATGGCATAGCAGAGACCAATGGATAATGCACTAAGAACCCTTCATTTCACTAGCTACTCTGCAACTAATTGATTGTGTGGCCATGGACAAATAACTTCTCCTCTCCAATATCTTCATATTTCCTATCTGTAAAATGAAGGCACTGGATCAGAAACTCTCTAAGGTGTCTTCCAGCTCTAACATTTGGTGATTCTAGAACTTAGCCCTTTACTGCTGTTCACAAACTCATACCTTTGAGCTTAATTTTAAGGATAGAAAGTAATTCATGAGAGTATTGTTCAGTTTTGTTTGACATTGGGATTCATTTACATTACCTCAATAATGAAAATATACATTATATGCCCCCCCAAATCAAGAGGAGAGCATAACTTAGCACACTATTAATTCTATACTAATCACCTTTGCTATGTATGGTTACCTGTCCATTTCCAAGTCATTTTTCAATCTCTAAGGTAGTCTTCTCTTCATCCTGTCCTCAGGTCCTTCTGTGTGACTCCTGTTAACTCACACCTTTATAGAAACCTTTAAGCCAATGGTTCTCAACCTGTGGATCACAACCCCTTTGGGGGTCGAACAACTCTTTCACAGGAGTCGCCTAAGACCATCAGAAAACACATATTTCCAATGGTCTTAGGAACTGAGACACCGTTCCTCTATCCATCTCCAGGCTGGTCCACCCACATGCAGATATGTCTACATATGAGTATTAAAGGGTCGAGGCATTAGGAAGTTTGAGAACCACTGCTTTAAGAAAAGGGAACCACTCTTACCCTTTTGAGCATTCCTTCCCTTCCACCAGCTACACACATAAGAGGAACAGAAAGAAAAAAAAAACTTTCAGTTTAAGAAGACATTGATTCACACAGGAAGTCAGCTTTACTTTGTTTTAATGAAAACAGTCCTTGAATATGCATGCACACATGCACACACCCTACATGGAAAATATGTGTCATTTGTACCTTAGCCCAGAGGAAAATGTTGATGTTGTACCATTGTTAATACAAATTGAATCAACAGTAAATCCTCATTTTATTTATCTTTGCAAGTGGTATAAGTACTCAGGGCAGTAATTATAAGACACAAGAAAATTGATATAAAATGACTTGGTGATTTTAGCTCCCTAAGAACCAAACAAGAGGTAGGAGTTAAATTTCAGGGAAATAAAAAGGGAGAATTTCAATGGCACAAACATGATTGCAGCCAAGATAAAATGTAGTAACATCAGAACTGACCCAAACCTGTCATCATTTTAGTCACTCATAATTAATAATGGTAATTCTGACAGGGGACCAAGCAGATGATGAAGGGACGTGACTGAATAAAACTTTGCCATATTCTAGGTGCCAAATCAAGCTTTGCATGTGGCAGGATGGAACTTTACTACTCAGAATAATAAAAGAGCTGGGCAAGTTTCCCAGAATGTCTCTAACATTTCTTCTTCCTACTGCAGGCCAGATATTGTAATCCAGTGATTCTTCCAAAGTCATTTTCAACCCTAGAAATTTGTAGACTATGAAATGCAGGTCACCTAAGTTTCACTGTAGTTTTCTCCTGATGAGTTGGGCCATCCCATTTGGCTCCTGTTTATGTGGGTAGTGGTTGGAAGTATACAGTTACCAACGCCTGCCTTGGACTGGAGATTAGTCAGTCATCATCCATCATTCTCCACCATCATTTGCTGAAAGTGTTGAGACATCTTCACCATTGATAGCAAACCAGAGAGTAGTTTGGTCCCATGATATATTCGGTCAATGGATACTTGCCTAATTATGATTACTAGGGGCTTTAAATGGCCAAAACTTATACCCATCTTTACTTTAAATTCATTAGAATTGGTCATTGGCAAAAGAATGAGCTACTATACTGTCAAAAATCTACTTAATCAAAATGAAAAAGATTTGATCAAAATCTAATTGACCAAAGGAGAATGGTAAACTGATACAATAGAGAGAATACTGCTTCTAGGCTCAGAGGATATGGGTTCTAACCTCAGTCCTTCCATCCACATGTTACATGTACTATATCATGTTGAATATGTCACTTAATTCTGTCCCAGTATCATCATTTGCCAAATGACAAGGTTGGACTAGAGGTTCTATAGGATCTCATCCAGCTCTAAACTACATGATCCTCTGATTTATGGAAAGGAAGACATTTTTATCTGGGAAGATTAGGAAGGAAATGGCACCTTAGCTTAGCAGAGAAGAAGAATTTCAACAAGTAGAGTTGGTTGGGAGGGGGTGATAAGACCAAGCTACGTATGAATTATGGCTAAGTGCAAATGCATAAAGATGAGAAAAGACAAAATGAGATGGATAGATAAATAGAAGTCCATTTGATTTGAGTATAAAGCACATGATGGCTTATACTTTGAAACCAGACTGAAAAATTAGGTTAAAGATAGGCAAATAATTCCATACGTATCAAAATATTTATAGCAGCATCTTTTGTAGCAGCAAAGAACTAGAACAAAGGCTAAATAAACTGTGTTACATGGATGTAATGGAATGCTTTTACCTAATACCTAATAATGAATGTAATGGATAAAGAAGAATGGGAAAACTTATATGAATTGATGCAAAGTGAGGTAGAACCAGCTAAACAATATGTGCAATGACTATGACCATATAAATGGAAAGAGCAATAAAACCAAAACAGTTAAAACTGAATTCTGTGAAGTATAATAACCAGGCTTGGCCCCAAAGAAGAGCTACAAGATACATCTTCCTGCATTCTTTGCAGAGGTAGATGAGTATGTGTGTGAAATGTCATATCTGATGTCAGACTTTGTTGAGATGTTGGCTAGTTGTCCTTAAAATGTTTTCTTTTCCTCCATTTTTCATTCTTTATTGTAAGGGATGACCATCCAAGAAGAGGGAAAAGAGGATGAATATACATCAAGGAAGGTTCTTTAAAATCTAATGAGATTTTGAGGTGTTGTTTTGTAATTGTTTGGAGGTGAATTTGGGATTTCCTCCCTTACTCCACCATCTTGGCTCTGCCTTCCAGGTATGGCTTTCCATACGAGGTGAGGGAAAGGAAAATGAATCTCTATCAATAAAGTTTTCTTTAAAATCCAATGAAGTTTTGATAAAGCAAAAGATAAATGAAAGACCATTGCATAGATAGAATGAGGAGTCCTGCTTTCTATTCTCACCTTTATCACAAATAGTCTGTAGCACTATAGGATTTATTTTTTCACTCTGATGCCTCAGTTTTCCTGTTATAAAAATGAGAATGATGAAAACTATATTGTATACACAAGTGGAATGGGCATTTTTTGATTAACAATCAAAAAGAATTTTGAGAAAGTCAGTCAATTTTTTTAAAAAAAAAAAGCATTATCAACAGCTTTAAGAAAAGGGAATTTAAAGAAAGAACTTGGACGAAAAAACAATTCTTTTAAGAAGTCTAATTTTTTTTAGTCAATCCCAAAGTCAGAGGACGAGGCTGCTGCTGCCAATTCTTAACTCTAAAATAGATAAAAGAAAAATAAGGCAGGTGTATTGGGGAGAAAATCCTGAAATAACCAGTCACTGGTGCTCAGAAAGCTCAGGGTCATCATTCATCTTTAGACTGAAGAGACACCCAACAAAGACCAACAAGTTCAAGGGCTTACTTTTACATAACACCTGGGCAGGAGAGAGAAATAGCTGTAATTCTTCAGACCTTGAGTGTGACAGCAAAATTGGATGCTTTGGGAATAACGTTAAACAAACTAGCCTATGAAATGTTAGATTTCCAGATTCAACAAATGCTTAGAGAATCATGAAAGTCCCTTTGATATAATTCAGAGGGTTTTGTTCATCATTTCTTTCTTCAATCCTTAAAAATAATAACAATAAAAAGGCATTTTAGTGGTCTATCTCTTACATTAAGGCCAGATGGGGTCACAGAATCTCAATGTTGAATGGGATTTCAGAGGTCTTTTAGTGTAGCCTGTTCATGAATGATTTAGCAATAATGAAAACATAACTTCCAAAGAAAAAAGAAATCACAGACATTTTAGCAGTTTAAATTTACTTTTACCACTCAGAACTATATTTGATAACCCTAACATGGTGGGAGACATGTGCTAATAATAATAACCACCTCAATAAATCTCTTAAGCCCTCTTCAAATGGAAATCTTCTCTTTACCATGTAGAGAGACAATGTAGTATCATGGATTTCAAGCTGAAAGGCACTTTAAAAATAATTTAACCCAACCCAAACAGATCCAGAAAATGATGCTCCATTCCTGGCTCTGACAATTCCTAGTTATGAGACCAAAGGCAAGTCACTTACTCTCTTTAATCCTTCATTTCTTCACCTCTAAAATAAGGTTAATAATATCCTGTCCCTCTCAGGGTTTTGTGAAGATTAAATGAGGTAATTTAAATAAAATTCCTGTCTTTGTATATCAGCTGTTGATTCACCTGCCTCTGACATTTCCTAATTATGAGACCCTGGGCAACCCCTCTGAGCCTTTGTTTCATTATCTGTAAAATTTGTACCTACCTCACAAGACTGTTTTGATGAAAGAGCTTTGGAAACATTAAAGCTCTATGCTAATATAATTCTGTGTATACACAAAGTGAAGGGAAGAAATGAGGTAATTATCTAAATAATTAAAAGGAATAAAGAGGAGAATTTTTGTACCTGAATTTCCTGGGCAAGTAATTCAGAATATTTTTGGGGGTGGGAGTGAGTAGGGAGTATTGAATTCTCCAGATAATTGTTCCAGTTCTTTGTACACTCTTAAAAATCAACTCCAAGTGCCCTGTAGTATTTTGAGAGGGAGGCATTGTAATTTCTGATGGAATCTGGATTCCTTTTATACTTTCCTGGTGTCTCTGCTGTTCTGTATGAAGAAAGCCAAAGAGAAAGGCTTTAAGTCCATTGAGTTTTAACTTGCAGCCCACAAAGAGCATGAGAGTCAGTCTTCTTTCCATTCTACATGCCATATGTGACCAGAGCAGTTTTAATATAAAAGCATTTTCAAGGGATCAAAGAAAAAAGCAGTGAAAACAAAGTGAAAACGAAAACCAGGGAATAATACAAAATGAAGGCAAAAAGTGAAAACTTCATTTTCTGGTGTGAGAACAAAAATCTGAAGACATGAAGAGCTGTACTTATATTGCAACAAGAGGACTGTAGCATAAACACAAAGGATCTCATGTTCTGAGAGACATGGAAAATAATTCAGAAAGGAAATCAGCCAGTTTGTGAAATTTTCACCAGTCCTGTCTCCCCCTGAGAATTCCTTACTTATTTTCTGATATTCTAGCCTAATATGAAAAAGATGCATTCTGATTTTCATATAAATAGATATATGAGTATGTATGTATATGTGTGAATGTATGTAGACATATATGCATGCATGCATGCATACATGTAAGTAAATAATATTCCATTGAAAAATAAAGGCTGTATAAATGATTCTGGTATTCTAGAGAGTTCCAGAAAAGAGAGAGTCCCCCTCGCCCAACAGAAATCCATTCATTTTTCCATGCTCAAAGGGCAAAGGGCCCTTTTTGAAATGTAGGAAGGGCCCAGAATTTAAATAACTCTATAAATGTGAATTACCAAATAAATACAAACACTTACTTTCACTCATCTGTTGTCAGTCAACAAAAATTTATGGATCTTCCAGTACTGTGTGTAAGATAGTGGAGAATCTGATAAAAGTTGATTAAACACAATGTTGACCAAGCTAGGACCTAAAATTTCAATGAGTTCTGTGTAATGTTAATGGGAGTTGAAGATCTTCCCTGACCATTAATAGGCCTCACATGGAGTCCAACAAAAGAAGCTTAATTGGAGATGGTCTTATTTTCAGGGAGGCTCATAAATTTTGTTACTTTGTAATTAGGCAGTAGGTCACAAGAGTCGTGATGCCCTTGACCTGAAGAAGTATGTATATATACTCTGAGCTTAGAATTTTGCTTGACTCACTCATTGGAAGAGTGTTAGTGTGATTTTGCCAGATGAGACTCTGGGTAGCAGTTAAGGAGGCCCCTGGCTTTGAAAACCCAGATGTTGGGGCTTCTCTCTCTAGTAACTATGTATATATGTAATGGTCAGACAGTTGGATCTGTCTGTTGATCTGTGATGTATGTACTATTGGGTCAGAGGGTTAGAAGCCCCGTCTGTTGGTCTTTATGCTATTATTTCTGCTTGTAATTTCTATTAGTATTTTCTCTGAAGTTCAGGGTGCTGACTTTTCCACCTGAACAAAGTAAATGATATATATGTTTGATTAATGAAAGATTATTGACCCCTATTGAGTTGCTTTCCTTTAGAAAAGCAGATCATAGAACCTGTGCTAGCAGCCATCCTGTGTGCTGGTGTTATCGGTCATACACCAAGCTGCAAGAAGCATTGTTGTCACAGATTGCCAAAGGGTGTGGAAATTCAGAGAGTAAGAATTATCATTGAAAAGAATTAAGTTTATCACAAAGAGAGTATGCCTCCTTTCCTTCATTATACTGTTGGGGATTAAGGATGTATAATGTTGCATATATTGTCAAATACAATGTGCTGGTTAGCTTTGATGAACTACTTTTTCCCCATTCTTTTTTTAATCTTTGTTTCAAGGGATAGTTCTCTGGGTAGAGGAGGAGAAAGGAATATATTTGGAAATGAATAAAATGGAAAAATAAACTATATCAATAAAAAATAAGGTAACATTTTTTTAAAAGATCAAATGATTGTTAAGTACTGTAAAGGTTTCCAGGGACTGAAACAGAACATCTTTCCCTGAGAGATTGTCAAAATTATAACTCAGAGTCATCTCTTTGGTATGGAGGTATGAATAAATTAAATAACCCCTAAACTCACCTTCTACTTCTAGGATTTAGCATGTTTCCTTATGCAACATCAATGAGCACATGCAAGCACTTGTCACTGTCTTCTCCGTACTTTCTCTTTGCAAAGCCACACCGTGTTATAAGAATTAGGTTACCTTTTTAGGCAAGCTCATTGATCAAGATAATAGCCTTTTTGGTCTACATAGTTCCTTCTTCTCCTGTTTTATAGAATTTAAAATAGAAGAAAATTATAAGAATAATCATAATAGCTCAGAGCCCCCAATTAGGAAAACTCCTAACATTCCAGCAGGGGGTTGACTCTGTCCTAGTTTAAATTCATGTTTATCTTCTTCTTAACTCCTGGTCTCTTTATATTTGAGGCAAAAATATTTGAGGAAATATTTAGACAAGAGAAGGACAGGCAGTATATTCTAGTATCTAAGACTAGGCAACTACAGGGAGAACTTGGGGAGACAGTAGACTTTTTTAAAACTTCCCTCAGTTCTTGAAGAAAAAGCTTTAGCTTGAGACTTCTACTTCAATAGGTTCATAGGCAACTGGTCTCCTCACAGGCAAGTAGTCTCCTGGATTCCTTCCTTCTCTGCTGCAATTCAGCCCTCCTTTCACTTTCTCTTTTTGCTTGTTGCCCCTATGTCACTTTTTCTTTCCTGCTCAGCTCATTAATGATTGGGTGGTCCTCATTACTATTCCTACTCAGCTCTTGAAGTCCCCGCTATTCTACTTAGCATGCATCTCACTTGAGAGCATGCATCTCACTTGGGTATGTTCTTTTAAGAATGTCCAGGTCCAGCTCAAGATCAAGATTGTCCCAAACCACTCTCAGAGCTCAGAGAGGAATGATTGCCCCCAAATTCCAGTCAGTTCTCAAACTACTATTACATTCTTCCTTGGAGTATGGAATTTTGTGATCCTTTGCAAAACTCCGCTATCGTAGACCTGGCATTCGGAACTATATAATACGGCATCAAATTTTACCAGCATTTAACAGAACAAGGATGATTAGTCAGCTTAGGGTTCTATTCGCAGGAAACATACTTTAGCAGTATATGTGTAATAGACCTAGTTAAATGTAGAATATCACTTGACAGACTGCTCTGCTGACTATAGATTTGAATTTCATGTAAGATTTATTAAATGCATGTTTCTCAGTAGAATAGCACATATGTACATATATACGTATACATGTGTGTGCATGTGCACATGCATAGTGTGTATGGCTCTCTCCACACACTTACACATACACATATGAGCAAGTTAGTAAGCATTGTAACTTCTAATCATTTTCATATTTGTTATTGGACCTTAACTCTTTCGAGCCTTGTCTAATTGTACATTCCTTCATTAATTCAACAAATATTTATTATATGTTTCACTGCTTGAAATCAACTATGTAAATTGTGACATGCAATTTCATTCTTGAATTTAATCTACCTCTTCTCAGACTGAAAACTCACAGGAAAAAATATCGTTTTAGATCAGATCTCCTCACTTTGCACAATCCCTTTGTCTTCTAAAGAGTACCTTGGGAGGCAGTATGATAAAGTAGATGGGGAGTTGGCCTTGAGTCAGGAAAACTTGGGTTCATATACTAGTGCCAGTATACATTGGCCATGTAATCCTGGACAATCTACTTAATCCGTCAATGCCCTGAGACAACCCTGTCAAACTATAAATTGCAGAGAATGGGCTATTCTGCACTGGTAGAGCCACGTTCCTCATCAGGAATTATATGTAGCAATGAAATTATCGTCAATCTGAAACAAAAGGTGGGAGGGGCTTGCCTTGACATGTGAAGAAGATGTAGAGTCCTAACTTCATGGATAAATGTCTGGCTCGTATCACAAAATGACCCAAATTCAGAGTTGAAAGGGACATCAGAGGTTAACTATTTTGGGGGCTAAGTGATTTGCCCAAGGTCACACTACTAGTAAGAGTTTAGTGTCTGAGGCTGGATTGGAGCTTGGGTCCTCCTGACTCCAAGGCCAGTGATCCATTCACTGCAACACATAGCATCCCCTAATGATCCAAACTATTCTCTTTTTTTCAGGGAAGAAGGCAGGAAAAGTGTGGTTAAGTGACTTGCCCAAAGTCACACAGCTAGCAAGTGTGTCAAGTGTCTGAGGTCACATTTGAACTCAGGTCCTCCTGACTCCAGGGCCGGTGCTCTATTCACTGCACCTCCTAGACACCCTCCCATTGACTTTGTGAAAACAAAGTCCTTGCTGCCAGGCCAGAGAACTGAATAAGAGGGAATGGGACAGGACCCCATTAGGGAAGGGGTGGCACTCCACTAAGCCTGAGGGAGAGAATCCATCATACAACTGGGTCCAATTCTATTCTCCTAAAAATCACCTGGGGAAGAGACCTAGATTGCTCAGGGTGGAGGAAGGTTGAGGCATTTTAAGATCTGGCCCACAGAGAAGCTAATATCAGAGCAAAGGAGTCAGAAAGTGAGAAATCAGAGAAAATAAGAGGTGGGGGGAGGGATGAAAATTATCACATCTTGGGAGAAAGAAAATGCAGAGACCTTGAGTCAGATAAATAAGAAGGAAAAACATTAATGATAGAAGGAAATATGGCCCCTAGATCGAGTAAATATGCTTAGGTCTTTATGAGCAAATACAACTTTCAGTTGTTTCAGTAATGTCTGACTTTTCATGATCCCATTTAGAGTTTTCTTGGCAAAGATCCAAATGTCATTTCCTTCTCCAACTCATTTTACAGCTGAAGAAATTGAGGTAAACGGGCTTAAGTGACTTGCCCAGGGTCATACAGCTAGTGAGCATCTGAGGGTGGATTTAAACTCGGGAGGATGAGTTTTCCTGACTCCAGGCCTGGCACTCTATCCACTGCACCACCCAGCTGCCCTGGAAAAATATGATTAAAAGACAATAAAATGAAGGAAAATGACTCAACATTTGATTAAAACAGAGGACCTTAGAATTTGAGGAGAATATGAAACCACAACACACTGTTCCTGAGTGGCTTTAAAAAGAAATATGAATTATACAAGCATAATTTATGGCCTGTGCAAAAGAAATAATTCTATATGATAATATATGTTATATTATATATATATTATAATGAGAAGAAGAGAAACACTTAAATCCATGATGTAAGCTTCACCAAAGAAACAAAGAGAAGGACGACTGATTAGGAATGTAAATACATGGAATTCATAATCTAGAAGAAGAAAAACAATAATATTACAAAAAAGCATGGAAAGAAAGGATTAGTGACTTGAATATGCATTTAAAAATTAGTAAAATGAAGAAATCAACAAACATTAGCACAAAACTTAAAATACTAAAAATCAGAAGAGAAATGGATAAGTTTGGAAAGTAAAATGTATAATTGATAAATAAAACTAAAAGCTGGTTCATTGAAAAAACTATACCATTGATAAACCTTTAGCTAATAAAACAGATGAGGACAGACAATCAAGTCAATAAAATAGTAAATGAGCAAGGTAAAATCACAAAAATATTGGAAGAGATAAATATCATCATTGGAATTGTTGTCATTGTTGAGTTGTTCAGTTGTGTCTGATTCTTCATAATCCTACCAACCATAGCACGCCAGGCCCTTCTGTTCTCTACTACCTCTTGAAGTCTGTCCAAATTCATGCTCATTGTTTCCATGATACTGTCAATCCATTTCATCTTCTTCACCCCCTTTTCTTTTTGCCTTGTCTTTCCCAACATCAGGATCTTTTCCAATGAGTCCTGTCTTCTCATTATGTGGTCGAAGTATATAAACTTCAGCTTCAGTATTTGATCTTCCAGTGAGTAGCCTGATTTAATTTCTTCAAGTATTGACTGACTTGACCCCATTGCTGTTTAAGAGACTCTCAAAAATATTCCCACCACCACCAATTTGAAAGCTTTAATTCTACAGCACTAAGCTCCAACTCTGACAGTCACACATTGCTACTGGAAAAACCATAGCTTGGACTTATATGGACCTTTGTCAGCAAAGTGACATTTCTGCTTTTTAGTATGCTGTCCAGATTTTCCATAGCTTTCCTTCCAAGGAGTGTCTTTTAATTTCATGGCTGCAACTGCTATCTTCAGTGATCTTTTATCCCAGGAATATAAAATCTGACACTACTCCCATTTCTTTTTCCTCTATTTGCCAGAAAGTGATAGGACCAGTTGCCAAGATCTTAGTTGTTTTGATATTAAGCTTCAAGCCAGTTTTTACACTCTCATCTTTCACCCTCATCAAGGGGCTTCTTAATTCCTCTTCATTTTTTGCCCATCTGAGCAGTATTGACTGAATATCTGAGATTGCTGATATTTCCCCCAGAAACCTTAATTCCAGCTTTTGATTTATCCAGCCTGGCATTTCATATGATGTACTCCACATATGACTTAAATAAATGAGGTGACAGCATGCAGCTTTGTCATAATCCTTTTATAATCTTAAATGAATCAGTTGTTCCATGTTTGGTTCTAACTATTGCTTCTTTTTTTTTCCTTTGGAGGGGGAAAGGCAAGGCAATTGGGGTTAAGTGACTTGCCCAAGGTCATCCAGGTAGTAAGTGTCAAGTGTCTGAGGCCAGATTTGAACTTAGGTCCTCCTGACTCTAGGGTCGGTGCTCTATTCACTGCACCACCTAGCTGCTTCTAACTATTGCTTCTTCGTCTATATACAGGTTACTGGGGAGACAAGTAAGATGACTTGGTGCTTCCATCTCTTTGAGGACTTGCCATATTATGTTTTGATCCACACAGCCAAAGGCTTTAGTGTAGTCAATGAAACAGAAGTAGATATTTTTCTGCAACTTCCTTGTTTTCCCCACAGTCCAGGCAATGCTGGCAATTTGGTCTTTGGTTCCACAGTTACATCCTAAAAAACTAAAAACACACAAAAATAAAGGGCTATCTTCAAAAATATAAAATATTCAAACTACCAGAAGACCAGATAGAGAATTTACCTTAATCTTAGGAAAGTATATTGAACTATCTGTAAATGAACTATTGTACAAAAATGGGAATTGACTGAAAAATTCTAACAAACTTTTCAGGAACAATTCACAAATTATTCTTAAAATGAGAGAAATAAAAAACTCTAAACAATTCCATTCATGAGGCAAGTGCAGTGGCAATACCTAAACCAGGAAAGGACAAAACACAGAAGGAAAACTATAATAGGCAACTATAATTCATGAATGTTGACTCAGAATGTTTAAACAAAATCCTGTCAAAGAGACTACAACAATTAATCCAAGAAATTATTCATTATGACCAAGTGAAATTTATATCAAGGATTTAAGAATGGTACCACTTTAGAAAAACAATCAATAAAATTAATCATATTAAAAACCAAACAACCAAAACTACATGACTATCTCAATAGATAAAGAAAATGTCTTTGACAAAGTATAACAAAGTTCTTTTATGCTAAGAACCCCATAAAGTATAAGCATGGTAGACATTTATTTAAAAATACCACATAAAGCTTCTATCTAAAACCAAGAGCAAGCATCATATGTAATGGGGATACATTAGAATCTTTACCAATAAATATGGCAATGAAGCAAGGATGCTCATTCTCCCCACTTTTATTTGACACCGTTTTTTAAAATGTTATCAACAGCAGTAGAATAAGAGAAATAAATCAAAGTCATAAATATAGGTAAAGTGGAGATAAAACTCTCTGTTTGCTGATAATGTGGTGGTATACTTGGAAAATCCCAGGGAATGAGCAAAAATATTAAGACAGCTTCAGAAAATAAATAGCTTCAGAAAAGTTTCAGACATCAAAATAATTCTTAAAAATCAGCTGCATTTTATATACTTATGACAAAATGCAAGAAGCAAAAGTGGGAAAGGAAATTCCATTCTAAATAACTATGATACACATAAAATATCTGGGGACTGAGCTACCAAAGAGCACAAAAGACTTGTATAGTTTCAACTACAAAGAAATGAAGTACAAAGAAACACCAATCAATTTAAATAGCTCCAAGAATATTCAAAACTCATGGCTAGGCCATGCCAAAATATTCCAAATGACAATACCACCAAAGTTAACTTATGCTTTTAATGCTACATCAATCAAATTACCAACAGGATTTATAGAACTTGACAAAATAATAAAATTTATTTGGAAAAACAAAAAATCTAGACTATTAAGAGAAATGACAAAATAGGTAGGAGTAAAGGGGAAATAGCACTTCCAGCTGTGAAACTGTCTTATAAAACAGAAATCACCAAAACCATCTGTTATTAGTTAGAAAAACCCCATAGAGTTAGATCCATGGAACAGACTAGATAGGGACAAATTGGAAATGAAGGAACTCAATAACCTAGTGTTGGATAAAATAAAAGATGTAAGTTACCAAGAAAAAAAGCTCTTTAATTAAAAAAGGACTGCTGGGAAAACTAGAGAGCTGCCTAGAAGAAATAAGCTTAGACCAATCCCATATTCCATAATATATCCTCAGTGGATATTTGTTGTTCAGTCATTTTTTCAGTTGTCTGACTCTGTGTTACTCCATTTGGTTTGTTTGTTTGGGAGAAATACTAGAGTCATTTGCCATTTCCTTTTCCTAGTCATTTTATAGATGAGGAAACGAAGGCAAGTAAGGTTAAGTGACTTGCCAAGGGTCATACAGTTAGTATCTAAGACCAGATTTGAATTCAGAAAGATGAGTCTTCTCTGTCCCTAGGTCTAACACTCTATCCATTGTGCCATCTAAACACCATAACAAAATTAAATGAGAAACAGATGCTTTACCTCTCATAGGTATGGGTAGGAGATAAATTATTCACCAAACTAAAGATGGGGACAATTACAAGGAAAAATTAAATAATTCTGATTACATGAAACTGAAAAGCTTTTGAAGAGACAAAATCAATGCACCTAGGATAAGAATGAAAGTAGTTAAATGGGAAAAGATCTCTGCGTCAAATTTTTCTGGTAATTGTTCAATATCCAAGATTGTAACTATATACATACATACATATATATATATATGACTATTTGTCCATATCCTTTGATTACTTATCAAAAGAATTTCAAAGTATTTAAAAACACATGAAAGAATGCTCCAAATCACTAATGGAGAAAAATGCCAAACCAAACAACTTTGTGATTTCATCTTGTATCCCATAAATTGTCAGAGATGACAAAAAATGTCAATAATCTGTGTCTGAGGAGTTGTGGAAGTATAGGCACATTTATACCTTGTTGATGGAGCTATATATATATATATATATATATGATGGTACAACCATTTTGGAAAACAATTTGAAATTATGCAAATACCCCAAAGAAGACAATGATAAGAAGAAAGTCCACATATACACCAAACTGTTTATAAAAAACTATAGTATTTTATAGTAAATTTTTATCAAAAGCTGTTGATACTATATAGTAATACTATATAGTAGTATTTATAGCAATAAATACCATAAATACTATAAAATAAAATAAAGTAGTACTCATAGTAATAAATAATAAAGTATTTTTTTCTTGCGATAGCAAAGAATTGGAAATAAAATAGATACCTGTTGACTGGGGAATGACTTAAACAAATTCTGGTGAAGCAATATTTATTATGCTGTGAGAAACTGCATAAGTTATAAATACAGAAAAGCATAGAAAGATATGCATGAACCAATGCAGAGTGAAGTAAGAAAAGTGAAGAAAACAATATATTTGATGACTACAACAATGTAAATGGAAAGAATAGCTAGTTTTTAAAATCCAATAAAATGAATGTAACAAAATTATAAACATCACATATGACTGAAATAAAGAGAAAGGAAAGGACACCCCCCAACCCTTTGTGGAGGTGAGAGGTCCACTGGTATTAAATACATTGCACATATTCTTCAACTTATTTCAATGTATTGACCAGTGGTGCTGATTTTCCCTTTTCTTTTTTTCTTAGTAACTTTAAAAAGTACAATTTGTTATATGACATGAATCTCTGGAAAGGGGAGTGGGACAAATACCGAGGACAGCTCTGATGATATAAAAAAAAAACAGAAGACTTTAATAAAAACTTATTTTTAAAAAGAAAATGGTGATTATATGAAAAACTTTACATCTCTTATGTACCGTTTGCTTTTCTTTTTAAATATATAAGTTTATATTTAATATTTATATTTAAGTTCAACCTGCAGCCTTCAAAAGGCAGCTCTAAGTATAAGGAAATTTGTTCTTGATATCAAAGCTAAATTTTCCATTTTACAATCTCTACTTAACTCTTTCCTCTTCTGCCCTTTGGGATGATGCAGAACCCCTCTAATTCCTCCTCCACATTATAGTCTTTCAAATATTTGAAGTCAATCATCATGTCTCACCTAATTCTTCCTTTCTCCAAACTACTTATGCAGCATGAATGTGAGGTCCTTCACTACCCTAGTACCCTCCGTGATATGTTCTCCAATTTATCAATGTCTTTGCTGGAATTCAATGCTCCAAAACTAAGGATATGCAGTCTGACCAAGTCATACTACAAGAAGCCTTTCATATACTTCTTCCTAGATGTTCTGCCTCTCAATGTAGTGAAAGATTTGAATGAGTGCTACTAGCTGCCATATTGTCTTGCTTCCACTCCTACTTTTGCCTCCCTTGTCAACATTTGCTTAACACAATGTCTCATCCCCTCATTAAGGTTTAGAACTGCCCTAAGGGATATTTTGGATGTAACTGGCATGAGCAACGAAACTTCCTAACATATTCTGTTTCTGAAGGAAGATTTGTAAAAGCTACTTCTTTTCTTTTTAGCATAATTACAGCCAGCAGCTCCTCAGAGCTTAGAGGAGGCCTGTGGGCAAGTCTTTCCCTGCCTACCATTGCCAACCAGAAAGAGATATTCACAGCATGAGAAGGAACTGAAGGGTTTTTCCCCATTGGTGGTTAAGGACACCCATTCTCCCTCTTCTTTTCAGTGAACTGTTCAGCAGCAATAGGGACTTTTCCATTTCTGCTAGAAAGATGGAGGAATAATCAACTCATCTTCTGGTTTGTCATTGGACAGGAAAGAGAGAAGAAATGGAAGAATGGAGGAAAATGTGATGGAGAGCAACAAATAGTACCTATGGGAAATAAGTTGGGAATAGCATTAACAATTGGAAGGATCAGGGCCAGAAATTAATAAAGAAGGAATGTTTTCAAGAAGAAACATCAAGATGGTCTCCATTCAAGGCTTCAACCCATTCATTTCAGTTGCAAAGAGACCTTTCTTATACCTTTTTCTAAAAGACCAGTATTCTTGGAGCTGTTAGCTTTATAACTATACTGGGAATATGGAGAAAGAAGTGAAAGGATATTGAAATCATTTAGAAAGATGACTTTAGTTTTCATTCTGTCTTGAATTAAATGTTTCTGTTTCAGTTCTGTTCCTTGTCTGGGTCTGTTAGCATTCTAAGCAACTGAATAACATTGTCCTAAATTAACTTTAGAAATCCTCAGTTTTCAAACCAGATGGGAACAAATGATCTAAGAGGTAAATTACTATTCCAAAGTCACCATAA
The DNA here is from genome assembly GCA_028646575.1 of Pseudocheirus occidentalis. Lineage (NCBI taxonomy): Eukaryota > Metazoa > Chordata > Mammalia > Diprotodontia > Pseudocheiridae > Pseudocheirus > Pseudocheirus occidentalis. The sequence continues at coordinate 142,879,473 of CM053594.1, read as the reverse complement.
TTTGAATCTAAGTCTGAGAAAATCCTACAGTGATAAAACCCAATGGCTGTATGTGGGAAGGGGGGTTGCCTGGGAAGAATATGTATGGTTTGGGTAAAGTTACCTGCACTGGCATTGCAGGAATCTGTTTTAATTGTGGTTCTAGGTTGCATTGATCTTATGTGAGTAAAGGCTGCCTTACTCTTTTTAGGGAACATACAGCAGTTTATTAAGTAGAAACCCTATTAAGAAATTATGCAAACTTGAATGTAGAAACCACTGTATATTGTATATCTGGATGATTGGCCACCATAGCTAGTCAGTCATTGGAAAACTAATGCTCAATGATAAGATGAAAGCCTCATTAAGGAATATTAGTTTTGAAGAGAACTGCCAATTGTGATGAGGAAGATAATAAATGCTTTCGACTATTTACAAGATCATTAGCTTGGAGAAGACTGCAGGAAGAAATATGATGTTGTAGCTTCATTTCCAAGTCTGTTAAACATCTAGTCTTCTCAGATTTGTCTTTGTATCTCTCCATGTTGTATTTGACCTCTCACCTACTTCCCTAAAGTTCCTAACAATTAAACCCAGGTGATCATAAAAGAATGTTGATTTTGTTTATTTTAACCTTTAACCTTCATAAATAAAGGGTTTTTTTAAAAGGTCAGCAGTGTTAGAAGGAGGGATGGGAAGTAGGAAAAGAAAGGTGTGTGTGAGTTGGGAAATGTTTGGACTTACAACTTCCAAGACAGCATAATTTTTTTAGTAAGTAGTGTAAATGATTATCTTCAGCATGTATCTAGTATATTTTAGGCAGCTCCTGTGAATTGGTGTAAACACTTTCTGTGTCAGATGCAGAGAAGCAAATCTGTTTTAGAATGGTCCTAATCTCCATGTATTATGATTTCCACCAATACGTTGTCTTTTTATATATGTTAACATCTGCGTGAAAGACAGCATCCCACATTGACCAAGTATCCATCTGGTAACAGGCGAAGGGACAAGAACAGCGACTGCCACATTCTGCAGATGGAATTCTATTAATACAAGCAAGTGACCCTGAAAGAGAGATGGTTCGTTTTAGTAAAACTTTCAGGAGATTGCCGAGTTTCCTCAAATCAGGTTGTTTCTAAATAGGTGGCATACTGCCTTTTAAATACAAACTCATCCTTCTTTCTTTCCAGAGCTGAGCTTACCCAATTTGGCCTAGTGATCTGTGTCCTTTCTTACAGCACAGAATAAAGATAGAAAAAAAGGAAGAAACATGTCCTATAGGAATGAGAAATAGGGCTCAGGATTTCTTGTGGGTACTAATTAGTTTTACAAAGACCTTATATGTCTTTATTGCAGCCATGAGCAAGACAGAGTTTGAGACCAGAGGGAAAAAATGAAGAAGAAATCATTAGGGCCCACAGTAGTTTCAGCAGTGTGACACATTTCCTTTTTTTTTTCATCTCCACCATTCAGGGACATGAGTTTCCAAAGAGAGATCCTATTCTTGCATCATGAGAAAACACAGAGGATCAGTGGTATAAATTTCAATTCTTAGTTCAAGCTGTCAAGGCTCCCTTAACTCCAACCCACTAGCCCCAGAAAAGCCATGCCTTCTTCAAGGGACTGCAAGTTACTACTGGGGTTATTGGTGCTATCTCCCCATATTGGTGCTAGTCGGTCAGTCAGCTAGCATTTAAATGAAATACTATGTGTCAGACACAGTGTTAAGCACTTGGAGATACAAAGAAAGGTAAATTTCTCACTCTTAAGTTCTTAATAGATGATTCATACGGAAGTTCTGGGAACTAGAATTCTAGTCAGGGATTAAAAGAGGAGATATCAGATCTGAATTTGTTTTTGTGGTTTGATGCTAAGAGGACAATTTAGTCTTCTTCCCCCTACCCCCATCCCAACAAGTTTGCAATCTGTTCCTTTCAGCATAAATTTGACAGAGTTCTATTCTCTTATGTGCAAGTGACTTCAAAACTAAATTTTATGTTGGAGGTCAATGACTAGGATCTGCCAACTAAGCCTGGGATGTAGTGCTTTAAAGAATATTTCACAGCAATGGCATCTGCCTCAGGTTGCAATTACACAGGCTTGCACAGGGGGAAAAATATATTAACATGCGTCATTTGTCAATCAGACCTTTCTGTTAACCATCACATTCACATTCAGTGACTCAGTTTCCTCCTTTGTAAAATGATGGAGGTGTCCTATAAAAATGAGAGAACTAATCTAAAATCACCTTCTATCTCTAAATCCTATGATCTGAAGAATTAATTAACTAATCATTGAATAACCTTGAAACATATTTAAAACCTGTATGTCCTTAAGTAAATGTAAATTATCATTATTAATGTTCAAAATTATTGTAAGATGATGGCTTTGATCTTGTAAGATCTTAATTCCCTTCTGAACTATCAAAGAAAGATTAAATCATTTACTGTATAGCTTTATTGTATTTTATTGCATTCTGATCCTTTGAAAATTGGTAATCCACTATGGGACAATGCTATATAATGTAAAGAGCCCCAGACTCTGGTACTGACACTAACTTGCTGCAGAATTTTGGTCCTGACCCTTTCTTGTCATTCCTGTAATAAAGTAATGTTAAGATTGTTTGCTTTTGAAAATGACTGCATACTAAGGTACAAATTTAAGAATCAAAGGATCTTTTAAATTCCATTTGCTAATCCTCTCACAAGCAGACAGGCAGGTGACCAATTGGTTCCTCCCCTCAAATCAATAAATTGACTTTTCTACCCAAAGGAGGAGAATGTTTCTAGTTGTGAGTTCTTTGCAAACAGCATCCAGCTTCTAGCTGGAACTGAATGATGCGGTACTATAGTTAGTCCAAATTGGCTTAATAGCTCAAAGGAACAGAGTTCAATCAATAAGTCCCAACACATGGCCTAAACTCAGTTTTAGATAAGGAGGTGAACATACATACATACATACATATATATGTGTGTATACATACATATATACATATATACATGTATATAATATAAATGATAAATGCACATGTAGTTTTATTTTTATCAATGCTTATATGGAAACTAACTCTTCTAAGGACAAAAAAAATCCCTTCAGATATAATTTTTTTGTCTTCTACCACTACCACACCTATTTCTCACAGAAACTTGACTGCATGACTGACAATTGTAGTCAGCTAGGTCATTTGGAAATCTTTCTGATAGAAAAGTAACAAGTTGAGGATAAGTTTGAATAGAAAAATAATCTTAATATTTAATATTGCAATAAGAAACAATATAAGGTTTCTGTACAGAATTTATTATGGTCCATAATGATTTAATGATGGCTTATAACATATATGCCCAATGATCATGGTTCTCAAACAGCCTTAAATTCTTTTTTTTGGCTTTTTGGAGGTGGGAAGGTAGGGCAGTTGGGGTTAAGTGACTTGCCCAAGGTCACAAAGCTAGTTTTTGTGTTAAGTGTCTGAGGCCAGATTTGAACTCAAGTCCTCCTGACTCCAGGGCCAGTGCTCTGTTTACTGTGCCACCTAAAAGCCCCAACAGCCTTAGATTCATACTGTAAGAATGTAAACTTTCATAACATCTTGATAATGTGATTATGTAGTCAATGAAGTACAATTACAGAATAGTAGAGGAACACAGTAAGGGCAGCATTTTTGTGTAGTACACAAAATGCAAATAAGGGTATACACAAACATCTGACCATCTATTGGGTATCAGTTTGCACTCAAATAGTAAACTCTTCTGGAGATTTGGAAACAATTTGATGACAGGTTGAGAAACTGCAAAACATATTGGGCTTAGTTAGACATGATCAGAGTTTGATGCAATCATTGAACGAACACCAAAATTGTTGCGTGTACAGTCATTATGGTTTTGTAGCATTGAAGAAATACAGCACTATAATGTTTTAAATACATGCATACTTATTGTCACAGAGGAAAAATATTTTTTCAATATAATTGTGAGATTATTTACTACTTACTGCACATTAAAGAATTTTTAATGTAAGCATCTTGAACCATTGTCAGAAACCCAAGGAGTTCATAAACCACTAAATGGGACCCACTGATTTGGAAAAAAAAATCATCTGTCATATACCAAGTGCTCATATGTGCTTATTGAAGGAAATGAAATTACTAATGCTTTATTGCTCTTCTTCAGCTGATTTCTTTCTTTCATTTCCTTCCAATCTCCTGATTCTTAGCTGCTTGCTTTGGTTTTTCAATGTTTAAATACCTCATTTTTGGCCACCTTTAATAAGCTAGGTCCTAAGGGGCTCAGTTTATACAACTGGTCAAGAAGTCTTCTCTAGTCACAGGTGTCTTGGAGACAGAGAGATAGCATGTAAATGTTAAGTCTATGAGGCTTCTGTAATGTTTAAGCTTAAAAGAGCAACCAGTAGAACTCTCTCCATCTTGTATAACTTCCAGCCAGAAGAGGTCCATAACAGTTGTTGCTAGAATAAGAACCTGATTCTTTCTGCTGTGTTCTAAGTTAGGATAGTTCCAATCTTTGTACTCAACTCCCTCTATCCTGGTCAAGGTCGATGTGTCTGGCTTAAAAGAGCTTTTATTCTTTTCCCAATAGGCTTCTTTGATATCAGGTTATTTTATGGGAGCCAAAATGAGGAGCCTAGAGAGGAGCCCAAATATTGATTGAGGTCAGAAGCATGGCCTCAAACTTCTTTGTCACCACTATTATTTTCTATCAAACCAAGGTAGGTAGGAGCACTAGACTCAGAGACCCTGGTAAATATTTTTTTATCTGTACTTTCCAGTCTTCTGTTTCTTTACTGATCTTTGAGTCTTCCACTATTCTCTGGCATCTGTGAATTAGTTCATCTTTGTTTATATGACTTTTGATCTACTCTTTGTCCCAAATTTGACTCTACTTGTAGTCTCTGTTTTCAACTTGCCTGCTTGGTTTTCACTCATGTCATGAACTTGCTCTTTTTCCCAGATATTTCATCTTTGATCACAGGAATATAAATAGAGGGTTACAAGAGGACCTTAGAGACCATTAAGTCTATAATATAAATAGTGAAACTGAGACTCAGAGAAGTTATTTTTTTAAATAAAAGAATGATACCTATTATCACATTCACCTTAGTCAGAAACTTATTTTCAATTATCTATAGACCATTTGCCCATAGACTCAGAGTTAGAAGGACTCTCAGAATTCATCTAGCCCAATTTCTTCATATACAGATAAGGAATATATATACATACATATATATATATATATACACACACATATACATACACACACATATATTTACACACAGTGATATAATCGGCAGTAAATTGTTGATTGGAGCTACGAGAACTTTTTCTTCCAGTAGGATCTTTTTTTAAAAAAATCACCACTTATTTAATGATGTGTTCTGTTTTTACATTACAAACATTTATAGATTACTCCTCTTTGTAAGAGGTCTCTTGTATCAAAATAAAACATTTAAGAAAAAATAATGATACAGTGACCTCATCTAAAATTGTATGCAATATTTCACGTCTGTAGCACCTCCTCGTCTCTCTTGCTTATTTAATGAGCAGAAATTTGGTTTTCCTGCTTCCCACTACCCCCACTGGAAAAAGGAGAAAAACAAGTTTCTTATAATAAATGTGTTTGTGTGTGTGTGTGTGTGTGTGTAGCCAATCAAAACAAATTTCCTCAGTGGCTATATTCAAATGTCTTTATATCTCATTCTGCATCCTAAATCCATCATCTTTCTTTCATGAATATCATGTTTCATTACAAGTCCTCTGGAATCATGAATGATCATCATACTGATCTTAGTTTTTAAAGTTTTTAGTTTTTTCAATGTTGTTATTGTGATTTGCCCAGGGTCATATAGATAGTAAGTAGCAGGCTGGGATTTGAACCCTAATTCTCTGATTCTCAATTTGAGTTCTTTTTAGCATACTATTCCGCCTCCTGACCTCACCCTGTATACATATTGGACTGCCATAGCCTTCATGATATGATCACAGGTTCATAGACTTAAAGCTGGAAGGGATCTTAGTGGTCTATATTGATCCTTATGGTCTTAGTATATAAGGGAAAAAGTGTCAATGGACAGGAAGCCTGGTACAATAGAAAGAGGACTAGATTTGGAGGCAAAAGGTCAAGATTCAAATCGCATATTTACCCCTTAATACCTCTATGACCCTGGCAAGTCATTTAATTTCTCTGAGGCTTAGTTTCTTTTTTTCTAAATAAGATGGTTAAACTTGGTCACTTCCAGTTCTAAATCAATAATCTCTTGAGCCTTTGCAGACGGTAGAATTTAATTGGATAAGGAAATACTAAAAGAAATAAATACTACAGAAACAGTCTAAGTAGAAGACAGACAAGAAGGCAGTCCTACAGGTGTCAAGCTGAAATAAAAAGGGCCACCAAAGTAACAACAAGGGTCTTTAGCTGAGGCAAGGAAACTGCAATTCATGACACCATATAGTACTGAAGTACTGGAGTGCCCGGGAGGGGAAGGATTTAAATACATTTCAACAATGGACAAACAAAACCAATGCAACCAAGATTAAAAGGAAAACAGAAAGCCAGGAAACACTCTATAGCAAGTGTCTCTGATAAAGGTCTCATCTCTTAAATATATAGAGAACTGAGTCAAATTTATAAGAATATAAGTCATTTCCCAATTGATAAATGGTCAAAGGATATAAACAGGCATTTTTCAGAGGAAGAAATCAATGGCATATGAAGAAGTGATCTAAGTCACTTTTAATTAGAGAGCACAAATTAAAACAATTCTGAGGTACCACCTAACACCTATCAGATTGGCTAATATGACAAAAAAGGAAAATGATAAATGTCAGAGAGGCTGTAGGAAAACTGAGACACTAATGCACTGTTGGTAGAGTTGCGAACTGATCCAATCATTCTGGAGAGAAGTTTGGAACTATGCCCAAAGGGCAACCAAACTATACATAACCTTTGATCCAGGAATACCATTACTAGGTCTGTAACCCAAAAAGATCATAAAAAAAGGGAAAAGGACACACAAATACAAAAATATCTATAGCAGCTCTTTTTGTGGTGGCAAAGAATTGCAAATTGAGGGGATGCCATCAACTGGGGAAATGGCTTAAACATGTTGTGGTATATGGAATATGGGGTAATGGAATACTATTGTGCAATACGAAAGATGAGCAGACTAATTTCAGAAAAACCTGGAAAGACTTCTGATACTGAGTGAAGTGAGTAGAACAAGGAGGACATGGCACACAGCAACAGCAGTACTGAGCAATGATTAACTATGATAGACTTAGCTCTTCTCAGCAATACAATGAGACAAGACAATTCCAAAAGACCCATGATGGAAAATGTCAGCCACATCTAAAGAAAGAACTATGTAGTCTGAATGCATATTGAAGCATACTTTTTTCACTTTGGGGGGGGGGGGTTGTTCTTTCTTTCTCACGGTTTTTCTTTTTTGTTCTTATTCTTCTTTCACAACATGACTAATGTGGAAAGATGTATAACATGATTGTACATGTATAACCTATATCAGATTGCTTGCTGTCTTGGGGAGGGTGAAGGGGAGAAAAGAAGGGAGAAAAATTTGGAATTCAAAATGTTTACAAAAATGAATGTTGAAAACTATATGTGTAATTGGAAAAAATAAAATATTATTAAGGAAAAATAAATAAATAGACCGGCCATGCAGCATTCTCATGGAAGGTATAGACTCTCAAAGCTGTTGTACAAGTTGTTTTGCAAAATAGCCAAAAGTTCACAGAAAAGGCTGGAGAGACTCAAAGAATGGTGGCATCTGGTCAAAATATGGACTCCAGGTACAGCAAGGTGGTGTTTCCAGAGAAACCACAAGACCAATTCCAACTGGTTCAAACCTTCTCTGACCATGGGATCAGGGTCAGGTAGTTCCTCTGAAGGCTGCATTAAATTCAGGAATCTAAGGTCTGAAAGAGCAGCATTTCATTGAAAGCTGTGGAGGAAGGAGGAACATCAGGAAGACCATGATGATATCACTGAAGACCTTGACTTTGACAAGTGAGGTTTTGTGCAGAATGGAGTCAGGGAAAGCCCAGATGCTAAGAGTCCGGGAGCAATTTGACTGTGAGAAAGTTCATGTAGCAGGTTTGTGAGAGGCACAGCTCAAAAGCTTGAAGGTCAAGGAAGGACAGTTTTGAGTTTAAAAAATTCCCTGAGCTGACCAAAAGACAGAAGCTTCTCTCTTTTACAAAATAAAGGATCAGGAAAGGCCAGGCTAATGAAAAAACAGTACAAGAAGCAGTTTAGGTAAGTGTCAACATTTTGAGCACACTGACTAGAACAGGCTCCAGGTAAGTACAAGAGTGTCTGTATCAATGATACCACTGAAATAGATAACTTAATGCAGGGAAGCAATACTATCCAGGTCAGGAGCTTTCAGATCTTTGCTAGTCTTAGAGGAACAAAAGACTCAGTGCCTCCAGTTAAGGAAAATGTAACTAATTTGCAATCAAATGGATTGCAAATTTGATCTAAACCAAAATGGTTCTAGCTTCATAGCCAAATAGTATCCTTAGAGGAGTGGATACTTTATTTTTTTCCGTGTCCTAAATTTAACCAGCTGGAGTTATTTTTTAAAAATCCAATTCCAGTCAATCTTTTGACATGCTAGATTTGCCTCTTAATGGGAAATCTGCATTTCATTGTACAGATGGAACATACCATTGGGTGTGCCCCGGAGAAGGAGAATTTCATTTTGGATTGTCTTTTTAGGATATAATAAAGACACCAATTACATAATAGTTATTTCCAGCATGACAGATTGGAGACATGCATACATATGGGTAAAAGAGCATAGAAGATATAACCTATAGAGAATGATGAAAAATGAAAGAGTTTTATTGGAGGTGACATCATTAACCTTTTGTTTGACAGACATGATATCTAATATGTGACTTTGAAGTTTGTAAAGCAATTTCCAAACATATTCTTTTTAAAACTACCACTACAACTATCTGAAGTATTATCCCCATTTTATAGATGCAAAAACTGCAGCTCAGAGAGATTGGAAGAGGAGAATTTGTTATCATCATCATCATCATCATCATTATTAATTGCTGGTATTTATATAATGTTCTATGAGTTGCAAAACACTTTACAAACATTAACTCATTTTATCCTCACAAGAGCTCTGATAAGGAGCTATTATTACTCAAATTTTACAGATGAGGAAACTGAGGCTGAAAGTGGTTCAGTGGCTCATCCAGGGTCTGCAATCAGATTTCTTCAAGTTCAGCACACTATATTACCCAGCTGCCTCAGGTTATTCCACTAGCCTGGCTTGCGAAGTGTAACAGCTAGTGGGTGTGACTTGAACACAGATCTTGCCTGACTTTAAAAGACCAGTGCTCTTTCCACTATACCACATTGTTTCATGAATACAGAACAAATTCAAAGATCATGGTTTTAAAGTAAGTCATCACAACAATTTCTATTATTGGTGAAGGTAAAAGGGAAGGATTATTTGTATAGCATGGAACAGTAAATAGAACACGGGCCCTGGACTCAGGAGGAACTGAGTTCAAATTTGGCCTCAGACACTTGACACTAACTGTGTGACCTTGGGCAAGTCACATGAGCCCAATTGTCTTGCCTTCTCCCCTCCAAAAAAAATCTGAGATGTTAAAACCTTGTTTATTACTTATGCTAATTACTGTTTATGTTATCTTAAGCAAATTACAACTTCCCTGGGCTTCAGTTTCATTATCCATAAAATAGGAGGAGGATATACTAGAGGACCTATAAGGTCCCTTCCAATTCTTCCTAAGCCTGTGCTATATGAATGACTCAGTTATTTAAGGAAAAAAGCAAAGAGCTTTGGGTATTACTCAGACATGGCCAAATAAGGAACACATAATTCTTCTTGGTGTCAGTACTCACTCTCACTCCCCACTGAAATAGGATCACGGCAAAAAAAAAAAAAAAAAAGAAAAAAAAAGAAATAAGATCATGGCCCTCAGAAGGATCTCAGAGGTTATCTAGGCAAATCACTTCATTTTAAAGATGAAACCCATGGGGTAAAGTGACTTGCCAAGATCACACAGGTAATACCTACCAGAGGTAGGAATAAAACCAGGTTCGCTGACTCCAGAGCCAGTACTCTGTCCACTGCTGACTTAAATATATAGTGCCTCAAAATATATACTATATTGACTCAAATACTTGGGATGGGTTCAGAAGAAATGACACTTGTTCATGAACACGTTTAGACCAAAAACTCCAAACTAATATCCTCAATAGCCTTCCCTCATGCTCTTCTATAGATTTCCAAATATAACGAAATCATGTATATAGATGTATAAATGTATATGCATATTATATATCTATATCTATCTATAAAATCTATTGACATCTATAGACATAGATGGATGGATGGATGGATAGACAGACAGACAGATAGATAGATAGATAGATAGATAGATAGATAGACAGACAGACAGACAGACAGACAGACAGACAGACAGATAGATAGATAGATAGATAGATAGATAGATAGATAGATAGATAGATAATGACAGTATCTTTAAGTAGCTAATTTCACCAACTGCTTTTCTATGACCTGCTGAAGAGTAGCTGGGGATGTAGAAATTCCTTTAAGCATGTGCCTTGAATTGGTAGAATCCCACTGGACAGAAGGATATGTTGTCCTTAATTTCTCCCACTACAGTGATCTCATAGGAGCCGCTGATTGCATCCAGCATTGAAAGCCCTTAGGTACCCAGAAGACAGCCTAGGGTTCTAGAGCTTTGAGTAGGCTATACAGCTCCTCCTTACTTCTTGTATTCAGTCTGATCATCCCCACACACTCCAATTTTCTCAGACCCCTTCCATATAACCCCTATGGTTTAAACATATAACTCTGTAGGTATGTCATTGACCAACAGGTTTTTCAGGCAGCTATGTGACACAGTGAATAGAGTACTTGACCTGAAATCTGGAAGACTCATCATCTTGAGTTCAAATCTGGTCTCAGACATGCACTGGTTGTGTGACTCTGGGCAGCAAGTCATTTAACCCTGTTTACCTCAGTTCTTCATTTTTTAAATGAGCTATAGAAGGAAATGGCAAACCATTCCAGTATCTTAACCAAGACAACCCCAAAAGGAGCTGTCAGATACAACTGAAAGATATTATTAATAACAGGTTTTTTAGGGATTTCTGAAGTTCCCTATTTCTGAGAAGGCAAATTGCCAAGAAAACTCTTGAGAAGATTTGGAGTCATTGAGACTCAGTGTGCTTTGCTCACTGGCACACCCTATATTCCACTCATACACACTGGCTTTTTTACCAAAGCTTCTTTCCCAGAAAATCCTTCCATTCCTCAGGCACTTCAGAGTCTCCAGAGTCAAACTGCTCTGTGTCCTCCCTTTAGCTGGAGGCTCATAACTGAGGCAACATCTTGATGCCACATGAAGCCACCTTTTCTTGATTTAGCCTATTTTTTCTGTTGCTTGCTGTCATCTCCATATTTCTAACAACTCATGTAATTGAGATACTTTATTTGACATAAACACATACTCACCCACCCCTATAATTGTACTCACTCCATTCGATCACGTACCAGATGCCTTATCACTTAATTAAGTCCCAATGTGATCCACATTCTTTACAAGTAGTACATTTTGTGATAGTCACTCTCTGAGATAGGCCCTCCAAACTTAGTGCAGTCTTGAAGACTTTTCTCTCTCCTTTTGAACGATCCTATCCAGGAATGTCACATAACTGCCATGTACATTTTTCAGTGAAATTGGCTATCAGCCATCTGTAAACTTTAAGTGTTCTGACAAGAGGAATATATTCAGTCCCCTGCCTCACCATGCATTAGTACTACATTCTTCTACCTAAATACCCTAACACTCATGCTTAACCTCAATGTTGTTTTCTAGTCAGTAATCAAAGTTTTCTTCTCCTGATGAACAGAGATTTCTTCCCTGCCTGCCGCCCCACATAAAAACCCTGTAGCTTTACCTATTGACTCCCTTTTTTTAGTACAGGTTAGCTGAAATTTTAGGCTAAGTATCAATTAGGCTAGTCCAATCATTTGGGAGCAAAATTTTAAATGTAATAAGTACTTATGAACTATAAAATCCAATTTAAATCAACTTTACTAATTAGACAATAAAACCCCCCACATACTTCAAAGTTAAAAGGTTATGCAAAACAAATATATTCCCTTCCATAATTACTCAGCCAAGAAAATCAGGGCTATAACTTACAAGCAGTTGTAGCTCAGAAATAATCTCTGACCATTGGGGTGGCTAGGTGGCACAGTGAATGGAGTCAGGAGGACCTGAGTTCAAATCTGGCCTCAGACACTTAACACTGTACTAGCTGTTCGACCTTGGGCAAGTCACTTAACCCCAATTGCCCTGCCCTTCCCCTACAAAAAGCAAAATCAGAATAATAATTTCTGACCCTACTCCACCACCTAAGCTCTTATACCTTAGCCACCATACATCTAAATGTCTTACCTACTCCTTTAAAGAACCTGCCAGTCCTTACTATACAAATCACCACTTTATATGCAAAATGTAGTGCAGGGGTGGGCAAAAGGTAAAGGTGATGGAGGAAGAGATTCCAATTATGGTCACATACCCTCTAAGGTCAGGTAGTGACAACCAAGTTCCTAACACATCCCTTGGTGTCAAGGGCCCAAAAGTTTTCTAGAGGGATACTCCAGAACTAAAATAATCTTAAAACAAACCTAACAACTAGAGGAAGAACTTAATTAAAATAATAAAAACACGAAGCAATATAAATTATTTTCTTAAAAGGTATAGGGAGGGGGTATTAATGAATTTCCCAATAACTCCCTCTACAATACCTACTTTGGGGATCAGGAATAAGCTCAGTTTTAGGTAGCCCATAGTATGGCCATTACCTCATGTTCAAGAAGTATTCACAGCATAGTATAGAAGTCTTTTCAATATCTTCATCATTTCAATCAATAAGAATCCTTTCAAAATCCTTAAAAAATCAATAGCCCAAATCAAGGGCCAATTTAGGACAGTGCCTGGTACATAATAGGCAGCTAATAAATGCTTGCTGAATAGTTGAATTGAGCCATTAGAAATAAAACTATTGCCAAATTACAGTCTGCACTTCAAAAAGGAAGAAAAAAGATCTTCAGTGCTACTAGCATTAGCAACTTAAGCATTATAATTTTTTTTCAAGGATACCTCAAATAATCTATAAACAATCTGTACAATATATGATTTAAGGAACCAATGTGTAATTGTACCAAAGTGATATTGCATACCTAGCTGAAGTGACATCTGAATGGCCATCTAATTACTAAAAAGCTTGTGCTCAAAAGGTCAAGAGCTCACCTTGAAAGTAGGAAGACTTGGGTTTAAGTCCTGCTTCTGAAATATACTAGATATGTGATCCTGGGTAAGATATTTTAACTTCATAATCATCAATATAGACTCATTGCTTCCCCCATGCATTCACACAAGTATATAAATATAGATAGATAGATAATGTGCTGAAATGTGCACACACACACACACAACATATCCTCCAATGTACGTAGTTAATGTAGATAGCTTCAACTTAATACAGCCCATTCCATAAATTCATAAATACAAATATTCTAGAAGGTCTCATACATTACAAATGTAACATGGGTCCCTTTTGACTTTGAAATCTTTTGCTATCACAGATTCAGTGTGATGTGCTTAAGGTAGTAATAAATATATAAATGATGCTCAATCCAATATATAGTATATACTCTGCCAAAAGACTAGACAGAAGCAATAGATAAAATAATAATTTTTTTTACAAAGAACAGCAAAGTAAATATCAGGAAAAAATCACATAGTAGACTTATTCTCAGTTCAGTCATACAGAAAGGCATACAATCTCCAGAGACTCCTTAAATAAGTACTTAATAAGGTGTTGTTCAGTCATTCAATCATATCTGACTCTTTGTGACCCCATTTGGGACTTTCTTGGCAAAGATATTAGAGTAGTTGGCCATTTCCTTCTCCATCTCATTTGACAGATGAGGAGCCGAGGTAAATAGGGTTAAGTGACTTGCCCAGGGTCACACAGCTAGAAAGTATCTGAGGTTGGATTGAAATTCAGATCTTCCTGATTCCTGGCCCAGTACCCTGTGCACTGCATTACCCAGGTGCTCCTCCATAGACTCCTACATCCACAGAAAAAGGAAAAATGACCAGAGAATTCACACTTCTAGGAGATTTGGGCTTCTGTGTCTGTAAAGCCAAAGACCAGCACTTTTCCAGAGGACTGCTGCTACAAACAGCTTTAAGGTTCTGATTACATAGTACAGTGAACTCTCTATTTATTCAGCTGTAAATTAGAGCAAAACATTCACAGAAACCAAAGTACAGCGTTCACAATGTTATAACATAACAAGTTATCACTAAAGTGGCCACATAGTTTTCACCAAAGTGGCCATACAGTTTTAAGCAAAAGATGTCATTTAGTAAATCCTTAATTCAATCATCCTTAAGAAGCAAGCCTTCTTAAGGGATCCAAAGCACAAAGGTAAAAATTTTCTATCCCTAAGTCACAGTAAATCATAATCTTCTCAGTCAGCATCAAGTACCCAAGGAGAGATCTTTTCATCTTGACTTGAGGCTAGCTCCTGGATTCCATGGTTCCTCTTCCATGGTCCCAGCTTCTGCCTGAATCCACCCAACTGTCACCTGGATTCACAGGTAGGCATATCTCAGCTCCTCATCCAGCTCCATATTGAAGCTCACAGTGTCCAATTCATCTCAAGTCCTTCGCAGTTTCTGTTTCTGGGAAGACAGTGCTAAAGAGAGCCACAATAACACCCATACACATTGCTGGCACCATCATCAATTTTTTATAGTAATCACCATTACTATCTGCATGTGACATCAACACAGACCCACAAACAAGATCTGAGAGGTCAACACAGACCCACAAACAAGGCCCAAGAGGTCAACACAAATCATCAGTAAAGTCCCAGGACCTCCAAAACCCTCCTCCGGACTTCTTTAAACAGACAACAAGAAAATCCTCTTTCAGGGCTTCCAGTAAGGTCCCAGGGCTTCTGTACAAAGTATCTCAAACAAACATCAACACAGAACAAACAGAGTGCCTGGCCACCACAAGTGTTCTCCTTCTCAATTCTACCACCTCAAGTTCTGTTCTCACAGCTTGGGCTTCTTCTTATATATGGTCATTAGCTCCTCTCTATTCCTCCCCTTCCTGTTGCATCAGCAGCAGGAGTTCACAAGTTCTGTTTCTTAACAAAGACTTGATGTAATCATGGGCAAGGCTTAAAATAAACTTGAACTGAAACAAGGCACTAAATAATTAAATAGCTGAAACAAGGCACTAAGTATTTCTTTGCTTGCTATTACAACTTCTCAGTTGGAACACCTTGCACAACTCCTCCCAGTAGCTGGCTGCATGTTGCTGCTTATTAACTCCTTCACATGTTTTCCAAGGTCCCCTTGCCATTGCTACAACATCCTACAGCTTCCACTCTACTCTGACTTCCCATTTCATTTCACCTTCACACTTGCTGCTCCTCTCTGGTTCCCAAACTGGCATTATCTGCTCTTCTGCTAAGCTGCTGCTACCATCTGCTAAAGATGTCATCTGCCGCTTAGGAAGTCTTTTTCCTTGGGGAAAAAGTCATTACTCTATCATGTCCTCAGGTCTCACTCATAGTTGAACAAGTAAATTCCTTCTACCTCTTCCCTACCCCAGAGTGCAGGCTGTGTACCTCTAACCAGGCTCATAATAACTCTTACTGAGTATGAGTCTGGGGATAAACACATGGGAGACTTTGCAACTGCTCATTAACTTTATGACATATCCCCAGAAGCTAGCTAGCAACTCAGGGTACCCACATTGTCTTGAAACTTCTATAAGTCAGCTCCCTAGAATCAACAAACCTTATATGTTATTCCTGTCTTCAGGACAAAAAGTTGCTGGTCTCCAGACAAATGTGAGGTAATGGATAGAGAGCTAGGCTCGAAACCTGGAAGACCCAGATTCAAAACATGCCTTTGAAACCCATTGAATATGTGACCTTTGACAAGCCACTTGTACTTCTTTCAAAAGAAAGTGGCAGAGAAGGTAACCATCGATATAGACTCATTGCTCCCCCATGCACTCACACGGGTATATGTGCACACATGCACACACACACGCATACACAAAACATATACTCTAATGTACATAATTAATGTAGATAGCTTCAACTCGATACAGCACATTCCAAAAATTCATAAACACAAATATTCCAGATGGTTTTATACATTGCAAATGTAACATGGGTCCCATTTGACTTTGGAACCCCTTGCTATCACAGATTCAGTGTGTTGAATACAATACGGTATACCTGTATTTATAACATAAGTTTCCTAATCTGGGAATTCTCTATACCAGGAGTAGGGAGCCTCAATGCCACATGTGGCCCTCTAGGTCCTCAAGTGCAGCCCTTCGATAACAAATTCATGAAGTCTGGATACCATCTAGGTCCAATGAGGACCTAGAGGGCCACATGTGGCCTTGAGGCCACCGGCTCCCTACCCCTGCAGCCTATACCAATGAAATCACAAGTTCCATCAATATTCCTGTATGTATATAAAGGGATTTATACACTTTTGTTTTAGCAAATTTGTAAAAAGTCATGAAGAAAGAACTATTGATGTAATTCATTCATTCAACAACCATGTATAAAGCATTTCCTATGAGCAAAGGCCTGAAAGATGCTATCAGGAGCCAAAAGATAAGTAAGACTTGGACCCTGTCTTCAATGTCTTTAACAATCTATAAAATTTTCATTATAGACATATAGCACTATTGACAGTATCTAGGTGTCACTGCAGATAGCATAGAGGGCCTGGAATCAGGAAGCCTCCAAATCTGACCTCAGACACTTACCAGCTGTGTGACCCTGGGCAAGTCCCTTAACCCTGTTTACCTCTGTTTTCTCATCTGTCAAACTAGCTGGAGAAGTACGTGGATAGTCATTCTTTTATCCTTGCCAAGAAAACCCCAAATGAGGTCACGGAGAGTCAGACACAACTGAAAAGGACTGAATGATGACAACGGCTATTGACAGTGCCTTGGCATGAAGAAGTCCTTTGCTGGACTTCACACTAGTTGGGTGAAGTTGGGCAAGTCCCTGTGTAATTCTGGGCCTCAATTCCCTCATCTATAACACAAAGGGGATGGAACAGATGATTTCTATATCCCTTCTCATCCTATGATTCTATGGTATTGTACAATTTTAGTTGAATAATACAAAAATATATCACACAATCCATCAGAGAAAACCTGGTATCTATAAGAAACTAATGTTAAATTTGGGGAAAATATACAACAGTCTGTTGTCCATTATCTAAGATCAAATAATAGTGTTCTGAAAAAAAGCACGTAGGGCATCTAGGTGGTACAGTGAAAAGATCACTGGCCCTGGAGTCAGGAGGACCTGAGCTCAAATCTGGCCTCGGACACTGAAAACTTGCTAGCTGTGTGACTTTGGACAAGTCACTTAACCCCAATCGCCTTCCTTCTCCCCTGCCCCCTCCAAGAAGCAAAAAAGAAAAGAAAAGAAAAAAGTCTATTAAAATGTTCAATTAGTGGAGCAGGCACCTTTGTGTCCTGGTTAAGAAAAGAATCCTTTAGCCAAGGTCATGTGTCTTGCATATTCATAAATTTTACAATCCAGTAATAGAAGATGTAATGGGAGGTCAGAAAGTGGCTTTTTCACTCTCTGGACTTGAAATTTCTGACCTTCAGTTTTAACAGAGCCACATAAAAGAATTTGTATTTCGCATGAACACTACAGGGGCTCCACTATACTTTTCTACCCATTAAAGAGGTGGTCTAGAGAAGTAGCTTTGTACTAAAGGACTTGATATCCTAAAAGGCCATGGAGGCAATGCTTTATAACCTGACACCTTTGATTCTGTGACAGTACACCCATATTTATCAGGTAATAGTGCAGGGCTAGGACTATGACAACCAGGCATGACCACAACAAAGAGATTGTGACATAATTGGTAAAGCAGTTTGGGTCAAACAAGACCTAGTCACCACTGCTAAGGGAAAGCAGTATGCTGGAACAGAAAGGCTACGGGCTTTGATGCTGGAAGGCGTGTACACAAACCCAAGCTCTGCTACTGATTACCTGAGAGACCTTTGGCAAAGCACTGAATGTTTTGGAGGAATCAGAAATAGTAAATGATAAAGGAAGGATGTGTTGCATTGTATGAAGCTAGCCCGTCAAGTTCCTTCCCAATTCTGAAATTCTTAATTCTATGGCTTTATTTTCAGTTGGTTCAATAGTATGGCTGATTCATAGTTTTGTTGAGCTTTTATAATTAGTTGAGTATAAATTTTCTCATGACATGGTCGTTAAAAAGTGGTTAGTAAATTTAAAAAACCTGCTTGTTACAAATCCCATCTCTGGAAATGTTAACCAAAAGAATTTCATATTTTTCCAACCGTCTGGCATTGTGAAGGTTTTTTTTTCCTTTGAATTGTTTCAGAGTGAAGGAAGTCACATCAAACATGTATAAAGTGTCTCCTGTGTGCCGTGGAAGGAAATAGCAAAGTACTGCATTATCTTTGCCAAAGATTAAACAAAACCAAACCCCAAACATAGATGGGATCACAAAGAGTCAAACATGGTTGAAAATTACTGAACAATGGCACATAGTAGGCATTTAATAAATGCTTATTGGGGCGGCTAGGTGGCTCTGGAGTCAGGAAGACCTGAGTTCAAATCCGGCCTCAGACACTTGATACACTTACTAGCCATGTGACTTTGGGCAAGTCACTTAACCCCAATCGCCCTCCAAAATAAATGAATGAATGAATAAGTAAATAAATAAATGCTTATTGATTGATTGCTAACAGTTTTTTTAGCAATTGCTGAAAATAAAGGTAAAGGGCAGGCAGGTGGCACAGTGGAACAAGTGTCAGGACTGGAGTTGGGAAGACCTGAGTTCAAATCCAGCCTCAGACACTTACTAGCTATGTGATCCTAAACAAGTAGCTTAACCCTGTTTGCCTTGGCTTCTTCATCTATAAAGTGAGCTGAAGAAGGAAATAGCAAACCATTCCAGTATCTTTGCCAAGAAAACCCCAAATGGAATCAGGAAGTGAATAGCAAACACCAAAAACAGGGAGAGACAATCCCTGCCCTCAAGGAGATTACATTTTAATGGGGAAAATAACACATAAAAAGGGACTGAAATATTCTGTACTGAAACCTAGTTGGAAATGAAAAGATATCTGGCCTAGACACTCTTGTACAATGAAGGTTCTGAGAGTAAGAGCCTCTCTACTTCCTATGACCCCTTAGAGCAGTGGTTCTCAACCTGTGTGTCACAGCCCCTTTGGGTGTCAAATGACCCTTTCACAGGGGTCACCTAAGACCATCAGAAAACATATTTCTGATGATCTTAGGAAGCGAGTCACCGCTCCTCTATTTGTCTCCAGGCAGATCCATCCACATGCAGATACGCCCACATATGAGTATTAAAGAGTCATGGCATTAGAAAGGTTGAGAACCACTGCCTTAGAGGGACGGATCGCAGGAGCAGAGGGTACTTCTGATTTATAAGTCTCTGAGTTCCAAGTCTGAAATGATTTTCCACAGGCACAGTCTATAATATTCATCCAGGTAGCCTTTTTTTGCAGACAGGGTTACCCAAAAGATGGTGGAAACACTATAGATACAGCGTAATAAGATTTTACCAAAAAATTTGTCAAGAATCTCCCATGTTGTCCTTGAAGATAAATGGAGAGGTGGGCTCTATATGCTGGTAGAGTGAGAACATTGAGAACTGAGTCTAAAGAGCAATTGTTAATGGGTTCAATGTCAACTTTGGAAAGAGCATTGGATTTGGAGTCAGAGCACCTGAGTTAGATGCTGGCACCTAAGAGCTTGCTACCTATCTATGTGACCCTGAGCTGGTCATTTAGATTCTCTGGGATTCAGTTTCTTCTTCAGCAATAAAATGAACAAACTAGGAAAGATAATCTCTAGCATCTCTTCCAGTTAGGGTTTATTTTGGGATTCTTTTGCTTTTTTTTTTTTGGAGGGGAGAGGGCAGGGCAATTGTAGTTAAGTGACTTACCCCACGTCACATGGCTAGTAAATGTTAAGTGTCTGAGGTCAAATTCGAACTCAGGTCCCCTTACTCCAGGGCTGGTGCTCTATTCACTGAGCCACCTAGTCACCCTTCCAGTTAGTTTTAAATCAATGAACAAAGAGAGAAGTTTCTTTCAGAATGCCTAAAAGATCTGTTCTTATTCCTGTGCCTTTTAGGCATTGAACAAAGGTTCACCCTTTGTATCAGTAATTTTAATGAACTCATAGAAAGCAGTTAAGTGTGCAGACAACACAAAGCTGATAGCAATGCCTTCCACGCTAGAGCTGACGCAATTCTACAACAATTACATGCTCTATCTAAGACCCTGTACTTGGTTCTGGATAAGGATAAAACCAAGCGTCCTCTCTCCTCAAAGTGCTTACACTCCACATGTGCACAAATAAGTTTAATGTAAAGCAAAATACAAGTGAAATAATAATAATAATAATAATAATAATAATAATAATAATAAATAGCCACCACTAAGACATCACCATAAGGTTTTCAAAGTGTTTTAAATTTATTATCTCATTTGATCCGCATAGCAATCTAATGAGGTGGTTACTATTATTATCCCCTTTTTACAGATGTGGAAATCAAGAGTAAGTGAGGTTTAGTGACCTACCCAGAGTCACATAACTAGTAAGTGTCTGAAACAGGATTTGAACTCAGATCTTCCTGACTCCAAATTCAGAGCTCTGGGACAACGGGATTAGGGAAAGTTTTATAAAGAAGGTGGTACCTGTGACAGATGAAAGACAGAGTCTTGTATTTTCTTTTTCTTGAACAAATTTATTTTAAAATGTCTTAATTTCAGTGTAAATTGGGTAATCATGTATATAGTCTATTTCTTTCCTTTACCTTACTTCTTGTGTAAAGACAACCAAAAGAGAAAACAAGATCTGCTTAACCTCATACCCCAATGGACTAGCAGATTTGGGAGTCTCTGTCCTTTCACCTGGAACATAGGAAACTATCCCCAAGGCCAGTGAACCGTTATTTGTAAACCCAGGTTTTCTTATAACATAAATAAATACCTGTGGGAAATGACTCATATTTGGAATTCCAGTTGATCCATAGCAACTTCCTATCTCTAAGGACAATCAATGCTTTTACATGCCATGGCTTGTAAGTATAGATGAAATAGTTTTACTAACTTGAACCCAAAGTAAATAGTGGGTCTTTTTTCCCATAGCACATTTGAGCAGAGTCTTGATTTGAACAGAGAAAGATAAGGTTTCTGAAAGGAAGAGATTAGAAGGGAGGCCCTTTCCTCAATCAAGGATGTGAATAGCTTGATTGGAGGTAGAAAGTGATAAGTCAAGTTCAGTAATAGCTAGTATTCAATACTGATTAGCAGGCCGAATGACAATCAAAATCTAAAAATGTTTAGATAACTTAAAACAGTGGTGTCAAGCTCAAATAGAAATGAGGGCCACTAAATCAAACATAAGGATTGGGGGGGGGGGAAACATATTGACTTAGAAAACCACATATTAACATTATCTATGTTATATTGTATTTTTGTTTTATCAACTATTTCCCAATTAAATTTTAATCTTGTTTGGACTGCACTTGTAAATGTTGTAGTTTGCATGCAACCTATGGGCAGCATATTTGAAACCTCTGGCTTAGAATGTTTGACTAAATGAAATACAATAAAAATTATTAGGTAAAAGTGTCAGGTTCTATATTTTGGTTTGAATTATAGAAGTGGAAGGTTAGTGTTAAGTGGAAGTGGAGCTTAGTGTTAAGCTTGATATAAGCAGAGTGACATCATTGCAATATTAGCATCCTTAATGCTAATGGGATCCCAGTTTACGTTTATTTGTTTTTGTGTTTTATTGATTTCTTTTCTCTTCTATACCACAGCTATTTCCTGATATTCACTACACTTCCATTGTCATAAAGAACAAGTTAACCAACACAGCTACTGTATCTGAAAACTTATACAATCTTTGGCACTCATAATTCCCCTGTTTCTACTAGGAGGAGGAAGGTATGTTTTATTTCTCTGTCCTTTGGAACTGATATTGGTCATTACCTGGATTACATGTAGAGAAGTCATGTCCAAGGCAAGGCTGATGACAATTAGGACCCTGTTACAAGTCTTTTCTCATTCTTATCCATCCTCCTTACAGTTGCTGAAGAGATTTTCCTAAAGGATAAGTGTGACAAAGTCATTTTCCTGTTCACTATTCACCAGGACCTTCTATTAGGTAGCTAGGTGGCACAATGGATAGAGCAACCAGCTTGAGTTCAAATTCAGCCCTAGGCACTGACTAGCTGTGTGACACTGGGCAAGTCTCTGTAATGGTCTTAACCCCATTTGCCTCAGTGTCCTCATCTGTCAAATAAGATGGAGAAGGAATGGTACACTGCTCCAGTATCTTTGCCAAGAAAACCCCAAATGGGGTCACAAAGAGTCAAACACAATTGAACAACGACAAACTTTCCTATTACCTCTAGATTCAAATATTAACTCCTTTGTTTGGCATTTAATCTGCTCTCTGACCTACCATTCCATTCTTATTACACATTGTTTAACTTCAAATACATCGTAGTCCAACAAAACTGACCTTGTTGCTGTTCCTCATGTGCTGTACTCAACTTCCCAACTCCATGCCTTTGCACTGCCTGTCCCTTATGCCTGGCATATACTACCTTCTCTCTTTCCTCTCTAAGAATCCCTGATGTCCTTTAAGGATCAACCCAAGCTTTACCACACAAACATAGTTTTTCTTGACTTCAAATGCACCATGCCCCTAGCTGCTAGTACTCCCTCCAAAATCACCTAGTACCTATTCTATTTGTATCCATAAAAGCACACGTTGTCAACTTTGGCTAGATTAGCACCTTCATGAGCTTCACTCTTGTCTTTGTATCTTTGGTGCCTAGCACAGTGCCTGATATGTAGTAACCACTTAATAAATATTCATTAATTTGGTCATATTCTGAATACTGGTTTTAGTGCTAGGTGCCATATTTTATGAAAATCATAATATAACCAGAGCAAGTTCACAAAAGGGGAACAAGAAAAGTGAGGGCATGGAAGACCCTGCCAAATGAGCATCCATGGAAGAAATTAGTATCTTTAACTTGAGAGCATCTGATAATAATCTTCAGGTACTGGAAGAGCTGTCAAGAATAGAGGCTTTAGGGGCAGCTAGCTAGGTGGCACAGTGGACAGAGCACTGACCCTGGAGTCAGGACTTGAGTTCAAATATGACTTCATACACTTGATACTTAGTAGTTGTGTGACCCTGGCCATGTCATTTAACCCAATTGCCTCACAAACAACATCAACAACAATAACAACAAGAGGCTTTAAATTGGTTCTGCTTGACCCCAGAAGGCAAAACTAGGAGTAGTCAGTGAAAGTTACAAAGTGACGGCCTTAAGTTTAAGTAATGAAAAATGGCATAATGAGGGGCTGTCTTAAAATGGAATGGATTCCCTTACTAGAGGTATTAAACCAAGAGAGAGATGAATTGCAGCAATTTTGTAGAAAGGATTTTTGTTCAAGTAAGGGCAGCTAGGTGGTACAATGGATAAAGCACCCCGTTTGGAGTCAATCATACATAAATTCAAATCCAGCCTCAGATACTTACTTGCTATGACCCTGAACAGGTCACTTAACTTCTGATTGCCTCAGTTTCCTCACCCATAAAATGGGCATAATACATAGAAGCTATCTCCCAGGGTTTTCAGGAGGATCAAATGAAATGATAACTGTAAAGTGCTTATCACAATGTCTAACACATAGTAGATGATACATAAATGTGAAATGCAATAATAATAAAAATTATTATTCATAGTATAATAATCATTATTTATACCATAATTATTATTTATAATGTGATAACATATTAATATTATTAGGCATAGGATCTTCCACATCCATCAGTAATTATGACTATAGTACCTTCAGGAGCAATTGATAGGCTGTGCCTTCACCAAAATTTCTTTCCCAGAAGACATCTGTTAGCACTGAGCTGGAAGTATTATTATTCTCAAGTCTTGGGTTCTGGGCCCTGCCTGTGCCCATCAGAGTCTGAGAAGAGATGCTGGTCAAAGTGGCAGTATGGTTTGATGTGCCTGGTACATGTTGCTTCCTGTTTCCCCCTCTGTAAATATATTAAACTATGTTAATAACAAGAATAAAACATATGCTCATAGATAAAGATGTCCAAAAAGCTTTTGACAAAATACAACACTCATTTCTGTCAAAATCAAGATTACACATAGGAATAAATGGGTCTTACTATAATTGAAAGAATTCCCTATCTAAAACCAAGAGTCTGTGTTAAAGTAATTGGGATACATTAGAGGTCTTTCCAATAAATTCAGGGGTAAAGCAAAAATGTTCGTCATCATACTTATTTGATACAGTGCTAGAGATGCTAGCTATAGCAATAAGAAAAGTAAAATGAGAGAATGCATATAGGCTTAGAAAAAACAAAATTATCAGCTTTTATAAATGATATAGTCTACTTAGAGAGTCTCAGAGGGCCAGCTACAACAGTAATTGAAATGATAACTTGAGCAAAATTCCAGAATATAAAATAAATCCTCATAAATCATAAGTATATTTTATTACAAATGGAGCCAAATTGGAAGATACACAAATAAAACTTCCATTTAAAATAGCTACAGAATATATACAATTCTTGAGATTTTACCTATGAAGACATGAACAGGAATGGTATGAATATAACCAGAAAACACTTTTCAAAGAAATAAAGATAGCTTTAAATGGAAAAATATTAATTGGTCATAAAAACAATAATACTTCCTGAAACAATATACTCATTCATGCCATACCTATCAAATAGCAAAGGATTGCTTTATGGAGGTAGAAAAAAATAACAATACAATTCTTCAGGATGAAGGGCTTCAGGAAACCCAGTGAGAATGGATTCTGAAGGACTTTGCATGTGTCAAATGAAGAGAGATGAGAGAGAGGGGTTATGAGGTGTCCAAGGATTGGAAAGGTGCAGAGCAGGCAGGTTATAGAAAGTTTTTAATATGAAATAGATCAATTTATTTGAGCCTGGAGGTGACAGGGAACCACTAGAGTTTATTGAATAAGGGATAGAGCTAAATATGGTCAGATCTGTACTTTTAGAAGATTGATTTGTCAGCTGAGTGGAAATTTTCAGAAAGATTATTTTTTAAGTCAGAACTGTAACTTTATTGATAATGTACTTTGGTGCTTTTGGTACAAAGCAAGGTTACAAGCAAATACAAATGTTTTAACTTTTAGCTATGTAGTAGTCAAATGATTTCTCTTAATTAATTACTAAGAGTCCTTCATGTGAGTGCAACATTTATCTTTCCCATCCAAATGCCCATCCATCTAGCTCTTGGGGCCACTATGAACGTACAAGTACTATTCTTTGGACAGGGATGTGTGAGTTTCCTCAGGTAACTGGCATCTATGACTTATTTGTCTTTTATAGAGCCCATTGGATCAAGTAGAAAGTGATCCTATTTGTTTAATTTCATGGTGTTCTCCCTGCTACTCTTTTGGTTCATTCTTATCCACTATTAAAAAGGTCAAATTAGGGGACAAAATGTGTTCCAACAATTCCAAAGGACTCATGAAGAAAAATGCAATTCACTTCCAAAGAACTGATGGGGTCTGAATGCAGATCAAAGCATTATTTTTTCACTTTAATTTTTTTTCTTGAGGTTTTTTTTTTAATTTTTGGTCTGTGTTTTCTTCCACAACATGACTAATATGGAAATATGTTTTGCATGATTGCACATGTATAACCTATATCAAATTGCTTACCATCTCAGGGGTAGAGGGAAGGAGGATAGAGGAAGGGAGAAAAATTGGAACTCAAAATTAAAAAAAAACAAATGTGAAAAATTGTTTTCACATGTAACTGGGGAAAAACAAAATATTCGTGTAAAAACCAAAACCAAACAAAAACAAAAGGTCCCAAGTATGCTCTCCATTCACCCTTCCACCTGCATAGCAAACTAAAAATCCTAGAATCATAAATTTAGAACTGAAAGGGTCCAGAGACCATCTAGTCTAATCTCCTTATTTCCTTTATAAGAAAACTAAGACCCAGAGAGTCAGTCAGTCAATAAACATTTACTAAGAGCTTACAATATGTCAGGTACTGTGCTAAAAATACTGGGGATACAATGAGAGGTAAAATACAGTTCCAACAACACTTAAGGAGTTCACAGTCTGGGAGAAAATGGGAGAGACACTTATATACAAATAGAGTATATATAGGATAAATTGGAAATTTCCAGCAGAAGGAAGGACTAAAATTAAGAAGAATCAGGAAAAGCTTCCTGTAGAAGGTAGAATTTTACCTGGTACTTGAAGGAAGCCAGTAGGCAGAGGTGAGACAGGAGAGCATTCAAGGCATGGGACACAACTAGTGAAAATGTCTAGATTTGGAAGATGGGAGTGTCTTGTTAGAAGAAGAGGGAGGTCAATGTCACTGAGTTATAGAGAATGTGGTGTGAAGAGAAGAGAGAGAGGGGGTATAAGGTGTAATGAAGGCAGAAACATGAAAGTAAAAAAGGTTGTGAAGAGTTTTTAACACAAAGCATTTTCTATTTGATTATATAAGTCAAAGGAAGCCACTGGCATTTATTGAAAAAGAGAGAGAGAGACAGACAGACAGACAGACAGAGACAGAGAGACAGAGACAGAGAGACAGAGACAGAGAGAGACAGCGACAGAGAGAGACAGAGAGAGAGAGAGACAGAGAGAGAGAGAGAGAGACAGAGAGAGAGACAGAGAGAAGGAGGGAGGTAGAGAGAGGGAGAGAATGATATGTTCAGTCCTGGGCTTTAGGAAGATCACTTTGACAGCTGAGTGGAAGATAGATAGTGGAGGACAGTTGACAGGAGTGGGGAGAAATTTGTGGCAGCAAACCAACCAGCAGACTGTTGCAATAGTCCAGATATGGGGAGATTAGAGCCTGGCCCAGATATTGGAAGTCAGAGGAGGGAATATACAAGAGATGTTACCAAGGCAAAATCAATAGGATTTGGCAAAATATTGAATATGAGAGGTGAAAAAGTATAAGGAGCTAAGGATGATGCTTAGGTTTTGAACCTGGATGACAAGGAAGATGGTGATGCTCTCAATAGGGATACTGGAAGAGGAGAATGTTTTGGGGGAAAGATAATTGAGTTCAGTTTTGAACATGTTGGGTTTCAGATGTCTACTGGACATTCAGTATGAAATGTTTCAAAGGAAGTTATAGAGGCAAATCTTAAGATTAGGATGTAAATTAGATCTTGATAAACAGATCTGAGAGTCATCTTCATAGAGATGATAGTTTAATCCATTGGAGTTGAGTGATACGGTAGAGGCAGAAAACAAGAGGGCTCAGGACAGAGTCCTGGGAAACACCTACCATTAGCAGTCACGTTGAGGACAAAGATCCAGCAAAGATAATTTTTGTGTCATAGAAAGTCTTCGGTAGAATCCTTTCTGTTCCTATTTTTGCAAACAGCTCACATAATATTGGAATTCGTTGTTCTTTGAATGTTTCATAGAATTCACTTGTAAATCCATCTGGTCCAGGAGATTTTTTTCTTATCTCTCCCTAAATCTATCTTCCCTATTTTCTTTCCCTTTCTCCTCTCTCAGTTCCCTTCCATTTTCCTATTAAGTTGAATATTTCTGTAACAAACTGAGTGTGTGTGTGTGTGTGTGTTCTGCTCTCTATTGGATCAGATGAAAGCAAATTTATATGATTTCCCCACCCCCTCAATCACTATCACTTTGCATAGTCTCCTACTTGCATATCCAGATTATGTAAGATATGGTAAATTTCCCTTCGTTTCTCCTTCTGTCTTCTCCCCTATCCATTTTCTTCCCCTTTCTCTCTCCTTTTAAAAACTAAACCAAATCATTGCTTGTATTTTTTGTCATTTAATTTTTGTTTATTTTTCCAAATTATGTGTAAATAACAATTTTTAACATTTAAAAAAATTTTTAGTTCCAAATTCTTTCCCTCCCTCCTTCTACTCCCCCTTCCTTGAGAAGGCAAGAAATTTTATGTAGATTTTACATGTGCTGTCACGTAAAATATTTCCATCCTAGCCACGTTGCAAAAGAAAATGTAGACCAAAAACAACAACCACCATCAAGAATAATAAATAACTTTTTAAGTACCTTACAATCTGCATTCAGACTCCATCAGTTCTTTCTCTGGAGGTAGCTCTAGCGTTCTTCATCTTAAGTCGTTCACAATTGGTTTGGATAATTATATTGCTTAGAATAACTAAATAGTTCATAATTCTTCATTGTATAATATTGCTGCTACTGTGTAGTGTTCTCCTGGTTCTGCTTATTTCACTATGCACCAGTGTTCATGCAAATCTTCCCAGGCTTTTCTAAAAAGCATCCTGCTCATCCATTACATTCATATACTACAATTTGTTCAACCATTCACCAATTGATGGGCATCCTCTCAATTTCTAATTCCTTTGCCACCAAAAAAGATGTGCTATAAATATTTTTGCACTTATGGGTCCTTTTCACTGCTTGTCTTTTTTATTTTTAACTTTCTTTATAACACCTGATGATACTAGAATTCTGAGAGGGCAATAGGTTCTTCTCTCCTCATTACAATGTAAATACTTCATCCTTATATAGTCCTTACTAACTGCTCAAATTTACCTTTTTATTTTTCTCTTGATACCTGTGATTTCATTCCAAAGTTTTTTCTCAACTCTGACCTTTCCATCAAAAATACTTAAAAGTCTTCAATTTCATTTAAGGTTCATTCTCACCCCTTAATCTTCATAGGAGTATATTCAGTTTTTCTCAGTTGTTCTCGTTATAAGTATATATGACCAGGTCCAGATTTGTGTAAATAAAGAATTCCTTGAAGTGGTCACATTTATTCTAATTCGCACCATTAGAAGTTACAAATACATAAAATGTCACCACTGGTTCCAGTCTAATGCAAATACGCAGTTTAAATTCAAACAATACAACCTTTTTATGGTGATCTGTTATTCACAGTAACCAGAACCCAGCTCTACCTCCCCTCTCTTCTTTATAATGGTAACTGTCAAAATCTTGTGTGATGCTGACTATGGCTTTCTGACACTAAAATTCTTTCTGGCTGCTGGCAGTATCTTTTTTTTAAACTTGGAAACTCTGAATTTTGGCTATGATGTTTCTGGAAGTTTTTATTTGGAAGTTTCTTTCAGGGGGTGACTGATGGATTCTTTCTATTTTTCACTTTGCCTTCTGGTTCTAACAGTTCTGGGAAGTTTTCATTCATGATTTCTTGAAAGCCACACTCTTTTTTGGGTCATACATTTCAGGGAGTCAAATCATTCTTGAATGTTTTTCGTCCTTATCCTATTTTTAGGTTAGCTGCTTATTATATGAGCTACTGTGTATTTTTTTCTATTTGTTTCAGTATTTTTATTTTATTTAAACATTTCTTGTCTAGCAGAATCATTAACTTCTATTTGACTTGTTCTGATTTTCAGGAATTCTCTTATTTGGGTTGGATTTTGTAGCTCTTGTACTAAGTTGTTAATTTTCCTTCTATGTCTTTCCTTTAGCACTTTCATTTTATTCTAATTCTTTCCTCAAAAGATTTCATTTTGTTTATAATGTGATTTTTTAAAACACTTGTTATATTTCTTCTAGGAATTGTATATACTAGGTATAATGGGAATCTAAAGATCTTCCCTGCCCCTAGACCCTTTGATAGGTTTAAGTGGCTCTGAGAATGTTCCCTGATTTGAAAATATACTCTGATACACCAAAGTCAAGTCTAAATGAGTGCACATTCTAGGTGTAAAGGCTGATACTATAAATAATCTGGGGAAACAAGGAATAGTTTACTTGTCAGATTTATGGAGTAGGGAAGACTTTATGACCAAAGAAGAATTGGAGAGCATTATAAAGTGCAAAATGAGTAATCTTGATTACATTAAATTGAAAAGTTTCTGTACAAACAAAGCCAATGTAACCAAGATTAAGAGGGAAGTCGGAGATTGGGAAAGAATATTTACAACCATATAAACCTGATAAAGACCTCATTTCTAAAATATACAGGGAATTAAGTAAAATTTATAAGAATACAAGTCATTCCC
>CM053594.1:142828118-142848732 GCA_028646575.1 Pseudocheirus occidentalis | reverse complement strand
GAAGCACACACTTCAGTAAAGGGACAGGGACAGGGTAGAGAACAGAACAAGAGGGGTGGAGGGATAGGAAAGAGAGACAGATGATCACTGTCACAATATGTCCCCTATGAAGATGTCCTGTATAATCACACATCCACAGCCTGTATTGAATTGAGTGTCCTTCCAGTGGGGGTGGGGGACAAGGGAGGAATTGAAGGAATCTAGAATTTAATGTTCTGCTAGACCTGCAAATAGGAATTAAGATATACAGGGGATGGGATAGGGAGACCCTCCCTGCCCTACCAGAAAGTAAGAGAGCAGAGCAGGGGAGGAGCTTTACAGTGGGATTGGTGTTTTAGGGTTGGGGCAGGGGCAAGATGGGGAGAAAATCTGTAATTCAAAAATGTCATGAAAATGAATGATGTAAACAAGAAAACAAATAAAAATAAAAAAATAAAAAAAGAAACAGTTCCTACCTTCATGGAGCTAATGCTCTATCAGAGGAACTTACACTCAGATAAAAAAAAAAGAAAAGAAAAGAAAAGAAAGGCTAAGTACCTCTAGTTAATGACAAGATCAACCTGAATCACTAGGATGATGTGGAAAAAGTTAATGCAATATTAGGCTACGTTAATAGAAGCATAGCATCTAGAAAAAGAGTAATATGGTAATGATCCCCACACTTCACATAGGGGTGCCTTCAGATCACTCCTGGAATATTATATTTGATTTTAAGTGCTACTTTCATAGGTCTATATGCATAATTCCACTTGGTAGTTACCCTTAGATCACTTGTTTCCCCATCGTCAACTTACTCCTACCTCTCTCCTGTTTAAAGATCATAGAAAGCTCAAAAATGTGCTTTCTATGTGCAAAAATTCAGATAAGATGTGCACTCTAGAATCTTACCAGGCTCCTCATCATGGCTCCTCAATACAGGTGTCACTTCAGAGGGGGCTTCTAGGATTCAGAACACAGAGCATCTCCTTTCCTCCCACACCTGCCCTCACTCACACAGAATCTCTGCCTACTCATTCAGACTGTGCACTCTAGCCTCAACACACAGACTCTCTTGCTCAAACTGCCAGAGCTCTGAGCTCCTAACACCCCCTCACTGCTTCTCTTGAACACACAATGACTCTATGACTGAACACCAGCACTAATTCTCATCAACAATCTACCTGCTAACCCTCCTTCCACATACCCTAGGGCTAGTTTCTCCTTTAACATTTAACACCAGCCAAGGGTATAGAATATCTCCACATCTCTTAAATAGGCCCGAAAAGTCATGGCACAGTTTCAGGCATATAACCCTATCAATACAGGTATCCCCGGAGGTCATCTCCAGTTGTCCTGCTCTATATCTGGCCACTGGACCCAGATGGCTCCAGAGGAGAGAGTGAGGCTGGTGACTTTGCACAGTTCTCCCTCACTTAAATCCAATTCATTTGTAAGTCATACCATTACCTTCTGGATGTCATGGTCCCCTTCTTGAGTAAAGGACAAATAACAACAGATGTCATCAGAATCCAAGCCTCACAATTTAGGGCAGATACTGAACAAATGGAAAGTGTCTATCAGAGGGTGACAAAAAGATTGTCAATTGAAGATTGGCTGAAGCAAGCAGGGGGAAGACAAAAGGAACATGGGTTCTGTTTTTAAACTGTTATTTGGGTTGACCCCAGAGGGTAGGAATAGGATATCACAGGGATATAGCATTGGAATTAATATAGGAAAGATCTTAATAGTTAGAGCTACTTAATATAGAGTATCTAGCATGTGAATCTTAACATGGTTAAGAGATCATGAGCTTCCTGTCACTGAATGTCTTCAAACAGAGGTTGGGAGTTTGGGGGTCGATAGAGATGGGATTCAAGCTTCAAAATATGCAAACTAGAAAAGATGACCAATCAGAAATCCCTTCCAAGGCTAAGATTCTAAACACAAGGCTTTCAATCTCAGACTCACTGATTATGTAATTGACTCATCTTTTTTCTAGTCAGTTGGTCAGTACTCACTTATTAAAGACTTACTATGTTCTAGGAATTGTGCAAAGTACTAGGGATACAGAGAAATGCACAATATAGTGTCTGTCCTCAAGGAGCATACATTCTTAATGGAGAGACAGCATGTAAATAAACTAGGCAATACACGATATATACAAGGTAGATAGAAGGGAAACTTAGAAGGAAAGCACTCACCTTGGGGACTGGGAAAGGCCTCTTACAGAAGGTGGAATCTGAGTCTTAAAGGAAATCAGGGAATCTAAGAGGTACATTCCAGGTAAATTCCAGGCGTGAGCAACACATCACAAAGGCAGAAAATTGGAAAATATTAGCTATATTAGTCAGAAAATGTCATATTAGAAGAAATAGCCTAGGACCTGCTGCCCAAACGTAACATTTCCATTTCTGGCCTGGGAATTGCCCTGGGTTCCAGCTGTCACATGACTGATGACCCCTGACTCTTTTAGGGAGAAAATAAAAGGTGGGAAGGGAGATGTTCCAAGTAACCCAATGTAGCTAGATCAAAGAAAACATAATGAGGAGTAATTTATAAGCAGACTAGAAGGACAGGAACTCTCTGCCTATCAATAGACTTCATAGATCTGGGGTGGGGAGGAGAGAGGTATAGTATAATAGTTAGAATGTTGGACTTGGAAGCAGAAAGATCCGGTTTCAAATATCACCCCAGACACTTACAGACTGTGTCATCCTAGGCAAGTTGCTTCACATCTCTGAGCCTTAATTTCCTCATCCATAAAATATGGATAATAGCATCTCTTTCCCAAGGTCATAGTGAAGCCCTGGTGAGATAATGATGCAAAGTGCTTTGGAAACCTTAGAGTCCTACAATAAATACAAGCCATTATTATTATCCAGGGCAGGAGGGTGAGGGCAGCCGGGTGGCACAGTGGATACAGCACCAGGCTTGAAACCAGGAAGATTCATCTTCCTTAGTTTAAATTCAGCCTCAGATACTTACTAGCTGTATGACCCTGGGTAAGTCACTTAACCCTCTTTGCCTCAGTTGCCTCATCTGTCAAATAAGCTGGAGAAGGAAATGGCAAACCACTCTAATATCTTTGCCAAGAAAACCCCAAATGGGGTCATGAAGAGTTGGAGATGAATAAAAAATGACTGTACAACAATATTATTTTCCCTAGGTTTAGCTCAGTGGTATATGAGGAATGATCCTCCAGGGGGCCTTCAATCTCTGAATGGGAAGAAGCATGGTCTAGGGCAGGGTGAGGAACCTGTGGCCCTGTAGGTCCTCAGGTGTAGCCCTTTGACTGAATCCAAACTCCAGAGAACAAATCCCCTTACTAAAAGGACTTCTGTAAAACTTGGACTCATGCGGCCTCGAGGCTGCAGGTTCCTCATCCCAGCTCTAGAGGAAAGAAGGCTGAACTAAAGAACCAGAAGGCAGGTTTGCAATTCTATAACTGCTGTGTGAGCTTACACATATTTCCCAACCTTTCTTGGGCTCCATTTCCTCACTTTTAAAATGAAAGGGTAGAATAAGACAACTGCTAAGATCCCTTCCAATTCTAAAATGCTATAATTTAAGGAAGGGGGGGAGCCCTGTCACCAGAGCCCCCAGAGGGGGCTCAAAAGAGGTTCTTCTGTCCTCCGAGGGTACAGAAGGCTGGTGGCAGGGGTGTCTCCCTCCTCATTAGACAATGCCTACCCTCCAACACATATACACAAAGAACAGAAAAATGGCATTTTCTTTTCCACCTAACTGTGACTACCGCAGCTGCAAGATATCAATTCCTTCTGCCAACTCTCTATGTCCTACAGTAACGTGGGAGGGAACATGGTATATATAGTGGAAAGAGTGCTGGATTTGGAGTAAGGAAAGAGTTGACTATGAAACTATGGGAAACTTATTTAACCTCTCTGAGTCTCAGTCTATCTCAACTATAAAATGGGGATAATATCCGCTTCATACACCTATGAGAAAGGGCAACTGGGGGTGCAGCAGATAGAGCACCAAGCCTGGGGTCAGGAAGACTCATCTTCCTGAATTCAAATCCAGCCTCAGACACTCACCAGCTGTGTGACCCTGGGCAAGTCACTTAACCCTCTCTGCCTCACTTTCCTCATCTATAAAATGAGCTCGAAAAGGAAATGAGAAAGCACTCCAGTATCTTTGCCAAGTAAAAACCGAAACGGGGTCGTGAAGAGTCAGACGTGACTAAAAGCGACTGAACGACAAAAGTAATTGTGAAGATCAGATGAGACGGCGTCTGGACGTAAAGAACCTCATACACTTAGGACTATATAAAGAACAGCTATTGTAATTGCAGCTTTTGTGTATGGCGAGGCTCCGCACGTTATGCTGGGCTGTATCATAAATATGTTTGTCTTTGTCCTGTCATTTGGGTATAGACGTGTTCAGTTAAGAAGCACCCGCAGTGACACTGCTCTCCCTCGCTGATGGGGACTGCCACATGTCAGAGAACGCTCCAGATCTTCTCTCACATTTTATGTAATCAGTTTCTATTCTGTTGTGTTCTCTCACACATGGCGCTCCGAGTCTATTCTGAAAAGTGAAGAATGCCCTCCCTTTTAGATCAGTAGCATGTTTTTAAGCTGTGCCTAGATTCCTTAGTAAATGAAGTCTATTACTCATATCTGTCAAATGAAGAGAAATACACACAAATGAGTATAATCTGCTTAAAATCCCAAACTCTCCGTTTTCTTCTTCAAAGTCCTTCCTGGTATTCTCTACCAAGAATAGCAACAATCTGCACCATAGTCCTGAAGGTGAGAATTTTGCATTTGAATTTTGAATTGAAGTTTCTAACTCTGTTGGGGGCAGTTAGGGTGGCACAGTGGGTAGCATGCTGGGCTTGGACTTAGGGAGACTCATACTTGAGTTCAAATCTGGCCTCAGGCATTTACTACCTGTGTGACCCTGGGTAAATCACTTAACTTTGTTTGCCTCAGTTTCCTCATCTGTGAAATGAGCTGGAGAAGGAAATGGCAAACCACTCCAGTATCTCTGTCAAGAAAACTCCAAATGGGGTCATCGAGAGTCAGACACAACTGAAAAATAACTAAACAACAAAAAACTTTAACAAACTGCCTCTTATTGTCTTGTGCTTCTAAGCCTCCAGTAGCCTCCTATCTGGTTTCTCCTCCTCCAGTCTCTTTAATGCATACCACAATCATCTGAAAATACCACTTTTAGGGGCAGCTACGTGGAGAAGTGAGTAGAGCACAGGTCTGGGATTCAGGAGGACCTGAGTTCAAATTCAGCCTCAGACACTTAATACTTACTAGCCATGTGACCTTGGGCAAGTCACTTAACCCCGACTACCCTGCCCTCCAAAAAGAAAAAAAAATACCACTTTTTATTGCATCACTCCCCTACTAAAAATATTAATTACAGGCTAAATTCCCAATTACTTCTCTCCTAGATCCACCCCTGGCTCTCGAAATTTAGTCATAACCACAATAACAGTTACCTTGCCCTGGAAATGCCTCCCCCCTGTAACCTCTTGTATTGGTAATAGGAATTTGAAGATCTTCCCTGCCCCTTAATAGACCGAGAGGGGAGTTTGAAGATCTCTCCTGCCTTGAAAGTAAACTCTGCCCCCTGATAGGCTGAATGTAATCGCATGGACCCTGTGGTGGGAAGAGTTTGCTAAAGGGTAGAGCAGAGCCCACAGGAAGCTGGGAGCCAGAACCAGAGAGACAGTGGGAGAGAGAGGAGTTCAGGCAAGGAGTTAGATGGGCTCCTGAGTAGATATAGATCTAATATTGGTTTGTGGGAAGGCTAAACTTGTGGCTCTCAGCATTATTATGGCTTTTTAATATCTTTGGTACTATGATGGAGTTAGTCTACTGGCTTTGGGACTGGGTTTTCTGAATAATAGAATAATGGTTTTGGGATTGTCAAAATAAATGCTTTGGTTCTGTCACCTACCTGAAGAATCTGTTATATCTTGCAATGAAGCACTATACAGGACTATTTATAGTCTTAGTGCTGTAAATATTGCATTGACAATACACCCTCACCTCCTCTGATTAATGAATTCTTGATTGGGACCAAAGTTTCCAGAAATACCCAAGTTCTCTATGTACCCTTCTTTCTCCATTTTGCCCCTGACCCCCCCAAACTCCTCTTTTTTTAAATGTGTGGTTTTCCCCAATTAAAAGGTAGACTGTAAGTTTCTTGAGAGTAGGAAATCAATCTTTCTCTCTCTTTCTCTCTCTCTCTCTCACTTGTATGCACAGTGCATGACACACAGTAAGCATTTATAAATGCATTATATATCTATTCTTAATTTAATAATTGGTCCTCAAGCAACATTTCTAGCCTTATCTCCTCATATCAACCCCCAAGTGTAGTTTTGCTCTCTGAACCATTGATGCATGGCATAAAAGTAATGGTTCTTAGGAGCAATAGAACTTGAAGGGTAAAGATATAGGATAGGCAGGGTGTTATCAACCTGGATGTTGAAGCTACTCAACTCATTCACCTAACATGACCAAGGCATGTAACTCTGGGCATAAAAAGACAAAAATGGAACAGTACCTGCCCTCAGAGAGCTTATATTTAGTGTGGGATACAAGATGTGCATAGATAAATAATTACAATATAATTTGAGTAGGAACTAAGCTTTAACAAGTAGGGTAGTTAGGAAAGATGATCTTTCATAGAGGAGGTAGCAAATGGGATGAGCCTCAGAGGAAACAAGAATTCTGAGAGGTGAAATAAGGAGGAAGATAATTCTATGAAAGGCCAAGGTGACTCAACATTTTGCTCAAGGTACCTCTTAGGGCTGCCAAAATTTAGAACTGTTCTTCCTTCCTATAACTTATGTATACATACTCTAGCAGCTTTGTGGCTACTCTCAACAGCCTTGTACTAACACCCTCATAACCTTGGCATTCCTCTGCTAATGCCTCCTTTCCCAACTTCTTCCTTCTCTAAGGCATCCAGGGGTCATCATTCATGCATAGGATCTCAGGTTTGACTATGGAATCCACTCAACTTAATTTTCCCTGAACGTCAGAATTACTATTACGTTTCTGATTCTAGAAATGGGAGAATGATTTGGGTGAATTAATAGAGGTCAGAGATGGAATGTTAAGTTTGGGTAACAACTTCGAAGACATTTTGGCTAGAACACAGAGTACAGAAAAGGTTGGAAAGATAGGTTGGAGCTGAATAATAGGAGTCCTCAATGCCAGATTGGCAAGTTTATGTGTAGATATACAAAAAAAAGACCAGGCTGTGATTCATTGCTTGGGGGAAATAGGACCAAGATCACCAGCCTTTTCTGACTTTTTCTAACCCTTGCCATTCATGTAGAACAGAGCAGCATGATGGAGGAGACTAAAAGCTCTTTCCCTAACAATTTCACTCAACTCTTCATCTTTGACAAAAATAGGGTTCTAAGGACATTTACTTTAATTAGGCCTAATAAAGGCAAAGAATTAAGATAGATTTCTGACAATAAATCAAATATGAATAAAACTCACAAGATTCAGAAGTGATAGGAGCGGAAAGCATAGTTGAAGACAAGTTAAAAGAGCATATGTGATTCTTGCCTGGGCATCTGCTGCATTCTGAGAGGAGTTTGGATGAAAATAAGAGCTTCATAGCCATTGGCTAAAAGAACTGGCTGATAACAGCTTCATAGCCCTTGGCTGAGAGAGCTTAATGAAAAGCACTGTAGCCCTCCCCTGAAAGAGAGAGGCTTACTAACCATAGCATCCCTGTCCTTAGAGACAGAGTGAAAAGTAGCAGATGGCACCAAAGATTGCACTCTAGTTGTAGTCTATAGTTTAGGCCCAAAGGCTAAAAGAGTAGTAGCCATCCCCTACACAAATGAACACTCCCTAGGGAATATTGGAGACAGTAGAAAGAAATCGCAGAAAGAATTATAACCTTCCTCTGAAAAGAAAGAATTTCACTAATCACTGAATCCCTAGTGGATGGAGGGCAGAGAGATTATTAGGGAACCCTGGAGTTAGCTGGATAATTGAGGGCCAAATGAAGCAACAGAGGCATAGTGTATGTCAGGTAGCAGTACAAAGCAGTGCCTAGTGAAATATAGACCTGGCAGAGAGGAGTGAGTAGCCTGATGATGTCATCAGAAGGCATGGGAAGTGTCTTAAAGTGCCTATAGGGCATCAAATGGGAAACTTCTTATCTAAGGTCCTATTTAAACATCTTTCCAATTCTATTCAGTTATTTGTTTGGATTAATAGTCACTACAACCTTCACTGAAAATCACTAATGACTCCGGGGAGAGACTGACATGCTTGATTTTCACTTGTAGTGAGAATCTCACTCTTTCGTTTTCTGGCTAGGACCCTGGTTCACTCAGTCTTCACTTATTGACAAACAGTTGCAATTAAAGCACATTTATTCACTTAAGTTAACAAATGATTCTCCTTCACAATAGAGCTATAAACAGCACCTTTTACTTTAGTGAGTAAAATAAGCTAAATGTTCTTGCTCTTTACAGACATTAATCCCTGGGTCATTAACCCTCTTTCCACCATACACCCACACAACTACTTGTGGTTCACTAAATATAGAAAAATCCAGAAAGAAAAGCTCAGGGACTTCTAGCTTTCTTCCCTATCACATATGAAAACACTTATATGGCACGTACTGATAGTCCATTTTCCTACCCCTGGAGACCACTATACCTTGAGAACAGCTCACAAACAGGTATTAGTCTTTCTAATACACAGGAAGGGAAGGTAGAAACTAGTTGCTCTCCAAGGAGACAGCATAAGACACAAACTTCATTGAGTATAACAGATTTTGCCCTCCTCTACACCTTTACTTGACCCTCATCTAAATACTTTCCCAAGTAAGGGAATTATGACAATCATATAAGCATGTAGTTTAAACCTTAAAGAGACTTTAGAGACCATTGAGTCAACCCTTTCCTTTCCTTTCCTTTCACAGGTGAGGAGAACGAGGCCCAGAAAAGCAAAATGATTTTCTCAAGGTTACAACCAAGGTAAGTGGCAGTCAAGATTTGAATTTAGGGTTCCCGATTCCCAGTCAATACTCTATAATAGAAAGAAGAGAACAGTGAGCCATCTACAAGGTGCTGCTTTGGGAATCTACCCCTATGAGTGAAGAGTGACAAAGCAGTCATCAAACTAGCAGCAATGGCAAGAGCCTCAAAACCCCAAACCAGCTAATAATGGAGTCCTCTCTCCTCTCTCCCAGCTCACCCTGTGTGCTGCCTTTTATATTCACGGACCCAACCCTAATCTGTAGGCACACACTGAAAATATCACGGTATATTGGAAAGAACACTGGGCTTGTAGTCCAAGGGCCCAAGTAAGAGTTGGGGTACCAGTCAGTCAGTCAAAAAGGACATATCAATAAGATCCAGCATTTTGTAAAGCATTTACCATATGCTAGACTGCTTAGATAAATCCTTGAATCTCTTTGATCCTTCCTTTCCTCACCTGTAAAATGGGGATAATGGTATTAACACTGCTCCCTCACAGAGTTGTAATAAAAATCAAAGGAGAGATAAAGGTGCCACATGTAATTGCAAAGCACAATATATTTGCGGGGAGGCCAGTTAGTAGTGTTGGGGCCCAGGTGGCAGCAAGTTGAAGGAACTTACGGCTCTAGGTGCCTGTGAGTATATTAGGCTTTGGATATCTCCTGCCAGCCAACTTGCAAGTAATGTTAATCTTGGAGTGTTACAGTCTAAAAATACTCCTGATTCTACCTAGTGACCCTATCAACTCAGAGAAGCAGATTTCAGTCTAAGAAGATGTTAGTCCTGTGTTAAGAAGATTCATATTTTAAATCTTTCTTTCTAAGGTATCCTCTGATTAATCAAAGATTAATCAATCAATTTATGGATTTTCTGGACCATTCCCCTACTAAGCAGCATGAGCTCACACATACACAGAGAGAAGACAGGAAGACACAAATAATTAACTCAAATCACTCATTATTAGTACTCTGAAACAATTCAATTTAGGACTACAGGACCATAGATCCAGAGCTGGAAAGCACATTACAAATCACTTAGTTCAACCTCTTCATTTTCATACATGCAGAAACTGAGGCCTAAAGAGATTATGACTTGTCGGAGATCACACCTTGTAATGCATTGATTCACTTATTGTTTGACTCTTATTTCCAGTGTTCTTTCATAGTGAACAGAGCATTGGAGTCAGCAATATCTGCATTCAAGCCCTGCCCCTGATACTTACTAGTTGTGTAACTATGGGCAAGTTACCTAACACCACATCATGGAACCTTGATTCCTTC
Organism: Pseudocheirus occidentalis; assembly: GCA_028646575.1. Classification (NCBI taxonomy): domain Eukaryota; kingdom Metazoa; phylum Chordata; class Mammalia; order Diprotodontia; family Pseudocheiridae; genus Pseudocheirus; species Pseudocheirus occidentalis. Next base: position 142,838,472 of record CM053594.1, on the reverse strand, counting down.
TATAAAATAAGGAGATTGAAGTGAATGATTTCTAATGTCACTTTCCGCTCTAAATCTATGATTCTCTGGTAAAAATAGGGACTGAAACTATTTAATAAAATATGGATCTCTAGGTAGATTTCATTGGTCTACCATTGTTTTGCTCCCTAACATAATTTTCAATGATCAAAAATAGGCTACATTTGGCCATCAATTCCTCCTGTTAAAGTCTTGTTCTGATATTTCTTCAGGTCATGGAAATGAACCTGGATTTCTTGAAGGCTTTTCTAGATGAGCATATGCTCTGTCATATCCTATCCCACAAGAAAAATTTGGAGTACTGACCTAGTGATGAATTGTATTATCTTCCAAGAATCAACTCAATGGTGACTTGTCCTTCATTCTTGAAGAGGACCATGGCAACAGGAAGGTGATACCATGACTTGCAAGTGAATTAGCTTTAAGGGAGGGAGGGCTGGGCAAAGTCACCAGCCTCTTTCTCTCTTCCAGAGCCATATGTGTCCAGTGGCAAGGTATGAATCAGGATAACTAGAGATGGCCCCCACCAAAGCGCCCATCAACAAAAGACTGGTGTACAGATAACGATTTTTCTTGGCTAAAGGAACTCACAAAGATGTTGTATTAAGATGAGAAAGAGTTAAAATGTACACCAAAAGTTTGCTTAAGGTAACTTACATAATAATTGTCTAAGTCAGGACTCAAATTCAGATCTTCTGACTCCAAGTCCCACGCTGCTCCAATGTCTAGAGAAAAGCTCCAGCACAGGTATGACAGTTCCATGATTTTTAACCTAAAAAATCATTTAATTTGATACATGAAAATTTCTTAGTTTACACGTGTATTCATACATTAAAAACATCCAGCCTGTGGGACAGGTGCAGCACCTTTAGTGACTTTAACAGAGCAATCCCCCATGGTAGCAGAGGCTAGTACCCCCAAGTCCCTCCACATCCCCAACACTCCATCATTCTCCTCACCTGAATTACATGCAAGCAAATGTACTTCTAAGATGCATTCACTCCTCTTAACACAAGCTGCACAAACATCTGTGGAGAGACTAAGGAAAACATGGGAAAGGAACTGGGAGATGAATATTTCAACAGAAACGTGGGAAGAAGTACACTGCAAGTTGCAAACAGCCTTCTGTACCGCATGCCATAAATTAACACAATATAAATTTATACATATTTACACCACATAGTCTCAACTATATAAATCCTCAATACTCAGACTTGTGGGGTAGGTGTAAGAGAACAGTCCATATGTTTATTCATGTTCTTTGAAACTCTAGGGAACTCAATGATTTTGTGTGTCTGTACATGGATAAGCACGTGCTTGTATATAGGCATATATATTATATGTGTTATATATCAATGTTCTCTGTGATGGTCAGAAAACTTAACACACATCTTAAAGATTTAAAAAATCAAATGACTATCTCATCTCAGATCTCTGTATTTAGATTTTTAGCTGCCTTCTAAAATAATTACAACCAAGTTGTTTGTATTATTTATAACTTCGTATTCATGTAGTTGCCTTCTGCATTCCAAAAGCTTAATAAACATTCACTGATCTATACAACAGCCAGCTGAATGTCACCTCATTTCATGGATGTGAAAGACAGCTTAAATGGTTTGCTCCAGGCTCCCCAGCAATCACAGACTGAGGCACCCTCAGAACAGAGAGATTTAGGATTGTCATTCCCAAAGCAGCTTAGGTCATGTTTCTCTGCCATTCACACAAGGTTGTGGGCTTCTGTCTCCTGTAACTTTCTTGGAAGAAATCTGGAGCCCAGTTTCTGTTGACACTCTTGTTGGAAAAGAATGATTTTTCACAATGGTCAGGAAAGCATATTCTATCCCTGTTTGCCAGCTAGTTTTTACACTTGCCTATGTGTGGGCAGGGGCTGTCTATGTGTCTTGGCCATTGTCCAGCACTCCATGGGCATTTATTAACTATGGAATAAAAACAAGTAAGCCTAACCTAAGAAAATGGCCGTCCAATACAAATATGACAGTCATTTTTTTTAACATGTCATTTGTGAAGTTAATTCAAGCTGCAGAGTGGGCAGAGGCTTTATAACCTAGTAGGCACTGAAGAATCACAATGAAATCTCATTACCCTCTTTAAAACCAAAATAACAACTGCTATTCAGTAAGAAATAGAAATGTGCTTTCTGCTGTCGATAAAGAGCACTCTGTAGACTGTGCATTGGAAAGAATCCCAGATTTAGAGTCAGAAGACCTAGGTTTAAGTCTTGGCTTTATTCCATACCCAACTGTGTCAACTTGGAAACGTCATTTACCTGTTCTGGGCCCCAGTTAACTTGTCTACAAAACTGGTGGGGATGGGGATTGGGGGGGAGGGAACAGATAATCTACAAAGGGCCTTTTCCCTCTGGCATTCTGTGATTCAGTCATAATGGGCCTGATTCATTTACATCAAAGAAGGGGTTAGCTGTGTGCTATTCTGGATCCTGGAGGGACCCTGGACTCTCCCCTTGAAATTTTTCTTCTATATAACACATAGAAATATAAATTATTTCCATGTGACTACATCCCCAGGCTGCCCTGGAGAATACTTTCCTGCTATGGCCTGTTTCCTAGGTCCACATCACTAGATGGTCAGGAGACATACCCAGACTCAATACATTTATCTATGTGTAGCTATTTTCACGGGCAGCTAGGTGGCACAGTGGATAGAGTACTGGACTTGGAATCAAGAATCTCATCATTTCAACTCTTCATGAGTTAAAATCTGGCCTCACTTACCAGCTGTGTGACCCTGGACAAGTCATTCAACCCTGTTTGCCTCAGTTTCCTCATCTGTAAAATGAACTGGAGAAGGAAATAGCAAACCACTCCAGTATCTCCACCAAAAATCTCCAAATGGGCTCAGGAAGAGTCAGCTGCAACTGTCACACTCAACAACACAAGTTAATTCCACTCCTAACACCCCCTTGCATACATACATACATACATACATACATGCACATATCAGCAGTATTAACCACCTCCTTTCTCCATTATGAAAGAGACAGTATGATTCAGTACACGATATTAAATTCAAATAGAAACATAAAACATACATAAATATTCCTACAGACCTCATACTGACTTAGAAAAACACATATTAACATTATCTATGTTCTATTGTATATTTGTTTATTTTGTAAAATCTTTTAGGCTTCATTTGGCCTGAATTATCCACATAATTTTCTGAGCTATCCACTTTACTTTCCATAGCTGTATCCTAATGGTCATAACCACAAAAATAACAGTAGGACAGTGTATGAGCCAGGACTTGCTCAAATTTTAAAAGCATGTGAGAATGAATCTTAACAGCCATAATAGCAATGCAAATAACTCCTTGTGCTTAGGTATTTGTGATTATATGACTTTAAATCTAATTTTAAATAATTTTAAAAGCTTTAAAAGCTTAAAAAAGCCAGATAGTTTATGATTTTCAAAATGTCCACAACTACATTACTTTATTTGCTTCTTAGATTAATTCTGTAAGGCAGAGCAAGTATTATATCCATTTTACAGATGAGGTTTAGCAAAATTAAATAACTTATACAACATCACATAGGTAGGAAGGCATACAGCCAAGACTCAGACTTTGATTCTGAATCTACCATGATGAAGAACCATAAAGTTCCCAGAAAGAACTTCAGCCATCATCTTGTTATGCTTTCTTAGGTCACATTCATACTATGTTTTCTCAATTCTGACATAACTCCAATAACTGAAGAAAGGGAAGTAAAAACAAGACTTGGGCTGTTTGGGATGTGCCCAGTGCCAGTGTGTCTAGATCCTGAGATCAAGGCACAATTTCATTATCTTGGCTTTTGTCTGTGACCTATGAGAGAGGACAAGTACGTTAGAATGGAGGGAGAGAGCACATATGCTTTTGAAGCATCTAATTGTAGCAACACAGAAACACTGAATGAACTTCACATTGAAAATGTTGTCGGTTCTCCTCCAAAGCCCTGCAGTGTTAAAAAAAAAAACTGGGCAAAAATAGAAGGCCGAGCAAAGGCTGTTGTTTCCCTGATGTTCTTGGAAGCCAGCTCCCAGCTCTTGGCAGAGCCTCATCACTGAGCTTGAGCTGAAAACTGGGAAGCAAATGAATGACATACATCTCTCACAATGAAAATCAATTTCGTGTTTTGCATCTTCTACAGTCTTGTACCAGAATGCTGCTGATTTGTTTCTTTCTTTAAATGGAAAGCCCTCCAGGGAGGTTTTGTGTACTCTAAACAAGATCTCTGTAGGATCAGATAATAGGGTTCTTGTGGCTGTAATACAAAATAGACAGAGGCAAGCATGTTCACACAGATTAGAAGTTATTCAGCTGAGACGTCTTCTTTCAGTGAGACATATTGTAAATATGACTGGCATTATCTCTACTACTACTCTTTGCTATTTCTCCATTGCTTTGAGAGTTCCTTCCTTCCTTCATTTTCTCCTTCCTTCCTTTCCCTCCCTCCTTTCTTTTTTCCTGCCTTCCAAGAAATCAACCTGAGAAAACACATGTGTTTTCCATAAATATTTGTCTAAATGAGTTCCATTTTTAAATTGCATGTTCTTTAAAGCTGACACGTGGGAAAAAAGTATGGAGATGATTATCACTGATTTTATATGAATGTTCAAAGAGAATCTGATGGAGAAAAGCCTCTCTGATCCATAAAGATGAATAGAAAATGTTTAGGTGACCCAAATTGAATCAGCCTAAGTAGAACTGACACCCAGGAAGCAGTATGTCCTCTGAAGATGGCCGAAATAGTGCTTTGGAGCCAAAAGGGACTGGATTTTTAAAGTCCCTCACTACTCCCTGCTAGGGGCAGCCTGATCTGTCTGTCAGCTTATACCTTCTTGACAGCCATGGACCCAGTCCAGGAACAGGAGGGAGTGAACCAATCAGGAGGTGAAAAGAGGGCCCAGGCAATGCGGTTGAAATAACAGAACAAGTTTGAGAAGGGAATCAGTGCCTTGAAAGTGGTAGGGAAGCCATGCCTAGACATTGCAAAATTATTCCTGCTGCTTTCTTACAATCCAGATCTAATTATTCAGTTTGAAAACTATTCTGATCCTTTAATTTTCTCCCTTCTGCCTCCAGTCTTCTGCTTAGAGAAGTTAGCTCTTCTATAAGAGGGAACCAAATGAAATAGTAAGTAAGTCTGAACTAAAAACTGTTAACAGTGCTGTAGGTTAGCAGCCATAACAAGAGTCAGAGACGAAAAGACAACCAGTAGGTGAAATGATTTTGTTCTGGGATTCTGGTTATCTATACTGCCTGCCTCTCATTACCACAAACAACTAAATAAACACATGTACCATAATACATATGAAACAGAGATTGAATTGGCCATTAAGGGTAGTCCTATGAAACATATTGAGAATGATCTTTCCTGGCTCTCATTGACCACATAGCAGCCTTGGGTCCTGCTTCTGGCCACATGTGACTCAAAGGGCTTACACTTTGAAATGATGAACAGTCCCCCAGTGGGCAGAGGAGCCAGAATTGCTGATATCTAGGTGGATACATGCAACAGGAAGTGCCTCTACACTCAGCCCTTCCTCCTTTCCAGATGCAAATTGTGTCAGGTCTTATTTGAGTCACTGCCCAAGGGACAGATGGGTCCCTTGGGAATAAGCAGCTTGCCCTATGCCTCATGTAACAGTGAGAGAGAACCTGCCGTTCAGTAGGTTTGCCTCTTTCTAGGCAAGCCTGAGCTGAGGGTTGGGCCGCTTCTTTGTGTTTGCTCTTCCTGATCGTAGTTGAAATTGCATCTATCCCCAAGACGGGCATATTGAATCTTGGAGGTGATCTTGTGCGTACAAAAGGTCTGGATTTTTTTTTATTCCCATCAGGTGATTCTCCCCCTGAAAGGCGGCAGGGGAAAAGTATTGTAATTGTCCAGGTGGAGAAGATAGTCATTGACAAGAAGCTTGGCCCCAGTCTGGCTGTTCTACCAGGAAACATGTATTGTATTGGGAATTGCTTGGACAGTGAAGAGCTCGGGTGAAATGTAAAAGGCTTAATTAGCAGCACTGCAAATTGCTTTATGTTTTGATGAGGTTTAAATATCTTATTCTCAATGGACTACAATAATAGTTATAAGTTAAATTAATGAATTCTGTTCTAAATTTGTTTTGGTCAAATGTATCCTTGTGAATATCCTGTGTTTAGCTTTCCTTTTGTGTATAGGAAATAAATGCCTCTCTCATACTTGATTTATATTATACATTGTTCAGTCACTTTCAGTTGTATTAAACACTTTATGATCTCATTTGAATTTTTTATTGTAAGCTTTTATTTATTTTATTTTCCCCAGTTACATATAAAAACAATTTTTAACATTTGTTTTTAAAACTTTGAGTTCCAAATTCTCTCCCTTCCTCCCTTTCCACCCCCACCCCACAACTGGGAAGGCAAGCAATTCAATATAGGTTATACAAGTGTTGTAATGCCAAACATATTCAAAATAGTCATGTTCTGAAAGAAAATAAAGACAAGAAAAAAACTCAAGAAAAATAAAGTTTAAAAAGGTATGCTTCAATCTGTATTCAGATACCATTAATTCTTTCTCTGGGGATGGATAGCATTTTTTTTTTGGTTGGAAGGCAAGGCAATTGAGGTTAAGTGACTTGCTCAAAGTCACACGGCTAGTTAAGTGTCAATTGTCTAAGGCTGAATTTGAACTCTAGGTGGCCTGTGCCCTATTCACTGAGTCACCTAGCTGCCCCAGCATTTTTCATCCTAAATGCTTCAGAAATGTCTTAGATCGTTGTATTGCTAAGAATAGCTAAGTCATTCATAGCTGATCATCTTACAGTATTTCTGTTACTTTGTACACAGTACATTTCACTTTGCATCAGCTGTGCAAGTCTTCCCATGTTTTTCTGAGAGCATCCTGCTCCTCATTTCTTCTAGTCCAATAGTATTCCATCATAATCACATACCACAACTTGTTCAGTCACTCACCAGTTGATGGGTATCCCCTCATCTTCTAATTCTTTGCCCCCCAGAAAAGAGCTGCTATAAATATTTTTGTACACATAGGTCCTTTCCTTTCTGTTTATCTCTTTTGGGATACGGACCTAGTAGTAGTATTGCTAGGTCAAAGGGTATGCATAGTTTCATAACCCTTTGGGCATGGTTCCAAATTGCTCCACCGAATGGTCAGATCTGTTCACAACTCCACCAACAGTGCATTAACATCCCACATCCCCTCTAACATTTGTCATTTTCTTTTTCTGTCCTATTAGCCAATCTAAAAGGCATGAGAATTATTTTAATTGTTTTAATTTACATTTCTCCATTTAATAATGCTTTAGAATATTTTTCCATACATATGTCTATAGATAGCTAAGCGTAGCAACCTATAATATCTATAATAAATATAAATATAGATTCCATATGTCTATAGGTAGATAAAAATAAGATGATCATGTCTTTTGATCATTTAAAAAATGTGAAATACTTTGCAAATTTGTGTGTCGCCCTTGCGCAGGGGCCATGCTAATCTTCTCTGTATCGTTCCAGTTTTAATACATATGCAGCCGAAGCGTGCACTCATTTGGGGTTTTCTTGGCAAAGACACTGGAGTGGTTTTGCCATTTCCTTCTCCAGCTCATTTTACAGATGAGGAAACTGAGGCAAAGGAGGTTAAGTGACTTATCCAGGGTCACACGGCTAATAAGTATCTGAGGCCAAATTTGAACTCAGGAAAATGAATCATCTTTACTCTAGGCCCAGTGCTCTATCCATTGTGCAATCTAGCTGCCATTGAGCACATTCCTGCCCCCCCCCCATTTTGAGGAGAATAAACCGTAATATAGATATAAACTCTAACTTGAGCTACATTTAAGCTAACTTAAAGTACTTTTGCCCCTGCGTGGTAAGGGTGCAAGTTTTAACAAACCAAAGAGTATGAGGGGAAAAGGGTTTAACATCTCTCATTAGAGGCCAGGCTGTCCCATTATTGAATCAAATTTAAAAATCATATGTCTGGGTCCATAACGAGGAGTGAAAATAGGACCCCCAAACCGTAGGCCCAGCAGTGCGGTTCCTTAGCATTAGATGGACTTTTTTCAACAATATGAACCGCAATAGGCCAAATTCAGGTGTTTTTAAAGATGTTTGGCCTAAATAACAGCTGTTGAGTACAGTTATGAAATTTACTCCAGGTGGCAGAAAGTCATAACTGCCCTCATGCTCAACCAAAAATATTCAGAAGATGACTGATATAAGAGTGTTTAAATGAGCAGCTAAATTCACTTGAGACTTCATGTCTGTGTTTTAGAAAAAAACCAAAATGGATTATTTCCAGCTGCCTTCAAGGGTCCCAGGAAACACAATAATAATTACATTTATATATTGCCTGCTAAATGTAAGGCTCTATGCTAAGCACTTTACAAATAATATTACATTTTATCCTCACAACAATCCTGGGAATCAGGCACTATTATCCCCATTTTGCAGGTAGGAAAACTGAGGCAAAAAAACCCCAGTTAAATGACTTGCCCAAAGTTACACATCCATTAAGTATCTGAAGCTAGATTTGAACACAGGTCTTACTGAATCCAGACCCATTGTATCACCTAGTTGCCCCTAGCAAGGTCCTCTCTAAATCTTAGATTTGTTTCCCCTATCTGATTGACTCTTTTCTGTTTTAGAAGATGAATGGTGATGCATCAGATCTACTCAAGTTGATATCGGTGAAGAGGAAGAAAAAGGATAGAAAAGAAAAACAATGTTATTGCCACTTGTACCTTTTTCTGGTCCCTCTACAACAGGATAGACCAAGTCTATATAGACTAATAATTAGGTGTGAGAAGTATTTGGATCATTCTTCGGACCCTTGACTTCTACCAGCCAGCAGTTACTTGGCCCCCCTCTCCTTCCCAAATGGCCAGGATATTGCTTGCTATGGCCCTAATAAAACTGAAGTGAACCAAATTGGTTTTGCTCTTTCACAAATGAAGAGTTGTAACATTTTGTAATTAATGCATTTTTCTTTTGAGCCAAATTGCAATATTTCTTTCTTTAAAAAAAAAGATTTAAAACAACATCAAGAGAATCATTTGCCAGAGTTCAGAAAAAGAGAGTTCCTCTTTCCACATAGTTAGTGATTATTTTAAAATGTTTTTTTTCCACCTTCATAGTAAAGGAGTAGAAGCAACATTTAATATTAATGAACATGTGCCCAATTGGACCCTGATAGAGCTGGAACATTATAGAATTACAGATTAATAGCACAAAAAAGAACCTTGTAGACTATATAATCTCAGCCTCTTCTTTTGTCAGAAGAAGAAACTGAGACCCAAGAAAATCTAAGACTTGTTGATTATCCTCAATAAGTTTAAAATTGCTAGACATGGTGGTGTGCTCCTGTTATCTCTGCTGGGACTTTGGGCTGAGATGTTCTGAGCTGCAATGTTTATACTAAGTTTGGCATTAATATGGTGAGACCCCTGGGAGCAATGGATCAGCAAGTTGCCTAAAAAAGGGTGAATTAACCCAGATTTGAAATAGAGCCAAAAAGCTCCCATGCCAATCAAAGTGGGACCAGGCCCAAAAGTAACTACTGTATGTCCAGCCTAGATCTCCAGAAAGGGAGACCTTATCTAAAAAAATAGGAGAAGAATAAAGAGAAAGAGAAGGAGGAAGAGGAGAAAATGATGAAGTTTAAAATCTTGATAAGGGAAAACTAAAATAGAAAAAAAACATTTTTATAATTAATTGTTAAGGTTCTGTAGTACAAAATAACCTTTATAGGAATTCATGGAAGGATGAGAGTAGTTAGGTGAAATTTCATGGAAGATATGGGACTTGACCAGAAGCTTAAAGGATAGAGAGAATTCAGGTAAGCAATGAGAAGAGATGACTTTCTAGGTAGAATGATCAGAATAAAATAATGGAATGGGACCTCAAAGGCCATCTAGCTTAATTGATACTTGAACAAGAAACCCTTCTACGATACAGCTGACAAGTAATCATTCAGCCTTGCTTGAAGGCCTCTGGTGAGAGGAAAATCACCAGCTTCCATGGTAACCCATTTCCTCTCTGAAACTTCTCCCCAATATTCCTAGTGTTCTTCCCTCTGCAATGAGGCACTCCTCTTCTATGCGATAGCCCTTAAAATGTTTGAGGATAGCCAGTGTGCCTCACCCCCTACTTGGTCTCCTCTTTTTCAGTAAGGAGTTGGACGTAACATTGAGCACTACAGGTGTGAGGAGAGAGTAAGTGCTTCTTCTTGAGCTGAGTGGAGGCTTTGTTTGAGGGAGTAGGAAGAAACAGATTTGGATTGTAAAGGGTGTTCAGATTCTGAAGGCATTATTTTGAG
>CM053594.1:142772036-142811369 GCA_028646575.1 Pseudocheirus occidentalis | reverse complement strand
AGAGAGAGAGAGAGTTTCTCTCCCAGCATCTGGAAGCTGACTGAGAACTGAGATGGAGTCCTTTGGGTCCTATGGCAAGCTGCACTACTGGAGGACTGAAGAAGCATGACCAGGATAAGACTTTATTCATGGCCTGGTTGATTCTTGAGTTCCAGGCAAGAGAAGTGGTGAAGGGTTTGAGATGTGCTGAACCCTGTGAACTTCAGTGTGTGCTGGGGACTGTCCTGACGACTGGGCAAGGACCTGGAAGCTGTCTACCTCTGAAGACTGGACAAGTACCTGGCAGCTGTCTGCTTCTGAATCCAGGTGACTGTTTGGTGGATTCAGGAGGGAGCTGGGACCATGGAAGGGAATCCAGGGAATCAGAGAGACCACCCAGAGTCAAGATGAAGAAAGGCCTTCCCTTGGATGAAATTGAGGTTTGCTGGACACCAAGGGGTGGAGAGTTTGTATGGTTTTCTAATGACTGTACTTAGTGATTAATGATATTTAGTAATTGTGAATCTAGATTAGTGACTGATTAAGTTAATGGTTGCCCCACGAGTGGAAGATTGATATATTGTGAATTGATTGAATGATTAAGTGAGGAGGGTTTCCCCCTTAGGGAAACCAGGTGCTTATTCTTTTGTTCCTTGTTCTAGATATTGTGGCCACTGTAGTGAAAACTGTGTGACCATTCTAATGTTAAGCTGTTATTAACACTATATTGTGATTTTCTGTGATAAGATGTAATGTTGTGAATATGATATTGTGATATATTGTGAATGTTTGCCTTGATTTGTAATGGAATAAATGAAGTATTCACTATACCATGTAATCCAAACCTTAAAAGCTGCTCACAGTAGCATTCTTTTGGGAATCTGCTGGTGCATGGCGTTACAAGAAGAAACAGTCTGAGCTGCTGCTTGGGTCAAAACCTAATCATTTTCTTTTCAGTTTTTCAACCTGGGGGACTTTTAATATATCAGTTATTTCCTTTCTTGCTTTAAAAGACAAACAATGAGAATAAATTAAACAACCTCACTTGAGAGTTCTATTAACATCATGTAGTAGTACTTGCCTTTACATCTTGTCCCATACTCCGTATTCAAGTCTGTATAGTTTAATTATAATAACCCTAGCATGGGTGACTCTCACTTTAAATGGTCACGTCAGTTGTTCTGAGATTGTCCCATAATTTCCTAGCCCTGATTTCAAAGTTTCCTTCCTACTGACTCCTCATATCTAGTTTTGATGCTTTACTTCATCTCCCAGCTTTGTCTTGCTCAGCAAGTCCTTTGATGCCTATAAGTTTGCTAGTTTCTATTACACTTCTCTTGTTTCTGATTCTTAACTCTAACTTTTGCATGTTCCTTGGCTGATTGCCTGATTTGTGACTAAGTCCATCTTTTTTTTTTTAGGTTATTCTATTGTTTTATTTTGAAGAAGGAAAAATGACAAGCCACAAATTGTCTATTGAAAAGGCATTTGGGGTAGGACAGGAAGGCGGGTGAGTGGGTGATAAAACCCTCTAAGGGAGACAAGAGGCCTCAGAGAAAGTCTCCAGTCAACCAAATCTCAGAATAAAATATCTAAAAAAAATCTCCAGTAAAAATCATATTGAAGCAACCAAGGCAAGCTGTGCAAACAGGGACGATTAGAAAGCCTGGGATTTCACGCTCTGTAGTTCTCTTAAAATTGGGGAGGCACAAAACCATGGAGTCGTTTTCTAAATAACTATGGGTACTTCTGTGTTTTTCTAAACGTTTCTAGTGCTCAGTCTCGTAAATCTTGTTCCATAATAATTTGTAATGTAACTAATGCCATCAGAAGGACCAACAATCTACATTGAAATGAGAATGAAGTCAGACAGCCGATTCCACACAATCCTATGGTGCAAAACTTTAACAGACCTAAAGCAGACCATCGCAGGTAAAATCTGTCTTCTAACCAGCCAAGGAATAACGAGAGAGTGACTGCTACCCCGTGGGAATAGCCGTTTACATTATGGTAATGTATGGTCTTGAAAAAACCAACTTCACTTCCAGTAAAATGGGTTGCATCGCTGCTAAAATCCTTACAAGTTATGTCAGGTGCTGGGTAACATGATGCATGAGCTGTGTAATTTGTACAGTTAACAGGTTCTTGAGTGGCCTCATTTATTTCACGATTTTTACAAAAAATATCGTCCCACTCTCAGGTCCTCGCATTTGACGGTCTCTTCGCGCCCTCCCCCCCCCTCAGGCGGCCGCTGCCCCCCCACACACACACACACGCAGCCCCACACTCATGGTCACAGACACGAGCTACTGGGACTGCAGAGGCTGCAGACTCTGGGTCAGTCCTGATGGAGCTGCCACCTAAATCATGTTCGGTTCATACTTTTCATTCTCAGCCTTGTCTCGACTCTCCTGGTCCTGAGTGCTTGCCTTATAGCCTAAATTATCATGAGTAAAAAGGAAGAATTAGACAAGGACCTTAGGGAATAAATCATAAACCTGACACAGACAGGGACATGCTATCAGAGTAATGGAGAATTCGATTATCTGGTTATCTGATGGATCTCTCTCTGTCTCTGTCTCTGTGTGTGTGTCTCTCTCTCTGTCTCTCTCCTCTCTGTCTCTGTCTCCCTTTGTCTCTGATTCTCTCTGTCTCTGTCTCTCCCTCCCTATTTCTCTCTCTGTCTCTGTCTGTCTCTGTCTCTCCCTTCCTATTTCTCTCTCTGTCTCTGTCTCTCTCTCCGTCTCTCTCTCTCCCCGTCTCTCTCTCTCCCCTTCCTCTCTCTTTCTTCACCCCACCTCACCCACTACCCTGCTCTTTCTGGTTTTTTTGCCTCTCACTTTGTCTTTTTGCAACAAAAGAAGATAACTAAAGCACATATGACTTGCCTTAATTATAATTTTATCTTTCCAAAAGTTACAGGGAGAGAAAAGGGAAAGGCTATTCTGGAGCTAATTCCAATTGACAAGGCATAATTAGTAAACATGGGAACTTTGGAGGCAAGTGGCCACTCTGTTGCAGTATTCATGAAAGAGAAGGAGAGGAAAGATGGGCATAGTCTGAAATGCAACCTGGATTTGGGAAAGTGGATTTCAAAAGGTTCAGGGAATGGATAAAACATCCTAATATTTTACAAGAGAGGTTGGTCCAAGACGGATAGGAAGCTCTCAAGAATAGAATTCTGGACATTAGCAGAAATGATCCTGAACAAGAGAAAGAGAGGCAACCTTCTTTAGAGACTGATGTGGCTACACAGGGAACTCATTAACCACCTTGATTTTAAAAACTTCCTACACAGAGGATGAAATCCAGGGAAAGTAATGAAGGGATCCATATAAAACAATCTTGTCCATACAAAATAACAGTCTTGTCAGAACAGCATCAGAAGAATTCAAAGCAGAAAATAAGCTGAATGAAAGCTAAAAAAAAGTTTGCTTTCTTCCTCCATGTAAGAAAGTAGAAAAGAATTAGAGAAAAGATAAGGCTACTGATTGGATGTTTAAGACAATGGATGATGGTGAGAAGGTTAAACACAACTTTCATTTTATTTCTATTTTCTCTTACAAGGCAAATGATCTTTGGACTGGGAAGACCAGAGCAAAAAATGGTTAACAGACACTCGAAACCCTTGATTAATATGGGGATGATGAGAGTACTTAATGGCTTTCACTGAGTTAAGATGACCAAATCTTGAAAGAATTGCAATTGAGGGTCCCAAAAGAACTGGCAAAAGGGACTGTTAGGTGACTCTCAGTAATCTTTGAAAGCTCTTGGTGAATAGGAAAAGAATCACAAGACTGGAGAAAGGCAAACAAATCTTCTCCCTGTTTTCTATGAGTACAAAATTTGCAAACCTGTGACTCTGACTTCTGTCTCCAACAAAATTCTTAAACACTTGATTATAGAGATAATTTCTAAGCATTTTAAAAAGAAAGAAGTGATCGCTAGGATCCAGGATGCCTTTATCAAGTATTCTTCTAAGCAGTGTGTATACAAAAAGAGGCAAAAAAAAAAAAGGAGGCCTTGCCCTCAAGTAGCTCACAATCTCATAGTATTTACCTCCAAGGTTATTGTGAGATCCAATTAGACTTTGTAAAGTGCTTAGCACATACTAGATGCTTATTATCATTATTATTGCTATTACTGATGAGGTATTTTATAGGCAGGGACACCACTGTCATATCCATTTCCACCAATTATGATTCTCTTTTGGTATAATTTCCACCCAGGAGAAACTAATGTGCCTTCTTTGTGTAACCCTTAGCTCATTACTGAAGAGTTCACAGAGTTCAGGTCTATTTCAAAGGCCCCTGATAAGTCTCTTCAGCTTCCGTGGCCACTAAACATTTCCCATGAGAACATTGGGATTTGGCTTATGTTCAACTAGGCCCTCAACTCTCATGTGAACACCAAGGCAACAAGGCATCGAATACAGACAGTTATTAAGCATAACAAACAATATAAAGTGTATTTATATCTGAGCCCATAGTAAGTCAAGAAAACTTTCCCTCAAAATAAACACTTCCCTTCCTAGACATCTATACTGGTGCTCCATATTTATAGCACCACCTAGAATTGAGATTCCTTGATTCTCCTCTCCCACCCCCACCCCCAGCCCCAACCCTCTCCTTCTGAAAACAACTAAAAACAAAAATAAAAAAATAAAACCTCATGGCTATAGAGCCCCTCAATTTCTATAGTCCAAATAAACCTAGTACCAGTGAAAGGTAAGGTCAGATTTGCTCTTTACAGTCATGATTCAGCAGCTTACTACTGCTCAGTTGTGGCCCCTGAGGCTTCTAACTTGAACCAGGAACTCCTGGAAATAACACAGGATTATCCCTTATTACTCTACAAGGTTTGCTTGTGTTGCTGGAGTTCCCTGCCTAGCTTAGGAGAGGGATGAGGAGCCTGTGGCCTTGAGGCCCCATGTGGCCCTCTAGGTTCTCAAATGTGGTCTTTGGACTGAACCCAAACTTCATAAAATAAATCTCCTTAACAAAAAGATTTGTTCTATAAAACTTGGCCTTAGCTCAAAGGTCACACTCAAGAACCTAGAAGGCCACATGGGAACTTGAGGTCTAAGGTTCTCCACCCTGGCCTAGGACACTTACCTTTTAATTGTAAAAAACAAAAAAATAGACAAAAAAACAACCAAAACAAAACGACAACAACAACAACAACAACAAAAACAACACCAATGTCAAATGCTGAAAGGAGGTGAAGAATGATGAAGAATGAGAAGAACAAGCTAGATTTGACAATTAAGAGATTACAGGTTGAACAGAGCAAAGTCACTCTGTTGAATGATGCCAATTGAGTGATGCCAGAATATGGAGGGTTTAGAAAAGAGTAAGAACGTGGAGGCACTAAGTGTCAATGGCTTCTTCCAGTAATGTGATTTACAAAAGCAAGAGAGAGATAAGGAGCCAGCAGGGATACCAGGACCTTGTAATCTCTAAAGATAGCTTTTTTAAATGGAGGCGATTTGGGCATGTTGGTGGGTGAAAGGGAATGAAGAGAAAAAGAAACAGAAAAAGATGGAGACAGAAAGGGAGAGACCAATAACAGAGACACCCTGCTGCAGATTCAATAAAGGAGATGGAATAAGCCAGGCCACCGTGGTACCTCAGCTGCCTCCTGACTCTGTTCCAGCAGGCTCCTTCTCTCCTATTAGTGAGCTATTCCAAGAATGTCCATTTTGAGCAAGTTCCCTGAACAACCGTCCTTGACTCTTAGGACTTAGCCACCATGTCTCAACTGCTGCCTGACTCTGTTCCTATGGGTCCCTTCTCCCATTGGTGAGTTCTTCCCATAATCTTTATTTTGGAGAAAAGCCCAGACCAGCCATTCTTCGTTATCTGGTTTTGACTACTACGTCCCTAGAAGGGGTGCCTCTTCTCCTTCCTCTGCTTTTAGCTGCTCTTTTATATATTATTTTCCCCGTTAAAATATAAACTTCCCCAAGGACAAAGATTCTCTTTTTTGCTTCTATTTGTATCCTCGGTATTTAATTGTCTCTTAATCGACAAATCCAAGAATCTTTTCTCAGTTCTCATTCTCCTTGATCTTTCTGCACCCTTTGGCACTGTTCATGACCATCTCCTACTTGATATTCTTCTCTCTAGGTTTTTGGAACACTATGCTTTTCTGGTTCTCCCCTTACCTATCTGACCACTCCTTCTCAGTCTTTGCTGCATATTTATCTGGGTCACATGCTTTAATCACAGATGTCCCACAAGTTCTGTCGTGGACCCTCTTCTCCCTCTATGTGACTTCTCTTGGTGATCTCATCAG
This sequence comes from Pseudocheirus occidentalis, assembly GCA_028646575.1. NCBI lineage: Eukaryota > Metazoa > Chordata > Mammalia > Diprotodontia > Pseudocheiridae > Pseudocheirus > Pseudocheirus occidentalis. The sequence goes on along the minus strand of CM053594.1, from coordinate 142,805,093 downwards.
CTCCTTCAGGTTTAATGACCATCTTTATGTTGATGATTCTCAGATCTATCTATCTGTTCTCCTCTAATCTCAAATCTCCAACTGTCTTTCAGATATTTCCAGCTGAATGTTGAGTAAACATCTTAAACTCAACATATTCAAATTATTCCGCCCTCCCTAAACCTTCCCCTGAAACCTTCCCTATACTGTAGAGAACAACACCATCCAACCAGTTCCTCAGGCTCACAAAGTAGGAGTCATCCTGGATTCCTCACTTTCTCTCACCCCCATATCCAATCTGCTGCCAAGGTCTGCTGATTTCACCTTTGTAGCATCTCTCAAGAAAACCCCCCTTCTCTTCTTTGACACTGTCACTGCTCTGGTGAGGCCTTCATCACCTCACAATTTGATTATTGCACTAACACGGTTGGTGGGTCTGCCTGTCTCAGGTCTCTCCCCACATCCTCCATTTAAGCCACTAAAGTGATTTTCCTAAAGAACAGGTCTGATCATATCATTCCCTCTCCACTAAACAAATTCTAGTGCCCTTCATAACCTACCTCCACCCCAGTCTTTCCGGGCTTCTTATGCCTTATAATCCCCAAGAAGTATTCTTCACTCCAGTAACACTGGCTTTGCTGCTAGTCTATAAACAAGATACTTCATCTCTTGGATAGAGGCATTTTCCCTGGCTCTCCCACATGCCTGGAATGTTCTCCTTCCTAGTCTCTACCTACTGGTTTCCCTAATTTTCCCTAACTTCTAAGTTCCAACTAAAACTCCATCTTCTACCTGAAGCCTTTCCTAATCCTTCTTAATTATAATGTCTTCTCTTTCTTATTCCTGTTTATCTAGTATATAGTTTGTTTGACTCTATTTCCCTGTTTTATCCCCCATTAGACTGTGAGCCTCTTGAGGGCAGGGAAAGTTATTTGCCTCCTTTTGTATTCCCAAAGCTTAGCAGAGTCCCTGGCATCAGAGTCCCTGGTACTGAACAGTGCTTGTTGGATGACTGACTAAATAGCGGATAATTACACTTCTTAAACTTACATTATTTGCCAATGCCTACCTCAAAAGATGCATTTATTTATTCTACCCTAGTAATACAAATATTGTCCTTCTTCTCATGATCTTTTCAAATGCAATATGTATAAGGAGTCTGGTTCCACTAACAAACAAGACAAAAATGGTTGTCAGTCAGTATTTCACCCCCATTGCTATCGCACTTTTATATTCTGATTTATTGTATAGTATTATGCATCAATCAGTCTCTGGTTGAGCTCCCACCTACATGGTCTTGATGGTTCTTGGTATATCTTACTTCTTGAGAGCAGTTAAGTGTGTAGCTTCATTTCCTTTATCAGCAGAGTTGACCATTAGATAATATGCATGTCTTTGTTTATCTTCTATGTATGATTGAGTACATCCACTAGGATTTGCTTGCTTTACGAAACATAACAAAACTACTCTGTTCCTTGAGGACCCAGCGATGACAACACAGTCTTTCCCCATTTGTGGGATTCCTAGTTTATTTCTAGGTTTTGCTAAAAGTAAGTTCCTCAGAATAAACAAATAGGTCTTTTTTTATCTTCTGTCAGTAACCTCCTTTGAGTATGATCCTTATAAGGGATAGGGCCACTGAAATCAGTGTAAGGACTTTTTAAGAAATTTTATTGTGTCATTGCATATTGCTTTACAAATAGGATGATTAATTCACAATTCCAGCAAGAGTGTGCCTGTTTTACCAGAGACACACCAGCATTGAATTTTAGCATCTTTTCCAATTCGAAGAGGGTAGGGGAAAATTTCAGAGTTGTTTTACTATGTATTCATCTGGTTATTAGAGCATTAATAGGGTATGTGTGGTTGATATTCTGTATTCCTTCTTTTGAGAATTCCCTTTTCTTATATTCTCTCTATTAACAGTTGGGAAATGACTCTTAATTCTCATAAATTTGTATCAGTTCCTTACACATTTTGGATGTCAGACTTACCAGAAGTATTGAAAAAAATGATATTTTTCTAGTTTGTTTCTTTAAATTAATCTCTTTTTTTAACATAATATGGGCAACTTTTATAGACAAAATAATTAAGTTGGGTGCTAGTTTAAGATGACTCAAACATTTTAAGTAATCTGTGTCTTCCCTAAATTTTTGTGTAACTCCCAATGAAGGAAATAGAATTGTTGATGTTATTGAGTCATTTTTCAGTCATGTCTGACTCTTCATGATCCCTTTCTGGAATTTTCTTGGCAAAGATACTGGAGTGGTTTGCCATATCCTCCTCTAGCTCATTTTACAGATCAGGAAACTGAGGCAAACAGGGTTAAGTGACTTGCCCAGGGTCACACAGTTAGTGTCTGAAGCCAGATTTAAACTCAGATCTTCCTGTCTCCAGGCTCAGTATTCTAGCCACTGCACCACCCAAGAACTATGAGCTATTAATTGTCTGTTTGGTGTGCTGACTAATAAAATTTCAAACAAGCTGAACATTACTTGAATAGTGGATAATACTGTCTTTGTCAAAGTAATCCTAAAGAGAGGCATGGCTACAAGCCCCTCCAGTGTGGTTTGGTGAAAAGGTCTAACAAAAATATGGTTACCAGCTGGATTCTGATACAAAAATTACGCCAGAAAAGTGTACAACTAGGCCAGTGAGAAGAACTCTGAGATCTAGCCAGCCAGATAAATGTACTCAACTCAAAAATCTCTGGGCAAGAACCATCTAGGGCTCAAGCAGTTTATATAAAGGTGGCAAGGTCAGTTCATCCATGCCAACCATTTCTTCATTTTCTCACCTTTAATTTAGTGATCCCTATAAACAAGAGAGTGGAGAGGGAAAACATCTTTTCTGAGCAAACCCACTAAAGTAGATATGTCTGCCTGTCAAAGACATGTTCTACACTGCATAAACCTATTTCTGGAATCCTCAAGTTTGGTTTAGAAAGAGTGTGTTGTACTGCCACAGCAGGCTTCTGCATCTCCGAAAGCCAAAGTCTGTAACCTTCTGGGTAGTTGATGGTGCCAAAGGCAATAGTTATTTCCTGGTAGATCAAGCCCAGAGCATATAGACAAGATGAAAAAGAAGGTCATCGGGGAAGCAAAACTGGAACATGGGAGCAGGAAAGACAGGGCACTAAATAAAGAATGAAGTGGCTGAAAATTAGAAACAGTCCTTTTAATACTTCCCAGCATGCATTGCCCCTAGAAAACAGAGAACTGTATTTGATTGTTTCTCCATCTTAATTTGGCATGATCAGCAGCAAGCTTCCTCTGAAGGAGAAGTGTGGGCTGCTGGGCTGGATTAAGGCTCATTTACAGAGGCAGTACCCGATCATTTCCCCAGGATTGGTTGCCACCCCTTGCCTGAAGTAGCAATTTAATGAATGGAAAGGGAAAGTGTTACATCAAAGCCGAGCTTGATCAGGTCTGAATAAGCTGGTCACTTGCAACAGTCTTCCCTTTTCAAGATCCACACCCCAAGGCATTCTGACCTCCAGTCACGTATACCAGAAAATTAAAAATAAATAAATAAATAAAGTGACACTAGTCTTAGAATAGCTAATCGTATTTTTAAGGACAAAGAGCAAGAGTCTTTAACTTTAAGACTGCAAAGACAGTTTCTGTTCCCAAAGAGTTTATTGAGATGATATTAGAAGAAACAAGAGTATTTATTTAAGTACATAGTTAGATGCATTTTCCTTTGTTCTCTCAACAGGTTAGTAATTACAGGAGCAGTAATTAGCCTTGACGGAGAGTACACAAAACAATATATGGATACTGTGTGCAGTAGTGGGGGATATGTGGTGCCAGGCTTATTATTTTCAGTCAGAGCTAATTATCCTTATTATACTGTGTAACTCTTTTTTCTTGAATTATGAGTGGGAAACTGCTGAATAGAATTTTTTCAAAGTGCCCTGAACCATGGAGAGAAATGAAAATCACAAACAATGAAAAGCTTGTTAGACAATGAAAGTGATCATCTATTAAAGGGATGCTGAAGAAACTTCCCTTCTTATCTCTAGTTATAGAAATGTAAAGTGCCTATCAGAAAATAATCGAGCTTGCAGAGAAGAAATGACAGGATGGAGGAACCTGACAGAGAGAGCCCTCAGGACAACAGTGGGGAGCTAGCAGTGGGAGGCTCAGACTGTGTGTGTGTGTGTGTGTGTGTGTGTGTGTGTGTGTGTGTGTGTGTGTGTAACGAAGTCCACAACAATAAAGTGTCCCAGGATTTTTAATTCGTAGGGTGTAGGCCCCTAAGGGAAGGAATTTGAGGGCACAGAGTCAGGAAGCTAGAACTTCACAAACCAAACCCCACGGTGGGAGGTCAGCCCTATAGACTTCTGATGAACTCAAACAACAGACATGAGCACATCTGATAAAAGCACCTGAATTTTCCATCTAACTGCTATGCAGTGTTTTTTTTTCTTTCATTTTTTATCCATCCTCTCTTTTTCCATCTTTAAAAAGAAAATCCTTCTCCATCTTTCCCACCCCCCACCTAGACTGCAGTGAGGCATGTAAGCTAAATTCATACAGATGGTGTGGCACTTTTATAAGCTCAGTACTGAAATGTGGTCCGAAATTTCCCTAGTGTCCTCTGTGGTTCTGTCTCTGCAACAGATGCATTTAAATGTTAGCAATATATTTGTGGAGCATGATACAACCAGAGCTAAGGAGAGATGCCTGTAGGACACAAGGAAGAGTTTGAGTCTGAACTGGGCTAAAATAATCAGTACTGATGAATGAGGGCTAGGAGTGCTTGGTTTCTGCGGCTACTGCCAGTAAACCACATAAAAACTAGTTTTAACTGCCTCTCCAGTTAAAATCTGTTCTGTAACCAACATGTTAAATCAACTCATCCACTAAGAAATAAAGACATTTCTGAACATTTTGCCTTGGGGACAGAAGTACTGTAGCAACACATCTCCCATGCCACTTCTTGCCACTTGGTGGGTCCTTGGGTTTCTTTGTGGGTAGGACATAGGAACTAACCAGAGGTTTGGAGAAAGGCTGAGTCTCTTTTAAAGACATACTGTGCCTTTGTAAAGTAACACCATCTAAGAATTCAAATTTGCTTCTCAGAGTAATGTATGACTCACCCCCTTCTTAAAAATAAAAACATGGCTGTATTTATATGATCCATTCAGATTTACTAAAAGATTCTTGGACAGAGAATAGTGCTCCCCTGTGTGGGCTTTGAAATGTCAGCCCAGTTAAGGCACGCCACTAATGACACCAGTGTCACCACATTGGCATTTTAGTCCAAAGCAGGCATTCATACATGGTACTGGTGATAGTATGAAACTAGCAACTATGGACAAGTCAAATAAGGCATGTACAATACTGTCATTAAGTACTTCAGAGAAGATGAGGCCTCATAAATCAAAGGAGAAATAGCAATGTTTTAAATGGAGGAATATCTCATTATACCCAGGTCATGATTCCATTGGATCAGATATGCCATGGGTCAAATGATGTTCCCCAAATAAAGTTATATAGAGTAAGAAGCCAATATAACACTGGTATGCCTGCAAGGCTTGCATAACCTTTGTGCCTGGTATTCAAAAACCCTCTCATCTTTTTTTAACTAATATTTTCATATTTATATAGTATTTGAGTTTTGAAAAAACACTTTTTAAAATAATATTTTATTTTCCCCCAATTAAATGTAAAACCAATTTTTAACATTCTTTTTCTTAAGTCCCAAATTCTATCCCTCTCTTCCTCCCTTCTCTACCTCCCTGAGACAGTAAGTGATTTGATGTAGGTTACACATGTGCAGTCATGTAAAACATTTCCATATTAGTCATTTTGTAGAAGAAAACTCAAGCTAAAGAAAGAAGGAAGGAAGGAAGGAAGGAAAGAAGGAAGCAAGGAAGAAAGAAAGAAAGAAAGAAAGAAAGAAAGAAAGAAAGAAAGAAAGAAAGAAAGAAAGGAGGAAGGAAGGGAGGGAGGAAGGGAAGGAGGAAGGAAGGAAGGAAGGAAGGAAGGAAGGAAGGAAGGAAGGAAGGAAGGAAGGAAGGAAGGAAGGAAGGAAGGAAGGAAGGAAGGAGGGAGGGAAGGGAAACTGAAAAATAGCATGCTGCAGTCTGTATTCAGATGTCATCAGTCCTTTCTCTGGAGACATCATGAATCCTTTGGAATTGTCTTAGATCACTATATTGCTAAGAAGAGCTTCGTCTATCAGAGTTGATCATCACACAGTGTTGCTATTACTGTGTACAATGGTCTTCTGGTTCTGCTTACTTCACTCTGCATCAGTTAATGTATGTCTTTCTAGCAAAAATGCTCTCATCTTAATGCAAAACTGATCTCACACAGGACGGCTAGGTGGTGCAGTGAATAGAGCACTGGCCCTGGAGTCAGGAGGACCTGAGTTCAAACCCAGCCTTAGACACTTAACATTTACTAGCCATGTGACCTTGGGTAAGTCATTTAATCCCAACTGCCCTGCCTTCCACCCTCCAGAAAAAGAAAAGAAAAAGAAAAACTGCTCTCACACCCCTTTAGCACTTTCGAATCACCCCTACACTGAATGATACACTGTACCAATACTTGAAGGTTCTGTGATTTCATCAGCACATGGAACTCCCAACATGGTAACACCCTTGTAAAAGTTAGATTGCAGCCAATGACATAGTAGGAAAGTAGGGACATTTTAGACACACAGAAGTTTAGCGGTTTGGCCAAAGTCACACAGCTTATAAGTAATAAAAGCAAGATTTGAACCCAAGGTATCTATCTATCTTTGACGTCTTGCTCCCTTAATGATACAAAAATAACAACAGTAATAGTAATTATGTAGTGCTTTAGGGTTTGTGATTTACTTTACATATATTATCTTGCTTGATCTTCACAACAACCTTGCAACCCTGTGCCATTATTAATCTCATTTTACAGATGAGGAAACTGAGGTCAAGTGACTGGCCCAGGGACACAAGGGTATGAAAGTGTCTGAAGTGGGATTTAGATTCGGTCATCCTGACTCCAAGTCTAGTATTCTACTTATTGTACCACCATGGGCTGCCTCATATGAAAAGCTTATAGAATTTTAAATAAAGATGTTTCAGCATTACTGTGCCTAAGTGTAATAGAAGTTCTTCAAGCTATTGTATCCCAATTTAAAAAAATAATTCTTTGATTTTTTTCTGCTGCAAAATCTTTAATTCTTGTATAGCCACCAAAAGTTATGACAGAGGTCAGCATTGTCTGGTTTCTTATTATCCAATGGCTGGTTATGAGTTAAAGGGAAATAAGTTGTATTGTATTTTATTTATTTTGTTAAATGTTTCCTAATTACATTTTAATCTGGTTCCCTCAGCACTGAGGAGTTATAATGTTAATGAGAAATAAGATCTTCCCCAGCCCATTAATTCGCCTCAGGTGGAGCCCATTAAGGGAAGCTTTCTGGAGAAGGGGAGGAAGGACTTACTTGTAGGAAGGAATTTTGTTAATTTCTAATTAGGCAGAGGATTGTGATGCCCTCTGGCTCTAAAAAGGGTATATATTTTCTGAGGTTAGCATTTTGCCTTGGGGTTCACTTATTGGAAGAACATTCTTGTGATTTGACCAGATGACACTCTGGGTAGCTGTTAAGGAGCTCCCCAGCTTTGAAAAACCCAGATGTTGGTGCTTCTTTCTCTAGTAACTATGTAAGTATTGCCTTGGTCAGAAAGTTGGATCTGTCTGTTGATCTGTCCCTGTCTGTTGGTCTTTATTTATCTGCTTATGTTTTTTTCTATTTTCTTTGTGTGGATTTTCTCTGAAGTTCAGAGTGCTGATTTTTCCCCTGAACTAATGAATGTAATTAAAACAGACTGTCGACCCCTTGAACAGCTATCTTTCCTAGTGAAGCAGATCTAAGAACCTGTGCTAGCAGCCATTCAGGGTATGCCAGTGTGGTTGCTGTTACAGGAGTCCACATGCATCTCTTAGGATGAACATTCTTGAAAGCTATAAGCTTCAGGATGATAGAATCCATGCCTCATCTAAACTCTGTATCTTCCCTAATCCAGAGTAGTGCTAAATATACAGTAGATGCTTAATAAATATTTGTTGGATTGTACTAAATGCTTCTAGTGAAACCCGTCTAGCTAATTTAGCAACTGGGGTTTAATGTATACACATAAAACACACATTGTGGTCATTTGAGCCCAGAGTTACATGAATTTATATTATAAAGCTGGTAATATACTGTCACATTATGGAAGTACAATAACATCCTCAGAATTAAAATCTCAATTGATTGCATGATGTTATAGATGAAGTCTGGCTTTCAAACTAAGCAAATGAGGCAGAGTTCATAGCCTCATGACAAAAATACCCCCAAGTAGTTGATGTGGCATAACACTAATATATTATGCTATATAACCATAGTTCCTCTATTGTTGGGTGACATCTGGAAATTGGAAGTGTGGGTCATGGACTGCAAATCTACAGTTTGCACACCAAAGATGGAGGGGGTGGGGGGAGTTGTTGGCACATAGTCTAGTTGCCATGATTATACCCCATCCAGTATTATAAGAAAAGTCATTGGTTTTGAGAATGAATGCTCTCTGTCCCCATTGCCCACCACTTCTATGTTTGTGACAGCCGCCACTATCATTGCAATGATGGATGAGAATAGAATCAAGCATGTGAAGAGTGGGAGGCCCTAACCAGTCTCCTAAGTTCTACCTGTCTTGGTTTCCTCAACCTGTTTCCCAGGCTTATTGTGAAGACCAAGTGAGATGATATTTGTAAATCTCTTATCACAAAGCCAGGACCTTAATAGATATTTAATAGATGTTTCCTTCCTCTCCCCCTCCCCCCACCCACACCTAGTGAAGGGATGTGAAAGAGTGAGTGGTGAAAGCCCTGATGCCCAGTGTGCTAGAGAGGAAGGTGCTGGAATCTTCGGATGTCCTTTTACCAACTCCTGGAGGTTGATCTAGGTGTCAAACATGACTAATGGATAGAGTATCTCCTAAAGAATATTCCACAGTTGGAGCTGAGATTTTCTGATTACAGGGGTAATCCTTTGTGTCACTCACTGACTATTACTAGCTATAATCATGTTGAAATCTTTCTGCAAACTGCATCTGAAAAGCTAAAAAAGCTCTGCTTAGGTTTATAGGGCTTCTCAGAAGAATAACTCCTGACATTATTAGATTTTTTAAAAATAGATGAAATTTAAGGCTTAGGGTTTATTATTAGATTTGATGGTGCAGGTTTCTCAACTATAAAAAACAAGAATGATCAATGCTTGTTTATGCTGTTTGGTTGTTTGTTTGGCAGGGAGGCAGGTTGCTATCAACGGAGCTGGCAATGCATGAGGTAATGGATAAGATTTAAAGATGATTCCCTTCACATATACCTACTTTTAGGCCAGGCTAGGCAATACTGGCTCAGGGTATATGACACATGTTCTAATTTTTGGTGCTCACAAATTAGCAGCTTCTTAGAAAACTGACCCCCCCAACCCCACTTCTAAACCCATTTTAGTTCATCTACCAGTCTACAAAGAGTCAAAGCTAACTTGGTTTGCTGAGAGTTTTTACCTTTTTTTTTCTTAATATGTAACAAAATTAAACTTAGTTTATTCTCATAAAACTAGTATTATTTTTATACTTGTGATTTGGAATGTCTTTTTTAAATGCATTTTTCTTTATTTTGTTAAAAATTTCTTAAGTACCTGCCAAAAACGTTCTTTTTTTACTTTTATTTACATTATTTTTAATTTATGGAATAAAATAAGCATTTTCATAATAGTTTACTTTTTTAAAATGATCACACATGAAACTGCAAATCTCTTATGTACAACTTGCTATTCCTTTTAAACATATACCAGTATCCTGTAATTTATTTTTCCTTTTTATCCCTCCCCACTCTAGAGATAGCTACTATAAGACACAAATACATGTATACATATATTTATGTATGTAAAATCAAAGTCATTCTATACATACTTCCATTTATCTTTCTCTAGATGCAGATGGAGTTTCTTTCATGTTTCCTTTGTAGTTAATTTAGATATTTATTATAGTCAAAATGCCTTATTTGCTCAAAGTTGTTCTTAAAACAATATCTTTGTTATGGTATACAACATTCTCTTGGCTCTGTTCACTTTGTTCTTCATTATTTTGTGCAAGTCTATCCATGTTTTTCTAAGTAAACTTTCTGATGAGTTTCATTCAGCTGACTAGGCCAAACATCCTTAGAAGAAGATAGTCATGTGGGACAGGCCCCTTGGCATAAGCCTGAACCCTGGTCAAAGCTCTCTTATTACCAGGGTTGATTGGGAGAGTGGGTATAGGAAAAAGCCTAGCCTGAGGGAGACTGGGATGCCCCATTGCCTTATTTGTGTATCATGTTCACAACTTTGTAAACTAGCAAATGGAAGAGGAACTGGCACTGAAATGTAGGACTGTAAAGTTGTATCTTAAAATAAAATCTTTGCTCCTGAAAAATAATTTATTTTTTTACAATTTTTGAGTTCCAAATTTTCTCTCTCTCTCCCACTCCTTGAGAAAACAAGTAATATAATATTAATTATACATGTCAAGTATGGTTCTTCTCCCTTCACTCTGTATCAGTTTATATAACTCTTTCCAGGTTTTTCTGAAACTTTCCTGCTCATCATTTCTTATAGCACCATAGTATTCCACCAGAATCATATGCCACAACTTCTTCAATCATTCCCCAATTAATGGGTATGTCCTCAATTCCCAATTCTTTACCACAGCCAAAAAAAGTTCCTACAAATATTTTGTACATATCTGTCATTCCCCTGCCCCCTTTTTTGTTATTTTTAGGATATGGACTTAATAGTGGTATTATTGCGTCAAAGAATATGCACAGTTTAATAGCCCTTTGAGTGTAGTTCCAAATTGTTCTCCAGAATGCTTGGACTAATACACGACTCCACCAACAATGAATTAGGCTTCTCACCCTTCTTCCTATGTCCTGGTATTTATAACCAGGTGCTGGGTAAGAGTATGAGGCAGCAAACATGGCTCTTTATAAAATAAATTAAATATATTTATAAAAATAAATAAAATAAATATAAATGTATATTTATATATTTAAATATAAATGTATATTTATATATAAATATTATTTATATATAAATATATTTATATTTATAAATGAATAAATATAAAATTCCTCTGTAGAGGAATCCTACAGCCAGCCAAACCCATATAGCAATAGCCATTAGATGTGTCAACTATATATAGCCCGCCATGCTATATCTCAAGAGAAAGATGATGTTTAGACAAGGCACAGTGGCTCCCTGTGCTGGTGCTCACAGTCTGGTGGGGGGAATATGGCATATCCAATGGTAATAATAATCACTATAATATGAGCTTATGGCTCTTTATAGAACAATATTAACTGCACTAGAAAAACACACAACAAAGCATAATAAGCACAAAGGAATTCGGCCCTCCAATAATATTCCTTTGAAGTCCTCAGGAAAAGAAGATTCCACTAAATGGGAAAAGTGATAGGATTAGTCCCTGTCCTCATGGAACCAAATAAAAGGCAGCTAAGTGACGCAGTCGATAGAAGACTGACTCTGAGATCCAGATACTGCCTCAGATACTTCCTGGTTATACACCCTCGGGCAAATCATTTAACCTCTGTCTGCCTCAATTTTTCTCATCAGTAAAATGGGGGTAATAATAATACTTACCTCCCAGGGTTATTGTAAGGATAAAATGATGTAATATTTGTAAAGTGATTCACGAACTTTAAAGTGCTATATAAACGTTAGCTATTATTATGGTAGTGCTGTCAGTAGGGTGTTGGGCCTGGAGTCAGAAAGACCAAATGCAGCCTTAGACACTAATTATGAGACCTTGGGCTAGACATTTAGCCTTTGTTTGCCTCAGTTTCCTCATCTGTAAAATGGGTATCATAATAGCATCTGTTGTGAGGGTCAGGAAGGATAATTATTGTAAAATGCCTGGCACATAACAAGGATTATATCAATGTTAGCTATTATTGTTGTCATCGTTGTTAAAAGGCTTGAGAGATTTTTTTTCGATGATTTTTTTTTAACTGAAATGACTGGCTTCACTCTAAGAGCTTTTCTTCTGGTCTGTTGGTTTTAACTGATTATTTTATATAATTTATTTTATAAGCACGTATAGTGTATTTGCCACATTAAAATTGGGGCAATTAATTAAGACCAGAAATTTAAATGTATTTGAAGCTGCAATACATTGGAATTAAATAAAAATTATTTTTACAAAATATGAGAGACACTTATATACTCATGGTCACCTGCTGACATGCAGGAAATGTTATATACTTCATGGGAAAAGGTCAACTGATGTAAATTAATAACAAGAATATTGTTTTATCACATACACATCAGAGCAATGTCAGGAGATTGAGTTGCTGTGGGACTAGAGAGGGAGAGACACACAGGACATATGTTCAGAAATGCAGAAGAGCTGGAGAATGGAGTGAGTGATTCCAAGTCCATGTCTTTATTAAAGAGAGCCAGGAAAGTAGGTAGTTAGCTTGTAGATGGCAAAGGTGATGCATGTGATTAACAGCCTGGTTAGAGAATTAGTAGTTCTAAACCATGTATTATTTTGTGTGGATGCCTAGGAGAAGCAGGGGTGGATGCGAGACTTAACAGCAATGATATTTACCTTGGATTTCCTTCCCTTATACTGAGTGTGCACATGTCTACATGCACATTGTTGGGGAGAGGGGCAGGGAAGGAAGGGTTGTCTGTGGGCATTATTTGTTTCTAGAAAGATTTGTGTTGGTTTTTTTTTTACTTAAATACTTTCTACTACAGAGTATACCAGTAAGAACAAGCCATGATTGGGGCAGCTAGGTGGCACAGTCAATAGAGCACCAGCCTTGGAGTCAGAAGGACCTGAGCTCAAATCCAGCCTTGGACACTCTACCCAAAAACTAGCCATGTGACCTTGGGCAAGTCACTTAACCCCAATTACCCTCCAAAAAATTTAAAAATAAAATAAAATATATTATAAAAAAAAAGAACAAGCCATGATCGTAGTTAAAAGATGAAATTCATTCAAATACTACTTAACTAAATCATGAAACAGCCAAAACTGCCTTTGGTTTGCATTTCTGGAAGAGAGTGCTAAGGGAGATGGGTGAGAAGGGAACTGGAAACCATACAAATAATAGTGCTAATACATATTACAAACACTATGTAAAATTATCATTATGAACTTTCTTTACCCCAGGAAATCAAAAGAGTTTCCTCAAGGGACAGATTATTACATCTTCTTTTTTCTCTTTGGGGTTATATTGGGCAAGAATCCAAGAAAACATCATTAAAAGTATTAACACAGGCAAATGATGAAAGACAAAGATGGCAGAAAGAGAGGAAGCATGAGACCCAGATTTCTTGCAAAATTACCCCAGCAAAGATTGAGGAAGAATACCAGACTGAAGGAGAATCAAGAAATTTGAGGAGAAACTACAGCGGATAGTGGTTTCTAGCCCAGGTTGGCATGACTAGATGGACAGAGGCCTGTGGGTACTAGAAAGGGACTTTAGCCAAGAAGGCCCATGAAAGATCTTTCCAGCACATAGACTAGGGTTAAAATCTAAGGCTGTATATCACAAGTTAAAAGTGGGAACCAAGGGCTAGTCCTTAGCCATGTGCCACCAACCTCAAACAGGAGCCATGGAGCGTTCTGTCCATGAGTCAGTACTGGAGGCTGTAGACTAGGGCCAGCAGCTATCTTTTGGTACTTCAAAAAGGGGGAGATCGCATGATGGGTTATCCATGCCCAAAAAAGGATCAGGGGACTGCAAAACCCCAGTTAGGCAGTGATCAAATCATGCCCCAGATAAGACCACTTAGGGCACTGAAAGTTTGCAGCTCCATGGCCTGAAGTCCTTGAAGAGCACAGTATTCAATACCTGGAGGAAGAAGTGGCAGTATTCCGGATAATAAAGATAAGAACCTAATAAGACTCTATCATATCTGCCAGAAATAAGTACAAAGCCTGGACTTGATATAGAGTCTTGATTCAAGAAGTAAGACCGAAAAAATGAGTAAGTTAAATAAGATGCTAATGATAAAGAAATATTATAGGTTCAAGGATGTCCAAGACACAAACCCAGAATAAAATAATTACTCCATATCTAAAAGCAAAACTTCAAACAAAAATACAACTTGATCAAAAGGTCTGCTAGAATTCTTAAAAGAAGTGAAGCGAGAGTTTTAAAAATAGATCTAAAATGAAATAAGAGCTCTAGAGAAAGGAACAAGAAAACAAATGAGAGTTCTAGGGCAAGTATTCCTAATCTAGGATTCATAAACTTATTTTCAACAAAATAGTTTTATAACCACATTTCAATATAATTACTTCCTTTATAATGCCATATATTTTATTTTATGCATTTAAAAACATTATTCTGAGAAGGGCTCCATCGATTTCACAGACTACCAAAGGTCTTTATGTCATAAAAAGGGGTTAAGAACCTCTCTTCTAGAGGAGAAATTTTGAAGTAGAATAAACAGCTCAGTAAAGAGATGCTAAACTTTACCTAAATAGCAGACTCCCTGAAAATTAGAATGGATCAAATAAAAATTAATGACTAAGATAACAAGAAAACAAGAACAAAGCAAAAATACTGGAACAATGAGAGAAAATGAAAAGATATCTCTAAAAACAATTGACCTCTGTGAACTAATCCAACCATTCTGGAGAGTAATTTGGAACTAGATCTAAAAAGCTATAAACTATGCAATTTCTTTGACCCAACAATGACACTACTAGATCTATACATCAAAGCAATCCAAGAAAAAGGGAAGGACCTATGTGTGCAAAAAGAATTATAGAAACTCTTTTTGTGGCAGCAAAAAAATCATCAATTTAAGGAATGGCTGAACAAGTTATTTTATATGAATATGATGGAATACACTTGTGCTGTAAGAAATTATGAAAGGGGGGCAGCTAGGTGGCACAGTGGATAGAGCACTGGCCCTGGAGTCAGGAGTACCTGATTTCAAATCCGGCCTCAGACACTTAACACACACACAAAAAACTAGCCGTGTGACCTTGGGCAAGTTGCTTAACCCCAACTGCCCTCCAAAAAAAAAAAAAGCAAAAAAAAAAAATAAAGAAATTATGAAGGGGATAGTTTCAGGAAGACCTGGGAGGACCCATATGAATTGATGCAGTGAGGTGAGCCAAACCAGGAGACCAATTTACACAGTAACAGTAATAATTATAATCAACATGAAAGACTTAGTAACTTCAACGATAGAATGATCCACCACAACTCCAAAGGACTCATGATAAAAATTCCATCTGCCTCCAAATACAGAACTGATGAACTCTGAGGATAGCTTAAACAAAATTCTCTCTCTCTCTTTCTCTCTCTCTCTCTCTCTCTCTCTCTCTCTCTCTCTCTCTCTCTCTCTTTCTGTCTCCTTCTCCCAAAGGTAACAACAACAACAACAAAAGCTTGTATGCCATATTTTAGGACAGCAGTTCTCAACCTGTGGGTCACAACTCCTTCGGGGGTCAAACGACCCTTTTACAGGGGTCACAGGGGTCACCTAAAACCATTGGAAAACACATATTTCCGATGGTCTTAGGAACTGAGATACTGCTCCTCTATCCCTCTCCAGGCAGGTCGGCCCACATGCAGATATGCCCACATACAAGTATTAAAGGGTTATGGCATTAGGAAGGTTGAGAACCACTGTTTTAGGAAATCATCAATGAAAACTACCCAGTTCTATTAGAACCAGAGAGCCAAGTAAAAACAAACAAACAAACAAAAACTCAAAAAGAATGACCTTCTGAATCAGGTCACCTCCTGAAAGAAAGCACCATATTAAAATTTCCCAAGAACATCATAGCCAAAATCCAGATCTTCCATAACAACAACAAAAAAATCCTGCAAGAATCCACAAAGAAATAGCACAAATACTAAGAAACTAGAATGGGAATGACACAAGATTTGGCGGCCATTACTAAAAAGAAAGCAGAGCCTGGAATACGATATGCCAAAAGACAAATAATAAAACTATGCAAGTAGTTATTTTATTATGTAAGAACAACTTACTTGATAAAACAGAATATAATTCTGCTGGGGGGAAAATAGACCTTTAATGAAAGAAATAGCTTACTAGCATTTCTAATGAAAAGACCAAAGCCAAATAGTAACCGTGAAAAGCAAAAGCAAGAATTAATAGAAATGTTGAAAAAAAAAGATCGATGCATTTGAGGAACTAGAAGTGACTACAAAAGGATGAAATGTTTACATTCTTATAGTGAGAAAAGAAACAAATGCTTCCTCAGAATGCTAATGTCATCAACAATCCTAGTAGAAGTTAAATAAGATAGGGGCTAATGGTGGTTTTGTTATATTTTGATTATTTTGGAGAGAGAAAAGAAAGAGAAAATAAATACACTTGAAAAAATTGGGAAGAAGGGATTAAATTTACAATCCAATATAAAGAGATGCATGGCAGACTACAAACATGAAGGGGGGAGGCAGGGTGAAGCAAGCATTACTTAAATCTCACTTTCATCTGAACTGAATAAAAGGGTATAGAATACTCATATACATATTTATTTGTAAAGAGTTTCTGGTAGAAATATATTTACTTCAACAAGGAAAGGACAGAGAAGTGGAGAGGGAAATAAAAGGAAAGGTGGATTCAGGGAGGGATTATATAAAAACAAAAATGATTCTAGCCTCGTAGAAAGGATCATGAAGTGAACTTTAAAAGGAAATAAAGAAATTATAAGACTTTATGATTGTATGACTGTGCTATGGTATAGGGGGAAAGAAGAGGAGCAAGGAAGCAGAACAGGGTGTGATAAAAATAGTTAATTAATGCTGAGCACACTTCTATCTAAGCACTGGCTTCTTTGCAAAGAGAGTTATAGAAGACAAAGGGAGGGAAAACTATAAGGATAGAATGAAGGGAAATACACAATTAACCATCATAACCATGAATATGAATGGTATGATCTCACCCATGAAATAGAAGAAAATAGCTGAATGCATGAGAAAGCAGAATTGAGCAATATGTTGCTTGGAAAATGTACACTATAAATATAAAGAATCACATAGAGCTGAAATAAGGGACTGGAGCAAAAAAAAGTTATGCATCAAATGAATTACAAAAAACAAATATAGCAATCATGATCTCAAACAAGGCAGTAGTAAAAATAGATCTGATTAAGAGAGATAAACAAGGAAACCATAATGGATTTAAAGGCACTGTAGACAATGGATTGATTTCAATACTTGGCATGTATTCACAGAACAGAATAGTATCTAAATAGTTAAAGAAAAGTTAAATAATTTATAGGAAGAAATAGAGAGTAAAACTATAATAACTGGAAAGCTCAATGAATACCTTTCAGACATAGACAAATTAATAAGAATATTAACATTACTTAAGGACATAGAATTTTAGAAACCTTAAGATAAAATTAATTTTTGACAACTGCTAAATGGGACCATAAAGAAGTATAAATAATTCCTAAGAGTGTCTGGTACCTTTACAAAAAGTGGCCATATATTAGTGTAAAAAAAAAACCTCACCAACAAATTGTAAAAAGCCAAAATATTAAATATATCCCAAGTAGACTATAATATATAAAAATGATGTCAAAATAAATCTCTGAAGAAAGAATATTAATTGGAGACAAAACTTAATTCTAAAGAATTGTTCAGTGAAAAATTAAGCATAAACACAATAGATAATTTCATTATGAAAATTACAATAATGATGCAGCATAACAAAATTTGAGGGAATAAAGACAAAGTGGTCCTTAGGAGAATTTTTTTTATATCTAAATACTTTTATCAGCAAGAGGGATATCAGTGAACTGGTCAGGAAAACAACAAAATAACTAGAGAAGCAAAATTTTTTTTAAAAAAACAACAAATACCAAATTATGATTTCTGAAAAATCAAAGAAAAAATGAACAAAACTGCAACAAAATGGAACAAAAAGGAATATTTTAAAACCTTGAATTGATAAGTAAAACTATGAATTGTTTTAAAGAATAAAATGTAAGCCATTAACTAATAAAATGAAGAAAAATAAAAGGAAAACCAAATTGCCAGAATCAAAAAAGAAAAAGAATTCACAATAAATAAGACATAAATGAAATTATTAGAAACTGTTTTGCCCAGTTATATACCAATAAATCTAATAGCTTAAATAAATTGAATGAATACATGTGAATGTGTATGGATACATACACATATATAATGCACTCATTAAAAGAACAAGAAATTGATGATTTAAATAACTCTGTATAGAAAAAAAGAAGCTAAAAAAGACATAAATGAACTCCCAAAGGGAAAAAAAATAAAACCTGGGACCAAACAGATTTTTAAATTAATTTTATCTGTTAAAAGTTATTTTTACATGTAATTGTGGAAGAATAAAATATTATTAAAGTTAATAAAAATAAATAAAAATAAGTCAATTCTATTCAAATTAAGAAAAATTAATTATAATATTATATGAATTGTTTGCCAGAAAAGGTAAGGAAGAGATCTTACAAAACTCCTTCTATTATATAAATATGGTCTTTATATCTAAACTGGATAGAGAGAGAGAAAAAAATAAAAGCATAGGTCAATATCCCTAATGATCATTTATATAAGAATAATATATTTTTTAAATCACCAAATATGGTAGATCAATATATCAAAAACATTATACAATGTGATGCTGAGTGATTTATGTCAATAATGTAGTGTTCGTTAATTATTCTGAGAACTATAGGCATTATTAATGATAAAAAACAAAATGTGATTATTCCAATAAATGCAGGAAAAGCTTTTGACAAAATACAAAACCCATCTCTATTAAAAACAAGAAAAAGCAAAGGAATAACAGGTCCTTTCCTTAATACTGAAAATATTATGTATCTAAAACCAAAAGCCAGCTTTATATGTAATGGAGATTAACTATCATGCTTTCCAATAAGATTGGTGGTAAAGCAAAGATAGTCACTATCATCACTTTTATTTGATGTACTGCTAGAATTAGCTGTAGCAATAAGACAAGGTAAATAAGTTAACAGAATAAGCACAAAGAAGAAACAAAATTATTTCTTTTTAAAATACGATGGTTTAGAACCTTAGAGAATCAACTATAAGTTAATCAAAACAATAACTTCAGAAAAGCAGCAGTATATAAAATAAATCCATACAAACCATCAGTTCTTTATATTTCCAACAAAACTGACTAGAAAGAAGTAGAAAGAAAAACTCCATCTGTAATAACTATTATTGAATAGAATATTTAAGATGTGTCCTATTAAGAAATAAAGAGGAACTATATGAATACAGCAAAAGAATACTCTTTACAAAAGAAAAAGATAGGCCTATATATTCGGAGAGATTTTAAGTTCTCATGGTTAGACAAGGTCCAATAAAAATGACAATGTTACCTAAATTAATTTATTTATTCAATAGATTATTTGGCAGAGCTAGAAAAATTAATTTTAAAAATCTACCTAGTTTAATAAAATCTCAATAATTGAAATACCAATATCAAATAATCAAAAAATGATGAAAAAAGTGGAAAGAAACGCCATCTAGTTGTACCCACTCTCAGACTATATTTACAAAACTATTTAATACTAGTTAAAAGAAATAGAAAACCCATTAGTGGAAGACTGGGTGTACAACCTACAAAAGCAAATGAACGTAGGAGCATGTCTTTTTTAATACCAAAGACCCCACATACTGGTGACAGCTTTCATTATTTGACAAAAACTGCTGGGAAAATGGAAAGCAGTCAGGCAAAAATATGGTTTAGGCCAATATCTCATATACAAAGATAAGTACCAGGTAGATATGTGACTTAGATATAAAAGGTTATATTATAAAGAAATTAGAAGATCAAAGAAGGAAATACCTATCCATTCTTGACTCAACTCATTCTCCAAACGTCTCCATCTCCTAGCCAATAGTCCTCCCACCCTAAAGATATTTCTACCCTTAGGCCTGCTTTTCTGATTGGTGATTCTCTAGCCAAGACCTCCAGTTCATGAGGGGTTCTAGCCATGCTCACTTCACCCCTCACTTAATTCAGTCTACAGTCTTCTCTTCCTCCTCACTAGCAGCCCTGAACACTTACCAGCTATATGAAAAAAAAATTTGCCTTGGTAGGGATATTCGCCTAGCAGTTCTGGCTCAGGAAATAGTTCCAAAACTATTTTGGAAGAAGGATATTTATTTGGTCACGTAAATTCCAGTATGTTTCCTAGGGGAGGGACCTTTGGGCTCATTACTTTATAGTCACACCTCACCATCAGTCCTTAAACTGGATAATAAAAAGACAGTGCAGTGTTCCAACATCAGTTATAATATATTATTTTGAAAGCAATATGTATGGCTTGTGGCTAAAATAGAAAGACTTTTAACCTTATAGCTTCGAGATCAAACTCAAAATTCAGAAATGCTGTGCGGCCTTAGTTGTACCACATTCAAGACAAAGCTTTGAGGTTTTTGGATTCTATGAAGCGACAACTTGGTATAGGATCAAAGGAGAAGAAAATTCAATACAAGTATAAGTTGATGCCTGCGTTTTTAGAGACAGATATACCTCTTATAACACTGGGGTATAAAGTAATGGCAGGTATGGCAGCTCAAGAAAGCAAAGACCTTGTGAAGCATTAAATAATTTCTTAAGCATAAAAAATAGAAACAAAAATATTGTGCAGTAAACTTAGTCTATTATATTTTGAAATATTATTTAATGTGATCTGTTATTTTTCTTGTTTAATGGGCATACTTTGTTAGAAAGCTTTAGCCAATGTATAAGAACATAATTGGTAATCTAATTAACTAGTTTAAGAATGATATTCTATTTTAGCGTTGCATCTATGGAGAAATAATAGACATAGATGTATGATATTGATTACAGGGATTTTTCCAGGAAGGGAATCTGTAATAAATGCAAAAACTGTCCAGATTTTTGTTGCAGTGGAGATTTCCTTGGATTACATGGATTACACCATGAAGAAAGTTAGGCCTAATTTTGATTATGTTATCACACCAATTAGCCTGGCCCTTTGAGAGACTATGTGGAAGGAGGATAGAACAGGTTTTAGAAGTTTTCTAGAATGCTTTCTGAGGGGGTGTCTAGGTGTGTAGGTGGATTAGTGAATATAGCACAGGCCCTGGAGTCAGGAGGACCTGAGTTCAAATCCAACCTCAGATACTTGACACTTACTAGCCACGTGACTTGGGCAAGTCACTTAACCCCAATTGCCCCGCGTTCCCCCCTCCAAAAAAGCAAAAACAAAACAATAGAATATTTTCTGAAACCATGGAATCAAGTGACCTGCCAAGGCTGTGTCAAAAAGGTAAATATCTAGTAGTCTCCAGGGAAGAGTCTGAATCCTGCCTTAATTTCTATGAATTGTTAAGCGTCTATGGTCTGTGTTGATAAAAAGAACACCTTTATGTGGCCTGTAAGTGTGCAAGTATTATTTCATTCAATCTACAATTGATTAAACATTTGCATTTTGTAATAACTTTATTTTAACTTTTTAAGTCCTAGTTATGGTCTAAAAATCAAAATGTAGCAGTATTAATTACTTATTTTTATATTTTAATGTAGTAAAATATAGTTAAATTAAATCATAGAATAATAAACTATCTCACTTGTTTAGAGTATCACTTATTCAAAGATTTTTCTTAAAGAGTACCAGAGTTTAGTTTTTATAATACAATGAACTCTGAAGAAAGATCCTCTTCCAAAAAATATTCTTGGTGCCCATGGACCCCATGGGTTTTAGAATCATAGGACCAAGAGCTGGAAGCATCCTTAGAGGTCATTTAGTCTAAAACTCATTTTACAGACTTCAAAGTGGAGAACCTGAGGAGGGAAGTGATTTTCCTAAAGTCACATGGGTTTTAAGTAGTAATCAGTAGTAACCAACCCATATGCTTAGACTCCAAATTCACCTCTTATTCTACTCTGAGTTTGAATTTGTTCTCTCGCTCTACATTACTCAAAAAAGAACACACTCAGTTGGAAGATTGATTCCCATCTTTGAACTCCTAGACCACACATCTGTTCCACTCATTTGGCCCTCTGTAGATGCTGTCTAGTATTATAATTATTTTTTTTTAATTTGCACATCTCCTCTGTTCAGCTAATGCATAAACTTCTTGGTGTTAGGGACCTTGTCTCCTTTATGTGTATACCTGCATCTAGCCCAATGCCTTGCACAAAATAGGCACCCATTAAATGTTTATAGATGGAAATGATAAAACTATCTATATCGACCAAGTAGAGGCAAAGCATTCCAACACTTTTGAAGGTATTGTTGAGTTTGGTTGCCCAGTGAAACTTCTTTGGCCAGCTAATCACTGAAAAACAGGCTCTCTCACTCTTATGAGATTTCCCCTCCTTCCTGTTCTCAGCTAGAAATACCATGAGAACAGACTGTCTCACAGTGTTTTCAGATTTCCACTTCTAGTCTCTGCCAAAAGCAGGAAGTGCAGAAGTGGGCGATAATTCTTTTTTCTTTTTAAAACTCTGCATTAAAGAGTTTTGGTTGTTTGCTTTTTTTTTTCTCCATGAACCTCATTAGAGTTTTAGGTTTGAGTAATATGACTCTGGATTTACAAAGTGATTTTCTAATAAAACACTCAAAAAGCTTGATTTTGTGATTGCCACTTTCATATGGAGTAGAGAGATGATACAAAATCATTGAACATTAAAGGCAGAAGGGACCTTAGTTAGCCTCTAGTTTTATAGCTTAGATCCTGAAACTTTAGTAATTTGCCCAAGTTCATCCAGCTAGCAGTGGGTATTTCCGCTGGGGGTAAGGGGTGGGAGATGGTATCTAGATGCCAGCCATCCAGCCTGTACTTTATGGAATTATATCAATGAGCAGATCAGATTGTAAACTCGTTGAGGGCAGGAACTGTCTTTGCCTCTTTCTGTATTCTTAGAACTTAACCCAGTGCTTGGCATATATAGTAGGAGCATAATAAATGTTTACTGATTGTTGAGAAAGACAATGAGCCATTTGTTGTAATCCCTATCCCAACTCCTTTCCCAACTATTGGCAACTTCTCCCCTGGCCCCATTTCCCATCCCCACCCCACCCCCCACCCCATCTTATACTTTCAACAACCTCCTCCCTACCTCAGGGCTGTTTTCGCATCTGGAAAGTGAAAAGCAGATCCCTCCACGGAAAAGACTAGAGACGCCTATATTTAATAATGAAGGCTGGAAATTGAGGAGGGAAAGAGAGAGAAAGACCTAGAGGAAATATGAAAAGAAACAAAAACCAGGGAGGGAGGGAAGACAGTTTAAGCTGGGACTCAAGTTCACTAGTTTGCTCTGACACAACTCGAGCCTCTTCTCAACACACCAAACCATGGGAATCCACTGTTTGGGAAACACGGCTGCCGAGACTCCTTCTGGCTCTGCTGTAGAACAGCCTTGATTTCTCGGCACCTCGCTCTAATTTTATCCCTCTATCACAGATGCATTTATTGAAGAACAAGGAGAGGGGGAGGAGGGGATTTGTGACAGATGTTTGCCCACTATTTAAACAGGATTGATCACCAGGATTAAATAGATACTCATCCTTTTGGAAGGGCAGTTAAGCAATCGTTTCCCTAACTCCATCCGCTTCAAATGACTTTATGCTTACCAGGTTGGCATGGTATGTTGTGATAGTTGAAGTTAAGGTCAAAGCATGAAGATATTTTTGGCCATTGGTCCTTGAGTTTTGGTCAGGGTTCCATGGATCAAACAGATGAAATAGAGGAATATTCTCACCTATTCTGGACTATTAATTTAGTTTGACCCTGGAGAGAAAAGCAAATGCCTACAATTTTGTAAAAAAAAAAATAAAATAAACCTCAAAACCTGTGAACTATGTTAATGATGTTCTAAAAATGAGGCCATTTTCAGACATGGTGCTTGTCAGGTCACTGTTTAAAGGTTTTCTTGTAATTACAAAGGATAGAGAAAAGATCACCGACCACCCACTTCTTAGACTATGAACTTAACAAAAACACTGATGTGATATACAGTTTTCTCCTTTTATCTTTTTTAAGAGACCAGTTAGAAACTGAAAGCAAAAAAAAAAAAAAGAATGCTAATGTGAGACTCGGTTTGCAGATTTAAAATAAAAGTACCATAATTGAGAAATGCAAAAGTTCCCATAGCAACATTAGCTCACATCTTCAGCATTTTCAGTTCTACAAAGCCATTAAAACAAGCTTCCCATTCTGGTGGTATGTGAACTATGATTGAGTTAAGCTTATTTTTTTTTTTACAAGAAGCTTAATTTTTCTGTTTTAGTGTTGTCTTTTGTTTTTATACCAGTCACTTCCACTTAAGCTCCTCCCCATCCCCCAAGAAACTTTATATAATATTTTTGTTTTCCATTTTTTTTGATGTTAAGAAACTCTTAGTATGAAAAATTCCCTAAACAATGTAGATAACGTGGCTTGGGAATGTTGCTGAAAGCATCCAGAAGTTCAGTGACTTGCTTATTGTCACACTATTACCAGGCATTGCAGCAGGTCTTCAACCTGGGTCTTTCCATTCTGCCACATTGATTTTCTCCATTTTAATTAAAATTCCCCCAAAACATACATTTCATAAAAGTATATGGCTCAAAATACTCATTTCCCATGCTGTATTCCCATTTTACCAACCCCCCTCTTCCCAGGAAGAGGGGAATGCTGTATCCTAACCCTCACCCTCAAGGAGAATTATCATGGAATCTCAACTTGCTCTGACATCACAGTATCAACTTGCAAACCCAAATACATTAGCCCTGGGGAAGAAGCACTGCCAAGGGAAATTGTGGCATGGAGATTCTTCATGTAGGTTTCCCTCACCCCTGGTAGATCCACACAAGAAATCTGCCTTTCCCAGAGGCTCCAAAGACAGTTAACTTTATGGGAACTATTCTCTTTTCAAACCAAACCAAGAGAAGAATCTGGTAGGCAGTATCCTTCCTTTAGAGGAGATAACTGGACTCAAGATTTTATGAGCACTCCATAGAAAGTCACACATGTTTCCTTGAGAAATTATTAATTGTGAATTTTTGCTAGTAATTTGTATGATGTTTATTTTTCCAGAAATCAGGGGAGCAGATGGGAATGGATGAGAATGCCAGAAGACTCCCATGAGTTCCCCAAACATAAAACAGTATTGGACATTACGGGACATCTGGAGTGAACATGGGGGAAAGGAAACAAGCATTTTCTTCAATGTACTTTAAGTCTGAAATAGTATCACAGTGTCATAGACACACAGAAACCCTGAATGGAATATACAAATGGATGTGGCAGAAAGCTTAAAGTGAAACCAGCTTGCTATGATCGGGGTTATTTTTAGTTTCTAATGAAGAAAGCAGCTGTATCGAGAAAGTCAGTCACTCACTGCTTGCAAAATCAATTTGTGCTTTTTTCTGGGTTCCAGCATTCATCACTAATAGAAAACCTCCTCTGGGATCCTCAGATACGGCTTGAGGGTGGAGGAGACTGAGGGGAGAGAAGGGAGACCCTAAATAGATATCACTGTGGGGGGGGGAGTGGAACAGAGTGGAGAGGTTGATTGGGGACATCCCTAAACAGCCCTGTTAGAATGAGGGAGTTAATCAGCTATTCCTAGGTCTTTCTGGGACAGGGTGCTGTCAGTTCTTTGTCCCAGCCCCTGGCTTAGTTCTTTGACTGTTTCTAGTGGCAAAGAACAGCAGGCTATGGTGTTCTTCATATACCGAAAAGGCATTCTCTCCCTCTCTTTCTTTTCCTTTGGAAATAAACTACCAGGCAAGAATGTGGAAGGCATTAAAAATCCCCAGAAATGGAAAAGCTAGCACCACTTGGTGACCCACTTTTGTAAGTCAGATCAAGAGGAAGAGTTTTCCTATTGTGTAAAGGGAGAAAGGGAGAATTCTATGTTAGATCAGAAAGGAGGTGAGGAGGTACCATCAGAGCTCTAGACACATTAAGGTATCCATGGTGAAGCCTAAGCTAATTCTAATCTCAAAGGATGGGTTGAGGAGTTGGGGGAGGGGCAAGGGAAGAGTGTAGCATTCTAAAACACTGGACCCTAGAACACATGTGAAGTTTCTATATAATCTCTTTAAGGTATGTTGTCTAATATATCAGACCCCAAATATGACCTTCATTTAAATGGCTATAACTTGGCACTAGGGTATGTTCTCTGATTTCTAAATATTTAGCTTTTTGGCAGAAGAACTCATAAAAATGCAATAACTCTAAAAATATAAGTCCATAAATCTCAACCACTGGGGCTTAGACTAACTCATGATGAACACTCATCCTGGGGCTGAGAGAAGAGATGGTGACAGGGTATTGTCAGAAATGAGCTTAGGGAAAGAGAGCAGATTCTGGTTCAATATTTAATAAAGGCCAAAGTGGCTGAACTGTATTGTAATATGTGCCCTATGCTCTTTTATCTGTGTGAACTGAATTAAGTGATGCCTATGTTTTTTTGTATGCTAGAGCTGAAATAAGGACTTTCTACATCTACCAGAAGAGTCAATCAGTCCATCTCTCCAAGTTTAGCACAAACTTAAATTAGAGGAGAGTAGTTTGAATGTTTTGAGAACATTGAAAACCTTTGCTGCTTATCCCACTCACATGAAGGCAGCCAGGTGGTGCAGTGGCTAGAGTACTGAACACAGAGTCAGGAAAACATGATTTTAAATCTGACTTCAGATACTTCCTAGATGTGTGGCCCTGACCAAGTCACTTAACTTAAGTCACTTCATTTCTTCAACTCTAATAATAGAACTTACCTCACAGAATCATTGTGAGCATCAAATGAAATATTTGCAAAAAGGTCTCAGCACAGTACTTGGCACCTAGTAGGCACAACTATAAATGTTTATCTTCTTCCCTTCCTGTGAGGGTTTCTAGAAACTACTGTAGATACGAAGTACTTTGTGGGTCAGAACTCATTCAAATCAATAGTTTATAAGCCTCCACTGATGTGTTGTTTACTTTTTCCCCCCAATGACAGAGGACACATTAGTTCAAAGCAAAGGAGATTTAATTAATATTTAATTATAAATCTCTCCACAAAAACATGTGGCACATTCTTCCACAAGTTACCATACCACTGGCGTGAGAGGGCATACATGCAGTTAACCTACTTAACCTACTTAACCAAATTTGAATGTTTGCAGAGGCGACATGAGTTAGGCACGTTTGGGACACTGACAGCAAAGAGCCTTCAGTGTCCTTTAGAGGTATCATTGTGCTGTCTAGGCTGGTTGTCATATCCTGGCTCTCCACTGGATGTCACGTCGTCTCTGCTGGGTACCGCCTCTCTCTCAGGATTATGTTGTACCATAACTCTCTGCTGAGCAATTCTATAACTCTCATGGTTGCTGAGCTCCTCTCTTCTATAATCTGCTTGTATTGAGCCACTTTGGGGCCATATTTTGTTCTCTGCACCAAGTACTCAGGTAGAGTAGTTAGTAAGCCTGCCAAGGCTGCCTAAAGCTCTTTAAATGTAGAGCCAAGTGTTAAGAGCTACCACAGACAGCCATGTAACCGGCTAAAATTAAATCTCATATTTTCATATATTTTCCTCAAGTGCTGACCCAAAGTCCCTGGCCCCAGCCAGCTATCTGACTTGTGGTTAAAGAATTCCTTTTAATCTCTGATTCTTAGTCTGTGTTCACAAAGTACATATTGGAGCTTCTAGTCAACAAAATCATAGAAGGATGGGGTAGCCCCCTCCCAGCTAGGGTGACTGGGCTGCCTTCAGATGCCTGATTGACAAGCATTTAACCCTTGGGGAAAGGCCAAAAGGACTATGGAAGCCAGTAGGTCTATATTTTCAACATTTCAGTCTTGATATGCTTGCCTACTAGCAACAAAATCACTGGTTGTTAGCGTTTGTCCATCACAAAAGTGCAGGTTTTCCTACATACTGTAAAATAAAAAACATGCATCACAAATACCACTCTGGGCCTGACAATCACCACACTTTAGCTGCTGCTAAGTTATTCATACACAAAATTAAGGGGTTCAACGAAGTAGTTTGTAAGATTCTTTCTAGTTCCGACATTTCAACGAGTATCTAACTGACATTTTCCAGGGAAGTCCTCCTTTAAATCTACATTTATATCTTCATTGGCAATTTAAAAACAAAACTTTTATTTTATGCTCAGTGGGAATTGAAACAACTATAGAAATAAAATAATAGAACCTTAAAAGTAGAGCTTAGATATCAAGGTTAGCATTTCCCAAATTAATTTGGCCACAGAATGCTTTGAGCTATGAAATATACGGCTGCAAAAATTCAGAGTTCCATTTTCAAAGCTACAGAATTCTAGAGGGAGGCCAGAGTCACCATTGGACAGGGCAGTAACTACAGGGGCAGAAGAATACCACTGGGACAGTGAACTTCAGGAACTGTATCCACACCTGATTAAGAAAATAAGAAGGCATTTAAATTAGTTTGGCACTACCTTCAGAGCTGGAATGTTATCATTTTGCTGTTGCTAAGTCATTGTCATGTTTGACTCTTCATGACCCTGTGGACCATAGCATACCACTGCCGTCGAGATTTAAAATGATTGTGTATCATTTTCTTATTGATTCTATTTACAATTCATTGCCTTCGTTCTGAAACAGAGTGACTGCCTACGTCATAACTGTTTCTGAACTTGGTTCAGAGTTCAGCTGGTCTGTAATGGGTTAAGTTTAGAAATCCAATTCTCTTGCTAATCACTGATCTTTTCTTGCCTCAAGGAATTTAGCTGTCCTCCAGGAATACGTATGAACACAAGAGAGTTAGGTCCAATATCATCCTTTAAGGATGTCTGGTGTGCTGTTCATAAAGGGATGATCTCTTATCTTTTGACCTTGCACCTGGACTCCAAAAATGAGCACTTTTTAGACTCATGAGAAAAGAAGGCAGGTTGTTGCCAACCCCTCCATTACTAAACTTCCAACCAATCATATTGCCCTCAATCCTCTCTACTCCTCAAAACAAAAGCAGAACCCAGAGCCCCTTGGCTCAGGGCCTTTGGCATAAATGGAGATAAGCCACTGGTCTATTATAGGCATTATATAGGCAGGATGCCCCTGGTAATAAATATTATCTTGTTCAAAGAATTGCCTCAGTTTACCCTTTTGTTAAATTTCACTCACAACACTGCCAAGGTTTTTCCTTGACAAAGATACTGGAGTGGTTTGTCATTTCCTTCTCCAGTGGATAAAGGCCATCTGAAGTTAAGTGACTTGCTCAGGGTCATGCAGCTAGTAAGTGTCTTAGGTCAAATTTGAACTCAGTTCTTTTTGACTCCAGACCCAATGTTCTATCCATTAAGCCAAATAGCTGCCTGTGTTATCATTGACTGGCCTGTCTTTACAAGGCTTTGCACAGTATGTGAGAAAATATGGCCATGGATAACCAGTTTAGATGAAAAGAATGTTTGCAACAGCTAAGTTGAGGCAATCTGGGTTTTCCTTCTAGGAGGCAGTAATGTACTTAATGTGACATGTCTCCATTCTCCTAAGTGTTTTTATGCACATAATAGGGTCTTGAATTGCTCCAGAGCCAAGAACCAGAATACACATAAGGGAATCCAGCAATGATGACATTCTACAGACCTAGCCCACTGACTTCCTATCTGAATCTGTTCAGTTGCCTGCCTGCCACTCTGGGGAAGATAGCTCAAGAGAATGTATCTTCATGGCAAGCATTTGTGTAAGTGAGTAAATGATCAGACCTATGGGATCTTTCCTTTTTATATCTCCTCTCTTGTGTTTGAGGGGAGAGACAGGCAATTAGTGGAGTAGAAAGGGGGTGCTGATTGGCTCCCCATTTGTGATGGGGACAGGTAGTGTCTGGTTTGCAAAGTTATGGCTTATTCCTATTAACCTGGGATCAAGGATGGGTTAGGGAGACAGGTCACCTGCCTGGTATACACCCCCTTTGATTCAAATGGAGAGAATAAGCATTTAACCACCTACTATGTGCCAGGCACTACAAATATTATCTCACTCTATCTTACAACAACCTTGTGAGAATTTTATGATAATCCATTTTACAACTGAGGAAATAAAGGAAAATAAAGGTTAAGTGACTTATCCAGGGTCATACAGCTAGTACAGTGTTTAAGTCTAGATTTGAATTCAGGTCTTCCTCATTCTAGGCCATAGTGCTGAGTCATACAAATTGGTACCCAACTACATGCCAATCTATAAGATGCACCAGGACAGACATTTTCTAAAAATACCACAGCACATATTTTGGGTAATTCTGATCTAGTCTAACTGTTACTCACCTTACAGATGGAGAAACTGAGGCCCAGAGAAATGAACCTGCCTAATAGAACACAGCCAATCAGTGTCAGCACCCAAACTAGACTCTGGATCCCCTGCCTCACATTCAGTGCTTTCCACTCTGTTACATCACCTCTCACTTAAAGATCAATATCAATCCTTCTTTAACCTTCTTGTTGATAACCTAAATGACCTTGTTTTCTTTATCCTTTCTCATACATTTCCCAATCCTTCACAATCTTATTCTCTTTTGAAACTGTCTGTAAGATCTCCTACTCTTAGAATAAAACCTAAATATTGTACACAACATATATGCACCTTAACTTTGAAAAATTAAGAGAAGAGACAGAGTATTGGCCTTGATCAAGACCAAGATTTGTTTGACCAAAAGTTTCTCTCCTGCTCCTGTCTTGAGATCAGAGAAATTCTTTTCATTTAAGACAGAGGTTTTTAACCTACAGGTTCATGAACTTGCTTTAAAAAAAGATAAATATATCTCAATGTAATTGAGATTGTGTCATTTTTGTAATACTATGTATTGTAGCTTGTGCATTTAAAAACATTAGTCCATAGGTTCCCAAAGTTGGTGCTGGAATGATCCAGGGTGGCAGTAGTAGACTTGATTGCAATCTGGGAGGGATTTGAATAAAAATAAGGGAATGGTGGAAGCATAAGGAAAGAAGAGAAGAAAAATTAGAAAAACCATTTGTACATGTTTCATCTGTTCCTTAGCAGAGTAAAGTCATAGGATTACATTATTTTCCAAATAAACATCCAAAATGCAAATTACAATGGTGGTCAAGTCTACCAACAGGTCTTAGCAAGCAAGTGTTGGTAGATGAGCATGCTGTTTGTTCTCAGGAAGTCCATCATGCATCAGCAGGAATATGTACGTGTAATGACTTGTTTACAATATGATACTGCACAATTACATGACATGTCATCAAAATTTCAATGCAGGAAAAACCCCAGAAGTTTACAACAAATCATTAAATTTAAGATCTCATTAAAAAATATATTAAGATTTCCAAAGAGGCATTGAGTAATTTTATTTTGTTTTTTTGGAAAAGGGAGAGAGAGGCCAAATAAATTTGGGAACCTGCATGGGTTCCCATGAGGAATTGAGAGGAAAAAGAAAGAAAACTTTTGGACTAAGGCATTGTTTGTAGAAGGTTGTTATTAAAATGCAATGATGTTTTCTGGGAGGGGTATCACCTTAAACCATTAGCATAAGTCAGTCTGGAAAAAGATTTGAGGGAATGAGACTGGACTGCAATAGCTTAATTTAGGGACTGAGACATGGGCATGCTTGGAGTTCTGAGAACCAATTGTTAAACTTGCAACAAATCATGGTTTGATGTATGGTATTGTTGATTGTGTAGACTTAAGAAAATGATGGAGAAAATGGTAATGATATAGATTAGATTTTTAAATGCATCCTGGATTTTCAGAGAGCTGGTTGTTAAACCATTGACCAGTTCTGCTCCTTTCCTACTGCCCACCCCCACCTGGTATTGATAAATGGTTGAATAACCTCACCTGCTTCATAATTTTACCTAGGGCTAGCCTTGTCTATGCCCTACTTAAAAGTAACCTGATTTCCAAAACGCCAGTCACAGTAACTAAACACAAATGAGAAGGCTGACAATATAGTTAACATCCCCTATATATAGCAGTGGCACCCTGACCTGCTCCTGAAATAGCTACTATCCTGACTGTTCCTGTTCCTTACTACAGGTCCCTGTACTCCAGGGGCAAATGATGGTTCCAGTTGGGCATCCTCCTGAGGTTTCAAATTTCAAGAAAGTGCACTGGCAATTTAGGAGTTCAACTCTGCAAATATTTATTAGTGCCTGCTATGTGCAAGAGAGAGAGAGCTAAGTGGCTCAGTGCATGGAACACTGGGTCTGGAGTCAGGAAGACCTGAGTTCAAATCCGACTTAAATGCTTATTAGCCATGTGACCTTAGGCAAATCACTAACCTCTATCTGCACCATGAGGGAAATCACTTAACCTCATGCACCAGAGAGGGAAATGGCAAACCACTCTAGTATCTTTGCTAAGAAAACCTCATGGACGGCATTGGCATGTTATGGTATACAGCTGTGGTCGGAGAAATGGGACCTGACAGGACAACATGTGCAAGACATTGCACTAGGCAGCTCCAAAGATCCAAAGCAAAGCAGTAACAGCAGCAACAAAAACAGTAATAGCTGCTATTAACATGGTGCTTTTGGAGATTTTCAGAGAACCCGACATACATTATCTCCCTTTATCCTCACCAAAACCCAGAGGCTCTGGGTGCTATTATTAGCCCCATTGTACAGATGGGGAAATTGAAGCAGACAGAGGGGAAGTGTCTGACTCCAAGTTGAGCACACTGCATGCAAGATGCTCAGATTTAGCCAGGGGAACACAGGGAGGATAGAGAGAAGTGAATCTGAAGGACAGAGGTAGTAGAGGTTGGGATTGGGTGTCCCTCTCAGCTGATGTAATCACAAAGTATGGGAAAGGCAATATATTAACACCTTGTTATCTTGATTCAGTACAAAGATCTGTGTAGTCCTTTAGGAAATGGGAAGGAGTTCTCTAAATGAATTGAAAACAGCTTGGTATTGACTAACAAAAGATTTGCTGGGTTGCTGATAACCTTTTAAACACTATGCCTGCAAGAGTGGGAGGAATTTAAGGAGGGGAAATAGTTATATGAAGTTAGATCTCTGCATCTCTATCCTTCCCTTCCTCCTTCCATTCCCCTTTTTTCTGCCTCCCCTCCCCTCCC
>CM053594.1:142742595-142771536 GCA_028646575.1 Pseudocheirus occidentalis | reverse complement strand
CCTTTCTTCCTTCCTTCCTTCCTTCACAAAACCTTAAACCCACTTCATTCTGAAGCTCATAGCTCCACTTGGTAGCTGTATTTTGGGCCCTCTGGCTCAGAGTGAATGTCAATGGTAACTGTTTCTCTTTGGAACAGCAACCCTGAGGGTCTTCCCTCCCAGCTTGATTTTTTTATTTTTTTTCTAATTAAAGGGGCCATCCCTTGACTCACTTTTTAAAGAGGCCTATTCACTGAATGAGCATTACTTCACTCTCAGTGAGTATCTGAAAAGGCATTAGCCTAAAAGGGCCAGGGTCTCCCAATGCATCCTGAGCCATCTCCAGTCATCCTGATGAATATCTGGCCACTGGACTCAGATGGCTCTGGAGGAGAAATTAAGGCTGGTGACCTTGAAGAGCCCTCCCTCACTCAAGTCAAAGACAATTGTAAGTCGTATTTCCTGATGTCAGGATCTTCTTCAAGAACAAAGGACAAACATGGCAACTGCTGCAACTGTGAGGAGAAAGAATTGGGGATGGAAAGGACTAGAAGTCAGACATGCAGTTAGGAAGCTAAGAATGAGGGGATGAGACAGTATGGTGTGGGATCAGAAGACCTGGCCTCAAACTCCAGGTCTGACATTCTTAACTTTGTTACCATGGACAAATCACTTTATTTCTGCATTTCTTCAATTGTAAAACTGAAATGTAAAACATGGTTGGACACATGGCCTCTGAGGTCTCTTTTAGTTCCAAATCTATGATCCTGTGGTAGTGAGCCTGAACTATGTTAGTAGTAAAGTGGTTGAGAAGGAAGGAACTGGTAAGGGTCTACAGCAGCAGTTCTCAACCTGTGGGTTATGTTCAATATGTAGCAATGAAAATACATCCTGCGTATTTACATTATGATTCATAACAGTAGCAAAATTACAGTTAGGAAGTAGCAATGAAAATAATTTTATGGTTGGGGGTCATGCAACATGAGGACCTGTATTAAAGGGTCGTGGCATTAGGAAGGTTGAGAACCATTGATCTACAAGACTTGAGATCTAATGGACTATGGGGAAGGGAAGATTCCAATATGGCTCAAAATTTTTATCCTGATTTGGAGAATGATGGCATCCTTAATGCAGAAATAGGGATATTTGGAAGAGGTTCATACTTACAGGGATAATAACACCTCCCAGAACTGTTGTGAGAATCAAATGGGATATTTGTCAAGTGTTTAGTCCCATGCCTGGCATGTTATGGGCAATTAATAAATGCTTGTTTCCTTTGTTTTCTTCTCTTTTCCTTTCCTTCTTCCTTCTATCCTTTCTTCTTTCCTTCCTTCCTTTCCCTTCCTCCATCATTCCTTCCTTCCTCCCTCCCTTTCTCCTTCCTTCTTCCTCCCTCCTTCCCCTTCTTCAGTCATTCCTTCCTTTCTTTCACTTCCTTCATCATTCCTTCCTTCCTTTCTTTCCCTTCCTCCATTATTCCTTCCTTCTTCTCTCCCTCCCTTCCTTTCTGCCTTCCTTCTTTCTTTCCTTTCCCTTCCTCCATCACTCCTTCCTTTCTTTCCTTCCTCTCTTTCTCCTTCCCTCTCTTTCTCCCTTCCCTCTCTTTCTCCCTTCCCTCTTTTCCTCCTTTTCTTCCTGATTGCCTTCCCCCCCCCTCCATCTATTAAAACCTAGCCTCTTCTATGGAGTCTTACCATGTAGTATTTTCTCTCCTACTTACCTGTGTTTTTGTCAAATTCCTCTACAAGACTGAACTCCACAAAGTATCAACCGAGCGTTTAATGAATATGTTTAATTGAATCCTTCCTTGATACCTCAGTCCACCTCCCCCCACCTTGCTCACAGTGATCTCTTTTGAACCCCTGTGGTATTGATTTGTGTATATTTTCAAGCTGCTTGGTGTCCTGGTATTACGGAATGTGCGGCCTGCATTGTGGAAATCATTTAAGTTTTGGGGGGTAGAATAAGAAGCCAGCCTAGCGGGTGATAATGCAGAGGAGACACACACTCATTAGGTAACTTTCTATTAACCTGCCAGTGACAGATCAAACTATTAGACAATCTAAATGTATTAACTGTCATTATAATCTTGAAATATTGAAATAATCATTATTACTCCCTTCTTCCCTGTGCTGATTTCCCCCACTTTATCTTAATGCATCGATGTTTCTCTTCTGTGTTTTTAGTTCCCTGTTAGCTTTTAGGGCTCAGTGCCGTGTGTGTGCCTGCTTTTTTATAGGCTACCTGAGGCTGTCATTAAATGACTTTGGTTCTATGGGCTTAACTGCATTCAATGACCCCCACTTTACTCCAGTAAAATGCCCAAGGACTGACCTGCTTCCAGAGTCTCACTGTTACTACCTTTCCCTGAGGTCTAGATTCTTAGGTTTTATGGTCATAGCTTTAGAGTTACAAGAGGACTAGGAAATTATCCAGTCTAATACTCTGAAAGATGAGGAACGGAGAGCCAGAGTGAGCAAATGACCGACTTACCTAAGGTCACAAAGGAAGCAGGATTCGAACCCTAATTTTCTGTCTCCAAACCCACCACTTCCTCTGTCATACCATGATTACCAGATGACAGCTCTCCTCTTCTTTCCTGGTCCTCTTGTCTGCAAACAACAAACTGTTCTTTTTTCCCTTTTCTCTCTTTTCTTTCCTTTCTTTAATAGCTTTTTCTAAAGAGTTTTCACACCTCACCTCTATCCAATCAGTTCAAATCACTTTATGTCTATGGGCCTCATTACCCCATATTAAATGGAGGGGTTGGGGTCAATGACCTTTAAGATCTTTTTCAAATTTAAATTTTATCAATACTTCTCTTGCCCTTATTATGGTCTTCCTGTTGGATGCAAAAGCTTCCAGTCAGGCCTCCCTGAGTTCACTCTACTCCTATTCCTCATTAATCAACTAATTTTCATCTTGAATAGTTGTAGGCATGTGAACTTCATCTCAAAACCTTCCAATGGCTCTCTGTGGCCCACTGAATAAAATACAAGCTCCTTGCTGTTTGTCTTTTGTTTTAAAGAGGACCAATGACATCACAGGGTGATGTCTTGCCTTGAGTATGAATTGGATGTAAGTGAGGCAGTTGCCCAAAGCTGTCAGCCTCACTCTCTCTTCCAGAGTCACTGAAGTCTAGCAACAAGACATGTAAGCATGTGTATATGTGTATGTATGTGTACATAAATGTATATACATATTATAATCCAATTCAATTGCAAGTCATGGCATCACCTTTCTGATGTCATGTTCCTCTTCAAGAATGAATAAAAGGGGCAGCTAGATGGCACAGTGAATAGAGCACCGGCCATGGAGTCAGGAGGACCTGAGTTCAAATCCAGCCTTAGACACTTTGACACTTACTAGCTGTGAGACCTTGGGCAAGTCACTTAAACCCAATTACCTTGCCTTCCCCCCTCCAAAAAAAACACAGCAAAAAACAGCCACAACAACAACAAAAAAAGAATGAATGAAAAACAGCAGCAACGTCAGTCAAACAGAACTAATGCCCCTGGATCCAGTAACTGATGGCTACCTTTCCCTGGCCTCAGACTGATAGGTCATAGCTCCTATCTCCTCCCCAGTGGAGTGTTTTACTAAAATTCTCCCTTCAATTCAGGCTGACAAAAGGGGAGGGAATGAGAAGGAATATCATATGTGTGTGTGTATGTATATATGTGTATGTATATATATATATATATACACACATATACGTGTATATATATATATATGTACAGTCAATAATAGTAAGCAATTATCAGCACCATCACGAGTTCTGTCCAACTTGCTGAATGGACTTGACTGTTGCCATGGAGAAGGACGAGGGTAGCTATAAGTGCTCTCTAGCTGGAGGGACTTCAGAAGAAATAGGAAGGTCTGGCCAGCCCCACACAGCCAGGTATAGAAACCAGCATCCACCTACAGAGCTACTAAAGGTAATAAACTGACCCTCTAGACCCTGCTGTGACTTCTGCTTTTGACCCTCTTCCTCCTTCAGATACTGCCTCCTGTTTCTGACCCTTACAACTCCATAGCTAACTGTTTCACTCGATCTCACCTTGTTAATGGTGTGGTTTTATTCCCAGCTATTTGGGGACTTTCTGGCTGCAATGTTTAGTCCCAGCTCTCTGCAGGAACCAGAATAACACCAAGGGAAATATTATCCCCAGAGGCAGGGGCACCATCACCCAGTGCTGAAGATGGTAACAGTGAATGCTGACTAAGGAGGGGGGAATTGAAGATGACTTCCTCAATCATAGGATGGCAGATTTAAAACTGGAAGGGACCTCAGAAGCCATCTAGTTTGATTCACCCCTTTTATAGGACAGTTAAATGACTTGCACAAGGTCACAAAGGTAGCATCATGAGCAGAAAATTTCTGACCTTGTACCCTTCACTTAGCCAACATCAAATACTTTAATGCTGTTTTCCCCTTCTTTATCAAGTCACTAATAGAGCACTGTTTCAGATGAACCCAAATAAAAGTTCTGGGACAAGTTATTTAATCCTCAAGGGGCTTTAACTGACTGTTCTACCTGTAGTTAAATTGGAGAAGAATGATCACTGTTTTTCCCCCTAGAGATCTTTTACCAGTTTCAAAGTGGGCCAGAGTCACTCCCTGAGCAGGAGAGGAAGTAAACCATGTTTGGAACTGTTTCTGCTTGCTTCATTTATCAACGTTTTGGCAAAATCACTTGAAAAATGAAATCTTTTGGCCCAAGCTCAGTCAGACTTCTGAAGCACTCACTGTGCCAAGGCGACTCCTCCTCAGCACCTCCGCCCATCAGCCAAAGCTATGGGTATGACTGAGGCTTTGTCAACACGGCACTGTGGACTAGAAGTGAACAGGAAGTGTGGATATTGATTACTTTGAGAGCTTGTTGGTACACACTCAAAAAAAGACAGTGCAAAAATTTGTTCAATAAGTACTCATTAGCTCATTGGTTCATTCACTCATTCAAAAACGACTTGTTAAGTACCTAAGACTCAACAAGCATTAATTAATCACATACTGTGTGCCACATGCATGTGCCTACTGTATACTCAACTATTCTGGAGAAGAAACAAAATAGATAGTTAGCATGATCCCTGCCGTGTAGGAGCTGACACTCCACACCTTCACAAAGTCATGCCTCAGAGATACGGTGGGTTTGATTCCAGACCACTGTGGTAAAGTGAAAATCACAATAAAGCGAGTCACGTGAGTTTTTGGTTTCCCAGTGCACATAAAAGTTATGTTTATACTATACTGTAATCTATTAAGTGTGTAATAGTATTATGTCTACAAAAGTGATGAGCATACCTCAATTTAAAAATACTGCTAAAAAATGTCAACCATCATCCAAGCTTTCAGCAAGCTGTAATCTTTTTGCTGGTAGAGGGTCTTGCCTCAATGTTGGTTGGGATGGTTGTGGTGCTGAAGGTTGGGGTGGCTGTGGCAATTTTTCAGAATAAGACAATATAATGAGGTTTCCCACATCAATTGATTCTTCCTTTCACAGAAGATTTCTCTAGAGTACAAGATTATGTTTAATAGCATTTTATCCACAGTAGAACCTCTTTCAAAATTGGAGTCAATCCTCTTGAACCCTACAACTGCTTTATCAACTAAGTTGATGTAATATTCTTCAATATTTTTGTGTCTCAGGGAATAGGGAAACCTAAAGAAAGGGAGATACATGGGAGAACAGCCAGACTGTGTAGCAATTAGATGTTTTTATCAATTTGTCAATTTAAGTTAGTATATCAATATAAATAAATTTATCAATTTATCACTGCATTTATCGATTAAGTTCACTGTTTTATGTGGGCACAATTCATAGCACTCATAATTATAATAGTAATACCAAAGATCACTGATCACAGATATAGTAATAATGAAACAATTTGAAATATTGTGATAATTACCAAAACACGACACAGAGACACAATGTGAGTACATGCTGTTAGAAAAATGGTGCTGACAGATTTACTCAATGCAGTTGCCACAAACCTTCAATTTGTAAAAAAACTAATTTTAAAAATACAGTATCTGTGAAGCTTAATAAAGCAAAACAATAAAATGAGGCATGCCTGTAAGCAGTTATTCTAGAAGTGAGACCCCTTGTAGAACTATAACTAAGGTGGGACAACTGGGCACTGAAATTTGGGGGGTACAAAGACTTAACAAAAGTATAAGAATAGAAGAAGTATAGAATCCAATAGAATAATTCTCCTTTTCACTCAACTAATTTTGTCTTAATTATTTCCTGGATTATTTTCATATCATGCAGGACAAGTTCTATGTGCATTTCTTGCTGCTTGAGCTAGGTGTCCAAATTCCTAGTCACAGCTGTCTCCTTTTGCTTCCCAGACTGGAACATGCCTAGGAAATGTGCTTTAGGATACTCTCAGAGTTTCACTGCCCTTACCTTTCTGCCATTCTTCACCTAGAGTGAGGCCTATTCCCCTGCTAAACAAATAAGAATATCTGGGACCTATGGCAATTCTACTGGGGAGGTGTAAGGGAAGGTATTCCAGAATCAGATCTTCCTGCAGCCTCCCTACCATTAGGATGTTTGGAAGCTTTGGGCTTAATAAGACATCAGGGGGCAGGTAGGTGGTGCAGTGAATAGAGCACCTGCCCTGGAGTCAGAAGGACCTGAGTTCAAATCCAGCCTCAGACACTTGACACACTTACTAGCCGTGTGACTTTGGGCAAGTCACTTAACCTCAATTTCCCTCCCAAAAGCAAAAATAAAGACTATTAAAAAAATAAGACATCAGCACCCTGTATGGGAACATTCAGAGATGGTAAAAATATTTCAGCAGGGAAGATTATTTATCTAAGTGAAGATATTGCCAGTTAAGAGTGTTCTCTTTGGGATCTCCAAAGACTGATGTAATTTTCCTTTGCAAATCACCAGTTATATGTACAGCGCCATTCTTTTCAGTCATCAGTATGCTCAATAACCAAATCCCTTCCTCTCTTTTCCTTCTTCGTCACTTGCTAGAAAACATCCCCCCAAAATGTATGATGTCATCATGGGAAATGTTTTCTAGGAGCTTTTCTCAAGTCCACTGAAATATCTTTTTCAGTGGCTTGGGGCTTTGCTTCTCCTTTCAGTGTTGTGAATCTCAGTAGAACAGGGATGGCACCAATTGATGATTAAACGCATTGAATCAAAAGCTTTTCCAGTACTCTAGAAACTAGCATTAGAAACCAGGCCTAAGCTGGGCTAATCCAGCGATTCAAATGCAAGAGTTAAAATACTACAAAGTACTTATGGGTCATGAAATACAGTGAAAACAAACTTTATAAATAAAAGAATTAATTTAAAATAACATTCAGTAAAAATAAAACGTAGCTCTCCTCTTCCTCCAAAACCACTATAGCAATAATTATCTAGGTCAGAAAGGTATTCACAACCTCAGTGATCTTTGAGAACGTGAAGTATCAAGGTTTTCAGTCATACCCCAAGACCCTTTAGTTCTCCTATATAAATGAATGTGTATGGGAAAGAAAGATCAGAAATGGTTAAATGAGACGTCCGTGAAGCCTTCAATTCAATTCTCTTATTCAAAATTGATGTATCTTTTGTGTAAATGTGTCCAGCCACATGGTTTCCAGTCTCTGAGACCCATACATACAAAAAGTATATCTCAAACCTTAAAGTATTATATAAACACAGCTACTATTTTTATTAATTATTATTATCATTATTATCATTATTGCTGAACCTTTTCAGGGTATGTGTTCTGTCATTGTTAAGCGTGCCCCCAAAACGAGCATTTCTAGGCAATGAGCTATAGCCCATGTTCTCCCAAGTGTCACTGCAGAGAAAATCTTGGAGATCTGAAATTTGTTTTCTCTTGTGTCCTCACTCTAGCAAACACATTCTTGGTTCTCATCTCAGTGACATTAGCTTGTCCAATGGGGCTCATAAATATTTAACTTCTTCTCATCTATGTTCACTCTTTGGCTATTCCCATGGAATTCTAAGCAGAACTCCTACCTCAAGAAAGAAGGAAAAAAACCTAGAAACCCACTTTTGTCAACATCTCAGGGAGACTTGTTGCTGTTAAAAGAACTAATTTTTTGTTTGTTTTTGAGGGGGGAAAGGCAGGATAGTTGGGGTTTATTGACTTACCTAAGGGTCACACAGCTAGTAAGTGTTAAGTGTCTGAGGCCCGATTTGAACTCAGGTCCAACTGACTCCATGGCCAGTGATCTACTCACTGCACCACCTCGCCACCCCAAAAGAAATAAAATTTGAGGGACTGGTGGTGTCTGTTCTTAGGCGAATGTGTTTGCTGTGTGTTGTTCGTGTGAAATGAAGTTGACAAGAAAAATGTTGGGTAACTACTATTTCTTTCGGTTTCCTTTAGAAAACAAGATGCCTGTCTCCTGAGGCAAATTCATCCAAGTTCCAAATAAAAGTCACATCTCAATTCAGGCCATTTTGTAGAGCACATTCATACTTGTTTTCTTTGATGGGGGGGGGAAGGCAGGGCAATTGGGGTTAAGTGACTTGCCCAAGGTCACACAGCTAGTTTTGTGTTAAAGTGTCTGAGGCTGCATTTGAACTCAGATCCTCCTGACTCCAGGGCAGGTGCTCTATTCACTGTGCCACCTAGCTGCCCCTTACTTAACTTGTATCGGCACTTGAGTTTAGAGCTACAGAGAATTACTTCTTTTTCTTTTTCACATCACCTCCCTCACGTCTTCCTTCCTCATCGGCTGATCAGGGATAAGAAGATCATGAGCTATAGGGTTAGCTGTTTAGCCTGCTTTGGGGTTGTGGTTTATAGCAAAGAAGCCTAAAATAGCCACTTGGTTGGGAAAAAATGGAGCGCAGCATCTGACACAGCAGACCCTGCCCTCCTCCCAAACGTTCTTCCAGCTTCAGTTTTCGTGACATTGTTTTGTCTTAGTCTCTTTGACCAGATCATCACCCGTGTTTGGTCCCATAATATGGCTCCTTAAATTAATTTCCAAGACACACTTCTTTTCTCTTTCTACATTCTCTCTTGGTAACATCATCAGCGCCAAAGGATTCCGTTATTGTCTCTATGTAATGACGCTCAGATCTATACAGCAAACTCAAATCTCTCTCCTGAGCTCTAATCCTGGCTCATCAATTGTTTGTTGGACATTTTGTACCGGAAGTCTCATAGACGTCTCAAATTCTCTCTATATAAAATGGAATTTAAAATCTTTCCCTCCGATTGTTCTTCCTAACTTCCTTATTTCTCATAAGGATAGCAGCATTGCTACTGCTTCACAACCTTGGGGGCATCCTCAACTCCAGCTGCTTCCCCCTTTCCAATCGGGTGCCAAGTCTAATGGATTCTGCATCCACAATATCTCTCATATCTGTCCTTTTTTTCTCTACTCACATGGCCACCACCCTAGTTCATGCCCTTATCACCTATTACTTGGCCTCCAAGTTGGTCTTTCTGCCTCTAAACTGTCCTTGCTTTAATCCATCCTCTGTAGGGCTGCAAAACTGAAAATCCTAAAGCACAGGTCTAATTCCATGACCCTAAACTGAAGAGACTTCACTTGATCCCCATTTAGTTGATTCTCATATTTTATGTTGCATCCAAACTGGCCTATATCTTACTCTTCGTTAAGTCAAACCAACAAGGATGTATTTGTGAGTGATGTTATTTTGGCTACCTCTGTGCCTTTGACCAGGTTGTACTACCCCCTGGAATGCTCTTCTTTACCTCTGCCTCTTAGAATCCCTTTTTGTTCAGTTAATTCTCGGTTGGGTCCAACTCTTCGTGACCCCATTTAAGGTTTTGTTGGCTAAGATCCTGAAGTGGTTTGCCATTTCCTTCTCCAGTCCATTTTACAGATGAGGAAACTGAGCCAAAAAGAGTTAAGTGACCCGCCCAGGGTCACACAGCTAGTAAGTGTCCAAGGCCAGATGTGAGCTCAGGAAGGTGAGTCTTCTTGCCTCTGGGCTGAGCACTCTGTGCCCTATGGCGCCACCTAGCTGCCCTTTGGAATTCGGGGCTGCCTTCCTATTTCGCTTAAGTACCACCTCCTACAAGCATCATTTCCTGCCCCAACTGCTCATCAG
This sequence comes from Pseudocheirus occidentalis, assembly GCA_028646575.1. NCBI lineage: Eukaryota > Metazoa > Chordata > Mammalia > Diprotodontia > Pseudocheiridae > Pseudocheirus > Pseudocheirus occidentalis. The sequence goes on along the minus strand of CM053594.1, from coordinate 142,761,484 downwards.
ATTTTAGTGCTCTCTGCTTCCCAATTACTTCATATTGACTTTATGTGTATTTTGCATTTACTTTTCTATATACATGCTGTTCTCCCCCCTCTCTCAGCAGGAGGGATTATCTTGAGGGTAAAGACTATAATTTTTCTTTTGTAACCTCAGTAGCTAGAAAAGTCTCTGAACATAAGCAGGTACTTAACAATTGCTTGTCAAATGAATGAATAAAGGGAATGGAATAAGCATGTGTTTGTTGTTGTTGTTCAATCATTCAGTTGTTCAGTTATGTCCAACTCCGGGTGACTCTAAATGCTAAAGTTTTCTTGAAAAGGATACTTACCATTTTCTTCTCCATGGTGTCCCCATTCTATAGATGAGGAACTGAGGCAAATAATGAGGAACTGAGGCAAATAGGGGTTAAGTGACTTGCCCAGGGTCACACAGCTAGTAAATTGTCTGAGGTCATATTTGAACTTAGGTTTTCCTGACTCTAGGCCTGGTGCTCTCTCTGCAGCACCTCCCAGCTGCCCCCAAAATATTTATTAAACACCTACGTGTGCTAGGCTCTGTGCTAAGTATTTCACCAATATCACCTCACTTTATGCTTTCAATTACCCTAGGAGGTAAGTGCTATTATGATCCCATTTTCCAGGTAAGGAAACTGAAGCAGACAATGGTTTAAGTGACATGTCCAAAGTAACAAAGTAACAGAGCTACTATGTCTGAGGCTAAATTCAAACTCTGGTCTTCCCAACTCTAGGTCCAGCACTCTATCCACTGCTTCACCTAGCTGTCCCTGAAGAGTGTCTGAAGACCAGGCCAATTTTAGTCTGAAATAGCTAAATACTTCCCCTACCTCTGACCTCATTCCTTCTGAGCCTTTAGATTCAACAATTGTACCATATTTAGTACTTGCTGCTGTTCTACAGACTATAAATTGGAGCAAGAGATATTGGCTTAACAAGAACACCGTGCAAATTCACCAGTTTGTTAATATTCATAAAAGAAGCAAGAGAGAGCTGTGCAGGTCAAACATGCCTTTTAAAATTCCTTCTGCACAGTTATCTCAGGCTTCACTTCCTCTCCCCACAGCCCTTCCACCTCCCACTCATCCCCCAATCCTTTCTTTCCTGCAGAGGGTTGGGTAGATGTGAGTTTTAGTCCTTATTCTCTTCCATTTTACCTTTGGGGCTCAGCAGTGTGGATTAGCCCAGCACAGGTTTACCATCTCGCATCAATCTCTCAACGGTGCTGCTCTAGATTTCCTGATTTTTGTATTTTATTTGTCATTGGAAGGAGCAAGGTTTTTCACTGAGGTCAATTGTTAGAGAGAGAGTGAGCTCAGCATAATGGAAAGGGAGCTAGAAGGCCTAACTTTGACACATGGCCCTGACCCTCACTATGTGATTTTGGCAAGGCCCTTCACTTTGCTAAGGCTGTTTTCTGTAAAATAAAGATAATAATCCTTGTAACCATCTACTTCATTGACTCGTTGTAAGGAAAGGTATTTGTAAGCCTTACAGTGATTATATATGTGTGAATTTTAGCTAACCCTTTAAGCATCAAATTGAAAAAAGGGTTTTAATGAAAGCTTTCCAAAATGTAGTATACAAGTTGTTGCCTTCTTCTTCTTCTTTTTTTTTTTTGAGTTTTTGGAGGGGATAAGGCAGGGCAGTTGGGGTTAAGTGACTTGCCCAAGGTCACACGGCTAGTAAGTGTTAAGTGTCTGAGGCTGGATTTGAACTCACATCTTCCTGACTCCAGGGCCGGGGCTCTATTCACTGCGCCACCTATCCCTTCCCACCCTCCCCCACCCTACTGCCTTCTTAAATAGAGGATATTGAATATTAATTATGTTTATAAGTTCTGAGATTTAGAACAGGAATGAACTTTTTAGGCAATTTGTTCCTACCTCCTCATTTTACAGATGAAGACAGTGAACCCAGAGTGCCTGTTCTAAGATCACACAGTCAGTCAGTCACTAATGAGTCAGAACATCATCCTGTGATGTCCTGTTAAAAAATGAAGGATCAGACTTTGATGGACTTAGCTCTTCTCAGCCATGCAATGATCCACAATACTTCCAAAAGGCTCATGATGGAAAATGCCATCCATATCCAGAAAAAAGAGTCCCAACGTAGATCAAAGCATACTCTTTTCTCTTTTTTTGGTTTCATTTTTTTCTCTCTCATGGCTTTTCCCTTTTTTGTGCTGATTTTTCTTTCACAACATGACTAATGTGGAAATACGTGTGGTATAATTGTATACGTATAGCCTGTATAGGATTGCAGGGCATCCTAGAGAGTAGGGAGGGGCAGGAGGGAGAAAAATTTAGAACTCAAAATGTTGTCAAAGCAAATGTTGAAAAAAATTTTTTTCAAAAGGTGCCACAATAAAAAAAACAACAATAAAAAAATGAAGGATCAGGAGTTGCTAGGTGGCACAGTGAATAGAGCATCAGTCTTGGAATCAGGAGAACCTGAGTTCAAATCCAACCTCAGACACTTAACACAAAAAAAAACTAGCTGTGTGACCTTGGGCAAGTCACTTAACCCTAACTGCCCCCTCCAAAAAGCAAAAAAAAAAAAAATGAAGGATCAACAACAACAGCCAGTTAGTCAAATAGTATTAAAAGTTGCAGAGCTGGTCCTCTCACTCCAAATGCAACATTCTATATATTACCTATCTCTTTCTTGATAATTTGAATCATAATAATTTTTGTCCAAATGTATGACTTTACTGGCACTGAGAATTCCCAATGAGGACACTCCTTCTGCTAATACAGAAAAGCAGTTTACAGCTTTAGGAAGTCACCTGGAGAACTGAGATGTTATACAACCCAGAGAAAGCCACAGAGCTAGTATACATACACACACATACATACATACATATATGCATACATACATACATACACACAGATATATACATACATACATACATATATGTGTATGTCTCCAAATGTGTGTATGTATATATGTATACTTCTCTCAGTTGCAGGATTTGAACTCAAGTTTTCCTGACTCTAAAGCCAGCCTTTTATCCATCACACTATTCTGCCTCTCATAATTATTCATAACTGGCTGATGCAATAATAAATATAGTGATCCCCTCAGAGGTCATGAGAATAGATAAGACTATTTGCTCCTACATTAAAAGGTTCCAAAACTGCCGCTCTGCTGTCATATCACAAATTCACAGTGGCTCTCTGGTCCACCCCTTCCCTTGTAAGGAATTCCCTACAACCACACTCCCAACACATGATCATTCAGCCTGTGATTAAAGAAATACCTCCATGGGGAGGCTAGGTGGTGCAGTGAATACAGCACCGGCCCTGGAGTCAGGAGGACCTGAGTTCAAATCTGGCCTCAGACACTTAACAAAAAAAAAACAACCCCTAGCCATGTGACCTTGGGCAAGTCACTTAACCCCAACTGCCCTCCAAAAAAAAAAAGAAAAAAAAAAGAAATACCTCCAGTGAGGAGAAACCCATCACTGCCTGAGCAAATCCATTCATAGGATCATTGCTTTAGAGCTGACAAGGACCTTGGAGACTATTGAATCTAACATTCTTATTTTACATATAAGGAAACTGAGGCAGGGTGTCACATAGACAATAAGTATCTTGGTCAGTATTCCTGCCTCCAAACCCTGCCCTCTCTCCACCGTGCACCTAGAGTTCACAAGTTCTTTTTTTTTACAATGGTTTTTAATTTGATTCGGTTCTTTGCAGTTTTTCTGTTTCCCTAATTATCAGGCTGTCAATTGTCTCATCCCTTGTCATTTGCTGTCAGTGAATTTTTCCCCAGGATATTCTCATTGCTGTTTATAAAATTCTAACTCCTAAACTGTTATGAACTGAAAGATCAGTTGACCAAGCTTTTTAGAATTGAGAGAACAGTGGTAAAAGTTTTCTAACGAGGCCGTATAGACTACTTTATGACACATTTCTGGGGTTCAGAAGCCCTTTTTCACTTCAATACAACAAATATGTGTTTGATACCTACTATATGCAAGGCACACTGCTAGGTACCACAAAGAATATAGAGATAAGTAAGAGTTTGCCAGGGCAGTTAGGTAGTCCGGTGGATAGAATGCTGGGCCCAGACTCAGGACGTCAAGGCTAAGCTGTGTGACCCTATACAAGTCACTTAACCCTGTATGCATCAGTTTCCTCATCTGTAAAATGACATGGAGAAGGAAAAGGCAAACCACCCCAGTATCTTTGCCAAGAAAACCCCAAATGGGATCACTAAGAATCAGACACGACTGACATGACTGACCTACCCTCAAGAGCTAGAGCCAGGAGGGGAAATGGGGAGCGGGGAGGGAGGAAAGAAATCTAAGCAAAAAAAAGGAGAAAGGACAATTCCAATAATATGATAGCTGTAAGAGACCTTGGTGATGCTGTGGTGATGTGAAGAATCCTGGATTTTGGAGCCAAAGCACCTAGGTTTGAATCCTAGCTCAGCACAGACATCTCTGTGAAGTCACTTCTCTAGCCCTCAGTTTCTCCATCTGTAAAAAGAGGGGACTGAAGTAGATGAGCTTTAAGCTCCCTTACAATTCCGAATCAGAGATGCATAAACCCCCCTATTTTACAGAACATATTAGATAATATATGTAAAGCTCTTCTCAAACTTTAAAGTGCTACATAAATATTAGCTATTTATTATTGTTATTATGAATGCTTTTATTACAGATGAAAATGCTGAGATCACAGTGTTTGGACAACTTGACCAAATCTCTTATGTGTTTGGACTCACTTCCTAAGTGACGGAATAAGGGAAGCAATCTAAGGTAGAGGTGGTATTTGAACTAGTCTGAAAAGAATGAGCAGGCTTGTGATAGAAACATAAGGAAGAGCATCTCAGGCAGAAGGCTTAGAATGCAAAAAAGGTGTGGAGACAGGAAAGTGGGAGTGTTCAAGTTCTTAACCTAGTTTCTATCAAGTCCAAGAACTTTGGGAGCATCATCATCATCTTCATCATTATCACAATAACAACAGACTTTTACATAACATCTTCACATATAGAATCTCAGAAAGTTACTCTTACCTTGGATGCTACAGACTAATGTCCTCTGGCAATGTCATCTGACTGCTCTCTACTGGAGGAATGGACAGAGGAGAACAATTTGTTCCAGGGTGAAAGCAGTGAAAGCAGGCTCTGTGGAGCACTTAGAGCTCGGTCAGATATCAAACATACCAAGGTCGTCCACTGAATTCCGAGCCATCACCAGTCATCTTGACTTTTGTCCTGACTCTTGACTTCCGTGATTCAGGAAAGAGTGAGGCTGACAAGTTTGTGCAACTCTGCCTCACTTCAATTCATGTGCAGGTCAAGATGCCACCTGTGATGTCATTAGACCTCTTGGAAACAAAGGATGAACAACAATGAAAACTGGAGGGAGCATCTCTGTTGTGTGCATAGTATCCACTGGACATTTTTTGCTAGCTTCTTGGTCATCAAAATTCTCTCTGCCACCATCTACTGGATTTCAGCTATTTAGAGCCATCATGTTGCTGCAATCTAATATGATACAGTGTCTAGGAATGCCTCTCTCTGTCAAGGAGTGTCACAAGTTTTTAGGGCAAGACTGCCAGACAACCAACAACTTCTTGCAGATTGCTCTGGGTGAAGACCAAGTCTATTCTTTTTGGTTCATTTTCCCTGATGTGAATTTGAGGACCTTAGTCTTTTTCAACTATCTGATGAAGAATTAGAAAATTCTTTTTAATTATGATTAAATTTCTGATTATGAGTCTATATTCTCAAAACCTATTTCAGGGAATCTGTCCCTCCAAACTCCACAAGAACTATATGGAAAACTAGAGTGATAATTCTTCCCTAGATCCCAAGCTCTTCCTTCATTTGAAGGCAAGTGAATCTAGAGAAGAGGGAAAGTAGGCAGGGTCATCAAATACTCAGGGTCTTCCTTTATCAATCAATGTGGTCTTGTGGACAGAGAGTAACTTTGGAATAACAATGACCAAGGTTCAAGTCCCTCCTCCTCCTTCTCTCTCTGTCTCTCTCTCTCTGTCTCTCTCCTTCCCCTCCAATCTTGACTTTTGACTACTTTCCATCTAACAGGGACTTCACTTATCTTCCTAATATATAAATAGACCTGTTTGGTGAGATTATAGAGTATGTGTAGGCTATTACAAATATGAGTCTAACAAACATTTATTATGTTACTGCTATGTATATAGTAGGGTTGCATAGGACCACAAAGGTTGGGGTCATATTTTTCAGACATTCAAGGGAATATCCAACCTAAGGGAACTTGGCTTTACCATGTGGACAATGAGTGGGGAGCCCTTGGAAAATTTTGAGCAGTGGAGTGATGTAATCACAACTTTAGGCATATTAACATTAATATTAATGTGTGGGATGCTTTGGAGAGGCTAGAGAGACTGGAAACAAATATTAGGAATCCATTGCAATAATCAAATGATAATAGTAGATAAAAGACATTAAAAAAGTAGAATATTTATAAGTAGGCAGAAGAGAAATGTTAAGAATAGGGTCAGAAGAGTGCTAACAAGGCGAGATTTAGTGAAAAGTATTTCTGGGTTCTTGATATTTTCTGGATGTCTATGATTGCTAGAAATCTAATAATAGTACTATAATAGTACTATATATAAATACTAATAATAGTAATCTTGGAAAAGTATTACAAGAGTGAGGTCCATATAGTGAATAAAGTGTTGGGCTAAGAGTCAAGAAAACCTGGGTTCAAATTCCCCTCCAAAACCTTACCTGATTTATATCCACGGGCAAGACAATCACCAAGTATTAAGTGCCAGTTATATACCAGACACTGTGCTAGGTACTAGAGATATAACAACAAATATGAAATTGTCTCTGCCCTCAAGGATCTTACATTCTATTGGTAGAGATGGCATATATGTATGCATGTGTATAGATATAGATACATAGATAGATATAGATATATAGATACACACATACATACACATATAAATTATTATGTATTATATATTATATACAATTTATAATACCTTTATAGTAACAATAACAACAATTACAATTTTAAAGCACAGACTGCTGTTGTTATTGTTATTGTTGCATTATGGTAGTTGACATTTATGTAGTGCCTACCATGTGCTAGGCATTGTGTGAAGTGCTTTACAAATACCTCATCTGATCCTTATAAAACTCCTGGAAGGTAGGTCCTATTGTTATCTCTGTTTCACAGCTGAGAAAGCTGAGACAGAGAGTGGTTAAGTGATTTCCCCAAGGTAACATAGCTAGTACATGTCTCAGGCTACATTTGAACTCAGGTCTTCCTGTCTCCAGGCCCAATGCTCTATCCACCATTATATAAATATTATCTTGTATTTATTTTGTATATACATATAGGTATACACACATATATTTTATGTACACACACGAATATGTATGTATATATAGACACATATACATATGCATGCATGTACACAAAATATATGTGTATATATATGTATATACAAAATAAATATAAGGTGATTTGGAGAGAGGTACCTTTATGGTGCCTAATCATCTTCCAGAGACTCGTTGTACTCATCTGTAAAAAGGGGACAAACTAGCACTTAACCTTGCAGAACTATTTTGAAAATCAAATGATGTAACATGCGTAAAGCAGTTTTAAAACCATATAAATATGAGCTATTAGTGTACTCTGAATTTTAGTTTCTAGAGTACTTGTGCCAGATCTTAATTTCTCTTTTGTATGTCATCTCACACACACACACACACACACAAGCCACCCATCAAAACAACAATAAAAAAGATATTTCTCCATCATGTATCAGAGAGAGGGAGACAGATAGAGGTTTAAAAAGAAAAAGAAAGGCAGAGAAATACAGAGAGTACATTATTTGGGATGGTAAAACATTTTCAAATTACTTTTTAAAAACCTTTGATATTTATAAATTAGTAGATTGTTTTCATTCCTTCCCTCCTCCCCTCCCCTGTTTAATGCTTGATTGAATCTGTTTGTCACAAATACGTTCAAAATCTTTTTCTTTCATTTTTTTAAAACCTGCTCTAGTATGCTCCTAATTTTCCTTTGTAGTTTTAGTTGATTTGCACTGTTACTAATGCAAAGACTCGGTTCCTCCTACCTGCCACTTAAGGGTCTTTCCTATAGTACTTTTGGACTTTCCTTGTGTTCACGCTATGGACACGCCCACATGCCCACAACCTGAGGAAGGGGTGGTATTTATTTCAGAGGATTGTACCTTTAGTGAGCAATAAAAGAGAATTGAATATTTTTCTTGTGCCAGAATCCAGCCTATTAAGACTTTAAATGCCTGTTGTCCACTTAAATAGCTTGGTCTTTGTGTACAAAAATGAGAGGAGAAACTGTTCAATTTTTGTGTAGGGCTTTCCAGGATACTTCCACATAGTAGACAGGGCAGATATTGCCCATTTCTCCAGGCCATTTTCCCTGTCTTTTTAACCATCCAAAGGGTGATGGGTGCTTGAAGGTGTGGAGAGGAGAGTATAGGGAGTGATCAGTGCTAAGGGGAATTACTGAAGTAAGTGAGAAGATAATTATGAGAAAGGTAGATACAGGATCATAAGCAGTGTATGTGAAGGCGGGATCGGGAAGAGGGTAAGGGGATTATGTTCGGAGGAGCAGCAGATATGCCCATCCCACATAAAAATAAAGACATGCCCACTTTCCACTTTCTTTTCCTTGAACAGTTTTCTTTCTTAGTTTTCAGTAACAGCTGTCTGTGCCTTCTCCACATCTTTCTAGCCAGTGATTACATTTCCACTGTCTTGCTAATCCACCTTGGCCTTTTTTACTCTGAGAATATTTATGACTAGATAGCATGTAGTCATTTTGGTCACACATTAACTTATCTTTGAACACTTTCTATTTCCTCCCATGGCTTTTTTTTCACTGCTTTATCCTGTTTAATTTCCCCCAGCACCTTCCCCATTCTTCCAAAATTAGCCTCCTGACATTTAATGTCTCTAGCTTCCCCTCCTGGCATTGCCTTAATCCTCCCAGGCATAAACATAGCCATCGTTACCCAAGCACTTTTGCTTATGTGGGCTTCCATAGCTCCCTTTCTTAATACATCCCAGAGCACTCCAGCAAAATCAGATATTGCAGCTGCTCCCCATTCTCTCTTCCACAGATGGTTTCTGTCAGGCCCTGTCCAGCATAATGGGGACACACCTCTCGTTTAGCTTAGTCTCTGTACTTCAGAGTGTCCTAGTTTACTGTTGGGTATGGTGTGTCCAGATGACTGTCTTTTTCTCCCTTTTGTTATAGCATCAACTATGCCCGAGCTGCTGTAACACTACATCCTACAGTCACAGCAATGAATTCCCTTTGGATTGTTAAAAGGGGAGGAAGGCACTAAAGAAATTCACAGATTGCTTTTTAATGTGCTACATATTCTGACATTCCTGAAACATACACGTAGAATGTACATGCTCTTCTTGCAAGCTTGCCACTTTCAAGATGCTCAATTTGGGTCTACTCTCTGCTGTGTTTGGGGTACTTTATTCAGCAGAAAGCTGGAAAGCCAAACTTGATGGACAAGTCCAAAAGATTGATGCACAAATTGTTGCTCTTTATGCTTCAAGCCTTCTGGAAAAGTGGAAAAATACTCACCTCTCCTGAACATTGCTCTGCTACCAATGCCAAGTTATCTAGCAACCAGTCCCTATCCAATTTGACAGCATAGTATTTATTATTTTTTTAAATTATGCATTGTTGTGTCTTTCTGCCCATGACAGGTTCCTTATAATAATAATACTTTGCCTTTATGTAGTTCCTTTTTATTCCAGAATCTCAAAGTGCTTTTGAATAACATCACCTCTGTGAAATTTCATAGACAGGCAAACAGAGACATAGATTAAGTCATATGAATAAGAGTTATTCCAAGGGCTTGGGGCAGCCCTGGGCTGCCAGCTTGCAGGGAGGTATTTTATCTCCAGCTCAGTGCCCTACTACGACATTGTTCTTTTCTACTCCCTAGGAGTTAGGGGAAGCTGCTCTGCCACCAACCCACTGAACTCCCTCTCCCTTCCAACCCTCTCCAATTGGCTTCCTCCTGTCATGACAGTATCCCTCCCCTGTACCCCTCACCCACTTGAAAAATGGTGCTAGGGACAAGTCCAAGGTCATCATTGGATCAAAGGCAATAATATGGTATGGTAAAAGGAGATTGCTTGGGAATCTGAAATCCCAGTTTACCCTCCTGAGGTTCACCAGTGATTTCCTGTGGGATCCCGGGTGAAGCATTTATCTTCCCTGAACTGCTTTTTCCTTAATTGAAATACAGAGAGAATAAGTGTCTTCCTTGCCATGTATTGACTTCACAGGATGTCCTGGGACATGGGGCAAGGAACAGGAATAAGATTTGCACAGAAATCTAGAGACCTTTCTAAAGAATGGTAGCAAATTGTTGGGGGCACTTCTTATCTAAATGTCCCATTTCCACAATCCCAACTGAGATCTGATAATATGCACTAATTCTTCCACTTGTAGGTAAGAAGCAGAGTGAATCAGGGAAAGAAGCCCAGCCCTGGTGCCCAAAGGTCTCTCTCAATAGCCTATTTGTATGATCTCTGATGCTTCACTTCTTTGTCTCTTAGTTATCAAATAGGGATGATGACAATATTTATCCTTACCTCTACAGGGTTACAGTGAGGACTGTTAGATAAATGAGGGGAAAAGCATTTATTAAATACTTAGCTGTGTGCAAAGCACTGTGCTAACCACTGGTGATACAAAAAAGAAAAGCAAGACCATCCTTGCTCTCAACATGCTCATATTCTAACAGGATAGAAAATACATATGGAAGATTTCAGCTGCAAGGCAGATGGAAAGGTCCCATAGTCCCTAGGGGGTAGCAACAAAACAGATGGTAACACCTCTTCTTTAATGTTATATCATTTTCTGGTATTGGACCATGGGACAGTGCCAAAGACTTGGCTAGCAAGAACTGTCTCTTCTGAGTCATCAGTAGCTGTGGCTGGAGTATCTGCAGGAGCAGAAGCCAGGCTACATCTCCACAGGGTTTGTTTCCCAGGATGATGGCTGAGGACATTGGGCTGAAAGCACTGCAGTTCCCAAGGCTCTTGGGTGCAGCATCCTGGAATGTCTCCATCAGGGTCTGAAGGGAGGTGGAGGTCGAGGTGGTGATAGTCGCTTATATCGCCTGGTACATGCTTATCTCTCCTTCAGAGTATATTGCTGTATTAGTTAAGTTGGCTTGCCTATACTGCATATGGCAGTTAATGGGGATGACTGGTCTTTCTTTCTCTTTTCTTTCTTTCTTTCTCTTTTCTTTCTTTCTTTCTTTCTTTGTTTCTTTCTTTCTTTCTTTCTTCCCTCCTTCCTTCCTTCCTTCCTTCCTCCTTCCTTCCTTCCTTCCTCTCCTTTCTCTTTCTTTTTTTAGGCAATCAAGTTAAGCAATTTGCCAAGGTCACACAGCTAATAAGTGTCAAGCATCTGAGGCCAGATTTGGACTCAGGTCCTCGTGACACCAGGGCCAATGCCCTATCCACTGTGCCACCTAGTTGCCCCTGGTCCTTTCTTCATAGGTGTTGCTGCTTCCATAGATGATGGCTATGAGGGCTGGGCTGGAAGCAGGACCAGATGGGGAGGTGGGGGGGGCAAGATACTGCCATTTCTAGGGCTCCTGTGCTTGAGAATTATATATATATATGTATAATATGATAGCTCTCTATGAATTGTAAAGCAGTATAGAGATGCAAACTGGTGTTTTTATTACATATGTGAGCCACAACTGAATAAACATTTCAGCCTTGATCCTATTACTGGGATTATATGTGTATGATTATCATGTGGTGTGATCTGAGGTGGCATAATGTACCAGGGCATCCCCTTTTGCCCTCTAGTGCAACAGCAGTGCCCTGTAACCAAGAATTTCCATTCTTGGAGTCATTGTTGTAAGTCAGCACTACTACTGGTTAAAAAAGGGTGGGGGGAGGACACCCAGAAGCACAGGTAACCCAGGAAGGAAGACGGAGAGAAAGCCCATTAGCACATGAGTAGCCATCTTCACTTTTGTTGTTGTTTTAGTCATATCCAACTCTTCATTATACCATTTTGGGGTCTTCTTGGCAGACAAATTGAAGTGGTTTTCCATTTCCTTCTCCAAGTTATTTTACAGATGAGGAAACTGAGACAAACAGCATTAAATGACTTGCCCAGGGTCACACAGCTAGTTAGTGTCTAAAAACTGGATTTGAACTCATGAAAATGTCTTCCTGATTCCAAGCCCAGTGCATCCACTACTATCAGAATAGCTGAATGTTCAATTTGGTTCATAATTGCTTGGATTTCCTTTGCATATCAAAAGACACACAAGAGAAGTTACATTAACAAATGTTCATGGACCCTCCCCACCACAATGGACCTAGCAGTGTGTTGGGTTGTGTGGGATAAACAAGAGAGGCACATTCTCTGCCTTAGAGGAGCTGACATTTTGCCTAGGCAAACAGATGCCATTTTGGAGAGCCCATCATTGGGGAACAGGATGGGTCTCTTTTGACTGAGTCCATAAAGGTCTGTAGCAGGAAGGCACAATAAAGTGTGTGGGGGGGAACCTCGGTGTAAGATTCCTGGCAACCGAGCATGTGGGAGTGGGAATGAGGAGGGAAGGATGCTAAATGCGGTGAGACTAGAAATGAGTATGCTTCCCTTCTTGTCTGTCCTCATCAGCTTGATCTTCAATTGTCATTTCCCTCAGGGCAAAGACTCCTCATTTCACTCGATTGCCGATTGCCGGTAGAGTGCCTGGCACACAGCACCATGTGCAGAAAGGCACCGCAACAAAGCTGTTTGATTGATAGTTGTACTTTGACAGTCTGTGTATCATTTTTTTCCTTTTTGCCATCTCCTTTGGTTTATTAAAAGCAGAATCTTGAAATATCGAAATTTATTTTAATTCCCATCACATGTGAGTTCTGAGTTGCTCACGTTTCTGACTAGATTCCATCCAAGCTGGGTTTCAGCAAACAAAAGCAAGAAGTTATAACACCTGCAATACACTGTACTGTGTATCTCAAAATGACATTGTAAGGACCAAATGAAATAAAATATATAAAGTGCTTTGCAAACTTTAAAGCGTGATATAAATATTAGCAATTATAATTGTTAAATGATGATAGGATCATTGATTAAGAGCTGGAAGCCTCAGAAGCCATTAGGATCAAACCCTTAGCTTTACAGATAAGGAAACTGAGGCAGCGGAGGTCAAATGACTTGACCAAGGTCAATAGGGCAATAAGCATCAGAGGCAGGGTTTGAACACAGGTCCTCTGACTCTTTCTAGTTCTCTTTCCATTGTGCCAATGTACATAACATGCTTTGCAAACTTTAAAGCTTTATATAATTGTCTGTTATTATTAGACCCCCCCCCACCCAGTTCTCTGGGTGAATGAATATTGGCTTGAAAACCTTCAGAACCCCTGAAGTTCCTTGTTGAACCCTGCTGCCTGGGTAGACAGAAGGAGGCTTTCATAAGCCGGTGTGCAGAATTGCAGCGTGAGGTCCCTGGACAACCAACAGGGAAAATGTTGAGGGTGTTTCCAATTTAATTCAATGAATAATGTTAGCTCAATGTGCTCTAAATCTTCAAAGAAACTCCTCCAACTAAAGGTTTTAAGTCTGGTCCAAAATTTAGGTGAAAAAAAAAAGTGGAAAGAGAATGATAAAATGAGAGAAAGTAGATATTTTAAAAAAGAAGAAAGAGCATGTAAGCACCCAGAAAAGGCATTGGAACAAGTCCCAATGTAACTGTTGGAATACAGTCCCTCAGGTCAAAAGCCTTTATTTCATTGTCCCATTGGCCACAATTCCAATGATGCTCCAACTGCAAGAGAGGGGGGTTTGGAGAGTTGCCTATCAAAGAAACAGAGCTTGTCCTCTATTTGTAGTGGTAAGGCAAAATCAGCCCCAGCAAAGTTCACTGAGGGCAGCATTTATCTATCTCTGCCTCTAGCTCAATCTCAGACAGGCAGAGAACAGAAAGACATTTTATAGGATTGGGGTACTTGGGAAAGTCATCTTCACAAAGGGGACAGATTTCTCCCTTCCCTTTTTAAAAGTAGTTTGGGGTGTTTCTCTTTCAAAATCTTTAAACGTTCAGTTGCTAAAAGGATCACACCCTTGCCGGCAACTGCATTGCCCAGGTGATGCCTGCATAGGAGAGACATAGGCTGGCCCCCACACATTCCACCCTGTTTCTCCCCTCTCCCGAGCCATGTTCCAGGATCTGGCTATACAAGGCTGCCCTCGTTTTCAGGTTTTTGGGAGCTGTTGCTCTCCCTTTCATGTTCAGCTGCTATATAACCTTTTATGGGTTTTTTTTAATCCCCCTTGAGTTTCACATCTGTTTTAACAGCACTTTGACAACCAGAAAACAGAACTGTTTACCCAGTTCACAGCTGCTGGTAATGCCGGGGAACCAGCCAGAAGGGACTGTTTCCCTGGTTAGCTCATCCTACGGAATGGAACCCTCTACAGGGTTTGTTGAAAGTTTTTGTTTCAGTTGGAGCAGTATCAAAAGTCCCCACATCTGTGAAGTTCTTGGACTCCATCCTCCTTAGCAAATGGAAAGGCCAAGGCTACAGCTCACTTATTCCAAAGGCCTTTCAGATGGTTCCTACTGGTGGCACACCATGGCCTTTTCAAATACAGCAAGAGCTGTGGAGAAAAGCAGAGTCAATCATCAAATATACAATATATAGAGCCATCCCCTCCATCATGAAGGTTTGTCATCAGCTGAATTTAGATATACTACTTGAATATTCCCAAGGGAGAAAAACACTATTGTACAATACATAGAGACAGAGTAGTAGGGTGGAAAGGGCACTGGTCTTGGAGTTGGGAAAACCGGCTCGTAAATTCTGGGATTGAAGGCCTCATTGAATGGAAACTGGAGGAGGAAAGACTATGTCATTTTTGTCTGTGCATCCTAAGCAACACCTCTCATAGCGCAGCAAGGATAGCAGTAGATAAACCATTGGGCTTGGTGTTGGCAAGCCCTAAGTTCAAATCTAGCCATAGACACTCACTAGCTGTGTAACCTGGAGCAAGTCACTTATCCTATGTCTGCTTCAGTTTTCTCAGCTGCAAAATAACAGCAGCACCTACCTTTGAGGTTGTTGTGAGAATTAAATGAGTAAGTGGGTGCTTTAATAAATACTTGCTGACTGAGTTAGTTCCATTCACTTACTAGCTATTCTAAGTGACCTGGGAAAGTCTCTTTATCTACAAAAATGGGAATAATTATGTACTACCTACCTCGCTGGGTGGTTTTGAGGAAAGTACTTTTTATAAACCTTAAAAAAATACCATAGAGATGCTATTATTTTTATTATAATTTAAATTATTATATATTTTACAGCTTTTGAAGTATGTTTTCTAAGCATTATCACATTTGAGCATCACAATAATACTGAGCAGAGAAAATATTAACCTTTTTTTAAAATACATGAATATGCTGGGGTCCAGAGACACTAATGAACTTTCTTCAGGTCACACAGTTGCAAGTGATGGAGAATATAGGCTTAGGCCCCAGGTCTTCTGATTCTTATGGCAATGCTTTTTCTCCTCTACCATTCATGCAATCAATCACAGGCTCATGGACTCAGAACTGGAAGAGACCTCCTAAATTATCTAGTTCAATTCCATCATTTTACAAACTAGGAAACTGAGACCCAAGGAAGCAGAATGAGTTGTCCAAGGTCACATTGTCTGTGTGTATCTAATGTAAATCTCTAAGTAATAGATTTCACAATTTGTACGTAGGTCTTTCAACTCTAAATTCAATGTTCTTCCCACCATACCAGACTGACTGCCTATAATGTTACCTGATAAAATATAATTAGCCTGTTACTTAGGACTAGATTCTAAAATAAACCAGTTGTACTTTAGAAATACCAATACCAGGAGTTGACTAAATAATGCCTGACAAGAGCTGCCCTTTAGGACCCTGAATTTCATTAGAAACGAGGTTGGTTGGTTTCATTGTATTGGGGAGAGGTGGGGGTGGAGAGAAGCATCAGGTGAAGGCAGTGCAGACCTGTGATTTCATTAGTATAAATAACTTGTAGGATTGGAAATTCTCTTAGTTAGTCTATAAACATTTATTTAAAGAACTACTATGTGACAGACCTTGTGCTAAGCACTAGGAATACAAAAAAAGGCAAAAGACAGTCCTTGCCTTCAAGGAGTTTACAGTCTAAAGGAATTGTTCAGACTGGTAAATCTTCTGTAAACTATATATTGTAAGAGATAGTTGTTTGGGGCACTTAGAGATTAAGTGACTTGCCCATAGACACCAAGCTTAGAAAACGCTCAGAAGCTTAGATTCTGAAGTCCTCCTGATTCCAAGGCGAACTCTCTGCCTACCACTTCCACATAGTCTCTTACATTACAGAAAATGTTGGAATATTTCTCACTGGAGCATTTCATTCCAGTAATTAAGTTAGGCTCTTAATAGCATGAAATTTGGTATGTTGAGGAAGTTGTGGGATTTCAAAAATTCCTGGAGCTGATCTGACTTTTCCTTCTCAATTAGCTAACATGTTTATATAATCAATCTGTTCTCACTGTAACTTTTAAAGTTTACTGTGGTACTCATGTTTCAAGAGGCTTTTCTTAAAGTGTTTTAAAGGCCTATCTATACTAAACATTGTTTTTTTGCTAATGACTTTATTGATTGTTCAAAAATCAACAATATACTTTTAGTTTCCAATTCTGTTAAAAATTCCCCATTTTATCTTTTGAAGGGCCCAACTAGCTTCCATGACATGGGAATGCTTGTTCACTTCATAAAATCTCCTTTGGGACCTGAAAAGTAGCTGCAGTTGTAGAATCCTTTATGCCTAAGTTACCAGAGCTCAAGTATCTGAAGACTTAGAAGTAATTGGACAGTTTAGCTTCCTCCCACCCTCTTCATTGTAGGTATTTCCCTCCCCCACATTATAAATGGTATAATTGATATTGAGAAAATGCAGTGGATCTTTCTGGTTTGAGAGTTTGAAGCCGATATGTGTAATGTGTTAATTATTCTCCATGTATTTGTCAGCCAAGTGAGGAATTGCTGCCTCAATTGCCTCCATTAAGAGAAAGTTTTTGGCTGAGTCACTCAAATTTTGCAGATTCTCAAAGAAAAATATTTTCATGACCTTTTTCCAAGACTCTGTGAGCCAGACTCCCTCAGATATAAAGCCGAGGCATGTGTAGAGGCATTATTTAATTTTTCAGGCTACTAAGAAGCAATTTATAATACAATTTTCCTAGGTTGTTTTATTTTATTTTATTTTGAAGGGGTGGTTGAGTTTCTTGAGTCTAAACCTATGATTTTGTAAGCATTAGGAACTCCTAATGTGGAAACTGTTCACCAATGCAAATCAACTACTCTCTTGTAACACTTTATGAACTGGCTAGGCAGGAAGAGCAACCAGTAGAGGCACCCTTTTCCTCTGGCCTCCACTTAGGAGGCAGAGCATGGCTGTTCACACCATTTTGGTGAGCTGGAAGTCCCTAGCTATAAGGCTTTTGATGAGATAAAGGACCATCTGCCCAGTTGCTAGATCCTTTAAACTACAAAACATTGTTATCTAACCTGATGGTGGACCCTGAGCCTTGCCATCCTACCTACAGTTGAAAAGTTATACATATTGTCTTCCCAAATTAGAATGTTAGTTCCTTGAGAATAGAGACCACCTTTTTTTCCTGTTTGTGCCACATAGCACATAACACATGTTTAATAAATGTGCTTTCCATTCATTCATTCATTTTAATCTCAGAAAGCTCCCTGGGCACAGAGAGGTCAAGAGACTTGTTGATGTTCACAAAACTATTATGAAGCAGAGTCAGGACTTGAAGGCAGGAGTTTGTAATCCAAGCTTAAGCTTTTTCTACTATGCCACACTACCTCTAAGTATCTTGGGATACAGTATTAAGTATAATGAAATATTGTAGGGGGGGCACAGCCAAGATGGTGGCATAGAAGCAGCAAAGTTTCACAGCTCTCACACAGCCACCTTAAATACCCAGAAAATACAACTCTAAACAAATTTTAGGGCTCCAACACACACAAAAATACAGAAAGCTTATCTCTGGCTGAAGTCAGCTTGGCAGGTGGGGCTCATCACAGTGGGCTGGGAGCTAAGGCCAGCCCAGCCCAAAACTGTGGCCTGGCCCCAGGGTGGTCAGGAGAAGCTGCAGCTAGAGTCTACAACAGAGTGGATTGGTGGCACCTGGCACAATCTCCACATTTATCAAGACAGAAGAAATAAGCTAAGAGAAAGGTCAGTGGAATTCAAGCTAAATTGGGGGGGGGGGAAGTGGTCTGGCCAAACTGCCCCCAGGGCAAAAAGGCAGCCCAACCTGGCTGCTTCAGAGCTCCTGGCCTGTGGACCACAGAGGGGGAAAAGTGATTGATCAAAGGCCAAGGGCTCTTGCATTGAGCAGCCTGGATCCAGACTGTGGTTTTGGGTGGTGGTCTTGGGGTACACTTTCAGCAAGACAAAACCAGTGGTGGTTGCAGCACCCCCCCAATAGCTCTGGCAGCTGGGAAAACCCCAGCAATTTGGGGCAGAGCTTCCCCCCCTGGAAGCAGAGTTCCATAGGACTAAAAAATCAAGCAATTAATTGACTGGCCAACATAAGGAGAAGGAAGCAAATTACAAACAGCAATAAAACTCTAGAATCCTTTTTGTGGACATAAAGGATCAAAGCATGGAACGGGAGGAAGACAACACAGTCGGAACTCCCACACCAAATGCTTCCAAGAAACATGAAGATCACCTACAAGCCATAGATCAACTTTAAAAGGACTTTGAAAACCAAATAAGAGAACTGGAGGAAAAATTGGGAAGAGAAATGAGAATGATGA
>CM053594.1:142710582-142742495 GCA_028646575.1 Pseudocheirus occidentalis | reverse complement strand
AACTCAAATGGCAAAAGAGACCCAAAAAGCCAATGAGGAGAAGAATGCCTTAACAAGTCGAATTTGCCAGATGGAAAAAGAATCTCAAAAGCATTCTGAAGACAATAATTCGTTCAGAATTAGAGTGGAGCAAGTGGAAGCAAATGACTTTATGAGAAACCAAGATACTATTAAACAGTTACAAAGAAATGAAAAAATAGAAAGCAATGTGAAATATCTCCTTGAAAAAACTACTGACTTGGAAAATAGATCCAGGAGAGACAATTTGAAAATTTTTGGTTTACCTGAAAGGCATGACCAAAAAAAGAACTTGGAAAGCATCCTTCAAGAAATTATCAAAGAAAATTGCCCTGATGTTTTAGAATCAGAGGGCAAAATAGAACTTGAAAGAATTCACCAATCACCTCTTTAAAAAGATCCCCAAAACAAAACTCCTAGAAATGTTATTGCCAGGTTCCAGAACCCCCTCATAAAGGAGAAAATATTACAGACTGCCAGGAGAAAACAATTTGAATACTGTGGAAACACAATTAGGATAACCCAGGATCTGGCAGCTTCTACACTGAGGGATCGAAGAGCCTGGAATAGCATATTCTGGAGATCAAGGAAGCTGGGATTAAAACCAAGAATCACCTACCCAGCAAAACTGAGTATAATGTTCCAGGGGAAAATATGGTCATTCAGTGAAGTGGAGGACTTCCAAGCATTCTTGATGAAAAAAACCAGAACTGAACAGAAAATTTGACATTCAAACACAAGAAGCATGAGAAGGTAAACATTGGAAAGAAATCATAAGGAACTTATCAAAGTTGAACTATTTACATGCAAATATGGAAAAATGATAATAGTAACTTATGAAACTTTTCTTAGTATAAGGATAGGTGAAGCGAATACATACATACATACATACATATATATATATATATACATATATAAAATTATTAAGTACATTCAACTGGGATTTGAGATATACAGGGACTGGGGTAGGGAGACCCTCCCTGCTCTACCAGAAAGGCATTGGAGGAGGGCATAAAAGAGAGCAGATTGGGGGAGGGGCTTTATAGTGGGATCGCTGTTTTGGGGTTGGGGGTAAGGGAAAGATGGAGAGAAAATTTGTAACTCAAAATCTCGTGGAAAGGAATGATGTAAACAAGAAAATAAAAAAAAATTTTAATTTATAAAAATTTAAAATTTAAAAAAATTAAAAAAGAGAAATAATATATAAAAATGATGTTATTGATCCTCCATCAATAGAGCATTTTGAAATATTTCACAAGGTGGGGTTGTTCCCTAAGATCAAGTCAAGAATGACTTGCCTCCTTGAGCTCTTACTTTCTGTTTCTGATTGCATAAGCATTGCTCCTAGTTCTGCCTGTCAAGCCAATCATTCATCCAAAAAGCATGCCTTTAAATTCTTGATGATAGCTCTAATATTATCTTCTTCTCCACCCCAAGTCTTCTGTTCTCCAGACTGAATATTCCCAGTTCCATGATCTGGCCCTCATTGGCAGCTAGCCAACTAGGCTAATGAATGCTAAATGACATTTGGCAAACATCTGATATTTCATCATTTCTCCATCCCCAAGCACATTACTTCCCATTGACTTGGGGAGTGTAACGGCAAGAAAAGTAGTACTTTGCTGCTTTTTTTAGGTATTCAAGCGCCTTTGAGTCTTGCCTTTGATTGTGTCAAGTCTTTGTTGGAAACAGTATATATTGTGTTGTCCTTAACAGGCCTAAGGGAGTTTGGAGAACTAAGAGAGAGAATGTTCGTGATGTTGGCACTCTGACTGTTGTTCTGTGTTGGTGTTACTTTGTCAGGCAGAAGCACTTGGTCTGTTGATTTGTTGGTGTTACTTTGTCAGACAGCAGCACTCTGACTGTTGATTTGTATTGATCTCTCAGAAAGAGAGTTGAGATGATAATGTTGGCAATGTGTGTAAATATTGTTGTAGCTCTGTTAAGTTTTATTTTCCTAGAAACAGAAACTGCAAAGGGCTTGAAGTGGAATAGTCCCCAGTGGGTTGAGATATAGAACTGGAGCAGAGAGCTGCCTGTGGGTGAATCCAGGTAAGAGTCAGGTGAATACAGACAAGAGCTGGGAGAGGTGCCTACCTGTGAATCTACACAAAAATTGGGAGTGTGGAAGAGGAGCCATGGGATTTGGAAGTCACCTTCAAGTTAAGATGAAAGAAGACTTTACCTGGTACTTAGTGCTAACTGATGATATTGTAACTTATTGTGACCTAAGGGTGGATGGTGTTTGTACTTTCTGCTGCCCCTAAAAGTTAATGGCTTAAGGATGACTGAAAGCCAGCCTCTAGTTTATTTTTTTTGTTTTTTTGGTGTTTTTTGGAGGGCAGTTGGGGGTTAAGTGACTTGCCCAAGGTCACAATCCTAGTTTTTTGTATGTGTGTGTTAAGTTGGGGGTCAAGTGACTTGCCCAAGGTCACACGGCTAGTTTTTTTGTGTGTGTATGTTAAGTGTCTGAGGCCATATTTGAACTCAGGTCCTCCTGACTCCAGGGCCGGTGCTCTATTCACTGCGCCACCTAGCCACCCCCCAGCCTCTAGTTTAGATGAAAGAAAATTTTGCTTGGGTACTCTATGTTGATTCAGGAGATTGTGACTTACTGAATGATATGTTTTATTTAAGACTATGTGGCCACCTCAGCAATAAGATGTTATATTCTATTGTTGTGAACGTTGCGCTTTAGTTTCTTGAATATTTTGCTTTAGTTTAATGCTGAATAAATAGAGAGTTCTCTGTACTATGCAATTACATCCTTAAAGTTATTCCCAGCAGCAATCTTCAGGAGAGCTGCTCATGATTGACTTTACAGGGGTGCTAACACTATGAAAGCTTTTTGACTTGCAGAAAGGTTAATCACTATGTTTGGATAGAGAGCAAGTATAAAGAGGAGTTATCTCTACATAAGGACAAGAAAATTGTTTGGAGATATTTATAAACAGTGCTCTGTTTATAAGCAGACCTCCTTTAACCTTAAATTTTTTCTGCTTTAAAAAAATTATTATCAGTACTGCCCATGGTAGTATTATAAATACTTGTTTTAACTGTGCATAAATACAGAAATACCACAGGTCCAAGTGCCCTTCAACCTTCACCTCACCCAGTCACTCTTTATAGAAGTTAGCCAGTTGTAAATACATGATATGGCATGTGCATGAACACAGTTATGTCAACTACTCTATCAGAAATGTGTCCAGCTCACAGTTGAGCAGTTTAAGCTTTCATGCCTCAGCAGCTGAAACTGCTGATAAGACATAGTTATAGATAAGTGTAAAAATATAGAGGCAAAGTCATTTAGAAGTGGAGGGGGAGGAGGGTAATTATTTCACAACACATTCCTTCTTTCTTTCCTTGTTCTTCTCTACCATGTATCTCTAATAAACCTCTATCCGTATGTGATCACTACTAGGAGGCAGAGTAGGTATGGGTAAAGCTGCCTGGCTTATTAGCATTGTCACTTGTTACCACTCATTCATTGCCTCTGCCTTCTGCAGAAAATGAACCCATTCCTATGTAGTTCTGGACACATTTGCGTTTTTAACAGTGAAAATGTCTTGGCTCAGCCCCCACCTAATTAGCTGATGTCTGCTTTCCTTCACAGCTGTCAAACAAAAGCATTTGTGGAAAGCAGTACATCTCAGTATATGTTTTAATTAGGTTAGGTACAAGGACAATCAAGTGTAAACAGTAAATATATACATATATATTTTATATGTATATATATGTATACTCACATATATGCATATATGTGTGTGTGCATGTGTGTATGTGTGTGTGTGTATATATATATATATATAAAACACAAAATACACACACACACACATACACACTATGTTTCGGAAATGGCAATTATCTCAGTTGTCCCCATCACGTATAGGGAAAAGTTTTACTTTTCTCTAGGATGAAAGGAATGAAAAGTTCAAGGGTTTAATGTAAACCTTCCAACTCTTTCTAGAACAGGAAGGAGATGAAATTTGAGCTGCTAATACACTCCACACTTTCGGGCATTTTCACTTGGCTACTCATGGATGTTGGTTTCTCTGCTAGTAGAATGGAAAGATTATGCATTAGCACAGAGGCATGTCAAGCTACGGGTTTTAATATCTTGAGGGTTTCAATGCCCTGCTTGAGATATTTCTCTCATATTTTATTCTTTCTATAAATATATGTATATATACATACATATATATTGATGTTCTTACTATCTGAAAGTATGTATATACCTAGGTACTATACATATATTAAGGGAAAGTCCATTGAACACACAAAATACTGGAGAATAAAATGATATGAAGAAGCAAAATAGACACTTAACAACCTCTTTTCTTCCTCTACTCCCCTAAATTCTTTAGTCTGCCCTCATTAGTTATCATCACTCCTTCATTAGCTGACTCTGCCATCTTCTCATTAACTTTAGATGAAGGGCCCATGTTGAGTTGGATTAGATTTGGGAAAGAGCCAAGGGCAGTGGCCACCTTGGACACAGAGAGGCCTGATCCACCTTTACTTGTTTACCATTCCAAAAGTCATCATTCTCAACATAGACTAAAAAGGAAGAATATATGATTGGGTTACAGAGACATGAGTAGAGTACCACAGACCTATCTTCACGCCCACCTTTTCTTATCTCAGTTGACCGCTTCTCTCTGTTGTATCTACCATTAAAATAGGAAGGATTTCTGTGGTGATGTCATGATGGGTGCCCATATCAGATGTCACCGATTCCTAGATCCAAAGCATAAGAGAAGAATGCTCAGCTGAAGGAACAGGAGACACCTGATGGTGACATTGTAACCCCTACCCACTTGAAGTTCTACTTTCAGTTCGTATCCAGAGAAGACATATATTCAAATGGCCTAGGCCAGGGGTAGGGAACCTACAACTTCAAGGCCACATGTGACCCTCTATGTCCTCAAGTGCAACCCTTTGACTGAATCCAAACAGAACAAATCCACTTAAAAGGATCTTTTCTGTGAAACTTAGACTCAGTCAAGAGGTCATACCCAAGGACCTAGAAGGCCATATGTGGCCTAGGCCCTCATCATCACTGAAAGGCATAAGGGCTAGGGAACAGGAAGCCAGGCATAGATTCAGTTGTGGGTAATAGACTTTGGTTCAAGAACTCTTAGAATCAACATGACTTGGTGTGCATAAGGACATGGTAGCAGACCTCCTTCTGCACCAAAAGATGGTTGAAGACCTACCCAAATTTAGAATAGTTAAGCAACAGATTGCCCCAAGATGTACTTAAAGCTTGTGCCTCAAGTTACACCAGAAGAGTGCAGGCATGCATACGATGATGAGGTTTTATTATATCTATTTACCAAAGATAGTGATGTTACATTTACAGGCTGCAGTATAGGTCCAGACCAAAAAAAGAACAAAAGAAATGGCACAATTTCAGTACTCAAATGTAAACACCAAGGAAAAATAAAAATGAGGGAGGGGGAAAAATCCTCGTTTAACATGATCTTCAAGGTCCCTTTCAGCACTAACATTCTGTTACTTTGATGGCAGGATGGCAGGTTGAGTGGTGGGGTAATAGGAATAAGACTTGTCTGCTTCAATGATATTAATCTCACTACAGAATTTACATTAACACTACAGTTATGACTGAAATGAAGTTTCCATTATTATGCTCAACCCATCTCTTTCTTTCTGTTCCTTCTGTTTTTAGTGACAGATTACTTCTTTAAAAAAATTCTCCTCAGACGGAAATTTTCCTTGTTTGATATCAGCCCAGTGGCAAAAGTGTTTAGAAGACTGGAGCCCAATTTGCTTAGTGATGAGGGAAAACATTATATCCCTTCATAAAATAAGAGACTTCCCTCCCCCACCTTCTCCTTTCATTTCCAATTTTAGTTAAGGTGGTTGGGCTCCTCCCTCCCCCAACAAGATGACTTCTAGTCAAGATTGCATGGACATACAAGACGAGGCAATGACCTGATAGCAGACTTCTTCCTTGGCCAATATCTATTTCTGATTCTTTTCTCTTCCATGTCAAAAGGGGAGATTAAATGTAGCATTAAAACAATATCAAGACTGATCACTTAAGTGCTGTATGGATATTAACACAAGTACTTTAACTAGGACATTTAAAAATATGAGACTATATTTTTATTCTCCACTCAAGATTCACTTCATTGTCTCATTGAGATGGCCCTGTATTTTCCAAGGCTGGACCAGAGAACCACGAATATGGTTGGGCACTGACTGCTAAGCTAGAAAGACTAGCAGGAGCCCCATGATGAACCATATGTAGGTAATCTAAAGAGCGGCAGAATTAGGTCCACAGAGGAACATCTCTAATAGATACCAATCACCAAACGGTGAAAGTTTTCCACTGTAGCACCTATAAACACTGTTGGAGAAAGGTTAATGTAACTCATTTGAGGTGAGTTTGCATGCTTGTGAATTCACAGAACCTTGAAGCAATAAAGTATATTTATGAACACAGATACATGAAATGTATATATTTAAATTATGTGAATAAGTTTAGATTTATAATTCATCATATTTTTTATCAAATATTCACATGGATCTGTCATCCCACCAAACTGGATGCTTCCAGTGGTGCAGACTACAAATAATCCATACCTCACCATCCTGTGTGACTTTGATCCATATTTCTTTTAAGTTCTCCATAGGGACTGGGAGCCTTCTTCAACTTCTCCTGATATTGAGAAGATAGAGAAATTGTTGTCCATCATGTGACCAGCCCATTCTCTCTACCTATAGTTGTTCAATCTTGTCCACCTCTTTGTGACCCTGTGGATTATAGCATGCCAATACCATCCATGAATCTTTCTTGGCAAAGAAACCATAGAGTGGTTCACCACTTCCTTCTCCAGTGGATTAAGGCAAAGAGAGGTTAAGTGACTTGCCCAGGGTCACATAGCTAGTAAGTGTCTGAAGCTGGATTTGAATTCAGGTCTTCCTGCACTCTTTCCACTGAGCCATCTTGCTGCCTATCGTACATCCCCATGAGTTCACTTCCTCCTGTTCCTCTTAATTATATGTTGTGCTCATTAGTGGCATATTGTAGCCCATTCACAGGCAGTGTGTGCCTCTCCATATCCTCTGTGAAATACTCATGTTCAGTTCTTATTGTGTTCCCTGTAACACAGGCATACAATTTCACTCCTAGAATACTGATTTTAAAAATCTAGATCTTTGTTTCCAGGAGAAACATGGGGTCAGTGAAGTGGCTTTGGAATGTCCTGAAGGCAATGCTTTCTTCCTCCCCTTTAATTCTGGACCCAATTCACTATTTGCACTGTGTGTCCTAGATAGAGATTCTTATGGAAAACACTATAGGTTGTCTATCCAATTTTATTTCATAGTCTAAGCAATAAACATTCTGCATACACTTGATCTTTTCTTTTGAGGTTAGGCCAAATGCTTTTGAGTGGTCACAGATTTCTCCCTGAAGGCTTTGCCACGTTTTAAGATTTGATAGAATTAAAATAAAGCCATCTGCAAACAAGAGTGTTCCACAAGGAATCCCTTTTCAATTTGTACATGGGATCTCCTCCATCACAGTGGTAAGCATCTCTGGGAAGAAGCTGACTCCTCTTTTATGCCTTGTCTGATAGTTATGATTGAATGGTCTTTGAACAAACTTATCTCTGTTGTGTTGTCTCTCAAGGATCCTTGAATAATTTTTGATGTATGGATGGAAAGGAGCCTGTAAGGTGATGTTCTGCTTTGCTGAATCAAATGCAAAATCGTGTATTCTCTATGTTTTTCAGTCCATTATGATGTGCTGAAAGATGTGCTTCATTGTAAAATATCTCTGGTGAAAGCCTGCCTGTTACATTTTCTTCTTTCAGATACCTTCTGAAATGATGCCTCAGCACCCTCATAAATGTTTCACCCCAAGACAGATATCCATACTTGGCCTAGGACGGCTGCTTTTCCTGTCTTTATTTTTTAGTATTATTTCTAAGTCTTCTATGAGCACATCTGGTTCTGTGATGTTAGAGTCCAAATGTGGTGGTTTCAGTGTCCTTAGTGGTTAAAACAGTTTGTATTAAAATCTTTGCACATGATTTCCATTTTTCTTCTGTTTGTTGTTCTCCTTCGACTTTCATCCTTAAATGCCCTTAGGACTTAAGGATTGTATTTGCAGACACCATCTATATAGATGTGACATATTTTATATTGACGTCAATACCTCAAGGATCTGTGGTTTCAATGGTATAGGTACCCTTTCCACCACTGAAACTGCAATACTTCTATGTCTTTAATAGGCATTTGAGACTTGCTATGTATGGCAGAAAAATTCATCACTCTGGCTATGACTCACTGGCCAAAGATGATGAAGCTCTCTGAATTTAGTCAGGCTCATCTTCAGATAATAGTCATATAGTCCGGTGACTGGGTCCCTATTTCAAAGCCTTTTCAGCTTTGCAGGATTTTCCAGAGCTTATGTTCTTCTAGCTTAGCCTTTGAGAACCCAGCTGGGGATCTCTCCGTACCTTAATGAGATAAAGGAGTAAGACTTCAGTGGAAAAGAGAGACAGATGGAGATAGCAAGATATCAAGAGACAAGCAAAGAGAGAGACAGAGACACACACAGAGAGAGAGAGAGACACAGAGAGACAGAGACACACAGAGAGAAACACTCTTTCCAATAGTACAGAAAGTTAACTTGTATGACTCTTGTTCATATGCTCTCCTCAGTCTTCCGCAGGAGGTCCACTGCATGTGTAAAGGGCCTTTCTCTTAAATTCTTAGGTTCTCATGGAGCACATGGACCTTGTTCATTCCTCAACCTGGCTATGTGACAGACCCTTTCCTTTTCTTTAAAAAAATTTTTTTTTGCTTTTTTTTTTTTGGAGGGGAAAGAGCAGGGCAATTGGGGTTAAGCGACTTTCCCAAGGTCACATGGCTAGTGAACTCAGATCCTCCTGACTCTAGGACCAGTGCTCTATTCACTGCACCACGTAGCTGCCCCTAGACCCTTTTCTAATAATATATTTGTTTGATAAAATATTATCAAATAAATCTTGTATACTGTTTCTTCCTGAGCAGTTTTTAACTGACAGTGCTCTGCAGGCTGCTCACAAACCTACCATGGCTTTCTTCTTAACTTTTTTTTTTGCTGTCCTTCCATATAAATGTTATTATTTTGTCTAGTTCTTTGAAGTAGCCCATTAGTATTTTGACTGATATATAATTTAATGTATAAATTAATTTGAAAAATGGTGACATTCTTACCATATTGGTTTAAGCTAGTCATGTGATCTAGCTGTTGTTTATTTCTGTCATCATTATCATTTAAGAAGCTGTTATTATTTCCATAATTTGTTCTTTGATTCAAACAAAATCACATAATCTCTGAAATATATCAGTGAGTTCAGTTCTTCATATAGTCCTAGGATTTATAAGTCATATTTACTTCCTCCTTTATTTCATCTTGCAATATAGGAACTTTACAGCTCTGTGGTGGTACACTAGATAGAGGTCTAGAGTTAGGAAGATCTGAGTTCAAATCCAGTTACTAGCTGTGTGACCCTGGACAAGTCACTTAATCTCTAGCTGCACCAGTTTTTTTTATCTGTAAAATGGAGATAATAATAGCAATTATTTTCCAGGGTTGTTGCAAGGATAAAATGAAATAATGCTTGTAGAGTGATTTACAAACACAACAACAATAATAAAACCTTATATAAATGCTAGTCATTGTTATTGCTGTGGCAGCTAGGTGGTGCAGTGGCTAGAGCACTAGGCCTGGAGTCAGGAAGCCTCATCTTCCTGAGTTCAAATCTGGCCTCAGATCCTCACAAGCTGTGTAACCCTGGGCGAGTCATTTACCCTTGTTTGCCTCAGTTTCCCCATCTGTAAAATGAACTGGAAAAGGAAATGGCAAACCTCCCCAGTGACTTTGCCAGGAAAACCCCAGTGGTGTCACGAAGAGTCAGACGTTACTGAAAAGTGACTGAACAGCAACAATGTAGTGTGTGTATATTTGTGTATACAAGTATTTATGTGTATGAGATATCATATCACATATATAATAAAATATAAAAATATAACACCATAATATTATGTATTATACACATACATATAGATTAAAACTAATACTTTTGGGACACCCTTGTTATTTGTTTCTTCCTTGAATTCCTTGAATGTGTCTATTATCCATCTTACTGTCTTTAGGAATTTATTGTATGGTTTATGATATAACCGTAGAGAGCTGGAATCATGGGAAGGGATCTCATCAGTTGAATTTCCCCAGGCTACTTGACGAAATGACCGGCTATGAAGAGTAAGCCCCAGAAACAGTGAAATAAAGGGCACCCTTTTAGAATTTTTGATCCTCCTCAAAGTCTTCTCTTGGCAGGGAGCCTAGAGGAAGGAGCCTCCCAGGAGAGAAGAAGCCTCAGCCTCAGGGGAACAGCATGAGGACATCAGGAGAAGACACTGGGGAGCCTCACAGCACCAGGGCTTTAGTTTGTTTCAGTCTTGTGTTCCACTCCTGTGTACCTCTCTATTTCTTTTTGTTGTTGCTGTTTTCTGTTTTTTGGAGGGGGGGAAGGCAAGGCAATTGGAGTTTAGTGACTTGTCCAAGGTCACACAGGGTGTCAAGTGTATGAGGTCGGCTTTGAATTCAGGTCCTCCTAACTCCAGAGACACTTACTAGTTCTTCTAGGCAGCTGGATGGCACAGTGGATAGTATACTGGGCCTGAAGTTGGCAAGATCTGAGTTCAGGTCTAATCTCAAACACTTTCTAACTCTTTCTGACTCTGGGCAAGTCACTGAATCAAAATGAGGATAATATTAGCACTCCTGGGTTGTTGTGAGCATCAGGTGAAATAATATAATGAAATGTGATTTAATTGTATTATTACAATGTAATGGTAATTTAGTAAATTAATCTCTTGTGATCTTATTGTTCCAGCATCACCCTAGAAGTATTTCTATCTATTCTTTCAGCCTTATATAATGGAGCCATAGTACCCAAGAGCAAAACAGACAACAGAAGTTCTGTTTTAAGGGCATCCCAAGTCTCAGCTTACATGCTCATAAAATAGGCGTCAGAATCCCAGTAGGGCAGACAGCCAACCTGTAGGGCGGGCCAGGCACTATGAGTATGCCAGACTTTGGCTGGTCAAAGAGGTAGCCCATGCGAGTGCTTGGGATGAAGTGAGGGTATCTGCCTATCTTTAGGACAACTTCGTTGACACTGTCTAATGACTACAGATTTTATTTAAGCCAACCCAGAGCATCGGGTCATAGCAGTCATTATGACTTCCACACATGTGACTGCCATGCCAGTGTCTCAATTCGATTTTATAATTCTACCTCATTAAGTCATTGATCTAGATCTGAGAATAAGCCTGAGGTTCTCTTCTAGTCAAAATCCCTCATTTTGCAGAGAGGGAAACTGAGGGCTAGAAAAGTTAAGAGACTTGCCAACAGTCATACAGATAAGTGTCAGGTTAAGGACAGAACCCATATCCTCTGACTTCAGATCTGTGTTCTTTATACTATTCCACATTGTCTCTCTTCTATATTTTCCCTTCCCTGAAATGTAGAAATAATCAATCTTTTTTTTTCCAGAGGGGGGGAACGCAGGGTAATTGGGGGTAAGTGACTTGCCGAAGGTCACACAGCTAGTAAGAGTCAAGTGTCTGAGGTTGAATGTGAACTCAGGTCCTCCTGACTCCAGGACTGGTGCTCTATTTGCTGTGCCATGTTACTGCCCCAGTCAATCATTTTCCAAGCATTTGTTAAGTGCCTTACTATGAGCTAGACACTGTGCTAGGTCCTAGGGATGCACACGGACTTGTTTCTAGGGCATAGTGTCTGTCCAAAGAATAACTGCTTACTCAATGCTTGTTGATTGATTGTTTCAATGCTGAGATGAAAGAAAAACCCCTTCCAGAGGAAGGGCCATGAGGTTTTCACTTCCTCTCCATCCTCCCCAGTCTAGTTTATTTTTGCCAAATCTCTACAGTTCAAGGTCTGCCCTTTGGGTCTTTGGGACAAAAGAGGGGGAGGAATTAGATGAGATCTTGGAAGAGAAAGGTGTGTCTGTTTTTTTCAACACAAAGAACTTGACTAATTTGATTAATATGTTATTACACCAAATGTTCTTTGGACTCAGGGTCTGGCAGGCACTTTCCCATACTATCAAAATAGCTGAATTTGCAGTTTTCTTGTTGTTGTTTTCTCCAGAGTTTATATGAGTCACTACCTTCCAAAACAATTAAAATTCTCATCAGAATCCAGATCAAAATAACTCTACTATTAAATTTATTTATTATTTCTGGCATTTTTTCAGTCTTCAGGATTTCTTTGGCCATCCATCTAGGCACAACATTCCTAATGAAATCTACCCCTCAGATAAAGGAGAATAAACAAACCCAGTATCTTAGACTAATGTAATTTTTTGAGTTTCTGGAGGACAGCATTCGTTTATATTTTCAGCCTGATATGTTTCCAAGGAAAAAATTATTTATCTCTGTCTACTCCTTCACTGGTATATTCACTGAGCAAAAAAAAGTGGATTAAGGGAGTTGAGAAAGAGTTTGAAGTCAAAAGGGAAAGTACTTTAAAGCAATGCTGCAACGGTGATGACTGAACCTGATTACTGTGTATCCTCTAAAGAAAACGGAAATCAAATTAAATTGGAGGAAAAGAAAGTGAAAAGAGAAGGAAATTGCAATATTTTGGTCTGGAGGAGATTACATTGTAGGGTTAATAGAATTTATATGGCAACATCATTTTTAAAACTGGATTGGCTTATTCCTATAATTCCTGAATGTATTGCACATGAGTAAGGTCTGTATGTGTGTGTTTCCTGACATTACACAAGGAAAAACCCTAATCAGTGAAAATTGTCTGACACCAGGAGTCACATAATTCCCTTTCAAAAAGAAATCCATCTTTAGAGGTGTCTATCTTTGAGGCTGTGTGAACTCAGAGCCATTCATTATGATCTAGGCACGCACCCAGAAAAGTTGGTCTTTTTTCCCCCAAAACATCAGCCCATTTTCCTAAGGCCTTAGTCAGGATCACTGCTTGGCAGAATGTCAGCTATGTCTACCAACCTTTGTTCTCATTCATTCCATACACAATCGGGGCACATTTCTGTAACACCTATTATGCATAAAGCATCATGGGAAGCTCTGTGGAGAGATCAATACAAAGAAATTAAAGGGATGATGTTTGTCTTTAAGGAGCCTCCAATCCAGCTGGGGCAACAAATAGCTCATTTAATCTGACCATCCATATATAGTCAGAGTAAAGATACAAAATTTTATATATGTGTGTGCATACATATGCACATTTATATATGTACACCCATGAATATGCACATATATATACATATATGCACATGTGTAGACACAAATATATGTGTAAATATATTTATGCATGTATACATGTACACAGAGATGCACATACATATAACATACAGACATAGATATAGATATGGATATGGATTTGGATATGGATATGGATATAGATATAGATATAGATATAGATATAGATATAGATATAGATATAGATATAGATATAGATATAGATATAGATATAGATACAGATATAGTTATAGTCCTGTATCTCTCTTCTCAGCTAAACATCTTGAAAAAATGGTCTACTTTGTCAACCTCCACTTCCTCTCCTTTCATTTTCCTTCTAAACACCCTGCAATCTGGATTCTGCTTCACCATTCAACTGAAATCGCCCCCTCCCAAAGTTACCCATGATCTAGGTGTCATGGTGGCATTCTTCTTTGTTTATGAGTGGCTCTAGATGGCCTCTGAGTCCCTGCTAACGCTGAGATTCTCTTATGCAATGTATGTGCTATTAACTCTGTTTTACCAGGGTATTTCTAAATTCCTTCCCTTTCAAAGGTCCCTCCATCCTTTGTAATTGCAACCTAGGGCAGTTGGGTGGTGTAGCGGATAGAGCACAGGCCTTGGGGTCAGGAGGAGCTGAGTTCAAATCTTCCTTCAGACATTTACTAGCTGTGTGACCCTGGACAAG
Source organism: Pseudocheirus occidentalis (assembly GCA_028646575.1). NCBI lineage: Eukaryota > Metazoa > Chordata > Mammalia > Diprotodontia > Pseudocheiridae > Pseudocheirus > Pseudocheirus occidentalis. Next base: position 142,728,463 of record CM053594.1, on the reverse strand, counting down.
TCACTCAAACCTGATTGCCTCAGGAAAAACAGGACTGCCCGACGTGGTATGCCCTCATCAAAGAAGGTGCTGTTCTCTATGAGCAAAGCAGACTTGAAGCAGCTCAAAAGAAATGCTAGATGTACAAATTTAAGGTATCCACCCCAAATGTTCATGTGAATTATTTGTGTCTGGCCTGTGGTAGAGCTTTCTGAGCTCATATTGATCTGATCAGCCACAGTTGGACACAAAGGAAACTTGACTCTAACACAGCAGTGTCATTTTGATCTTCTTTGAAGGACAGTAACCAACTGAAGCCCTAGCAACTGACAAAGTACAGGGTTTCAACAAAAAAGTAATTCACCTTCCTTTCTACCCATTAGCTCTTTTTTTTTCTTTTGCTTTTTGGAGGGCAACTGGGGTTAAGTGACTGGCCCAAAGTCACACGGCTAGTAGGTGTGTCAGGTATCTGAGGCCGGATTTGAACTCAGGTCCTCCTGACTCCAGGGCTGGCGCTCTATTCACTGTACCACCTAGCTGCCCCTACCCATTAACTCTTACTTTTAACTCACCATCAAATCTCTTCTGTTCCTTTTGAACTTTTGTTTTGGGCCTTGAAAAACAAATGGACAACTGCTAGTTTCAAATTGGAGGCACAGCTTAGCAGAGCTCTGAGATGGATAGTGAGGCCTGACCATCACCTACCAACACACACAGCAAACAGACACATTTACATGCATGCAATGCACACGCATACACACAGGGTTCTACGTGAATGAATGCCAGAGGATGCTGTGGCAGAATTTTTGTTGTTTAGTCGATGTCAGTTGTGACCGATATAGACCCATGACCCTTTTCATAAAGAAATGACAAGCTGAGTTTGGGGAGGTGGGAAAGAAATAGCTCATTGGTGTTGTGGATGGCATGAGTCAGGAGGACACGAGTTTGAATTCTGCTTCCATTATTGTCTAGCTGTGTAACCCTGGGCAAATAATTTAATATCGCCTGTATTCAGTTTTCTCATCTGTAAAATGGGAATGACAATAATGCTGGTCTCATAGGGTTATTGTGAGAACCAAAGGAAATAGCATTTGTAAAACATTTTGCAAATCTTAAAATGCTATAGAAAAGCGAGTTATTACGATTATTTAAAAATGAAGGCAAATGTCACAACAAGATTCAATTAAATATGTATATGTTCAATTAAATATATAGAAATAAATATATGTAAAATATGTTCAATATATATAAAATACAAATATTATATATATATACATACTCTACAAATATTATTTCATATGGTCCTCACAATCCCTATCTTACTGATAAGGAAACCAAGGCAAACAGAAATTTAGTTATATGCCCAAGTTCACATAACTAGTCAGCTTCTGAGGTTAGATTTGAACTCAAGTCTTCCTGATTCCAGGTCTAGCATTTTATCCACTGTGCCACATAGCTGCCTAACTTCAAGGCCATTTCCATGCAGCACACCACCTCTCCTACAAGTGAGGCATGGTAAGTAAAAATTTCATGTTGTTGTTGTTCAGTTGTGTTTGATTCTTCACGACCCCACTTGTGGGGGTTTGGGGGCAAAGATACTGGAGTGGTTTGTCATTTCTTTCTCTAGGTCATTTTACAGATGAGGAAACTGAGGCAAAAAGGTTTAAGTGATTTGCCTAGGGTCACACAGCTAAGAAAGTGTCTGAGAATTTGCACTCATGTCTTCCTGACTCCAGGCCTGGTGTTGTATATCTGCTGTACTACCTAACTGCCCCAGGTTGCATAGTAATATAATTTTATTCCTTTTCCTTAGTGTTTTGCACCTTTTGAGTTCCTATAGTTTTGTGAATCTGTGATTTTTAAATGAGGTTTTGTAGTAGTGAAGTACATTCATGATGAAGACTTGTTCTATACCTTGTATCTTTATTAGTCCTGGATATAATGCCCATCCTGGAAAGATAGTAGAATCATATTAAAGTTGGATAACTGTCTGCAATTGCTTTTAAGTAAGTGAATGTAGCATCCTAGATAGAACCGGGAAGATATCTACTTAGAATGGTCTGTGTGGGACATACTAAAGGGTTAACACGAGTGAGCCAGCAGCTTAGGGTTCTTATGAAGGGTGACTACGCTGCTTTCTTACAGCAAAAACAGCTGTCCTGGAGGAGAGATGGTTAGGGGATTCCTCAACTACCTATGGACCTACTAGGCTGGCCAAACATCTGATAAATTCTTCATTTGCTTCACTGTCACTTAAAAAAATACATTTATATTTGTGCCTTTTGTTTTTATCCCAAGTACACTTTCTGAATATACCCTGCCTGCTTGCTCAAGCCAATGAGTCTTCTTTTATGACAAAGCTTTTTCTTTTCTTTCCTTTCCTTCTTTTTTTTTCCTTTGGTTTTTGGAGGGGGGAAGGCAGGGCCATTGGAGTTAAGTGACTTGCCCAAGGTCACAAAGCTAGTAAGTGTTAAGTGTCTGAGGCTGGATTTGAACTCAGGTCCTCCTGATTCCAGGGCCAGTGCTCTATTCACTGTGTCACTTGCCTGCCCCTCTTTTTTTTCAAGAGATCGTTGAGGAGAAATGATATTGTGGACTTAAGATGAACAAGGAAGATCTAACTGGAATGGCAGATGCCACAAGAACCTTGGGAGAAAATGCCCATATCCTCTGGAGTGGATGTTAGCCAAGATGTGCCATGCTGGGCATTATCAGACATACAGGCAGGTAGACCAGTATGGCTGTGCTTAGGGAATTGACCTCTTTAGCTTAACCCTAGCAGCCTGGCTCTTCCTCTATGCCACCTTCCCAAAGTCTCCCTTTTCTGATCCTGAGCTCAAGATCCCTGGCATTGCTGGGATAAGAGCTCTGCCACCTGAGTCCTCATCCAGGTTCTGTCACCTAGTTGGCATATAGCTTAACCAAGTTCTACAATAACACTGTCTTGATTTTGTCATCTGTAAAATGAGGTGCTTGGCCTAGAAAGTTTCCAAAGTCCCTCCCAGCTTTAACATTCTATGACACCAAAGCCCAGGCCATGGTGTGCTCGTTATTGCCGGCTCTGACATGCCTTCCCTTGCCAGCTGGCTTCCACCTGCAGAAGGCTAGGACTCTCTTGCCTGGCCATCAGCCCCTCCTCCTCTCGTTGTTTTCTAAATCCCAAACTCCCTCTTTTGATGCTTCAGCTTGTCGTTAATCCCCATATATTATCTGGAGAGAGATGCCCACCCAGGGGCTCCTCACTCAAGCCCTTCAAAATAGTCATTAACACACTCTCTCCTCCCGTCTCCAAATGACTCTCTGCTGGTGTCCTTGAGGAAAGGTCTAGAACTTGCCAATATCTACCATTAAAATTCATTGTCTAGCATCCTACGCATCTAGATGGCCTGGGGGTAGAGTACTAGAAGTCAGGAAGACCTGAGTTCAAATCTTGCCTCAGATCCTTACTACTATGTAATACTGAGTAGGCCCATTAACCTTGGGAAGCCTCAGTTTCTTCACCTATAAAATGAGGATAATAATAGTATCTATCCACCAGGAATTGTTGTAAACGTTAAAAGAAGACAACATATATACAATGCTTTGTAGATATTAAAGTATTATAGAAATGCAACCCAAATATTTTATAATCCTGGAGCAGAGGGCTTCCATGCTCAGTCATCCAGTCAACAAACATTTATTAAATGCCTACTATGTGTCAGGCACTATGCTAAACACTGGGGAGACAAAGGAGAAAAGGCAATCCCTGCCTTGAAGAAGCCTACTGTCTAGTGGGGAGATCGTATGCAAACAACCATGTGCAAACAGGTTGTAAACAGGATAAACTGAAAATAATTAATAAAGAGAAGAAACTAGGATTAAAACGGGATCAGGGAAGGCTTCCTACAGAAGATGAAATTTTAGCTGGGACTTGAAGGGAGATGGGAGGTAGAGATGATGAGAGAGGGAAGTTCAGTCATGTAGGCCCAGAGTCTGAAGATGGAAGGTTCTAAGGGAGAAGGCCAGTGTCACTGGATCACTGACTATGTGAGGTTTGGGGTGGGGGGAGGTGTAAGGCGTATGAAGGCTGGAAATGTTGGGGGGCAGGTTATGAAGGGCTCTGAATGCCAAACAGCAGCCCCTCCTCACCATCCCCACCCTAGTTTCCAATCCCTACTCTTGCTTGATCACTTGAAACAATACAGAGCTGAATCAGAAAGACAACCAACATTACCGGGCTAATGTTTCCTGTGGCTTTTCCTGGAAAATGCTCAGGGACACAATGCAGTCTCTCAGCATCATCTTTGCAAGGTTTCTGATGGTTAGTCAGAATCTGATATTACTTCACTTGGTCTTCAAGCTCTATAGCATCCAAAACAAATTAATCAATCAAAGAGTAATTATAAGATTTCTACTATATATCAGGGACTATGCTAGGTGCTGGGGATAAAAAAGATCAAAGCAACACAGTTCTTGCTCTCCAAAAACTTGACATTTTATCAAATGACTCAATGAGACCAACGAGGAAGGTGGGTGATGGTGATGCTGGATGAGACACTTGGAGAATCCACTCAGCTGATGCCATTGAGAAGGACAGTCCTAGGCAACACCTGATCAAAACCTTATTACTACCTACTTTTCCAGTTCTGAAATCCCGTAATATATGGATCCCATTGGATGAAAATCCATTTCTTCAATCCCACTGCCTTCTACTAGTTCAAAACTTTAGAACCTATCCCTAGACACTGTAATAATACTCTCTCTCTCTCTCTCTCTCTCTCTCTCTCTCTCTGTTTCTCTCTCTCTCTCTCTCTGTTTCTCTCTCTCTCTCTGTGTTTCTCTCTCTCTCTCTCTCTCTCTCTCTCTCTCTCTCTCTCTCTCTCTCTCTCTCTCTCCCCCCTCAGCTGACAAAATAGTCTTATTAAGGTACAGATCTAACTATGTCATCCACCTACTCAAAAATTTTCAGTGGCTTCCTATTGCCTTCTTAGTATGGCATTTAAAACCACCCACAGCCTTCCCCACTCTACCAGACAAGCCTTACTTTACTATTACCTCTACCCATTGAGAAGGCAAGAAAAACAAAATCTGTTACAAATATTTGTAACCACACAAAGGAAATTCCCATATTAGCCATCTCCCCCCCCCTCCAAAAAAAAAGAAAGGAAGGGAAGGAATATATACTTCTATCTGTACTGAGTCCATCAACTCACCACTGTGTGGAGATATATAATATGTTCCAGCATAACTTCTTTGGGACTGTGGTAAGTCATTATGTTGATCAGAGTTCCTAAATCTTTCAGAGTTGATTTTGAAATGTTTCTATTACTGTATAAGTTGTTCTTCTGGTTCTGCTCACTTCACTCTGCATCCACTCATATAAATCTTCCCAGATTTTTCTAAAACTATTTTCTTCATCATATCTTATAGAGCAACAGCATTCCATTGCATTCGTATCCCATAACTTGTTCAGTCATTCCAGATATGAAGTACATATTTAATACATTTATTAAAACAAATATTTAGCACATTTTACATTCCTTGTGTCTTTTCTACATATTGTTTGTCCAGAGCTGTTGATCTAAAAAAGTAAATAAAGAAAAAAAAAGCTCCTACAGTCTGCAAGTTCCATTTCCTAATATTAATGAGAATTTGCTTTTGGGAGAAAGTTTGCTTTTTAACTGTATGTGATTCTTAACTGAGTCCCTCTACATGTTCCGCATTTTTTCTGTCATTCTCCTCAGGCTTTCATCCCTCACCTACCTTCCACCTTCACCTGCAGCTTGCCTTTAGTTTTGTTATATTGGCCCAAGAAAGAAACCAGACTCACTTTCCTTTTCTTCCTTCCCCTCCCCCTTCCTTTCTTTATTCAGCATTTGGTGCCTAGCTAATCCACTTTCAATAGGAAACTTTAAAATCTCTGAGTTGGGAAATCTGAGAAGCTCTCCAGAGATTAGCAACTTGGAGGGTTTCACTCAACCCTGGTTCCAAAAATGAAATCCAGCAGAATCTGAATCCCTGGGCTGGTGGCATCCACACTGGGTTTCCTTTATGCTGTTCCTTTATTCCCGCGTGGAGCCTAGATCACAAGAAATGAAAATTGCCACCACAGAGGGTTAAAAGCATTGAGAGCAACACAATTACACAGAAATGCACAAACCGACATTATCAAGACAAAGTCACATTTGAAAGTTGTGGAAAGTGCACTCTCCTTGAAGACTGTCAAGTCACTTCACTTATAAAAGACACTGCACTTAAGGGCTGTCAGTCATCTCCCAGGAAAGCAGACAAGAAACTTTTAACATGTGCATTGCTAATATTTACCATACACGTGGAGAAACTGGAAGAAAAAAAGAAAGGAATGGGAGAGAGGAAGAAATAGGAGTGCTTCCTCTCCAATCTCTAACTGGTTCACAATGTTTCATTGGGCACATTGCCACAAAGTGAGAACTGGACAAAAAGAGTTAGCTGAGGCCTTGTGAGAGTAAAGAACCCTCTGCCCTGCTTGGTCCACAGTGGCCAGCTCTCTGTAGCAGATTTGCAAATGGACAGCTTATTAGAGAGGAAAGCTGGCTGACTATGGCGAGGCAGGCTGCCCAGACAAAAATAGCGTGTGATTTGGATCTTTGAAAAGCTGCCTGGTGGAAAGGGGGAATGTGCCAATGAACCACTTGCCTCCCACATGGCACTGCTTGCAACTCTTCACCCCGTTTTCTTGCTCCCATTCAGGAACACAGGGTGAGTTGGAGAAGCTCAGATGCACTAGAAGGTCTTGGTTTGGGAAATGGGCAGATGCATCTCCTTATAGTATATAGTACTTTTCACTTGAGGATGATTGGAAGAAAGCAAATGTTATACTCCCTGTGGGCTCTTTCCCCCAACTCCCACTCTCATAGGGGTAGGTTAGAGACCCAGAGGACGGCTTATGGTTCCCTCTTAACAGAGGACCTAGTTTCATATTCCACTGAAAAAAATCAGTTCTATTACACTCATTCCCCTCTTACGGTTCCAGGGTTAACCCTAGCCTACTGCAATTTCTAATACAATTGCTCATGAGCCCCCCCCCCCCCACCCAGTGATTCCCTCATATCAGTTAACTAGTTGGTATCAATGAACGTTTACAAATGGATGTTTATCAAGAGATAGAACAAGGACAGAAGTTACAAAAACATCCCTCAAAACCAGGCAACAGGATTTTCCCTGCTCACACTCATTTCCTAGAGAGTGTGGGCACAGACTTAAACACAAAATTACACATGTAAAGGACACATATGACCAAAGAGTACCTATTAGCCTGGAGAATTATTTTCTCCCTTTTCTTCATCCCTGTCAAGTTTACTTCTGGGTGTGGCATGATGAGTTGTTCCCTTGCTCAGCTGGGCTGGCACGTCTCAGGACATGTTTTCTTGGCTGATGGGCAACTCCGCTACTGGACTAAGTCATGCAAATTGCTTGGCTGATTTTCAGGTTCCTCATTAGACTCAGCTGCTATGGTTCTGGGATTCCAGTTGCCAGGGGGGCCCTTGATGCATCTCCCAATTTCACTTGTCTCCTGGGTGCTCCTCCTTCAGAATACTCATTCACCTATAAGAAGGAAAGAATAAACTTAAGAGACAAAAGAAACAAAGGTGCCAGATGTCTACAGACATAACTGCCAAGTTGGGTGATAAAGGCAGCTAAGGCTGATGACCCTCCTACTCCTGGACACTTAGAACAATCTTCATTTGAAAGCTGCTAAGGAAGAAAGTCAGAGATCAACTGACTGAAACTTTTGCATGCATGCTCAGTTCTCACAGTAAGCCAACAGAAAAATCAGAGGAAACCAATACAGTGTTTAAAGAGGAAAGTGTGGGAAAGGGCCTCTCCATTACACATGCCTGGAAGCAGATTCATCAAGTCTCCAGATGCTATGCCCAACCAGTCAGGATTTATTGTGCCAAGAACTGGGCACTTTCTTATGACACAAGCATAAGATCAAAGGCTGTCCCAGGTAAGATCAGCTGAAATGAGCACTCTTCCAAATTAAGGATAAAAAAAAATCACACAGTCATACAACCATGCTGACTGGTCCATTACACATTTATATCATCCAGTCTTAGATAGGCCCTCACCATTGTACAGTAATCCCTTAAGTCTTTCCAAATTAACTTTCTCTTACAATACCCATAATAGCTATTCCAAACATTCTCTTCTTGAGCTGCTTATAGAATCCCCTCCCTCTTACCAGAGGACCAAGCTTTATACTTCACTGGAAAAGTTGATACTGACCATCGCAAGTTTTCTCTTCTTTCCAATCCCACATGTTAAAGCATCCCAACCTTATCCCCATTCTCTCCTCCTTTGTACTAATCTGATAGGACAAGTTAGATTTCTTTGCTTATGCTTGACTTTCTACTCTTGTAACCTTGATCCTGTCCCTTCCTATCTTTCCTGGCAGCTTGCTCTTTAAAAAAAACATTTATTTATTTATTTAGCTTTTTGGAGGGGAGAAGGTAGAGCAATTGGGGTTAAGTGACTTGCCCAAGGTCACATGGTTAGTTTTTTTGTGTTAAGTATCTTAGTCCAGATTTGAACTCAGGTCCTCCTGACTCCTAGCAGCTTACTCTTTTGGTCATTTCTCTCTCTTTCTTTGATTTTCAACCTTTTCTATCCACTGACTCCTTACTGTTGCCTGAAAACATGAGCAGATCACCTTGTTCTTAATTTTTCACTCAATCACCATTCCTTCATCTTTCTCCCTAACCACAGACTCCCAAATGAAGTTGTCTACACTCACCTCCCACTCACTTCTCATTGTTGTTGTTCAGTCGTGTCTGACTCTTTGTGACCCCATTTGGGGTTTTCTTGGCAAAGATACTGGAGTGGTTTACCATTTCATTCTCCAACTCATTTTAAAAATGAGGTAACTGAGGCAAATAGGGCTTGCCCAAGGTCATTGAGCTAGTAAGTCATTTGAAGCCAAATTTGAACTCAGGAAGACTCATCTTCCTGACTCCAGGTCTAGGCACTCTATCCACTGTTCCATCTAGCTGTCAGATTCAATATCAACACTCATCCTTCTTGATCTCTCTGCAAAGTCCATCACTGTTGATTGCTCCTTCTTTCTGTATACTTTCTCATCCCAGGACTTTTGTCATACTATGCTGTCCTATTTCTCTTCCTATCTGTTTTACTAGTCATTCTAAGTCATTTTTCAGGATTATCTATATCCCACTACCATGCCTGCATATAACCTAGGTAACTGTCCTTGTCTCCTCTCTCTATATTCTCTTTCAATGGTCTCATAGTTCCCAGTGATTCAACTACCATTTATGTAGATACTTCCCAATCTACACATCCATTTCTCACCTTTCTCTAGAATTCTGGCTCTACATTTCCAACTGTCAGTTCATCTATTCCACTTGGAGAGCTCAGAGGCTTCCCAGACTCAATGTGTTCAAAATTGAGCTTATTATCCTTCCCCAGAAACTCACTCTTCCTTCTAACTCCATAATTCTATCAAGTTCATCACCATTTTCCAGTCACACAGGTTCAAAACCTAGGAATTATTATCTACCTTTCACTCTCACTCACTCACAATATCCAACTAGTTTGCCAGTTTTTGCTAAATTCACTCAACATGTATCCCTTTTGCTCTAATCACACTCCAACCATTGTAGTTTAGGTCCTCACCACCTCTCATCTGAGACACTATAATAGCCTCCTAATCATTCTCCTTGAATCTAGTCTCTCTCCCTGTCCAATCTACCCTCACTCAGTTGTAAAATTGGGATTACTAGAGTACAGATTTGACTATGTCACTCACTTTCTCAAGACCTCTAAGATAAATAGAAACTCCTTCATTTGGAATTTGAAGTGCTTCACAATCTTATGCCAGTCTATCTTTCTGAATAGCTAGCTCAGGGTCTGGGGGGCTCTGAATGAAAGTGTAGGAGAGAAAAGGCTATTAGACTGCCTATCCAACTGAAGGTCTACAGAGCTGATGTCCTGCCTTCATTGTATGTGTGTGGAACCTGGACAGTACACCAGTGCCATGCCAGGAAGCTGAATCACTTGAATCATCTGAATGGTCTTAGGAAGATTCTGAAGATCACCTGGCAGGAAAGGTACCAGACACTCAGGTCCTTTCTCAAGCTAAACCACCAAGCATTCAAACTCTGATGCAGAGAATACAGTTCTAATAGGCAGGCCATGTTGTTCAAATGACAAATGTACATTTGCCTAAAAGACTATTTTATTGAGAATTCATGTAAAGAAGATGCTCACATGGAGGTCAGAAGAAGCAATACAAAGGCACTTTCAAAGTCTCTCTGGAAAAACTTTGGAATCAGTTGTGTGACGCAGCAAAGGACCACCCAGCATAGTGTATCTGGATCAAGGAAGGCACTGTACTCTATGAGCAAAACAGAATTATAGTAGCTCAAAAGAAAGGTGAGATGTACAAATTTAGAGATATCTCTACTCCAAATGTTCATATGGACTATATTTGTGCCTGACTTGTGACAGAGTCTTCTGAGCTCATATTAGTCTGATCGCTGTAATGGTAATGGAATTTGGAGATGCCTCTGTATTGGCTTGGTTTTTGGGTTGAGTGTTAAAACCCAGAGCTTGTGAATCCCACTTGTGAGACGGACTTGTTGACATGAAGAGAGAGGGCTGAACTGGGAGGAGCCGTGAATTGGGAGGGCGGCCCAAGCCCAGAGAAGGCCAGAAGGACTTCTGAAGAGCAGTATCTAGTATCATGGAGCCTGAGTTGCTGAGAGAAAGACTGCTGAGGGCCCGTTGGAGCTGCCCAGGACTTTTGAGAACTGTCACCTGGACCTGCCAAGAACTGAGGAGGCATGGCTGTGATGCCAGTATTTTGTCTGTCTGTTTTGATGTTGTTTTGCCAGATTCTCCTGCTGGTGAAGGACAGTGCTGCTGTTGTAGAGCTCCTGGAAACTTGCTGTTGGTTCAGAAACCCTGAAGGAGGATTTTCTTGTGGTATGTTTATAGAAATCCTGGAATAGGGCCTTGCTGAAGTTTTTAGGGGTTCTGGGACTGTTCTACAAGCAGAGAGTGACTTAATGAGGACATTGGCTATGGCTTTGCTGAGCCTTGTCTCCTCAGGAACTGAGATTGCTGAGGGCTTGCCTCCAGTGAAGGGCCTTTCTTTGAGTTTTCAATGCTGAAATATCTTAACCTTGTTGTAACTTAAGGGTGGATGGCCTTTTGTGCTCTTCTGCCCCTTTTGATAAAGCGTTTTGGGTTAATGGATGGTATTGTAATTCAGTAGTGTCCAGGGGTGAGAAACCTTTGGCCTTTTTGTGCTCTGTGATTGACCAAATGAATGTACTTTGTTTATGATTGGAAACTATTCTCCATTTGAGAAGAGACTAAATGAATGTACTGCCCAGGAGTGGGCTACTTTGACTACTGATCCAGGGGTGTGATACCTGGACCTTGGTACTTTGCAATTGAATTGAGAACTTACTTGATAAATGAAAGAGTTATGCTGTATTTTGAATTTCTCTGTTCTGTGAATGTTTTGCTGAATAAATGGGGTTCGCTATGCTCGTAATCCAAACTTGGAAGTTGCCTTTTCTTGGCATTACAATCAGGCACAGCCAGACACAGTGTGCCTTGACTCCAATATGGTGATGTCATTTTGGCCCTTTTCAAGAAGGAAGGACAACCACCACCACCACTTACTCCCTTCTTACCTTCTACCTTCTATTACCAATCAAACCAGCCCACTTGTTGTTTCTCATATACAACATTCCCTGACCTACCTCCTGCCCCATATCTGGAATGTTTTCCCTTCTCATTTCTGTTTCTTGGAAGCTCTAGTTTTCTTCAAGGCCCAGTTCAAAAACCATCCCCTTTTTAATACCCCTATTTGTTAGTGACCACATCCATAAATTACATTGTTCTTATCTTGTTAATATCTTTTTTGGAGGGAAGAGGGCAGAGCAATTGGGGTTAAGTGACTTGCCCAAGGTCACACAGCTAGTAAGTGTGTCAGGTGTCTGAGGCTGGATTTGAACTTAGGTCCTGACTCTTGGGCTGGTACTCTATTTGTTGTTAATATCTTTTTTTTTTTACTAACTTACCTGTGAATATATTGTAGCCATCAAGAAGAATGTAAGTTCTCTGGGGTTAAGAACTATTTCATTTTTGCATCTGTATATCCAAAGTCTGATATCCTACCTAGGACATAGTGGTGTTTAATAAGTGCTTCTCTATAGGGTTGTTGGATGGAAGAGACTTTCAAAGTCAGCTGGTTTAAGTTCCTATCCTACAAAGGTCCCACTCTACAATGTACCAGACAGGTAAGCCATTCAGTCTTTGCTTGAATACTTCTAGTGACAGGGATCTCAGTACCTCACGAATACTTTAATTGTTAGGAAATTATTTTGCTTCTTGAGCAAAAATTTGCCTTCCTATAACTTCTTGCTATTGATTGAATGAACTTCTAGGGGACTCTGGGGCCCTGTAGGGGCCACACAGGTTGAGTTTGCTCTCACTTCTACTTGGCATCCTTCAAATATCTGAAGATGGCAATAATAACTTCCCCATTTCTGTTCTTTAAGCTAAACAGCCTCAGTGCCTCCAAATGACTCTCTTAGACCCTTTTAATATTAATATTCCTATAATAAATATAATTAACATTACTAATTTAATATTCCTAGTTAATTTAATATTCCTAATAGTCCTCCTTGGATATATTCCATTTTGTCTATGTCCATCTGGAAAGTAGCATGTATAATCAAACATAACCCAGATGTGTTCTGACCAGTATAATCTCACTGTACACATAAGAAAATGAATGTCCTAAGTGGTCACTTACCTCACTCAGTCATCTAGCTAGTTGGTTGCAGAGAGCCTGTGTCATCTGATTTCCAATCTGGTGTCCTTTCTCCCACATTACAAATAACATTAATTAATTATTTTATTCAAAAACTGTTTATTAAAAGACTCTTCATCTCTATCTCTTCAAATCCACAATTCCCTTCCTGGCTCATCTCAAGCACTACCTTCTGCATGAGGCCTTCCCTGTCTCACCCACCCACCCAGCTACTAGTTCCACCCCTCCCCAGTTGTCTCTTACCTATTTCTTACATTGGGCACTGCAGTCTTGACATACTCATTCACCTAAGAATAAGAAAGGACACAGAGAGAGAGGTGCTGAGTGTTGACAGATGCATGGCGACTGGCTGAGGGAAGGTAGTCTATTGCTCCTCCATCAGCTGGCAGTTTAAAGCAATCCTACCTTACTCTCTGCCAGGAAGGAAGGAAGGAGGCTGAGAAATGGGTTGCCTGTCCATTTCGAATGCACACTCACTTCTAACTCTACACCCTCAAAGTCCCAAGTCATCTTTAGCTCCTTAGTCAATTAGAAGACTTTTTGTCATCATACAGTACTAAAAGCTCATCCATCCATGACTAGAAGCAGATTCACTATAGTTTCCAAGTGCTTGTGTTGGAAATAGGTGGGAATATCTGTTCATGCTGGCCCTCAGAGGCCAGGAAAACCCTCGATCTGCTTGCATATAAGTTCCTGCTGTATTTTCTTCCAGAATGTAAGCCCTCAAGGGCAGGGAGAATCTTATATTCGTTTCTCTATCTACAATCCTTAGAACAGTGTTAGAATGTAGTGAGAATATAGTAAATGCTTCTTTATTGGTTGATTATTACAAACAGAGCATGATGCTAGGTTCTAGGGGAAATACAATTTTTGGATAAGACACAGGTTCTGTCCTTGAGGATTTTGGTGTCAAAGGCAAACATGGATAAGTTTTAAAATAATGTTATACTTCAAATACATTAGAGAAATGTAAAATATAGTGCTATGTGAGTATGGGGTGGGTGGGGATCATTACTGACAAAAAATGCCCTAGAAGGCTTCTTGGAGGAGGTGGCATATTGAAATATTAAAATAACAGATAGCAAGAAGCTCCATAGAACTCAAAAGATGGGGAGAGAGAGCAGTCTAGACAGAGGAAGTGAAAGAACACAGCACAAAAATGGAAAATAGCCTCCCTTACTAAAAAAGAACTTTCAAACAACCCTCAGAGAATATTTCTCCCTGTTAAAATAAGATATTTATTTCCATCTAAGATAAATCTGTATGCCCTCCAATGGAGGGAGTCCTTTTATTAAGGGGACTTATTCGGTGAGGTTTGGATTCAGTCAAAGGGCTGCTCTTGAGGGCCTAGAGGGCCACAAGTGGCCTTGAGGTCACAGGTTTCCTATTCCTGCCTTACACCTTTTGGACCATTGGTAACACAGAAGAACAAGAAGAGTTCTTTTCTTCCCAAATCGTGTTAAAGCTCATAAGTTCATAGGATTTCAAACTGAAGGGTCATTTAGGCCAGTGCCGTTACTGTACAAAGAAGAAAACTCATGTATCATGGCAAAATGTCTTAGAATGCTGGACATGGAGACAAGCAGACCTAAGTTTTAACCCCAACTCAGACATTTGTTACTTGGATGATCCCAAGCACATCATTTAACTTCTCAGCCTCTTCTGATAATGGTAAGAATAGCACCTATTTCCCAAGGTTGTTCTGAGCATTGAACAAGATATTAAATATAAAGTCATTTGCAAATTTTAAGGGGCCATATAAATGCTAAGCATTGTTATTATTGGGACAACTAGGTGATACAGTGGAAAGAATGCTGGGCCTGGATTCAGGAAGATTCATCTTCCTGAGTTCAAATCTAGTTTGGACAATTACTAGCTAGGTAAGTCACTTAACCTTTTTGCCTCAGTTTCTGCATCTGTAAAATGAGCTGGAGAAGGAAATGGAAAACCACTCCAGTATTTTAGCAAAAAATCCTCAAATGGAGTCATGAAAAATAAGACACAGTTGAAAATGACTAAACAATAAATTGTTATTTTACCCATGATCAAACAGAAATTAAGTAGCTGATGAAGAAAGGCTGTTAAATAGGAGAGGGGAGAATATTATACACATGTATGCCCATTCTTTTCATGTGCATTCATCTCCTGCCAGTCTCAAGCTCTCTGAAAATGAATTTTTAAAAACCCTCTAACCCCAAACAATACTAAAATTACCCAAAATATTGGATGGGAAAGCTTGTTTCTGGATAAATATAAATATTAATATGTGTATATTAAAAGGTATGCTTATAACCAGAGAGAAGAAAAATGAACTTGCCCTCTGCAATTTGATCTTGTGATTGCCCAGATTAGTTGATGTAGCATGAACCAAAATATTTTGAAGTATTAGGGGGAAAATTGTGGAGGGTTAGCCCCACACATTTCCATGCAGTTTCTTTGATAGATTAACTCCCTGAAATTAATTGAGGGACATGGGATCCCCATAAGGTAATTAAGCAAAAGTTATAATAGCTTTTAAACTTTAAGCTGGATAGAAACTTAGTACAGAAACCCTGTCCCTGTTGAACAAGAAGAGGTTAAAATTAGAATTAATGTCTTATATGGTCTCCTAAGCTGATTGGCTGTTTCTAGAGAAGCTTGGCCCACGGAGACAAGGGCTCTCCTTTTCAAGAGGAAATGCCTATCACAGCCAAGGCACCAAAAACAGACTGATTCTCCTTTTGTGAGAAAAAGCAGCTGAGGATTTTCCCCTGATTGGTACTGGGTATGTGAATTGCCTGATGCCCTAAAAAAGCTCAAAATTAAGCCTCTGGGCTCTAAACTAAAAGGTAGATGGTGGCATCTATCCTTTTGATTAAAAGGAATAAAGTTAATACCTCACTTGAGACCTCTAGCTCAAAACAGGAATAGGGAAAAGAAAAGTTCCATAACCATGTGCCCATCAGCCCTACGCCTGGAAGCAAAGCAGCTCCCTCTCCAGCAGTAGGAGCAACAGTGAGGCCTGGTAGAAATAGTATGGCTCCCAGACCAGTGAGGAACAGATAAAATATTCTGATACCACTTCACCAGATGACAGTGTACTGTGGTATCGGATACATTCTTCTTGTGTGTCTTAGACACGTCTTCCCTACGTGTGTCCCCCTACATATGTGTTCCCTTACCATATACAGTCTTCTCATTGATGTTATATGTATTTGTGGACAAGAACGGACAAGACTGATGAGTAAAATCCTTAAAATGCTTCACAAACCTTAAAGGACTGTGTGTATTATTACTATAATTGTTGGTATTATTTTCATTATGATTGCTGTTGTTGATATAACCTGACTTATCTCTCTGGCCAGAATGTGAATTCCTGAAGGCTGGAGATACTTCTTTTCTCCTTTTTTGTGTGTGACCCCCAAAGAGCCTAGTAGAGGCCAGGGACATACAACAGATGTTTCATGAATGGTTGCTGTTTGACTCCCATAGCTTTTGCTCAAAGTTTACATTTTTGGCCCTTACCTCGTTGTCATTATAGGCAATGCAGCCATCAGTTTTCACCACTAGAGGTCGTTCCTTTACACAAGTCTTCCCCAGTCAACCAATTCCATATAGCAGAGATGAGTGTATGAGTGGCTCAAAGTAGGGCATGCTAATTTATTTCCTCTCCAACACAGCCTCCGGGCCATCAGAGCCTCTGATGCCAGGGCTCATGCTGTGTCAACTGCAAAATGACAACACTGCAAATAAGAAAGGTCACTGCATCCAGCTCTTGAGAGTTATGGCTCACCTAAAGTCTCCCCTTCTCCCCTAGCAATGTTCCAGCTTGGGGCTTTGATCCATTTTTCCCTATTGAATACCCCGGCAGGAGAGAGAAGAAATTGGTGAGTAGTGTTGTCACATACAAGCAATGAGGGACCAGAGGCTCTGGCCCTTAAACAAAGGCAGGGATACAGAAGGGCCGGGCCCACCCTGGGAGTCTCTGACCCAGGCAATGATAGTGTGATGCATCACTGCTGTTCTCACCTCGACTGCTGCTGTGTCCTAATAATAATGCTTCTTCTTTTAAAATGGGCCCTTTTAAACTGCCAGTCATACTTAGGGATGTCAAGGTTCATAGATGATAGCACTGGACTGGGAGTCAAAGGACTGAGCCTGGATTGCTTAATATCTGTGTAAACCTGGGCAAATCACTTAATTTTTTGGTCCTTAGTTTCCTCCTATGTAAAATGAGAAAGTTGGACTAAAGGCCCTTCTGGTTCTAAATCTGCAATTCTATGTGTCTATCCTGGGCAATTAGGTGGTATAGTTAATAGAGTACCAGGCATGAAGGCAGAAAGACTCAGCTTCCTGAGTTCCAGTCATCTAGTCTCAGTCGTTTACTAGCTGTGTGACCCTGAGCAAGTCACTTAACCCTGTTTGCCTCAGTTTCTCCTCTGTAAAATGAGCTGGAGAAGGAAATGGCAAACTACTCTAGTATCTTCACTAGAAAACCCCAAATGGGGTCACAGAGTCAAACACAACTGAAACGACTCAACAATGATCCTATAACTTTAAAGTTGGAAGGAATATCAGGAACCATATAATCTGACCCAGCCTTTCTGATGGAAGAATCTCCTTCATCACTTGTTGCTTCTCTGCTTGATTGGTGAATCCCCTCTACCATTTGTCCTACCAAATGGCTGTTCATTCTCTGCTTGTACACCATAGAGGTGGGAAACATTACCTAGTAGGACAGCTTGTTTCCTTTTTGAACTAATTTAATGTTAGGAAATTCTTTCTTACCTTGAGCTTTGGCTGGCTACCTTTAACTGCCAACAGAAGGACTGGTCCCTAGCTTCTTTGTAGGAAAAACTTCATTCTTTTTCCATATTACAATGCTTCAGATACTCAAATATAGCAACATATCCTCCTTCAGTCTTCTCTTCTTTGCACTAATCATCACTAATTCCTGTATCAATAATGAGATATTCACAACACCCATGATGGTTATGAATATGCTGGTATAGTTTTGGATCACAAAATGTGGCAAACTCTCCACATGGAAGGCAGAACCAAGGTCTTTATTCAGAAACCAGAACACTGAGTCCCAAA
>CM053594.1:142659751-142700074 GCA_028646575.1 Pseudocheirus occidentalis | reverse complement strand
GTATCTTTTCCCTGTTATCCAACTTCACAGACTCCCTGAAATCTATCCATAGACCCCTTAGCTAAGAATCATCATACCTGACAAGTGGCCATTCAATATTCTCTTGAATGTCCCCAGTGAGGCGGAAGCCACCGCTTCCTGACAAAGCCCATCCCATTTTTGAAATACACAGCTTCATAATTGCTTAGGAAGTTATATTTTTTCCAAAGATTAAATATAAATTTTCCTTTTCTCAGTTTTTCCCCATCATTCCTAGTTAGAACAAGTTTAATCCATGTTCTATTAGATAGCTCTTCAAACACTGGAAAACAGCTATCATGCCCACCTACCTTCTCCCTTCCAAGAAAACATAGGTAAACACTCCCAATTCCATCAACCTATCCTCATACAGACATGAACTCAAGGTTGTACCTTTCAACTTATCGGTGTCCTTACTAAAATGTGCCATCCTAATTAGAACTCAATAATCTAGGGATGGTCTGAACAAGGCCAAGTACAGTAGTATTATTATCTTTCAAGGCCTGGACATAACGTACAGCCTAAGATCACATTAGCTTTCTTGGTAGCTATATCATATTGAACTCACCATCCACCACAACCCGTGTTTTTTCAGATAAATTATATTTTAGTCATGTAACGTCCAGTTATTATTTCTGAACATAAGTGTAAGGCTACAGATATCTTTTTATTTATATCATCCTTCTATGGATTATTTCCTCAAACTGTCTTTGCACTTGTGTGTTGAGGCTCTACAGGAGTGATAGCTCTGGGTTTAAGAACTGACTCTGGGAGATTGCACTCCTAACCCAGGAGCCCTCGTTGTATTTCCCATGAATATTCAGCCAATACACATAGTTGGCTCATAGCAAAGATATTTACTAAGGTGGTATAATAAAAATTGTAACTACAAAAAGTATTACTTCCATAAATATGGGGTACACTCTCCCACAAATACACACAGCATCCATGGGAAGTGGGCTCAAACTTAAAAGTTCAGTGGTAGGGAGATACATGTGTAGGATTTGCTTTTCAGTCATTTCAGGAATGTCAACTTCTGTGACCCCCATTTGGGGTTTTCTTGGCAAAGATACTGGAATGGTTTGCAATTTCCTTCTCCGTCTCATTTTACAAATAAGGAACTGAGGCAAACAGGGTTAAGTGACTTGTCCAGGATCACACAGCCAATAAGTGTCTAAAACCAGATCTGAACTCATGAAGATGAGTCTTCCTGATCCCAAGCCCAGTGCTCTATCCACTGTGCCACCTAGCTGCCCACATGTAGGATACATGGCAGCAAAGGCAATTCACAACACCTTGTACTGCAGGGCTTTCTCTCTTTGTATAGTCCTTGTGCAGCTCCCCTTCAATGTGGGGTCTCCACTGGGTGGGTTGTCAAATGAGTTCCCAGGATCTGCTCCTCTTCATGGCTAGCTCTCTTCCCTTTTGCCAGGTGTCATGCTTTCTCCCTATCTGTGTCTATCTGAAGTTTATGACTCTGTCCTACCTGGATGCACCATATCCTACGGTTCTACCAGCTCCCTGTCAAAACTATAAGACAGATGTTGATATGGAAGAGAAAGAAATCCTGTCTCACCCCACACCTCCATCAGTCTATTTTCTCCAAATTTTCTGGGTGACAATCTCTTCAATACTTAAAGTCCCCAGGGGCACGACTAATTTGTTTGCTTACTCAATCACCTTACTCCCTTCTTGACTCAAAGGATGTTATACCTTGTTAACATATTAAAAACTCATAACATGTGACTATATCTTGTGAATACATAAACTGAGCCTAGGGGAAACTCATTAATACCTTTCTTCCCTTACACATTTAATTTTTTTTACTAGATTTAACCCAATGTTTTAGTTTATTAAAATATTTTTGGATCCTGACTATGCCATCCAATGGGTTAGCTTACCCTCTCAGTTTTATTGGTATCTATAAATCTGATGAGCATGCTTGGCATAGATCCCTAGGAAACTCCACTAAAGACTTCCTTATTAAATCACCAATGGATATGGCCATTTTATCACTTCTGAATTTACTTAACTGGATTCTCATTTAGCCCACCTCCATATATTTTCTACAAAAATAACAAAAGAGACATTTTCAAATTCTTTGCCAAAATTCAAGTACATTATATTTGATCAACCAGTCTAGAAACTCTGTCAAAAATGGAAATGAGATTATTCTGGTATGAAGCTATTTTATTTTTTTAACTTTTGTTTATTTTTAGTCTACATCATTCATTTCCATGAGATTTTGAGTTACAAATTTTCTTCCCATCTTTCCCCTACCCCAAAAGAGCAATCCCATTGTATACCCCCTCCCCCAATCTGCTCTCTTCTATATCCTCCCCCATCACAACTCTGACTTTCCAGTAGGGCAAGATAGATCTCCCTACCCCAGGACCTATATATCTTATTTCCCAGTTGCATGTTAATAATAATAATGATAATATATATGTATACATATATACATATATTTTTAACATTTGATTTTAGAACTTTAAATTCTAGATTCTTTCCCTTCCTCCCTCATCACTCACCCCCACTGGAAAGACAAGCAATTCAACACAGACCGTACACATGTATTTACACAGAACATCTCCATAATGAACATATTGTGAAAGACTGACTATATTTCCCTCCTTCCTATTCCGCCCCCCACTTGTTCCATTCTCTACTTTGTCCTTGTTCCTTTACAGAAGTGTGTGCTTATGAAGCTATTTTAGCTCTTGGTGATTACTGCTTCCTTTTCTGTATGTTCACTTACTATCTATTTAATAATAACTAAAATTACATGAGAAACATTTTTAATATGAATGTATATGTATAGCTTATATCAGATTGCATGCCAGCTTGGGGAGTGGGTAGAGGAGGGAGGGGAAGAAAATTTAAAACTCAAAATCTTATGGAAGTGAATGTTGAAAACTAAAAATAAATAAATTTTAAAGTAAAAATTATAATAAAATATATTATTAACAAAATAAATATAAATAATAGACTAAAATAAGAATGGCCAAGGTCATTGCTCCATAATTTTCAGATTGTATTCTTTTCCCCGCTCTGAAAAACAGTAATGTGCTTCTTCCAATCCTATGTACCTCTCTCCTTTCCCATGGTCAGTATTGGACTGAGTCATAAGCATAACTTTCTTTCTTTCTTCTTTCTTTCTTTCCTTTTTGCTTTTTGGAGCACAATTGGGGTTAAGTAACCTGCTCAAAGTCACATGGCTAGTAAGTGTGTCAAATGTCTGAGGTCAGATTTGAACTCAAGTCCTTCTGAATCCAGAGCTGGTGCTCTAACTCACTATGCCACCTAGCTGCCCTTCTGTAAATATAACTTTCATAGAGTTTACATTCTACTGGAGAGATACTAAGTAATTTGCAGAGGGAATGCATAATAACAGCAGAAGGGATTAGGGATGGTTTCCCATAGGAAGCCTTGAAGACTTATCAGTGACCCATGAAGGAAAGTTAGGATTCTAAAAGAGGAAGATAAGGCTTTTTAAGAGATAGCCTGGGGGCAGCTAGGTGGCACAGTAAATAGACCATTGGAATCAGGAGGACTTGAGTTCAAATGTGGCCTCAGACACTTGACACACTTACTAGTCATGTGACCTTGGGCAAATCACTTAACCCCAATTGCCCTGCCCTCTCCCCTCCAAAAATCAAAAGAGAGAGACAGAGACAGAGACAGAGAGAGATAGAGACAGAGACAGAGAGAGCCTGATTTTTAGCATCTTTAGCATAGACTGGAGAATAGAAAACTTGGGAGTAGGAAATCTTTGAAAGGACTATTGAAATAGGTTAGGAAAGAAGTGACAAGGCCTGAACCAGGGTCATGGACTGTGACTGGAGAATAGGGCTTGGACAGAGGGGACTCAGACTCCACAGAATGGATCTGAGACACCAAGGAAGGATCTACATAGGCCTAAGGTGGGTGTCAAGGGGACTGCTTGACTCCAGATTGAAGAACAAGGAAAACTGGCACATGTTTTACAGAGACAGATTTTATCTCTCAACGTAAGAGAATGCTTCCTAAAAATTAGATGTGTCCGGAAGTGTAAGGCCTACATTGAGACCTCAGAGATTCCCTATCACTAGATGTCGTAATGAGGGCTTGCTAGAGATGTTGTAGAAGTTTAAGTTGGGTTAGATGGTCAGATGGACTCAGAGATCTCTCCTCATTCTGTGAGACTGTATTTCACAGGTCAAGTGATTATATGGAAGCAACAGAAATGACCATGTTTCTCAACTGGGCCTGGCCATGTTTGCAAAGCAAACCAGGAAAGCTTCCACAATGCTTGATAATGCGGCAGATTTTAATAGAGGTAGCAGGTATCTGTAGTCTCCCTGCTCCATGTGAGGAGGTGCAACGTACTCATGGACGACTGGAAAGTACTCATGGACGACTGGACAAATACACCATTGCTCTCTGGGACTTCTAGTGGCCTTTGTAGTTAAAAAGTACAAAACATGACTCCGTTAATTTCTCTGCTTCCTTGTGAAAAAAAAAAAAAAAGCAACCAACAGCAGGCATAGGACCCAGAGGTATAAATAGCATAAGACAAAGGAGACTTTAAACAATCTTTGGGGACTTCATTATGTTTTTTAGTCCTCCACTTGCTTTCTGCTGAATGAACTAACTTTTGATATAAAGACAATTGTTGGACCAAGTTTGTGAGACACAAGAAAGTCGGCTTTGTTCAGTTGTTTTCTGTCATGTTCAACTCTCCGTGACTCCATTTTGGGTATTCATGGCAAAGATATTGGAGGGGTTTGCCATTTCCTTCTCCAGGTCATTTACAGATGAGGAAACTGAGGCAAACAGGGTTAAGTGACTTGCTCAGAGTCACAGCTAGTAAGCGTTTGTGGCATTTGAACTCAGATTCTCTTGACTCCAGGCCTTGCTGTCCAAGATCTCTGCAATGTATTACTCTTTAATGCAGGGCAGAACCATGGAAGCAGAACAACATAGATTCCCCTGCAAAATCCCCACTTCCAAATATAGGTAGTGAGTTCTCCTCTCCTGAAGGTATTCAAACAGAGGGTGGATGGGTACTTTTTTTTAGGACATTGAAGAGGGAATTTGTACACTGAGCAAAAAGCTGGACTAAAGGATTTATGAAGTCCTTTTTAGTTACTGAATTCTAAGATTTTATTGGTTTATTATTATCCATTATTCTATATCTCTCTCTCTTGCTGTTAGTATTCCCCTCTCATATTAACATTTCCTCCTCCTGTAACTTCCATTAGTCAGCTTCATCTGACACATGTCCCTACTTCTGAGTTGTAAGGCCAATAACATGCCTGGCTTTAGGATTCAAGAGAATCAACAAATGCCAAAACACTTTACCCACTCTGTGTGTGTATATGCCACATGTATGTGTGCATATATGTGTTTGAACATATCTATGTATACATATGCTGTAAGAATGTTATTTTCGATTGCAAGAGTATAATGTTATTTTGTTAAATTGCGAAGTCTCAGATAACAAGATTTATGCCAGCCCACTTTTTACTTCAGTGTATACATTTGGACGCTTGGGGAATATATGCCAAATTGGTCTATTGGAATTGGGTTTAAATTGGTCCATTGGACTCAGATTAATGATTCCAACCACTAACTTGCTATATGATATTAGGCAAATGACAACTTCTCTGAGCCTTGGTTTCTTCATTTATAAGATGGCCCAATCCCACTTACTTTACAACATTGATTCATGGATGAAGGTGAAGAATTTTTCATTGGATGTGAAGAAAATACTTGATGTGGAACTGCTTAGGGGGTATATGAAACACTTATACAAACACAAGTTATTATTAATAGCAGGCTTTGAAAACTGGGATATTTGTGCTATCCAGTTGGGGACTAACTGGAAGGTTATTTAAAAGTACCAGTGCTCAGCAGGAAAAGGGATTTGGAAAATGAGAATTTAGTTTTATTCCTGAAAATTTACTTTTTCTCATATGGAAATGCTAATGGTAGACCATGCTGAAAATATGGCATTTTCCATTCATGGAAGAATATTGTTCCTTTTTTGGGGGAAAGCACTATTTAAAAAAAATACAAGGTCTCCCTGGAGTTGTGGCAAAACATCCAGCAGCTTGGTTTATGAATCAATGTAGCTCAGGTTCAAGTGGTCTAATTTCCTGAAAACCACTCTAGGACATTAGGTTTCCAGAGAGGTACAAAAGCCTGTAGCATATTTATTCAGTTCTAATGAAACGAAAAGGGAAAAGTGTAAAGGAATCATTCTCTGAGAGGGCAAGCCACATTTTTTTTTTTGTCTTTTTTTTTTTCCTAAGGGAACTACTCATATAAAGGTGGGCAGACCTGCTAATAAGCTCTCTGACTCATGAGTTCCTTGTGAACAATGTTGTGTAAAGGCTGGAATCCTCAGCCCCTTCTTCTCCCAAGGCATCTAATAATAAATGCTGAAATTGGGGAAAAGGTTTGTAGGACACCCCCATAATGTCCTCTGACACAGTGGTTTCACTTTTTTTATGTATCTCAGTGACAGGAACTGTATGATTTCCCTATTTGTTCAACAAAAGTACAAAGGAGAGCTGAACTCCCAGTCAGCACACTTTGGCTTGAAGGGGAATTGGCAAAAGATTTTAACAGAAAGTTGATTTATTTCAGAGGATCATGGGAGTACAAGGCGAAAAAATGGCACCCAGCCATAGGGAGAGCCCTTGACCTCAAAGCAGGAGCAATTTCAGAGTTGTATATGTACATAGATGAGAAGAACACTTTAATTTAGGATGAAACACCTTAATTCTTTTGCAAAGAAAGGAGTCCCTAAAATTTCTCCAGTAAGCAGGGAGATGAAAGCAATATCTAATACTTTTTCTACCTTTTGAAATGTGTAATTCCTTTGCTTTCTATGTTAGACAATTCCTAATTGAATTTTTTTAAAACAAAAAAGTAAGTTGAACTTAAACTCTTAAAGAGTCTTAATTTTAATTTATTTCTCAAACAAAATAATTCAGCAAGCTGTCAGAAGGTAACTCTCTGAATAAATGTGCATTTAACACAATTTCTTAAAAAAAAACCTCTAGACCTTGAGCTGTAATTATTAAGACTTCAAATGTCCCCAATGACATTAACTAGATAACATAATTTGGAGCACAGGAACGGAGTAACCCAAAGTCTGTTCATTGATGCATTGTTCAAAATAATTCAGTCAAGAAAATTCTGTACAACACATCACTCTGAAACAGCTGTGCTAGTTTTCAGTAAACTTATCATCTTTCTACTTCTAATACTACAAAGATATATGATTTCCTCCTTGTGGTTCTGCCCACCACTAATGGAGATTACAATCTCTCTATGCTACCTTTCAAGACAGGGTCTTAAGGAGTAGCTGTGAAAAAATTAAGTTATCATCTGGTATCCAGCCTCCAGGTAATGAAGCTTTCCAGACTTAGCTAGGTTGTTCCTTAGATGACAGATGCACGATTTGTCATCAGAGCCATACTTGACATCTTTCCAGTTTGGTAGGATCTCCCAGAGCTTAACTTATGTTGACATAGCCCTGGAGAGACTGGGATCGGTTTCCATGATAGATGGAAGCATCAGAATTGGATATTAGTGTAGGCAACAATGTCAATGTTCAAAATTTTGAGTTCTGTCCTATTAACAAAGGATTCAGTGTACAGAAGTCTTCCTCTAATTCATATTTTGAAACAGTTTCATAAGCATTTATAAACTTCAGCACACTATAATAATTACTTCTAGAATTTAATAGGGGCCATATGAGAAGTTTAAGTCAGCTACAAGGTTCGCTAATATGGCTTCCAATTTATCTGAAATCTAGCAGCTATTTGAACTGCTGATTTGGAAATATTTTTGATTAATGACATGAGAAGTGAAAACATTAGAAATATTTCATTCCATCCTAACAGACTGGTATTTCCAAAGAACAAATCTTTGTCACTCTCCTATTCAAAAATCTTCAGGGACTCTCTATTGCCGTTAGGATAAAGGGAGGAACCATCCCCCCCAACAATTCCTGCTTGACATTTGTCCTCTGCAATGGTGACAACTTGTATTCTCAGACTTATCTTATATTACTCCCTTACAACACTCTATGGTACAGCCAGACTGACATATATAACATTCTATCTCCTATCTCTGTGCCTTCCTCTCCTTCCTCACCTCCACCTCTTGAAATCCCTAGGTATACTTCAAGGTTCAGCTCTAGAGACTTTCTCAAGCTTCCTGCCCAGTTTTAGCACTCTTCCCCCCTAACCTGAAATTATTTTGTGTTTAATTTATATTTATGTAGTTGTGCAAGTTATTTCCCATCTTCTCCCCACCTAGAATGAAAAATCCCTGAAAGCAAGAACTTGTCATTTTTGCCTTTATATCCTCAGCACCTCCGTACTACCTGCCACATGGTAGGTGCTTAATAAATGTTGGCTGAATTCGACTGCTGAATAGGCTCAGTGTGTAAACATTTAAAACAAAAGCCAGAAGAGCTATTTTGTGTAAATACACGAATAGGGCCTAAATTATGTGATAAAACAAAGATTTGTGCAATGTGGCCAGAGATGGTTTTATTACTTTCTTCTTTTTTTTTTGTTAAGTGATTGTGAAATTTGGTACCCCACATGAGAGGTTAGCAGCAATAGTCAGAATGAGGAGCTGTGTGGGAGGGTGCTATGTGAGGTTCCCAATTTTCTTCTATCACTGATTTTAAGTCTTTGCCTACCAATATTCCCTGCATTTTCACAAACAGAGGTTGCTAGCTGTGCAAAGGAGTCTAGCAGCTTTTAAATCTAGACAAATATTCCCAGGAGAGTGGGACAGGAATGAACCAATATATTTCCCGTTAAAACTTTAAGTGCATGTACAGTGAAGCAAAACTTTCTGAGCAGAGATTGTCATTGTATTTATTTCTATGTCGCTGCAAAAGAATCCATATCTCACATAAAGTCATTGACCTCTACTTTAACACCTTGCTAACTAGCTGAGGTCAGCCATAAGTGTGTCTCTTTAAAACTGGGACTCTTCTATCACATAGCTGTTGAAAAATAGCTATTGTTGTTCAGTTGTGACTGACACTTCATGACCCAATTTGCGGTTTTCTTGGCAATGAAACTAGAGTGATTAGTCATTTCCTTCTCTGGCTCATTTTACAGATGAGGAAACTGAGGCAAAGAGAGTTAAGAGACTTGCCTAAGGTCACACAGATAGTAAGTGTCTGAGGCCAGATTTGAATTGAAGTCTTCCTGACTCTAGGCCTGGCACTCTATCTACTGCACCATCTTGGTTTTTCATTAGGTAACAGGTTATATGTGGTATCCCAGAAAAAAATGAATATGGAAATAGAAGATATAAGTTCTAACCTAAACTCTTCCATTAATTATCAGTATGTCCTTAGCCAAATATCAGTACATTGTGCTGGGGAAATTTCTCAGCTGTAGGGTCAATAAAGATCTATTTGACACTCTACCCTTCCATTCTTCATTCTGCTTTATCTGAGATGCTATTTGATTTTCAATCTGGTTGTAGAATTCCTGTTCAATTCTATGGGAATGTTATGTCAAGAATAACATAGCAAAGGGTCTAGAACTCAGGACTATCACACATGGCTCTGACACTTCTCATAGGACTTGGGTTCCATAATTAAATGGATCTAATGGCTAAGCCTCTGACAGTTGCCATAAGGATGTTACACATCTGATAAGTAGCCTCCTGCCCCAATATAACTGACACTACTAGTAGGATCCTAAATATTTTGATTTATTTGACTTTCATAATAGTGGAGGAGAGAACACAATGTGCAATCAATCCCTGATGCATTAAGAACTGCAGCACATGACATATTTCAGAACTGCAAAACTGGAAGCAAACCCATCCTATCCCAGTCCTACTCTCAGCTCTTCCATTTCTGTCTGCCTAGCATGGTTTCCTATATTTCAGACAGAAGCAAAACTGCTACTCAGTTCCATGGCTAGCTATTTAAGGCACCTAACACAGCAGGACAAATGTGCACAAGTCCACACAGTATGACAGAAGGAATTAAAAATGTATTTGCCATCTGCTGGTAGTTTCCTTGCTGGGCTCCCTTCCTCTTCTGCAGCCACAAATAGGGTCTTCAATTCTCTTTTCCAACTTCGGAGAGTAAGCTTCTTTTTCCCCACATCTCTGAAAGATCCATTTTGTTTGACTGCCTAAATGACTGAGAGTGATAGTCAAAAGTGGATAGGTCCTCTTTTAACACTGCTGCTTCTAGGACAAGAGTTTTTAACCTTGGGGTGTGTGTGTGTGTGTGTGTGTGTGTGTGTGTGTGTGTATGTGATGAACCCCTTTGTCAGTCTGAGGGAGCCCCTGGACCTCTTCTCAGAATAATTCCTTTAAATGCATAAAATAAAAAACATAGGATAACAAAATGAATTAATTAGATAGAATTAGTTACCAAAATACATTTAGCTTTAAAAGCAAGCTGACAGACCCCAGGTTAAGAACTCCCGTTCTTGGACCAGTTTCCTAAAAATGCAGAAACCATTGGGAATAGTGCCTAGCACTTCATTAGCCACTCTTCAGCTATATGGATCTTTGGTTTTCATTGCTAATACTAAGTCATAGCATACTCATTAAAATTTACTTTAAGGAATTACTAGAGAGAAGCAGCAGATTTTTGGGTAAAGATGGACTTGAAATAAGCATTATGTTCTCAGAAGGTTTGAAAACTGGCTGGACCTTGCCATATCATGGTGGACCAGATGGGAGTCAGGCTCCTCCCAGGAGAAAAGAAGATCAGGACTGCAATAATGGATTTAAAACCTTAGACTTTCCTTGCCAAAGAGTAGACAGAATAAAGATGATGAGCCAGAGGCATGCTTGAGAAGCTTGGAGGCCAGCTGGTATGATGATCCAAGATCATTTGGGTCATATAGAAACTTAATTCTCAGCAGGAAACTGACTTTATTTGATGATGTGTGTACAATTCTAAAGTAAACTATGAACTTGGGGACAAATATTGGATGTAGTATTTTCTTAAGAAAAATGGTGATAAATGATAACAGCTAGCATTTATACGACATTTTAAGATTTGTGAAGTGCTTTACAAATACTGTCTCATTTTGTCCTCAGAACACCCATCAGAAGTAGGTCCTAAGGGAGGGAGAGAAAATAAATTTGTAAATTAAAAAAATAGAGGGGGGGGAGTGTTACAGATGCGAAATGCTGCATGAACTATCCCTGAAAGGTAGGTATTATTGTTAGCCTCATTTTTCTGATGAGGAAACTGAAGCAGACAGAAATTAAATGACTTGTCTAGGGTCACCCAGCTACTAAATGTAGGAAGTCAAAATTGAATTCAGGTTTTCTGGACTCCAGATCCAATGTTCTGTGTTGTCTGATCAATTCTTAGTTACCTAAAATGGTTTGTTTTAATCAGTTAATATGGGTTAATACTTAAAGAACTCTCAATATGGATTGAAATAGATCCTTTTTAGACAGATGCAAGGCATGTATAACCCATATCTGATTGCTTATCATCTCAGAGAGGGAGGCATAGAATT
The DNA here is from genome assembly GCA_028646575.1 of Pseudocheirus occidentalis. NCBI lineage: Eukaryota > Metazoa > Chordata > Mammalia > Diprotodontia > Pseudocheiridae > Pseudocheirus > Pseudocheirus occidentalis. The sequence continues at coordinate 142,688,531 of CM053594.1, read as the reverse complement.
TGAGCTCTAAATATTAAATAAAAATGTTTAAAAATAAATGGCACTAAAAAAAGATGCAGGGTACCAACTGAAGCTGAACTACCTCTTCTTTTCCTCTTCTCAAAGCTGGATTTGTTGCTCACTTGATTTTTTTTTTATTTTGAGTGAGGTGGGAAAGGTGGTCCAGAATTGCAATCTTAATATCTATGTGAAGGAACTCTTGAGTGCAGAAATTCCCTCCACTGATGCAATGTTGTTTACAACATACATAATCTGAGAGAGCTGTCATTGAGAAGTCAAACACCTTGCCCATGAGCACACAAATAGTATACCAGAGACAGAACTTGAACCCATCTTCTTGACTCCAAAGTTGGCACTCTATACACTATATCAGACTGCCTTTCTGCCTGATTGGTTCCTTATGTTTTCTTAAGTCAGGGAAGGTAAGATTTAGACATCTTCATCAGCCTTTCCTGGAAGCTGAGTCTGGGTGTGATGCTCTCATCAGCTCAACTCCTGGGCTTCAGTTGGCAACAGAGGAGTCATCTCAAAAAAAATGTTAAATAGAGTAGATAATAATGTCAATTTAGTTGGAAGTTAGATTTGCCTTGGATGAGCTTTTTATGAAATAATCATAGGATAATAATGAGCTAATTATTCAGGATTCATAGCTCCTTCCAACTAGTAGCTTTTCAATGGATGTTTTAATGGATCATTAGAGTGGTGTTCCATGAAAATATCTTCCTAAATGGTAGATAGGGTGGAATTGACTCCCTGGATTATTTCCAGGTATGAGACGAAAGACTTTTCCCATTTCCTTGAGGAAGTTTTCTTGGGATAGGTGGGCTCTGAATCATGTCTATGACATCCAACAAAATACTTAGTGATTGCTAACTGTTTGCAAAGAAGTATTGTGTTAGGGAATTACCATATGTTGAGGATACATTCTAGTAGAGAAGAATGCATAAATCAGTATACTACAAAGAAGAATGGGATGAATGAATGTGGGAAGTGAGTAGAACCAGAAAAATTTATAGTGTAACATCAGTATTGTAAAAAAGGAACAATTTTGAGGACTTTTATAAAATGAGGAAGAATGAAATAAGCAGAACCAGGAGAATAATAACACTATAAAAATAAACAGCTTTAAAAGCCGTAAGAATACAATGCTCAATACAATGATCATTCGTGACTTCAGAGGACCAATGATAAAACATAGTATCCATCCAGAGATGAGACAGATTCAAGAAACAGAGTATACACACACATACACATGCCCATACACACACATATATGTCATTTAGGGGAACTGTTTTGATTAACTGTCCATATCTGTTAATAGAAATTAGTTTAATTTTTTTTCTTGTTGAGTAAGTTATGGTAGGGAGAGGTGAGGAAAGGGAAAGGGAAAGAATGACTATTTATGTGGTGCCTACTATGTACCAAGAAATGTGCTAAGAGCCTTTTCTAAATATTATCCCCTTTAATCCTCACAACAATACCCCTCCTGTGAAGCAGGTGCTGAGGGGGGGGAGAGAGAAAATAAATTTTTTTATTTTAAAAATAGAGAGGTGGGAGAGTGTTACAACATGTGAAATGCGGCATGCACTTTCAGATGAGTTTTTGGTATTATTTTCACTTAACTGAGACCTCTCAAAGTGGGAATAAAGGGTAAATGTTTGTAATGTAAAAAATAAAACATCTGTAAAACTTTAAAAAAGCATTTGATAAACATGTGCTAAGCATTGGGGATACAAATATAAAAGCAAGCTAGTCCTTGACCTCAGGAAGCTTAAATTATAGTAGGGGAAGTAACACATATGAGAATGGTAGGGCTGGGGAGGGCTGTTCAGTTTTAGAAAGTAAGAAAAAAGGTAAGCAGAGTCACCTGACACTCATTTGCAGAAGCAATGTTAAAATTAATTTCATTCTTGCATCCAAAAGAGATGTCTGAAGTGTATGGTTGGATGAGATGTGAAGCATGTTCAGGGGTAGGCTAGATACAGCTGGCCATGTACTTCTACCCTAGCTGATTCACCAGTCAGGAAAACGTGACCCCAAGGTAATGGTTCTAAGGGGTGAATTAATTAAATCACCCAGAGCAATATCCCAGGAGGTGAAGTACAATGGGAAAGAGAGGTGTCAAGGAAATAGTTAGGTGGGTAATTAGATAAGATGTAAATAATGCCCTGGGACGTGGGGCTGACTAGAGATGCACAAATGGCGGAGTTGTAAATTGTTCCAAACGTTCTAGAAAGCATTTTCAAATCCTGCTAAGAAAGCAAAAGGAAATTTCTGAAAATGGAGGGAGTTTCCTCAATGCTAAGTTCCCTTTAATGCAGAGATTCTACAGTTAGGCATATAGACAAATATGGTTAATAATATAAAATATTTATAAAAGTATGTTTTGCAGTAGCAAAGAAGAGTAAATAGATTCCTATCAATTAGTGAATGGCTAAAAATGATGTGGTATATGAGTAAAATGGAGTATACCCTAAGAAATGATTAATATGATAAATGGAGGAAAGCATAGATAGATTCACACAGCCCGAAATAAAGTAAATAGAACCAGGAAATATATAAATAATTATTACAAGAACATAAATGGAAGACAACAAGAAACCAGTGAAAACTGAAAACATAAGATCAACATGACTAAACTGGGCCCCTAAGAAGCAATATAAGAAGTTACTTTCCTCAGTTCTTAAGGGCACAAGAGAGGTATAAAGCCTGTAAGAATTAAAAAAAAGAGAGAGATAACTTCTTTTGAGGGAGTTAGGGGACATCCAAATAAAAAGTTGTTTTTTTTTTTAAATTCAATCAGTTCCCAGTTGCTTTGTTCAAAACAGAATTTCTCAAACTGTGTTTTGTAAAAAAAAAAAAAAACAAACCTTGTGTTTCTATTAGAATTCTTAAAAATACATGTGTAGCTGGTGTACCAGATAGCTTTTTATAGGCATGCAAAGAGTAGGATGATGTGTAGGCACATACAGCCCATCATGTGTCACCTGGGAACACTCACCAGGTGTACACCTTATGTCCCTCACTGTGACATATGTATCAAAATGAGAATGAAAATAAGGTTAAATTGCTGGAGGGGCTTTTCTAAAATGTCTACTCATACTTCACTGAAGGTGTATCCCACAGTCCCAGACCTACCACACCAAACCAACATTTTCAACAATCAATATATTTCAAAGCCAAATAGTGATCCATAGCCAGGCTGTATTGGGCAGTCCCTGCTATGAACTAACCAGGTCTTCCTTTCCTCCCTTTCCTTCTTTTTTTCTTTCTTTCCTTCTTTCATTCCTTCCTTTCTGTTCCTAACTTCCTGGACCCCATGTCTCCCCCACATATTTGTTGCATTTTCATATTTAAATGTTTCCCTTGATTTCATCACAGTGGAAATTTTATTATAAGAACATCTATAGGAGATAGAAGATAGGGATGGGATCTATGATTTCACTGGCAAAGGAAACTTGTCATCAAGACAGCTCTCACCGCAAATGTCTACATCTTCTTTGCAACTTATTTTCTTGGAGGCTAGCCCAGAGCACTGAGAGTTCAGGTGACTTACTTACTGTTATATGGCCAGTATATGTCAGAGGCAGGATTTAACCTAAATATTCCAGGCATTAAGGCAAGCCCTCTATTTGCTATGCCACACTGAGTCTACAATTGTAGTAAAATTAAAATGAAAGAATGAACATTGTTAATAAAGATGCTAAAATATGTTTGGCTGTATTCAATATAGTACTGAGGGCAAGGGATATTTTGTAGTAATACATAGAGAGGGAGTTATGTGTGAATTTCCAAATGGAACACATGACAGTAATGTATGGGCAAAATTCAAGTTGGCTATGATTCTTGAGAAGAAAATGAAAGGGCTGGACAAATACATCTCCACTCTTCAGATTATGAGAGAGAATGAAGTATTCCTTAAAAGAATTAGAGAAGTGCTTCAAAAAGGGGGAAAAAATAAAAAGGGCTCTGAAGAGGTGGAAAGATATACAATTTTGTGTCAGGAAGTTAGATTATAGATGAACATGACACAGAAGAAAAGGAAGTAAAAGGACCCCTTGCTCAGCACTTGGAGTCAGAAATCGTTGGGAGGCTCTTTTCATAGAGTGAGGAGATGCACTCTCTCAGGAGGAAACAGCTTCCTGTGCTCTAGTGAATGATGATGTGGCTCTATAAATCCAATCAGGAAAAAAGGTATTTAGCCATGGTTAAAAGAAGGAGAATTAAGGAGTGGTAGTCAATGAGCCTTGGAGTAGGTATACTTAGAAGTTCTTTGTTGACCTGAAATAAACAAGAGGGAAGTGAGCTATCTTTTCAGGGCCTATATATCTGTGATGTGACTGACTATTAATTATTTTAATTATCTATTTATTATGTAATTAATTATTAATTGCTCATGGGTAAGCTAAGTCAATATAATAAAGTTGACAATTCTGCCTAAATTAATCTATTTATTCAGTATCATACCAAACTATCAAAAAATCATTTTATAGAGCTAGAAAAAATAACAAAATTCACCTAGAAGGACAAAATGTCATGGATATCAAGGGAATTAATGAAAAAAAAATGTAAAAGAAGGTGGTCTAACTGTACCAGATCTCAAACAGTATTATAATATGGTAATTATCAAAATAATATGGTACTGGATAAGGAATAGAATGGTGGATCAGTGGAATAGATTAGGTACAAATTACCTAATAGTAAATGACCATAGTAATACAGATGATAGAGTCAAAGATCCAAACTTTTAGAACAAAATCTCATTATTTGACAAAATCCGCAGAGAAAACTGGAAATAGTATGGCAGAAAATACATACAGACCAACATCTCACACTGTATACCAAGATAAGGTCAAAATGGGTATGTAATTTACACATAAGCAAATTAAGAGAGAACAGAATAGTTTGTCAGATTTATGGATAATAAAAGAATTTAGGACCAAAAAAGATATAGAGAACATAACAAAATGTAAAATAGGTAATTTTGATTATATTAATTTAAAAGTTTTTGCACAAACACAACCATTGCAACCAAAATTATAAAGAAAGCAAAAAACTGAGAAAAAAAATTTATAACAAGTATCACTGATAAAGGCCTCATTTCTCAAATATATAGAGAACTGAATCAAGTTTGTAAAAATGCAAGTCATTCCCCAATTGATAAATGGTCAAAGTACAGTTTTTAGATGAAGAAATCAAAGCTATCTATAGTCATATAAAAATGCTCTAAATCACTACTGATCAGAGAAATGTAAGTTAAAACAACTCTGAGGTATCACCTTACACCTATCAGAGTGGCTAATTTGACAAAAAAAGGAAAATGATGGATATTGAAGGGGATGTGGAAGAACTGGGACACTAATGCACTGCTGGTGTAGTTGTGAACTGACCCAACCATTCTGGAGAACAATTTGGAACCATGGCCAAAGGGCTATAAAATTATGCATACCTTCGATCTGACAATACCACTACTAGGTCTATATCCCAAAGACATCCAAAAAAAAGAAAACAGAAAAGGACCTATTTGTACAAAAATATTTATAGCAGCGCTTTCTTTGGTAGCTAAGAATTGGAAATCAAAAGGATGCTCATCAATTGGGATAAACGATGGCTAAACAGGCTGCGGTGTATGATTGTAATAGAATATTATTGTGGCATAAGAAATGACAAGCAGATGATTTCAGAAAAACCTGGACAGACTTACATGAATGGATTATAGAGAAGTGAACAGAACCAGGAGAACGTGGTGCGTAGTAACAGAAATACTGTTTGATGAAAAATTGTGAATGACTTAGCTGTTCTCAGCAATACAATGATCCAAGACAGTCCCAAAGGACTAATAATGAAGTATATTATCCCTCCTTTAGAGAAAGAATGGATATTGATTGAACACAGACTGAATCATGCTGTTTTTCACTTTTTTCTTTCATTTTCTTTCTTTTGAGTCTTCTTGAACAAAATCATTAATATGGAAATGCTTTACATAATTGCACATATATAATCTATATCTGATTGCTTACTGTCTCAGAGAGGGGGAAGGAGAGGAAGTAAGGGAAAGAAAGAATTTGGAACTCAAAACTTTAAATAAAATGTTTTAAAAATTGGGGGGAAAAAAGAAAATAGAGGATCCAAAAAAATAAATTGGATGTGGGAAGTGAATAGCTGGATAATAAGAAGTTTTCTAAGATAGGTATTTGGACTTATGGAATGTGTGTGTATGTGTGTGTGTGCATGCACACGTGTGTGCATCTACTCAGTCCTACCTATGAAGACATAAAAATCTTACATGTATATGCACACATATCCATACATTATGATGGATAGAAAGCTGGCCTTGTTACCAGGATGATCAGGTCTGGCCTCTCACACTTAGTTACCTGATCCTAGGCACCTCATCAAATTTTTCAGTGTTTTACATAGCTTTCTAAGAGTCTAAATTACTTAACCTGTATTAGTGGAGGGTGTTTTCACAACAGGAAATTCCCTCTTTCAGTGAACTTATAGGTTTAGTCCCTAAGCCTTTTCCTCTATGTTCATCTTTCCATTAAAGTTTCCATTGCAATAAATTATTTGTTAAAGAGAAGTTTTATTGGAGAATATAAAGGGTAAAGAAAGTTCTTACATTGGTTGAGTGACTTTCTCATCTGGTAGTTCTCTTTCTCAGTAAATCACAGGTCTAGTCCCTATCTGAATATATCTTTCTTTCTCTCTTTCTTCCTTCCTTTCTTCTTCTCCTTCTCCTTCTCCTTCTTCTTCTTCTTCTTCCTCCTTCTTCTCTGTATCTGTGTGTATGCATGCACACATATGTGTATGTATATGTGTGTGCATATATACATGTTACCTAAAGTCTTATGAGTCTAATAAACAAATCTTTACATTGAAAAATGCAGGGGGAAGAAGAAAATCATCCATATGTATCTTTCATGTCAGATAACTTGAAGAGTATCAGGTAGAAGACAGGGAAACCAGCAGAAGAGAGCATTAAGAAAGTATAGTGTTCAGGATGAAGGAAGTACTTTGTTCTAGTCATTCTATACCTGAAATATCATGTTCAGGTCTGAATACCACATTTTAGAGGGTATATAATCAAGCTATATGCTTATTCAGAGGAATACTACTAGGATGGTGAAGAAACTGGAAACTATGCCAAAAAGATAGTCAGTTGAAGGAAATGGGGACATTTAACTTGGGGAATGAAGGAGATGACTAGAGAGGTGCCATGAGAAAAGTTTAAGTATTTAAAAGGCTTAATGTGGAAGATGGATTAAACCAGTTTTACTTGTTCCCAAAGAGCATGAGTTGAAGTTACAGAGAGGTGCATTTAGTTGACGAACATTTGTGAAGTACTTAGTATGTTACAGGAACTGCTGAATTCTAGAGATAGATAGAAAGGTAAAACATAGTCCTTGTTCTTGAAAGGTTTTTATTCTATTGGAAGAATCAAGATGTAAATATTTATGTACCTAACAGAAGGGAATATTTGTATTTATGTTTATATAGCATCTACCATGTGTAGGCTATTCATCCTCACAATAGCCCTGGGAGGTAAGCAATTTTGTTACTCTCATTTTATAGCTGAGGCAGATAGAGGTTAACGTATTTGCTAAGGACACACTTCCAGTAAGTATCTGAGGCTGACTTGACCTCTAGGCTTCCTGACTTCAAGTCCAATGCTCTATGACTACACCACCTGTCTACATCTTGCATATAAGATATCTACATTGTTAATGGAAAGTACTCTCAGAGGGAGAAGACTAGAAGTAGAGAGGAAGTAGAAGGGGCAAGAAGAGAGACTGGGAAAGGCCAAATTTATGTATAACTAAAAAAAAAAAAAGACAGAGTTGTCCTAAATAGGTGCTTTAGGAATTTTTAAGCAGAGGCTAGACTGCCACTTAATGAAGATGCTAAGGCAGTCTTATTCTGATTGGATAAGTAAGGTAGCTTTGAGTTACATGACAATTTTTTGCTTTGGTGACTCTGTGCTAATGTTTCTCAATGATCTTTGTTTTCAAAAAAAATAAAGAATAAGTAATAATAAAAGAAAAAAGAATATTAAGAGGAAGAGGAAAAGAAAAAGGGAAAACAGAATAAAGAGTAAGAAGGGGAAATGAATGAAGAGAAAAAGATATAATTAAAAGCAAATTCAAGATAACCAAAAAATCAGAAAAATAAGGTGGAGAGGGAAGGAGAGACAACCTCATACAAACCTCTTATCTTTGACAAAGGATACGTACATATATATATACACACATATACATACACTTATATATATATACACATACATATACATATATATACATACACTTATATGTATATATATACATATACATATACATGTGTGCTGCGTATATAAAGGATACACACATACATATTTTATATATATTATCATAGACATAGCATATGAGAACTCCATTGTTTTCATTTGATCTTATTATAGAAAGGATTAAAGAAGAAAATTTCTGTTTCTTTCATGATAGATGAGTTAAGTGTAACAATTGAAATGTTAAAAATAAATGGCTTAAATTTTCCCATAAAAAGAAAAAAAAACAACCTTAAGAATTGATTAAAACAGAATTAAAAATATATCTGTGGGAACTGCATCTAATGAAAAGATACTGTGGGGGAAGGAAGATGAGAACAATCATTTATTAAATATTTATCATGTGTCAGAAATTGTGCTAAGTACTTTGCAAAAATTATCTCAGTTTATCCTTACTGTGGGAAGTAGGTGATACCATCATCTCCATTTTATGATTGAAGAAACTGAGACAGACAGAGGTTAATTGATGGCCCAGATTCACGTAAATAATAATTATCTGAAGTCAGATTTGGATTCAGGTCTTCCTGACTCTAGGCCTACAGCTATATTCACTATACTACCTCGTTGCCTAGGTGTATTTAGCATGACAAGGTGAATCAAAATTTACTATTTTGCAAATAATTCAAGAAAATCTGGAGTAGCTTTGGTGATATTTGTCAAAATTCAATTGAAATTCAAAAGTTCTGAGATTAAAGAAATTATATGTTACTTAAAGGTATGTTAAATGCCAAAAGTATATGAATTTTGAATATATGTATCAAATAATATAGTCGCTGCCTTTATAATGGGAAAAATAAAAAGTATACTTCTATATAAAGAAAAAATTAATAACATTAGGAGCTTTAGATACTCTAATAGCAGAATGTAAGATGAGAAAGAACATCAATAAAAAAAGGCTTGTACAGTGCTGAACAAACTAGATTTCACAACTATATGAAGATTATTTTATTTAAACTGTGTAAAGAAATCTTATTTTATTCAATTTTTTCATATGAGAATGTTACTGCTGTAGAGGACATTGGAACTTACTGAGTCTTACCCACTAATTTTGCAGATAAGGTGACTGAGGCAGAGAGAAGTTAAGTGACTTTCTCAGGTTTACACAACTGGTAGCTAGGTTGCATAGTGGATAGAGTACCAGACTTGGATTCAGGAAGACTCATCTTCATGAGTTCAAATCTGGCCTCAGACACTTACTAGCTGGGTGGACCTAAGCAAGTCACTTAATCTTGTTTGCCTCAGTTTCTTCATCTGTCAAATGATCTGGAGAAGGAAATGGCAAACCACTCCAGTGGTTTCTTTACCAAGAAAATCTCAAATGGAGTCATTAAGAGTTGGACATGACCAAAATGACTGAACAACAACTACACAATGGTAGGTGTCAGAGATGGAATGTGACCCAAGGTTTCCCTGATTAAAAGTCCATGTTTCTATCTGCTATGCAATACTGCCTCCTCATATAATGCTGAATAAAGTATCCACATTTTAAACTTATATAACTTATTTTCAAAAAATTTATATCTGTTAAACTCCAAAAATTTTAAACTCTTTGGTAGGACAAATGTAGGAAAGGAAGTTATTTTTGTTAATAATAATGATAATAATAATAATTATTATGATGATAATATTTAAAAGATCCATGGTTCTTCATTGGTGTGGGTAGGATCACTGCATTTTGAACTTGAAATAGTCTGAGAGATCATCGAGTACCACCTCCTCATTTACAGGTGAGCAAACTGAGACCCAGAGAAGTTAATAAATTTATTCATAGTCACATTACTAATTAGAAGCAGAACTGATTTTCAGATGATATAGCAAGTGCTATTTATACTAGACCTAAGAATTTAGATCAGAACCCCTCTGCACCTTAATTTTCAATTCTTATTTGACTGAAAAAATTATCATAAACCTTTCTATGCTGAGAATCTCCAAACTTGGCCAGGGGTATGGGAAGGATTTAATGAAAAGCAAGGAATATACTTTTTTTTATCAAATACACATGGAACATTTATAACACTGAATATTTTCTTGGTCATAGAGAAGTCCTCTACAAAATTTGAAGGAAAAAATATGAAATAAGTATTGTATATGCAGATTATAATACAATAAAATTTAAGTAGGTGATATATGATCAGAATGTGAAATTTTGTGGGATAATTAAAGTGACACAAAATAATGCTTGACTTAAAGAATTACATCCCTCTATGCCTCTACCTCCCACCATTAGACTATAATTGTTGATGATAGGAACTGAGGTTTTTTTTCATTTTTGTATCTTCAGCATCTAATATGGGTCCTTGCACATAATAGATGTTTACTAAGAGGTACTGAACTGATTGTATTGTTGTACGTGTTTTTGGGGGGATTGTATCACTCTGGGCAATTTATATTGAGATTGTTTACATTAAAAGTTTTTATTTTAGCATCTTGTTTGCCATTTACTTATTGTCTCTCTAGTCCCTTGAGTGTTACTGCCATCATCCTAGACCAGACATTCATCACACCAAGGCTTCTTAAATATTCTCTCTTCGTACTCTGATCCATCTCCCACATTGCTACCACATGAATCTTCCAAAAATATATTACTTCCTTGCTTAAGAACCAATGTTAGCTCCTACTGGGTAAAGTTCAGACTACTTAGTTTGGCCTTCAAAACCCCATTAATAGTCTTTCCTTCCATAAATGCTCCTCCTCCTGACTTCTTTATATCTATTAATTGTGTTACTATTCTCTAGATCTAGTTACCAATATTCAAAACCTTTGAGTTCCTCTCCCAAACTTCCTATAACCAATTAACCACCTTAGTGAAATGTGGCAAATCTATATGCTCAAAATTTCTTGAAAGTTTTCTCTTTGCCATTCACATTGCCACCACAACTGATGATCTCTATGACTGTCACGTTCCACCATGGTGTCTCTTCTGCCTATGACTCAAAGGGAGGCTATGTAAATCAGTGGCAATTTGGATGTTATGTGGCCTACTGAGTTTCCTATGTTGATTCTTCCATATTTTCTCTTTTTTCTGCCTCTTTGGTATTTTGTCTTGTCTGGCTTGGATTATGCTCTATTTCTGCTCCTGCCTTCTCCCTTAGATTGTCTGAGCATTCCTAGCTACCTGCCATCACTGCTGGATCCTTTGTTACATGCACAACCTGTGACAATTTTGCCTGTGCAGATCCTTGGATCATGGTTATGGCCATTGATTTCCTGTTGTGATCTCTCACTGTGTCCCAAGAAATGGCTTTAATACACATTATTGCTTTCCATTCCATATTGTGATATCCTACAAACTCATCTCCTTGCTCTTCTAATCTATGCTATATACTACCACCAGATTAAATTTCTTGCTGTTCAATTCCATCTATCTCATGGAACACAAATCTTCAGTGGTTTCTTACTGCCCACAGAATAATGTTCAACTTTTCAGTTTTTTCTTTCACTATTCACCTATACATATCACATGCTATAGCCAAACAACAATGCTACAACTGATATTTATTATACATTGTAAATACACACATTGTAAAGTTTCGAAACATTTTATGTTCATTATTTCACTTGAGTATCACAAACCCAGTAAGGCAGATATTACAATATTACTGCTATTTTACACATAAGGACAAAGATTCAGTGAGGTCAAATGAAGGTTAAACTATTTAAAATTTCCTGGTAGATCAAAAGTCCTGGTTTTTCCTACCTCCAGATTTGGCAGGATTTGGGGGGTTTTTTGAGTGTGAGGTAGAGTGTGGATGGGGATAATATAGCAAAAGAAAAGAGGGTCAGCGAGACATATTTTAGAGAAGAGAACAGACTGAAGGCCAGAAAGAAATACAGAAAAGTAATATAGCTTTGAAAATTACAAGTTAAATTTATTATACTTGAAAAGAAGCAAGCTGTGCGTAACAGACATTTGCAGTTTCATCTATAATACTCTTCTTCTGTTCTACTTTATATATATATGTATATATGCATATATGTGTGTATATGTATATTTCATATATACATATTTTGTAGATATGTATGTTTGTATATTTTGTATATGTATAAAGGTATATACATATACACACATATATACATACATATATATATATAGGGAGAGAGAGAGAGAGAGAGAGAGAGAGAGAGAGAGAGAGAGAGAGAGAGAGAGAAACAAATTTCTTTGATGTTTGTTAAGTTCAGGATAAAAAGAAATACATTTTAAAAAGAAACCCTATCCATTTCTAAAAACTTAGCCCAAATTCCACCTTATTGGCACTTTCTTTGATCTATTTAGCTAGAAGGGAAGTTGCAGAGAGGGCATAGAGAATAATGATTGTACTTGATACAGATATCTGGATGGATCTGGGGTTTGATCAATATGGCTGTGCAGAACACATTCCATACTTTCTTATCCTATGCAATTCTTGTTCCTGCCTTTCTCAAAATTCTCTTCTGAAGATCTCTCCAATGAGCTCGTCAGCTTCTTCTGGTTCTTTCAAACATCTCTGAGGGGGGGCCTGTGGGTTGTCTTTCCCTTTAGTTGTAAATACTTTACAGCTTCTGATTTCACTTAATGCAAAAATATTCAATATGGATAGGGTTCAGTTCCTCTAGTGGGCTGCCAAGTCATTTGCTGTTGGACAGAGATCCCATGTTAAGAGTGCCAGAAGTGAAACAAATGGTTGTAGATGGTATAAAAATGTAGTTTTTCTTAGTCCCCCTCCCTGTCCTGCCAATCAACCACTGGCACTTTGAACACAGAAGGGGACTAAATGGGAGAGTCATTTTATTTCTGACTATTTAATAACCCAAATAATTTATCACCCGGGAATCAATCTTCTAGTGGAAAACATCCATTTACTTAGCTAGGATGGCCCTCCAGTATCACGTGTTGTTTTCAGGCCTTTCTCTGAAGTCTTGACAGCTTGGAAGAAGCTCCCAGAGCTACTCTTCAGTGTTAACATGACTATGTTTCAGGGAACAGTAGAGATCAAAGGAATATCCTACATGAGGATTTTAGCTAGGCATTTGACAAAGTCTATACTGCTGTCTCTGTGAACAGGATGGATAGGTATGGGCTCAATGATGATTTGGAGGAATAGGTATATTCAAAAAAGGTTGAACAATAAAACTTTTTAAAAAATAGTGATTATTTCATAGATTGAGAGCCGGAAGGTTAGAAATCACAGATGGAGAACTGAAAGATACCTGAGATGGATTCTAGCCTAACCCCTTCATTTTATAGATATCACCTCAGGCCAATCAACAATATTCAGTACCTGCTCTGTGGTAGGCACTGGGGTTACAAATAACATATATAAAACTATCCCTTCTTACAAGGAGCCTACGTTCAAATTGTTTAGACGATGTGAACACATGTTAGTATAGGCAGAATGACTATAAAGAGAAAAAGACAAATAAATAAAACATAGTCTAGACAAGGTGCATGGTTTGAGAGGGAGTGTGTGAACAGTTAAAGGAATCAGGCAAGGTCCATGTAAAAGGTGATATTGAGATTGCATTTTGAACAAAGAATGGGATTCTAAGAGAGAGATGCAAGAAGGGAGTTTGTTCTAGGTATGAGATACAGCCAATATAAAAACACAGAGGTAGATAAAGTGCTGCGTGGGAAGAGCAAAGAGAAGGTCAATTCAATTGGATCACAGAGTGTGACAGAGTAAGGTTAGAAAAAAAGGTCTGAAAAAATTAGGAAAGGCTGTAGAAAGTAAAGAGAAGAGTTTATATGTTTATATATGTATATGCTGTGCTTTGTGTTTGTATATTCTTTTTTGTACACACACACACACACACACATATTCCTAGAAGTAAGAGAAAGCCACTGGAATATTTTAATTGAGTAGGAAGTGACACAGCCAGACCTGCATTTTAGGAAGCTTTATTTTGTCTGCTTGAAGGTGGATGGACTACAGTGAGGAGACACTTAAGGCAGGGAAACCAACTAACAGTCTATTGTATTAGTTAAGGCATGAGGCATGGTGATGATCTATTCTAGGGTGATGTCTATGTGAATAGAGAGGAGCAAATTTATATGTTATATACACAAGAGATATTATGAAGGCAAAAGTTGTGGGATCTGGCCGCAGATTACATATCTCAGGTGAGTGCAAGTGAGATTTTTGAGGGCCATATTATAATTTTAAGATAGGTGATTGGGATTGCAGTGGTACTCTCAACAACAATAGGAAAATTGCCATCAGATTAGTATGCTCAATTTGGGATTCAAATATTGTTTTAGAATAGGATACGCCAAAGCCAATGGCCACCTTTTGTATGTTGTTCTAGATAATTCAGAATATTGTAAAGCTAATTCCTATTCAGGTATGGGTTGGATCTCTGAGTCCTTTCCAATAATGAGTTCTGGCCTTCTGTGAAATGTAGGAAAAGATGGTGGAAGAGAGATCAGAACTCATAGGGTAGTCATATTTAGATTTGAAAATGATCTCAGAGGTCATTTGATTGACCCTCCTACACAATGCTAAAGAAAAGTACCACATTGTCCTTTAAAATTCTCCATGCTAAATAAAGTAGATCTAGTTGCTTTAGTCATTTCTTCCATGACAAAAGTTTCCAGATGCACCATCGGCTTGAATCTCATCCTCTAAAATTTGGAACCCAGAATTGAACACTTCTATGTGGTCTAACTAGAAAACAGTTCAGTGGGACTATTACTTCCAGTAATTTTTCTATTGATGCAGAATAAGTTTGGTTTAATTTTATAAGTTATACTGTTGGCTAACATTAGCTTGTGATTGATTAAAGCTCTCAGATTATTTTTTTCCACACTAAGTGCTGCCAACCCAGATATCCACCATCCTGTATCTAGAATAATAAATTTTTAGAGCTTTAATACATGATATATTGTACAAACAAGGAAACAGAAGTCCAGAATGCTGAATCTCTTGACTGTTGAGAAGCTGAGGGGAAAAGTGTGATGAACTTTAAGTCAGAAGACCTGGACCTGGATCCTGCCTCAGTTTCTTACTAGCTGTGTGACCATGTCCAAATTACTTAACCTCTAAGAATCTCAGTTTTCTCATCTATAAAATAGGGGTCCTGGGGCAGCTAGGTGGTACAGTGAATAGAGCACCGGCTCTGGAGTCAGGGGGACCTAAGTTCAAATCAGACCTCAGACACTTAATACTTACTAGCTGTGTGATTTTGGGCAAGTCACTTAACCCCAATAGCTTTGTCTTCCCCCCTCTAAAAAAGGCAAAAATAAAATTAAATGGGGTTCATAACACTTGCACTATTCACCTCATAGGGTGATTTTAAAGAATTTGCAAAGTATTAAGCACTATATTAATACTGAATTGTTATTATTTAATGACATCAGAGAACAGGACCCAGGCCTCATAATTCCCAAGCTAAATGTCTTTCTACCTGACAATGCTGCCTTCTAATTTAGTGACATAAGTTGCATGGCGATTTAAAAGGCAGAATGGTACAATAATATTCTTTTCCACATATGTACTATAATTTGATAGGTCATTCCCCAGTCAGTAGACATCCATCCCTTACTCTCAAAATATCTTTTTTTCATTTTTAATGGCCCTTTATGGATCAGGAAGCTTGTTGTTGATTTTTTTTTACCTATTTCCTCACTGTATTATCTTCCCTTTTACCAACATCCTCTCTCCCATGCTGCCCCCATCACTACCTGTTTCTCTATAGAGTTTTCTGTATTTCTGCACCAAACTCTTTGTGTGCACAAATTCAACTCTTGTTTGGCTGGTTCATATGAGGGTAAGTTTCACTGTATGCTCATCCTCCCACCCCTTCCTTCATGTTTGTATACTTCCCACCTCCACCCCCATATATCCCAATGAGGAGAAAGAGCAAGTTCTACCACCTTCCTTCTTGCTATACTATATACTTTTATTTCCCTAGGTTCTTTGTCTGTATATAGGCCCAGGTCAAAGAAGAATAACATAAAAAAGTGGCCATTGGCTTTGGTTCCTATATAAGTTCTCAGAGACTTGTTCACTGTTTACTAAGTGAGGGTTGATGATTGACTGTCATCATTTCATGTAGCTAATTAGTTAACATTGCTCATTGAAGCTCTTTTAACTAGAACTGAAGTCACCAACTTGGCCAATTAAGTCCCCCATCATTTAATTAAGCTAATTAGCAAGCACAGCTCACAGAAGCTTATTTTAACAAAAAATGAAGTCACCAACTTTGCCTCTATACTAGAGATCCTGATTTCAGTTTCCCTACATCTGTTAAGGCATCATTGATCTCTTACTCTTCAGGATTTCAGTTCTTGGAGCTATGACCTAGCACATCCCCCAAATATTCTTGATTTTTCCTCTACAATGCTTCCCCAACGCCAATTCAAAAAGTATTTGTTAAGGGCCTATTGTGTGCTAGACACATGTGATAAACTCTGGGATAACAAAAATAAAAGCTAGGCCTCCCTACAAGAATTTACCTGCTTCTGGAAGGCAAGAAATATCATCTCAAACCAGACCTTCATCAATAAAAAGTTTGAGAACTATCACTGTCTCCATCCTCCTCCCTTTCTCCTATTCCATCCTGTATACCATAGCATATTAATATTCTTTTAAAAAACATGGCTTCAAAAAATAAATGAATAAAAATGTGGCTTCCATTATCTTCAGCTCTCCTCAGATTTGCAGATTTGTTTTCTTTGCCTTCACACCCATTCTTCTCCATCTTACATTTGATGCCTTGGTTCCACATTATTTACTTTAATTTTAATTGCTATTCCTCTATTGCAGTGGTTTTCAAACTTTGTGTTCCCAGAATCCTTTCATATCCTTAAAAATTATTGAAGAATGCACAAAGAACTTTTGTTTAAGTGGGTTATTAGTTTATAGATTGCTAATCTATCAACACTGGCCATATTAGAAAAAAAACCATCTTAATATTGTGCTGAAAAATGTCTTGGAGACACCAAGGAGTCTCTGGACCAAACTTTGAACTGCATTACTCTCTAACACAAACCTTTTATTACTGCCAGGTCAGTTTCTTTAATCTGCCTTAAAGAATCTCCATATAGGTGAGGAAGGGGCTGTGTCTGGAGGTGAAGGGAGCCATGATAGAGGTTGTCTGTAATGACCAGGCTGGGCAAGAAGGTTCATGTGAAGTGTAACACGGATGATACGCTAGAAGACCTCAAGAAGCTGATTGCGGCTCAGACAAGCACCTGTTGGAACAAGATTGTTCTGAAGAAATGGACCACATTTCTCTGGGTGACTATGAGATCCATGATGGAATGAACCTGGAGCTTTATTATCAGTGGGGGCAACCAGCCTGCCAATTCTGCAACCCACAACCCATTTTTAAAGTCTCTTCAATAAAAGTAATTTAAATGCTAAAAAAAAGAATCTCTATATTCTTCTGCCTCTTTTCATATCATTCATCTCTCACCCAAAGATTATCCATCCCATATCTCTTATGTAAGAGATCAGTAAACTGAGGTCCAGAGAATGACATGGTCTGCTCAAGGTTACAGAGTAAGAAGCAAAACTGATATTCCATCCCAGGTCATTTAATTTCACTCTCAGTGTTTTGTTTTGCTTCTGTTTTTTCCCCCATTATTCCACACTATCTCACAATCTCTAATTCAAATTATAAACTTCCTTTATAGTTTGGTCCAACAACCTCCTTGTAGAAGCCTTCCCTGACTCACTTCACTTGACGATGATCTTCTCCCTTGCTTTTCTGTGAATTTCCTCAGCATTGGCGCATTCAATATGTGCCACAATCTCACATATATGCTTCTTTTGTAACACCCCTGGCTGTATCATGTGTTTCTTCAGGTATGTCCTGTGTCCATCTGTAGCAGCAACCACACTGGCATACCCAGGATGGCCACCAGCACTGCTTTTTAGACCTGCTTTACTAGGAAATATAGCCATTTAAGGGGTCAACAATCTTTAAATTGCATTCATTAGTTCAGGGGAAAAGTCAGCACCCTGAAATTCAGAGAAAAAACAAGCAGTGAAAATACAAGCAGAGTAATAAAGACCAACAGACAAGGCTGTGACTGCCTGAATCAACTATATACTTTACATACATCCCTAGATCGAGAAAGCCTTTACATCTGAGCAGTTGGGGAGCTCTGAATATACAGTTGTTTAGAATCTCGACCAAGGAATCACAAGATCCTTCTCATAAGTGAGCCCCCAAAGCAAAATACCAACTTAGAGTATATATTCACTTCTCTGAGCCAGAAGGCATCACAACCGTTGAGACTCAGTGTCTAATGAGAAACTAGCAAAAGTTATGAAAGCCTTCTTATAGGCAAGTCTCCCCTAAGCAAGTTTCCTTTAATGGACTCCATGTGAGGCCTATTAATGGGCAGGGAAGATCTTATATAACATTAATATTACACCATCCAAGCTGCCTTTTGACAGGGAAGACCTGTGACTGACTATTTTTGTATCCGTTCTAATGCTGGTCTCCTGTTCTGAATCATAAATAAACATTCAATAAATGCTGACTAAACTAATGAATTTGCAGTTGACCCATGATAAAACAAAAGTCATATGTAGATTCATGCAGAAGCACATAAATGGGTTAAATATTGGCCCCATTTGTTAAAACACAAAAGTGGAAACCCCACCCACAGTGAGATCTGTGGAAATCAAAGGGCTGAATGTTGTATAAATTCCTCTGCCCTGATTGCACACAGAGACCTGCCAACATTTTTCTCTGATGTATTCGTTTCTACAAAAAAGGGTCGAATTGGGTTCCTAAGAACCTGATCCTGAACTGAGATATACAATCATGAATCACTACCACATATCTAGGAAAATTAACTCCTCGTTGATCTTATAAGATGGGGAGAGGGGGGGAATGAAGGGAAGGGTGGCCTAGCTTTTGTTACTGAGATCAGCCTTAGGAACAACTTCTCATCTTGGCACAAGAATGTACAAGCAGTCATTAAAGACATTCTGGGTCATCTAGGTTGCCTTAAATTTAATATGAGTCACTGCTGGGGAAAGGGGGAAAAGTTGGGGGCTGGGAATAAAATAATAAAATCAACTGGGAAAATGTTAGCCCCACGAGAGGAATTTTCTTACTATTCATTTCTATGCAATCCATTTTAAGCCGGGGGGGCGGGGAGGGGAGCAGAGTGGAAGAGAGATAATTTAATGTGCTTGGCTTAAAAAGGAAATGCTACTGAGATACCACTGTACATTTATTATAATTATAATGTATTAATTTCTCCCAGCTCTCTGACAAAGAACAAAAGCGATCTAACAACAGTACTACTAACTGAATAAAAATTTGGCTACAGTGGTGTTAGTGAATAATTTGTCTTCTTCTACTTGATTTACTCACATTCTAGCTGACAGGGTCCCCCATTCTATACATTCATTTTGTACTTAGAAAGGGATTGTTTATAATTTACAGTAAGGCGGAGGGCTATTATTCTCTGCCAAACAGCATCAGCTGCAGTAGCTATCTCTTCCTCTGTCCATGCCACAGATACAAAGCAAATGTGTATCTTCAGTAATAAATCTTAAAAGTATTATACATCTTTTCTACCTAGTAGTAGTTAGTTATTTTACAGATTTCAATGGTGGTTCTGCAAATATGACAGGGACTGTGTGACAAATCCAGTAATCCTAAAATGGATAGTTTCCCTGAATATATAAATTTGTCAGTGGATTTTTCTCCAAACGTTATTGGGGAGGAGAGAAGGGACAGGACTTTAGTGATGGTGGTGGTCCTGGTGGCAGTTGTTTTTTTAATTATATTTTTCCAATTACATATAAAAACAATTTTAACATACTTTTTTTAAAAAATTGAGTTTCAAATTCTCTCCCTCCCTCCCCTGTCCTCTTCTTGGGAAGGCAAGCAATTTGATATAGATTACCATGCAAAATATATTTCCATATTAGCTATGTTGAGAAAGAAAACACAGGCCAAAAGAACTTCAAGAAAAATAAAGTTTGCAAAAGTATGATTCTATCTGCATTCAGAGTCTATCAGTCCTCTCTCTGGGAGTAGATAACAATTTTCATCGTAAGTCCTCTGGAATTGTCTTGGATCATGATATTGCTGAGCCTAAATCATTAACAGCTGATCATGATATCATATTGCTCTTACTATGTACAATGTTCCGGTTCTGCTCACTTCACTTTGCATTAGTTCATGTAAGCCTTCCCAGGTTTTTCTGAAAGCATCCTGCTCATCATTTCTTATAGCACAATAGCATTCTACCACAATCATATATACCTTACCATGTTCTGCTATTCCAACAAATTGATGAGAATCCCTTCCAATTCTTTGTGATGGAAAATATTTTAAAAGTTGTTAAGGCATCCTTGAGTTTGTTAGTGTAAGGAATTCTCACCAAACCTCTCTATGGCTTAGTGAGGAGGGAGGTTGGTTGAAGCCCGCAGAGGTTAGGTGACTTGCCCAGAGTCTCATAGTTAGTGTTGGAAGCCAAGTAAATCTTCCTGATTTCAAGCTCAGCACTCTTACCATCAAACAATATTGCCTCTATATTTCAAAAAATAAAGAGATGGAAACACTTAATATTAACAATATCAAAAGTATAAATGTTGTGGGTGCTGGAGTTAAAGCCCAACTTGTCCAATCCTTTTATTTTTCAGATGAGAAAGTTGCAACCCACAGAAGTGAAGTAACATGTTTGAAGTCTTATAACAAATGAATGGTGGAGCTAACAAAAAAATAGTGTGATTTTCAGTCCAGTGTTTCCTGCTCCCACTGGATCATGTAAATGGCACTTCAGTTGTAACCCTCATTTAGGAGGTTTTGGTGGCAGAGGTCAAATCAGCAAGAAAAGGAAATATTGTGGGTATATTGAGATCCTATAACCATTCATTTCTTTTTTTTTTGGAGGGTAGTTGGGGTTAAGTGACTTGCCCAAGGTCACACAGCTAGCTTCTGTGTTAAGTGTCTGAAGTCAAATTTGAACTCAGGTCCTCCTGACTCCAGGGCTAGTGCTCTATTCACTGTGCCACCTAGCCGCCCCTAACCATTCATTTCAATGTCACAAGAGAGTACAGAAGAATTAGGCACATCTAGGTCTATCAAACACTTAATTTTGGTAATTTTTACCTGTTTCCTTTCATCTTCAAAATATCAAAAGGCTGTTTGCATTTAAATTTTCCCCCTTCTAATAGTCCAATAGCATCTTTTGGCTTTGATTTGAATTTGAAGAATGGACTTCTTTTGTGGTAGCATAATGCCAAGATTTTAATGGAATGCTTTAGGTTTCCAAATACTCCTAGCCAATAGCAAACAGAGTTCAACTCCCTTAGTCTAAATCCTAAAACATTGCCTGTTTTCCCTTTGTGCAAAAAGAGCTGCATTAGAAGATCATGGTTATACAACCTGATACTTTATTTACTTTGTTGTTTTTAAAAGATTTTATTGATATCTGTTGTTTTTACATTACCCACCCTCACCCAAAGCCATGCTTTGTAACAAAGAATATTTTTTAATAGAGGGAAAAAAACTCAGCAAAAACCAGTCAATCCACTGAAAACCATCTGACATTATGTTGCTTTCCATACTTGTGAATTCCTCCCTTCTCCTGTCTCTTCTTTGAAGACAAATCTATTCATTATCATTTTGCAATAGTTCCTTTCATTTACATTGATGTAGTCACTGTGTATATTGTTTTGCTAGCTCTGCTTACTTCACTTTGCATCAGTTAATGTCTTTCTATGCTTTTCTGTATTCAATTATGATCAGACCTTCTTGCAGTCAGTAATATTTTGTGGTATTCATGTCCCACAATTTGTTTAGCTATTGCCCAAATGATGGAAATCTGCTTTTTTTTTCTAGTTTTGTTATTTTTTTTAAGTGCTGTTATAATCACTTTTTGCTTTTTTTTTTGTTAGTGGAATAACTCTGGGGATCAAAGGGTATAGGCATTTTAGCCATGTTCTTTACATAATTCCAAACTGCTTTCCAGAATTGTACAGATTCACTGCTCCACTAACTATACATACACATCCCTTCCTTTCCCCACTCCCACCAACATTTACTGTTCCCATCTTTTATCACCTTTGACAATTTCCTGGGGGAAGGTTAAAACCTCAGAACTGTTTTGATAGGCATTTCTTTTATTTGAAATATCTGAGCATATGACTCTCTATTAATCTGCAAGTGTTCTTTTGATAATTCTTTGTTTATATCCCTTAACTAATTATCTATGGAGGAATGGCTTTTAGTTTTACATTTGCAAGTTGTCTATAGAGGTGGGGTATTTCCTCTCTTCTAACTTTTTTTCAACCTTCTGCAGCCTTGCTTCCAATCTCATCATTTAGTTGAAACTGCTCTCTACAAAGTTACCAAATCTAACATTTTTGTCTCAGTCCTCATACTTCTCAACCTTTCTACAACTTCTGCCATTGCTGATCATCCTCTTCTCATTACCCTCTCCTCTCTGTTTTCATGGTACTCTTCTTTCCTGGTTCTCCTCCTACCTGTCTGACCCATCCTTCCCAGTCTTTTTTTTTTGTCCCCAGCACTTAGCATAGTTCACGACATATAGTAAAAAACTTAATAAATGATTAAAGATACCAAACCCTTATTAAAAAATGTTTGATACAAAGATTCTTTGCCTAAGTATCTCACTTCTTACATTATGTATTCATTGTATTTATACAAAACATTTTTAATTTCAGGAAATCAAAATGATCTATTTTGGGGTACATAAACTACTTTTTTGTGATATGATCTTTAATATTCAGAAACTCTAGTATTTTAAGGACTGCTATCTTACATTTAAATTTGGATAAAGTTTGTGTATATGTGTGTGTATGTGAATGAACATTTAGGGCTTGTTTCCAAAATCAAAGAATAATTTAAAACTTCTGCCTCACTATATTTTTGCACATTGGACTTAAATGTATTAGAAAGATTAAAAAATGTATATACCATGACAAGAGAAACCTCAATCTTTTTTTTTCCTTCTGAAGGTTTTGTTCTCTTTTCTAGTTAGGAGGCAAATTATTTCATTTTCACTATCAGCTCAGTGCATAAACCATCTGTTACTAGAAGGTATAAGCCCAAGACCATTCAGCCCAAAGCAGCATGAGCAGCTGTAAATCCAGAGGGCCTGTGCTTTCTAAATGGAGCAAAGGTTTTGTACATCAATCTCTCCAAGTTGCTGAGTAGCTGGTACTGTGCCCAAAACCTAGTAAATAAATTCAATTTATTTAAATGAAAAAAAAAGATATGTTGTGGCAGTTCATAGCTTATGGAGTTTAAGCATTTCCCCCCCTCCAAAGTTCAAAGCATGAGCCCCACTAATTGTGAGTCATGGAGAAGTCACACAGCTTTTCTGGCAGGCCAATACGTGTTCAGAAGTAGTATCATTTGACCTTTAGGCACTACTATGTTCCTTTCAGACCCCCCAAACACAGTACAATAGAAAGTAATTAATATTTTCATGTTACATTTAGGGAAACTGAGGGAAGTGAAGTCATTTGGGTGACTAAGTGATTTATTTAACACAGGCCAACCCTTACTCTGTAGACAGACATGATGAGAACCCAAATCTCCCAGTCTGGATTCCATACACCATTCTCTGGGTTCCTTGGCAATCCCTGGGCTATCTTCCAACTCTCAGTATTAATCATGGGCCAATGTAACATTTAGAACTTTTACAGATTCCAAGTGTGTATGTTTTTAATTGCAAACACACACTTATTTTAAATTAACCCTAAGGACAACACTACTGAAGCATGAAGTGTGTGCAAATTATCCTATAGAAAATATTTTAATTTTCAGTATTAGTGATGTCATTTTCATTACCCAGCAGGCAGTTGTCTCACATTATGGGTAGATGATGAAAGGAAAATGATTCATATGCATGTTCCCTAAGCTTCCCTTGTGCCAAGCATACAGCCCAACTACTTTGGTCTGGGTGTGGCAATTTTGACCTTAGTGTCTATTGTGTATGTGGTTTGGGTTTTTTCAAAGTTTGTTTTGCTTTTTTTAGTCTGCCTAGTTCTATTTGGGAGTGTAATCTAAGGAAAGTGTATTTGTTTTCCATGGGCATTATGATTTGCTCATATTTTGTAATGACACATGTAGGATAACACCCTACTTATTATAGCATAGTTAAGGGTCTGTCAGTGTTTCCATGATAAAGTCTTGCTTGCTAAGGTTTATTACACAGCCATAGCAAATTGCTACAGGCAGAAACTTGGCATTGCTTATCCTCAGCTAGGAGGAAATTATTTTCAGCAATTAAAAAAAGATAAAAATAAATATATGTTTACCAGCTAAAGAACACATGAGCTTGCTAATGTAATTTTAAAATCAATTTAATGAGGATAGATACATATATGATACAGTCTATATTTTTAAACTTTTTCAAGTTAGTAATTGGGTTATCGAACTAGAAGTGAAGTATTGTTCAGCTGCTATATGTTTTCTAGAAAAAAAATCAGCTTTTAAATGATGTGGTTTGCAGTTCATATTGGTTTGCTGAACTGATACAATAAACCCCAATTGGGGTGAGGGCTGCTGACTAAGTGATCCAGGAACGAAACAGGATTTGAGCACAGAACTGTTCCTTCAGAGATGTCTTCATTCATCACAATAGAAAATCACTTCCTAAAGAATTAGATTTGTTCCTCCAGGTAAATATAGATGAAAGAAAGAAGTGGTGCTCAGAGGGGTTAAATGACTACTCTGTGAAGACAATGATAATTTTAGAATCAAAGAGTCAAGAGTCAGATCTCTTGAACAGATCAATAAGAAATGAATTAGATGATTAATTTATTGGTATTATGGAAAAAATTTGACTGAACTAAGAGTCAGGAGACCTGGATTTTTCAGCTAGTTCTGGCACTGCTCTGTAACCTTGCCAAAATTCTATAATCTCCATGAATCTCAGTTGCCTCGTCTAGCATCCTAACTCAAAGGAATACATCAAGCTAAAATGTGAAAGGGCTTTTGTAGTACATAAGGTGTTAGACAAATATAAGATAAATTCTTATCATGTGTCTTGAAGCTAAGCAGTCAAAACTGATGCAAAATTAACATTTCTATATATTCTTAAAATAATATTTCATTCCAAACAACATTATTTTGATCTTGTGCTTGCTTATGTAAATACCTCTTTTGCTCCAAGTCCTTCAGTTAAAATGAGATAAGCTTGACTGTTTATGAGTTAACTTTATTTTGGAGGAAGGTCTTTCCAAAGTTGCAGTGTTTGGGTTGGGTATGTTGTGAATTTGGGGTGGGGGAATGCTGGAATAAGAGAAAAATTCCATCAAAGAATTTAAATAAAAAGTCTAAATAGATATATGTGCTCAGCCTTAAACTTGAAAAGATGCCTCCATTAATCCAAATCTAACTGCTATAACATGGTAGTCAATATTTTAACTCCATATCTCTGTCAATAATTAAACAAAGCAAATCTATCAGATAACTGCCAATAAACCGATTTATGAACCACTATTTTTAAATTGCCCTTAAGTTGGAGACCCATACAATTATTACATTCAGCACACTTGTGCTCCCTCTACTGCTTTGATGGAAACATTAACTCAAAGACTTCAGTACAATTTCCTCAACAGGGTGCAGTGTCTCTGCAAAATAAAATAAAATTTAAAAAATACTACTGTGTGCACAAACAAGGGAGTTCATGAACTAGAACACAGAAGCGGCAGAAAAATAATTATGTCTTTAACCTCCCCCCCCCCAAAAAAAAGCTCTAAAGGCACAAATTAATGGGAACAAGATTCTAGGAATTGGCAAAGAAGAGACAAGAAGGGTGGGGGAAAGGATAAACGTAGGAGTTAAGAGGGAGATTGTGGGAGTTATGAACTTTTGGGGAAAAATTATTTTATAGCAAATCATTTTAAAATATAAAAGCATTCTTGCTACAATATTTATAATCCCACAAACATGCAGCCAATAAAATTTAATGGGTAGAATTCTTTATGTGTTCCTGATAGCTAAGTAATCCAAGACATATGTTAGGTAGGAAGATTCCCCAAATCCAGGAGTACAATGGTGGTAAGGGACAGAATAGAAGGTTTTCCTAGGCATTCCCTTGCCTTTATAAAGTTTGCCTTGTCCGTGTGTGAATGTAATATCTGGTTTGTGAATAGTACTATAGCACTACACATTTGCTTACTGCTTCATGAAAGTTGTACTACTTTGACTAAGCTTTTATTTGCATGAGATAGTCTCGCTTTTAAAGAGACAGTGCCAGATATCTCTTATTTGTAATTTAATCCCTTCTCATCTGAAAACAACTGCCTCCAATACCCAGATCATCGAATAGTGTCATGAAAATTATGCTTAGCTTTTGGACCTGCAGGAAGAAATAGTTACAGATTTAAGTCATAGTTTATTGCTGTTCATCTCAGAAATTAATGACATAGTCTTGTTTTACTGTCTTAGTAATATACAAATTTAGTTTCCTTAAGGGTGCATTTAAATTAATTGACTGACTCTAATCTGAATTATGAGTTTTAATTTGTTGAAGGCTGTTAAAATAACTTGAACTGCTTATGTCAATGAAATAATAAAAATATTTGCTCTCTTTATTAAAAAAAATCTTTTAATACAAGATGACTAAAAATAGACTGGAGGTGGATTGGACAGTCTGCAGATTATGAGTTGGAATAAAAATGTCTCACTTAAGCCAAAAACATGGCAACCAATATTTTCTGTTATAAAAATATTTTAGATGAATTTAGTTTTTATGAAAGCTGTCTGAAGCTGAAAGGAATAGCAGCAGCTTTCTATTTATTCACAAGCCAGTAATAATACCTGAGGCTCACAAAAGAGAAGTCATTATTGCATAAAACCAACCAGCTCCCATTTTTGTTCAAAACCTCCTCTGATGAGGTTAAAATTTTATGTTTTGTTACGTTATTTGATACCAACCTTCACTTTGCTAATGCCTGTCAATTGAACAGCAAAAAAAGATCATAGCTTTTTGAGAGATGGATCATAACTGTCCACTAGAGGCTGTAATGAGACCAACAATGTCATTGTAGAGCAGACCCTGGATTGTCAAATGGTAAAAATAAATAAAAATGTAAAAATGAGTAATGATTACCAATGGTTCTTTTTATGAGTAACAAATTATGTGCTTGGATTTTCAAAATGATAGAAAAAACCCTATTTTTCATACTTTACACACTATTTTATTTTCATATCTAAAGTACAAGGCTTCGCAATCCTTAAGGGGGCTACAAGCTGACACCACCTTTCTTTTGGTGATTCTAGATTTGCATGACATGATGACTAATATATTTCAGTCACACATGAATGCAGCTGAAAGATCCATCAAGTTCGACATACAGGCAAAAAGTAGAGTATTAAAATGCAACGCTAAACTTCTCTTTGAGTTGTATGTTGCCTGTTTCTCCAGACTAACTTCTCCAAGGGGGCCAGTGTCCTGACACCTATAGGTTCCCCATTTATCTGCTGTAAAAGGAAGCTGAGCTTGCTTCAGCATGAATGTGGCTTCTTTTCCTCTATGTGTGCCACACCTGTTGGCAAGGTGAATAATTCTCAGAAAGAGATTCCTTCCTACTGAGGTAACATTCAACTAAGGGGAAAAAAAAGAAAAAAGAAAGAAAAAGAAAACCCTAACAAGCCGAAGAGCTTACCACTGAACCCAGAGGATGTGCTTGAAGTTCTCTAAAGTTCATTTGATGTTTGCCATTCCCCATCTCTCACTAGGACCTCATTTCTGATTATATCAATGAACTTGACATTGTCCAGGTGAAGATGATGTTATCTCTTGTAGCTGGCTGCTCTGCTTAGACATTAGGAATAGTTACTGAACATCCGGGTCCAAAGAATCTTTCCGGCCTGCTTTTGAGAGTAAGGGAATGGACAAGGGATAGTCAGTCATTAGGCTTCAGAGAGAGTGGGGGTAAGTGTATATTCAGGGAAAGGGGCATCCCTCAAAGTTTTCCCAGTATAATTTAGTAAAGATTTCAGGGATCTTGCAGTCACCCTCGATCTTTTGCATTAAAGAATGAGTTCCCAAGTCTTGAATTCCTAACCCACTTGCTTGCCCAACCGGTTTCAGGGTTGACACTAGCTGTTCATTTAGCAGAGGCAAGATACTTAGAGCATCAGTGTTCAGCGGAGCTGTGAGTTTGGTTAGGACAGTGTCGATTGAGTAATTCTCAACCACTCACCTTGACTCTCCTCTCCTTTAGTCGACACTCCTGTAACCTCCTTGGGGTTTAAGTAAAAAAGTCAGTCGGAGCTCCCCGGAGACCTTTCCCTGCCTGCTGGCCAAGGAAGTTAAAGGTGGGGGGAGGGGGGAAGAGATGGCAGCGGCGGTGTAAAAACCGACCCTCTGGGGTTTAAATAAGCCCGCCCCAGTAGCTTGACCTCTCATTTCTGACACTCTTCTCTTACTATCATCCCTCACCTCCTCCCATCCCCAAAGCTACTTTTTCGGAGGAGTGGTTAATGTGTGCTGGTTCTGGAACGAAAACTGCTTTCTTTCCGCCC